>CAUIVZ010000012.1:23597585-24206727 GCA_961763995.1 Juglans cinerea | reverse complement strand
AAGAGGATTTTTTTATCTAATTTTTTAAAGAATAATGCTACTCTCACCACTCCCGGTCCCGCTCTTGGTCCGCTCAGTGTAAAATTATTTTTTTAATATATTTTTTTTTACTTAATGATTAAGTAAGTGTTTTTTAATAATATTATAATTTTTATTTTTTTAAAAAATATTTTATAGTGTTAAAAAAATACATGTATAAAAAAGTAAAATAAAAAAATACTATATTTTACACTAAGCGGGACCGAAAGCGGGAGAGGGAGCGGGGGCTGTAGCAGCTTCCTTTTTTAAAATATTTTATCAAAACTCATTTTTCTATTTTACATATTGACTTTTACAATATATCATTTATCAGTTTATTTATTTTTTCTCTATATCATTTAAATATTCTTTTTTTAGTCTTTTTAAATATTTCATTTATACCAATAAATTTACAATATCCATATATTTTTTTTATATTTACAATTTAATTTTATATACAATGTAAAATAATTCAGTCCTATACAAGTAAAACAAAAATATATAAGCCAAATAAAAATTAAAAATAAAATCAAATATGAAAAAATTGGTTTAAAAATAATTCCAAGATATTTTTTAGAAGAAAATGAAATATATGTGTTTTAAACGATGAATAATAAAAAGAATTTGCTTATATGATACAAATCAAAGTAAATAAAAATGAAGGAGTAAATAAAATATCGACAATAAAAAAAATTTTACAGGATGAACAGTACCTGCTACATGTAGCGGGGTACTGTAGCTAAATGTATTTTACCTTTCATTTTACATAATCGGATGGAGTTTCTTTTTGAAACAATTCTTCAAATTATTTACATTTTTTGTATAATACAAAAGTCATTAGGAGTGCTAAGACTCTTATTTTGTACAGGACAGAATTTTGGGCATGCCGGTACTAGCTGATATATAGATTTCGACTTTTAATTTTTTTTTTATTTATTCATTTTTTCAAACTGTAGGCTTATTTTTAGACCCCTAATTTAAATTAAACTATTTATAATTTATATATTTATATCTAATTTATTCATATATAGACTATTATTTTGAAATATAGTTTATATATATTTTTATATATAATTTATTTATATATAGACTATTTTGAAACAGTATCTGAAACAGTACTAATATCGAAATATCTCGTTTAAATGTCTCGACCACTAGTTTTTACGTTATACATATAAATTTTTCTTTTTTAATTTAGTATAAGGGTATAAATTTCTCGATAAAGGGCCTAAGTTGTCAAAGTTTTTTTTAATAATCCTAGGATATAGGTTATCAATTAATTTGATACATTTAATGATAAGGTTTCATTGTCCTAAATTGTTAGGGCCAAAAACACGTCATGTTGTTCTAATTTTACGTAAGGTTTACGCCAGTGCTTTTTTATTGTATGTTTTCGCTTGTTCAAAGTTATTCATATAACCAAGTTTGATCTACAATGTTTTAATTAATTCATATAACCAGGTTTTGGTATGCTCAGAAGACATGCTATTGTGAATTGAAAATGCCACAAACGATTCTACTGCTGCTTGAGGCACATGTGACAATGTGAAGATGGTGGGTGGGGGCAAATATTGATGACTTGAGGCGAAGGATTCCAACTATGACTAACGTGTAGTAGTTAGAGCTGAGAAACTGTAGGAGCGTGAGTTCACGCATGAGTCTTTTTTACAACAATGCTTCATGGAACTGAAGGATCAACGGGAGAGGAATCTCTTGGTGCAATGCATGAGAGAGAGAGAGAGAGAGAGAGAGAGATTGCTGATTGTCGTTCTCTATATATATGGGGACTATTACATTTACGAGCAGTTCCTTTTCCTTTGTGTTTGTACTCTGGTAGTCACTGTCGCTAAAAGTTTATCATCATAATACAAAGTTTCAGGAACACGTACTTTGACAAGTATCAGCAATCATTCGACCACCAGGAGGGTCTGAATTCTCAGCAACTTTCTCCGTTTCCATTTCCATCACCTCTTCTTCTTTCTCCACTTTCATTTTCTGCCCGCATAAACATGAAACAGTTATAGTGGATGTTGTGACTAATTCGTAAGACTAACTCAGGGGATCATATTCAGCATTTCAATATAAACAACTAAAGAAAATCATTCAAATAAACTATATTCAAAACCATTTTAAAATTCATTAACTTCACAATGGCTCGCAGGAAAAAAATGCTTCGCCATGGCACCAAATGTATATAAACTCCATTCTTGGCAATAAAATAAAAGAAACACCACTCACCTTTGTCGCCACTGGCGTGTCCCTTGTCATTCGTGCAAACATGTTTTTATAGAGCTTCGAGTCTCTCTTGTTGCTGTCAGCTTGAAGTTGTTTCAAATTCTTCTGAATCAACTTCACCTCCCTGGAGAAAGAACCACAGATCACTTGACTGAATATATCATTTCTAAGTGCCCGCTGAGCAGACTGTGAAACCCTCAGTTACCTGTTCTGAGGATCAGTCCCAAGAGCTCTCTCGATGTCTAATTCAGCAGCAAACAAATCTTCAGTTTCCATATAGGCTTGTGCCCGCCTATACAAAGCTTTCACATTGTGGGACTCAACATCTAGCACCTGGTGGAGATCAGAATTTATAACATGAGATATGTTTCCTGACGTTACACCGCGTCATATTTCCAGCGGGTGATCATGCTATGTCCAATCTATATGGTTACTCAATAAAGGTAATCTGTCGACAGTAATAATGTGCACGTCAAAGCATTTAATTTTAGGGGCATGACTGGAAAAAATGAAGAGAAATAATACTATCAATAAATTCCTTCTGTGCGAAATAATGGCAATGCTATTGTAACATCAATGCATCATGTCCCCTACCGTGTGCCCGTTGACAAAATCGTGATTATGACAGTTGCAGAAGAAACCATTTCAAAACTAGAACCAAGCCCCGTAGAGACCACGAGGCAAATAAGTATTTAGATTAGCAAACTTCGGATCACCAACATATTGTTTGAAGAACAGCATTGTTAACCCACCAATTAAAACAGTTTGAATTGCCTTCAGAGATCTCATTAATTGAATCCTGTCGGCGGTGCATTTAGACACGTATGGCATTGGTTTTTCTTTTATTTTGCATGATCTTTATCATAGGTTGTTTTTCTTTTATTATCTTCCGCCAGTTGATGGTTTTCTCCATCTGGCAAAAAGTTTTCAAGTGATCCAATGCTTTACTTCTAAGTAAGTGTTCTCTCCCCCACCCCCAGAATATGTTTCTTCTTCTATAATCTACCTTGGAAGATAACATGATTGCTCCTGGAAAGTCATTTAGTTTGAGGCTACATGCTGCACCATTCAACCAGCAAGACACTCGCAATTGTTTAGCAAGCTTTTGCTCATCATCCCCAAAGGATTCATCGTCACTAATGTATTCTGCAGCCTGACAAAACACAACAATGCAACTCAAAAATTTAAAGCATATCAAATGAACGCTCGATTTAGAAATGCACACAAAGCCATGCACATATTGGATTACCTTGTCATATTTTTTCCCTGCTCGATGATACTTCCCATTTTGAAACAGTAGATTGCCTTCTTCTTTCCTTCTCCTAGCTGCCTCAATCTTCTCACTGTTACTCATTTCCCATTGTGCTTTTTCCTTTTTGCCAAAGAGATGTAGAAACTAATTAGTAGCTAGCAAGATGAATTAAGTCGAGTAGCATACACTGGGATTAGAATAGGAGCAGCTTCAAAAGAAAAGCATAAAAACATATCATCAAAACCTTGTTTTTCTTTTCTTTTCTTCTTTTTCTTTTTCATGTGTCTCAAGTCCTAAATGTTTTTTTTGATGAATATCTCAAGTCCTAAATGCTAAGATAGAAACATTGTTCCCCTTGGTTATATTTTTCTTTAATTGATGAATTTCAAATTATCCCACAATCTGAAAACTTCAGACTGCTAGAGACATCTCATTTTCAAGTATACAATTTCGTCACAGTGATTGTTACCTTCGTAAGTTCTAATACTTCAACTTCATACACTACATTTGAAGCTGGTGGAACTACAGCAAGATCCCGCCTTACTTCACTGCTTCCAAATCCAAAATCAGGATGTATAGTCAATATTGCTCGCTCTCCCTTCTTCATTGTTGCCACTGCTCGGTCGAGACCAGAGATCACTTGTTCTATAGACAACACAAGGTCAAGGCTACTCAAAGTACTTATGGTTCCCTTCATTATAATCGAACAAACAAAATACCTAACATAAAGAATATATCAAGATAGTTCAGGAATAAAAATGACCTTCATCAGTTATAAATTCCAAAGGCTTCTCTCCATCAATTCCTTTCTTCTCAAATACGGTCCCATCTTCTAGCCTAGCCATATAGCTAACTGCAAAAGTTGGGAGTGATTATAATAGTATAATATATAAAATTATGACCTTACAGGTCCATGTATCAATAGACTCGCTTAACTTGACATTCACAAGATTCAAGATTTTTCACCAGAAAATCTTTGCTGATGCCACCCGTGTGTCAAATGATGAAGTTTTTTTTTTTTTTTTTTAAGTAAGAAGAAGTTTTATTAGAAACGAATGTATAGGCAAAGCCCATGTAAACAGGATAAAGTAAAAAATTGATCTAAAGTTGATATTTTTTTTGTTTTATCTGATGTTCTTTATTGCAAAAAACAAAGATTTTTTTTATAAAGAATTTTAGGTATCAAAGAATGCCTCTTAAGTTAAATTTTTTTTGGATAGTATCATCATACTTATAAAGCCCTTGATATTCTAAATCTGGTTCAGATCCAACTTTAAAATATTGCTCAAAAAAACGATGTGCACATGACATCAGTGTACTTACTAGTAACAGTTGCGCCTTCATTAGCAACGAGAGCACCTTCACCTTCTTTTAAAATCTTCTTAAGTACTTTAAAATCACCAGTAACATCAATAACAGGCTTGAAAGATACCAACTCAATATCAATGTTCAGCAAAGAACTATGGGGGATCATATGAACCTCATTGCTTGCATCCCTCCCCTCCTCTACAGAGGCATCTGCATAAGATTTTTAGGACTAAGACTTTTTACCAAGAACAGGATCCTTGAAATTAAAAGTTAGGAAACAAGAAAGTTCAAGAAAAAATAAACTAACTTATCTAGCTGTCGTTAAGGGTGGAGAGAGGGGTTAAAAACAATTGAAGCAAATACCTAGCTAAAAAATTTTTTATCAGTCAAATACCTAGCTAAAATAACAAAAGAAAAAAGACAAAAGAAGAAGAGAGGATTTTTTATAGCTTTTGCAACGTGCATGACAAGGATCACCAAACCCAGCACCACAAAACAAGATCAAAGAACTCACCCTTGGCAAACCAGGAACTCAATAAAGCATCTTAACTCAAACTATTTCACTACCATTCACAAGTCATTTCACTATTATTCACAGAATTCTCATTTCATCTCACTTCTCAAACGAGCCCTAAGAGAACACCCTTTGTTTGTCTCTGACAATCTTGAAAATAATACCGTAGGTTCTAACATGGCAGGCTGATGACATGGACGCAAAAACATACGCTGAGGTTGAACAACTAATTTGACCTTCTCTCCTCTTTTCATTGTCTTTATAGCTTCTGGCAATGCTGGACAAAGATGACCTGCAAGAAACATAACAAATAATCACCATGAATATGCAGACAAAGAGAACAATTGTTATCCATCCCCTCATTGCTACCGAAAAGATTACCATCTTTCACATAAAATTCAACTCCTTCTTCAGGTGTTTCTGCAACAATAGTACCATCATCCAGCGCCACTCGGTACTTCACTGGAATCAACAAGGAAAGAAAACCCTTAAACAAAATTGAATACCATATGCACCCATAAGCAGAATCAAAAACATAAAACACAACATTGACACAATTCTCATGTTTTTTTTGGTCACTAAAAGAAAACAAAAAAAATTACAGAATAAGCCGTTCTAGTACCGAGAACTTCGTCCAAATCACCGGGTCCCTCGTTCCCCTCTCCCTTCTCCATTATTTTCTTGATAATTCCGCCGTCTTTTCTAACATCCACCACCGTGATCCATGAGACAAGTTGGACTTCAAACCGAACGACCGAAAAGGGCGGCATGATGTCGTTGCCCGCATCTCCGTAAGCTAATTCAGGAGGCAATGTGAACAACGCGGTCTCCCCCTTCTTCATTGTAATTATTCCATGGTCCAGTCCACTAACCACTTGACCTATCAAGTCCCTTAATTAACTAGTAAAATCAACCTAAATTAAACGGAAACTTGAATATAGCAAAAATAAGCAAATAATCAACGACGGACCTTGACCAAGCTTTATAGTTATGGGCTCGTCTCTTTGTCTAGTGGATTCGAACGTTGTACCATCAAGTAAAGTACCAACATAATGAACTGCGTGTTTGATTGAACAGTCATTCCCATCAACAAATACAATTATTTTCTTAAAAAAAAAAGGAAATGATTTAGGAGACGTTTGGATTCGAAGATGAGTTGAGATGATTTGAGATGAGTTGAGATTGATTATGAATAGTAATGAGATGAGTTGTGAATGGTAGTAAGATTTGTGAGATAAAGTTATTGAATAGTAATAAATAGTAGTGAGATGAGTTGAGATGAGCTGAAATGTTCTGAATCCAAACGTCTCCTTAATCTTGGGATTAAAACGTTCAAAAAATCTGAGTGATTAGAGCGTACCAGTGACTTCATCGCCGAGCTCAGGGGTCTCCCATCCTTGGCCTTGCTTGAGGAGCTTCTTCTTGATGCCGGAGCTACTAAGCTCCCGCTCTTCACCGACCTTGAGAGGGGCCGCCGATTCGATCACTTCCCCGGGTTCTTCATCTTGGTCGTCGTAGCCTTCGATGTTCGAAACGTTCGTCGCCTTCGATGTATCCATGGTGGGACGAGACAATGGATCGATCTGGACCTCCCAGGCTGCGGTAGTACAGAAGCGCGACCATACGGATGAGGTTAATTTAATGGTGAGGTTATGTGCGGGATGGTGATTCGATTCTAGTGACGGTGCACCACGTCGTCGCCACGGTGTCCCTGTACAATTCCTTATTTCCACGTTGTCCAAGGGTGTCTGTTATTTTTCTAAGCTTCGTTTGATCATTCATTATTCTCAATTCATCGTTATAATTTTTTTAAATTTTAATACAAAATATAATAAATAATTTAATTTTTTTAAATTTTAAAATAATAATAATATTAAAAAATAATATTTTATTATCTCAACTCAACTCACTTCAACATCTATCTTTAAACTAAATACAAAATATATTTATAATTATAGAGTGTAATATTAATATAATAAAATTAATTTTTTAATAATAAATTAAGTTTTTAAAAATAAATACATAATACTCGCATAATAAATAACTGTACGATCAATCGACGCGGAAATTGATATGTAACTTCTGGATATTTTGATGGTCCCTACGACTCCAACAATTTGGCCGACCGAGGCTTCCAGACTATTCGACCAACGAGTAATGATGTAAAAGTAATAAATGTACAGTGTAATTTTTTAAAAAAAAAAAACTGAATCTTACCGTTAAAATGTGTGAATATTTTTTTTATATAAAAATCACTTTTTTATAATAAGCTTACATAAAATTTATACATTTAAAATTAATAACTAGCATTATTTTGACAAACCGTCCCATCCACGTTCTTTTATACACGTTCATATATAGTCCGGTTATACATCAGTCGGTATTGTTCGCACACTCTTAAGAAAGTTTTTTTTTTTTTTTAGTTTCAACTCAACACAGTGTGTTGAAGATATAGGCTGATATTTTTCATTTCTCTTCATATATCTAATCATTATTTTTATATTAATATTAAATATACGGAAAAAAAAAACAAATAATAGACATCGTGTTCAGCCCACCAAATATAGATAATAAAAAAAAATTATGATTAAAAAATGAGAAATCTTGGAAGACTTCAATGTATTATGTATGGGATGGTTAAAGAGTGAGATGGCTAGGAACCTACCGTCCTCCAATATAATTCAATAAGCTACTCGTCATTATGCTGACCAGGAAAAAAGTAAAAAGAAACGCCAAAAACAAAACTCCATGTGCATATTCATGACTTCCCAAAGTTGATGGCACTTTTAGCCTTAAAATTAACGAAGTTACGAAATTACAATTCGTTCATCTTTCTAAGCAAAGATTGCAAACAACAAAAGAAATCAAACCAACCAAATGAAAGAGTAATTCCCCCCATATGCTTTCCTGACAATCCACGGCAAGGCTGTCTTCGAAAAATGCTCACAACGGCGCCGCATTTCTGTTTGTGACAGCATAGCTTCTGCTTCTGGGATACAACAAATCCGCCTTCCGGTTCTTCCCGCTAACGCTGACTTCTTCAAAATCACAGGGCCCGTCTTCATCTATCCTGCCCATTCCGACGCTACAGGACTTGGGCAAACCCTTAGATCCCCTGGACTGCGTCCCGGCCGGCTGCTTCATAATCATCTCCATGTCAATCCTTTCGATCAAAGTCCTAACAGAGGCAGCTCTGATAAGCTCTCGCAATTCTTCATCGTTGTTGGACCTCGACGAGCTGACGCTGAAGCTCTTCGGTAACGCGGTCGGGCAGCCCGTGCTCTGCCCGTATCTGACTCCTGTAGCGCAGTTCGTGATGCTCCGGACGTAAACGTCTCTCGCTTTGCCCAAGATCCTAATGGGAGTAGTTATGAACCACACGAACTTGTTTTGGTTTCCCTTGCTTCTCATTTTGCGCTAGCTTCTTAGCGAGGCGAAGATGAAAGCTAAAGAAAGATTGGTGACAAAAACAATCAAAGCTTAGAGTGAAAACGAAATTCAGAAATGAAAAACAGGAAGATTGCAGAGCGAAGATTCAAGACTTAAACGACAAAATCAAGGTTTAAACCAGTGAGTTGGACTAATGAGTTACAAGAGGAAAACATTCTCGACGAATCTAGAGAGGGAGGAGGTGGCTGTTGAGGATGGATTTGGGTGTAGGAGACAGGTTTTGTAGAGGAAAGGAAGAAGAAGCAGTACGATTGAATATAAGCCGGTAGGTGGGAAAACAAGAACAGGTTAGGATTGGACTTTTCTTCATGGCACGCCGTATTAGAAAATACCAGCGATAAGAACGAGCTTACATAGCTGTGTGCTTGCGAGATATCTATTATCTACTAAATAAAAAAAGGGAAAAAAATAAAAAAACATGATTGATTTTAATGTTTCACATTTCACATTTGGATAAATAACTTTTTGCTCTCGTGTCATTGGTTGAGTCACCTTTCACGAGTCACTGCGTAATCTGCCCTTTTGTTTTTGTATTCTTTCAGCATTTTTTTAATCATCTTACGTGATCATTATAATCATTATATTAAAAAATTATATTATAATAATATTTTATTCAACTTTCATCTCATCTGATTTGATCTCATTTATGTAAACAAACGAGACTTTCTTTTTCTTAATCATGGGTTAATTAAATAATTTTAAAAGTTATTACAATGATATTTTGAATTGGAGTGATGATGTGCACAATTTTAATTAAAGTTTTCATACAGAAATTTTATAAAAGATTTTATTATAAAAAAAAATGATAGTTTCTAATTTTCTACTACCTTACGGGAGACTAGCACACTTAAAATTTGCACATAATATTACTATTTTGAATGATTGAATCAATATCTCCAGAGTTTGATCAAAATGAATCCATTGCGCTATATATTAAAAATAAAGATTGGTTGAGATATAAAATTGTTGATTAATAGTGATTTTGATGTGTAATTTAAAAAGAAAATGGTGGTGCCTTGACAATAAAAAATAAAATTGTCCCAAGTTTTAAGAAATAATCCCCTCGATTGATACGAGATTACTTTTTTTTTTTTTTTTTTTTTAAAGATACGAGATTACTTGTTAGATCAGTTTTGTTGAAATATTACTTCAGAAAACAACTTTGGCCGCAAAATATATATTTGTGTGAACTTTTTTATATGGTACGATACAACCTGGACTTTCAGTCAAAAAAGTACCAAGCATTTGGCGTTTATCTATATTGAGTACCGCACAGCATTTTTTTTTTTTTTTTCATATTTTTAAAAAATAAAAAAATATATCAATACATTTAAAATCACTTCTTTCATTATT
Organism: Juglans cinerea; assembly: GCA_961763995.1. Classification (NCBI taxonomy): domain Eukaryota; kingdom Viridiplantae; phylum Streptophyta; class Magnoliopsida; order Fagales; family Juglandaceae; genus Juglans; species Juglans cinerea. The sequence continues at coordinate 24,196,597 of CAUIVZ010000012.1, read as the reverse complement.
AAATAAAAATACAGCGTTATATTTGAAGCAGCAGAGTAGCATTTTTCTATTTTAATTTGCTGTTAAGCAAGCTGCATCTGCCACGGAACCGATAGCAGGCTAGCAGCAGAGAAACCCCCCACAACTCAACGTGTCGATAAATTTGCCAAGAAAATCTGTAGGCGCCCCTCGCATTTTTTTATTTTTCTAGGATTAGGCCAAGACGTTTCTAGTCACTGCTAAATGGTTACTATCAATAGTCATTTTTCAAACTCCAAGTTGCTGTGGTATACATTAATTAAAATCACCCGACTAATATTTGCCCAAGTCGCGTGTCAAAATACGGCGACAAACGCACAATATTATATATATATATATATATAATATTCACGTACGACTAATACACGTTCCCAAAATGCTCATACTCTTGGCCTCGGAAAATTACATTATTTTGATTAAGTCGCGTTCGGTAGCAAAAAGAAAGGCAGAGAAGAAAGTAGAAAGGGTCAAATTTTCCTTACTTATTTGGCAATTCGTTATTGATCTCATCATTTATTACATTACATGTAATCATAATCTTAATCTTAATCTTAATGTTTTGGTATCGTTTAGTCAATTCAATGTTTTTTTCGTTTTCATTGATAGCGTGTCCAACTTTTGCATGGGTTTGACAACTAATTTTAATGAAAAACATGCCGGCATGTCAGGCTCAGCATTCTCAGCTCGTGACATTTGGCATTGAAATCCCAAACTTTATTGGCTGCAACTGCTATGAATTATAATTCATTGAAGATTAGATTCCATTTAGATCCAGGAATACTTTTAATTTATTTCATTTTATTCCATCTTATCTCATTAATATAATTTTTTAAATTTCTATACAAAATATAATAAATAATTTAATTTTTTCAAATTTTAAAACAATAATAATATTAAAAAATAATATCATCTCATCTCATTATCCAAACGAGTTCTAAATCTATTCATCATATTTTTTCTTATAATCCCATAATGTAACATTAGATGATAGATTCATAAATGAAATATAATAAATAATTTTCAATTATCTAATGTCATATCATGGGATGATAAAAATTAAAATGATGAGTAGCATTATTATTTATTTAAATTGAATAAAATAGTCAATCATGTCTCGAACCTACCAGCAGCCATGCAAATATTATTTTTATAAAAAAGTAGTAGGAATTTTCTAATGGAATTCTCTTGATCATTTTAGTCTGAATTTAAGTACTTAGATTTAGAGAAGATAAATAAGTAACACAAAGAAATTTCATAAAAATTAACTATAAAATTAATATGACTTAATGTAATATCTTAGATCTACTTTATTATAATAAAAGTAATTTACAATATGAAGTACCATATAAAATAATGTAATTATATGAGTTTATTTATATATATATATATATATAAACAATTGTGTCTAAATCATTTTTCTTTAGAAAAAGACTTGTGTATTACTTGAAGTATAAAACTTATACAGACAAAAATGCGTCAAATGTGAATATTACATGCATTTTTATAGTTGTAATTATTACAACTAATCATCTCCTCCCCAATTCGAGCTTAGTATTCATTGTAATTGCTTTTTATGTTCATTTATATGTTTTTCTAAAGAATTTAAAAGAAAGTAACACAACACTTAGGATGGAATGTATTACTTGGAAACTCTCAGTGTATTTGTATATGACAAATACTATAATGAAGTCTTACACCACACACATTCACCTAACCAACATGTGATTTGTTATTCTATTTAAATACACATATTTAAGCATTAAGATATAGAAAGACAAAAATAAAAAGAGTAATGATATATACAGTCGTGGAATGTGCAAACGCCGTGCAGTCACTTTGAAAAAGAGTGGAGTCTACTATTAAAAAATTAATTTATTTTCATGTGGGTCCCGTATTTATTCATTTTTTTCAAAGCGACTGCACGACACTTACACACTCATGACTGCAAGTATTATTTCTCTAGAATATATATACAAGAGTATTGATGACCATTACAAGTTGTAATCAAAGCATATACAAATACAATCACGTAAATATTGGAGATCAGTCATTATTAGGTTGGGAAGCTTTATCCTTATCAAGTTGTTGATGTACTTTATTCGATCCTTATCAGATCGTTGCACTGCGTTCATATCTATGGAGGAGTTAGATAAAGATTCAACGGGCACATTTGTATAAATCCGCCGGCTTATACCATGCATGAATTTCATTGAGAAGACCACAAGGTTCTACTCAACCCATGGACCGCCACCATCCATCAGTGTGCATGGTCTCCATGCGTCGTCGAGTTCCAAATTAACGCCATAGCAGTATTTTTTCCCTGAGCCTCATACTTTAATCTATAATTTTTTTTCCTATTTTTATCTTTTAAAATAATTTACATTTTCATCGTTTGCCTAAAATTCATCCTCTCCTAAAACTGTTCATCTGAGTTCTGAATCGGATATCTGGATATATCCAATTAGGAACTTGAGTTTTAAATCCGGGCCAAAATCTGCCAAAACCCGAACCGAGTTAGGCAGGTTATGACCCGAGCTGGAATTTGAATTTTTAAAATCCTAAAATCTGGGTTCCATGCTATATCCTTTTTTTTTTTTTTAAACAAAAAATCTATATGCTAATAATTTTTTTCAACGAAAAAATGTTGTAAAGCATTTTATTTTTATCAAAAAGCTTATATTTTATTACAGTTTTTTCAAGAAATAATGTTGTTGAAAAGCATTTTTTCTTTTATATATAAAAGCTTATATTTTATTAAAAAAAATTCAGGAAGTCATGGATTGAACATTGTCCATAATGAAAATTTCAACAACATTATTAAGTAATGGGCTTTGAGCTTTCGTGGATCTAATGGGCAAAAGAAATAAGGTTCCTGAATGGGCTGGAAGGTTGTCTTAATTGAACCTAATGGGCTATGACCGAAATGTCTAAACCAGGAATTAAAACGTCGGAAGGACCAAACAAAATGCACCTAAACGGACTAAACCCCAATTTGGTATTGCCATACACCAGTATTGTCAAATTAATTTGTTATTTTCATCGAACTGCAACTTTTATCATCTTTATCATTAAATTTTTAATTTGTTTATCAAACATGCAAGAAAGAAGACAGGCCAATGTAGCGGCTTACAAGCTTGCCAAAAAGGCTTTAAATTTAGAAACCAAGTCAGTATGGTAATGGAACTATGGATGGAGGATTTCCCTAGTCAAATCCAATGATGCAGTCAGTCCTAACAAAGTAGTATTTATGAATGAAAAATTCTTCTCATCAGTCACTATTCACCATCCCACATCTCATGTCTTATAAAAACAATTATAGGTATAGGATTTGAAAGTGAATAGTAGCTTATGAGCTTATGCATAGTAAATCTTAAATTTTAAAATTTATATTTCAAATCAAGTGATGTCACACGAATGATGTATAGTATAAAAACCTTATAATAGAAGAATAAAATTACTTTGCCTCCCTAATGTACCGCTCCATATGACCGCTTGACAGAATTTTTTTTTTTTTACTTAGTGATTTTAAGTGTATTGAGATTTTTTTTATTTTTTAAAAATATTTAAATATATTAAAAAATAAAAAATAAAAAAACTTAAAAAGCACATTCGGTCAAGTTGAGCGACTCATAATATAATTATTCACTGTTCATCCCCTCGTGTTTTCACTGTCTTGACTCTTTGTCTATGGAGCCTGTGCAGTGTGCTCAGCCAACAACACTAAAATCAGACTACAAATTTTCGAATTTGTGAGGAAAAGAGTTCGATATTTAAAATAATTTAATAATTTTTATAAAGATTATTAAGTATTTAGTGTAATTTTATACAAATAATAATAAATAGTAAATATTATAAAGAATACTTCGATGCCACATTGTCACCTCTTTTTATCAAGATCGTACAAAAAAAAAAAGTCAGAACAGTATTTTACATGAAGGCATTGTCCACCACATGTTGCATCTTTCATCGCACCACTCTTGGCGGTCCACGTAAAGCCACCAAAGCCAAAATCTCTCATCCCTCTATTTCCATCTTATCTTGCTCTCGCAAAATTCACAGCGTCAAAGAGGAGCTGGAGCTGGAGCTAGCAGGGACAGGTTAATGGGCGTCAATTTGGCTCTGGTTTCAGTGGCTGTGATGTTGTACACATGCCACGCAGGCAGCAACCTCCACCCTCTGATCCTAATACCTGGGAATGGTGGGAACCAGCTAGAAGCCCGGCTAACCGCTGGCTACAAGCCCTCGAGCTTGTACTGTTACAAAAGGTGGAACCCGGCGTTGCGGCAGAACAAGGAGGGTTGGTTCAGGTTGTGGTTCGATCCCAGTGTCCTCTTAGCTCCGTTTACCAAGTGCTTTGCCGAGCGCATGATGCTTTACTACGATTCTGATTTGGATGATTATCGTAATGCCCCTGGGGTTGAAACCAGGGTTCCTCACTTCGGTTCTACTCAGTCCCTTCTGTACCTTGACCCCAATCTCAAGTAAGCTCCTGTCCTGAATCATCTTCGTAGTTTGTGGTCAATGAAGCTGCTTTGATTTTATTACAACGGAAAGGGTAAGAAATTCTCTGATTTTGAAAAACATTCATAACTTGTTGATGGCGGAGATGATTTTTGACGTAAAAAACTGAAATGCATAGGCCAGTTAGTTCATTCTCTTGCTCCATATCTTATCCAGAGCCAAGACTGCCTAACTGCAATTCATGAATATTTTGATTTGGGCTGGCTGGCCTGGGGAGAGATTTTACAGAAATATATATTAAATTTAAGTTCAGCAGTGATATTGTAATTTTACACATAATATTATATATACCAATTAACAGTGTGGTTATACAAGTAAAATTGTATATATTCGTAGCATTTTCCATTTAAATTATATCAATCTTCGCTATAATAAACAGGCAATTAGTTATTGTAAGTCTAAAATTTGACTAAGCTTGTTTGGGGAGTGAGATGAGATGAGAAATTTATGAATAGTAATAAGATAGTTTGTGAATAGTATAGAGATAATTTGATTTGAGTATTTTTTAGATTTTGAGAAATGAGAGAGGAAAAATTAAATATAAAATATTATAAAATATTTTGATCAACCTAATTATTCAATAGTAGCCATCAGGAATATTTTTAGAGTAAAATATTATTTTGGAGATGAATAATGGATGACAAAATTTGAAAAAAGTGATGAATTTACTGTAGTTCAAAAGTGGAGCCTTTAAATTTTGACTACTCCAATACAAACCACTTTTGAGCTTATACTTGGCCAAAATTTGGCTAGGCATCGGCCCAATGCTAGTGCTCCTACTCGTGTTGAGTTTTATCATTCAAGGCTTACTATAGTTTACTGGGTAAAACTCGTGCTCTTGTTTTAAAAGTTGATCATTTAACTGCACTGTGATCAATCTGCTGTTGAAACAAAGAGACTGAAGAGTATAGATTTCAATAATCAAATTCTTCAATTTTGTTTTGAAACATTCTTCCTATTCCTGATGGATGACTAATTAATAGTTCAAGTACATATCGTAGGAAGTTCAGTTTTTAACAAATAATGGTCACATTCACAGGCACATTACAGCATACATGGAACCTCTAGTGGAATCCCTGGAACAAATTGGATATGTCAATGGCGAAACCCTCTTTGGAGCTCCATACGATTTTAGATATGGTTTAGCTGCAGAGGGTCACCCATCCCATGTGGGCTCCAAGTTCCTTCAAGACCTAAAGGATTTGATAGAGAAGGCCAGCACTTCCAACGGAGGGAAGCCAGTAATCCTTCTCTCCCACAGCTTAGGGGGTCTCTTTGTCCTCCAACTTCTCAACCGGAACCCACCCTCTTGGCGGAAAAAGTTTGTAAAACACTTCGTTGCTCTCTCGGCACCATGGGGCGGCACTGTCAATGAAATGCTTACCTTCGCTTCTGGGAATACGCTCGGAGTACCGCTGGTGGAGCCACTGCTTGTGCGAGAAGAACAAAGGAGCTCTGAAAGCAACCTTTGGCTCATGCCTAATCCCAAGCTATTTGGGTGTGAAAAGCCACTTGTCGTTACCCCAAATGCAACCTACTCGGCTTCCGATGTGGTGCAATTTCTTAATGATATCGGATTTCCGCAAGGTGTTCATCCATATAAATCTCGAATATTGCCTCTGGCAGACAAATTAGGAGCACCTGGAGTGCCTGTTACGTGTATAATTGGGAGTGGCGTAAGGACGGCGGAGACTTTGTTCTATGAGAAAAATGGTTTCGATGAGCAGCCGGATATTGTTTATGGGGATGGAGATGGGACTGTGAACATGGTGAGCTTGTTAGCACTTGAATCGCTGTGGTCGGAGGAGAAAAATCAAACCCTTAAGGTGATTAGAATTCCTGGGATTTCTCATACATCGATACTGAAAAATGATGCTGCACTTGATCAAATCATGGCAGAGGTTTCTGGTAGTAATTCATGTTTAGAATACTCTATTGTGTAAATAATTAAGCAGAGCTGTGAGATTGGTTCATGTGATTGGGCAACACCTTGAAGCACTTCATGACCTCTTTTATTCGATATAAAAAAAATAAAAATAAAAATAAAAAAACCTCTTTTATTCATTCTTTATTGATTACTCAATCAACTCTAATGAATTTATCCAAAAAATAAAAAATAAATATTTAAGATTGTCATTTTAACATACTTCAAAAATCGAAGGGCAAACATGATTATCCTTTACGTGGCTATGGACTCTAATTGATAAACAAGTTAAAAGAAGGCAAGCCAGTTAGGGGCATGCGAGAGAGAACAATAATTTTTCATGGTATGTATATTCAATATCTGCTTAATTTCAAATCCAAAGAGAGATGGATATCTTTTTTTAGTTGATAAATTATTTTTGCAGTTATTGAATGCGCAAGTGCTGTACAATCTCTTTGAAAAAATGAATAAATACAGAATCAACATAAAAATATTACAAACTCTACGACTATATCATTACACTTTTTAGGATGAATTGCTCATTTTAAAGGATAGGATGAATAAGCCATTGAGAATGTTCTTGGGGGGGTAAAAAAATAAAATAAAATCACTAAACTATCAAATGGAGCGGTAAGTTTTAGACGGCATAGTAGTTTTTTCCTTTTTTTTGATAAAAAGGATCTCATTCCATTCATTTAAGAGGACATACAACTTTGACTTCAAACAACAAGTCAATTACAAACGTTAGTAGAATCTCAGTACACTATTGTGACTGACATGGTCTAGTCCAGACGGCTTATCTCTAAAGACCGAAGTCTAAGAGATAGCACAACTCTGTTCCCAACAGAGTTTCACAGTAACCAAACATAAAACTCCATATCCAACTAGGTTGAGTATGGAGAAACCAAACCCCAACATCACCGACTAAGCGGAGGGGGGACAACACCCTTTGGACCTAAGTCCGAAGGGACAAATATTTTTGGGTTTTTTTTGTTTTCTTGAAAATAAAGACAATGCATAAATAAATTACAAAGAGAAAACACTGTAAAAAGGGAAAACAGTGCACAAAAACGCCTCGGAAGGGAAAACCGACGGTCGGTCTTGGGAGATTCAGAGTTGCCTGTTCGGGAGCTGCGCATAGTAGTTTTTTCCTTAAAGGTATTACCATGTCTTTCCATGCAGTTATTGCATTTAGAAGCCAAATGTATAAATTTGTTTAATTTTTTCCTATGACAGTCATATGTATAAAATAAGGTTGCCAAGATGTACTCTCTAAAAATCTTTATACCTAAGATGGGTTGCCCCTTTTATATGCTCATTTCCATAAGAGTAATACTACATATAGTCGAGAAATGTGTAAACGCCGTGTAATCGCTTTGAAAAAGAGTGGGGTCTACTATTAAAAAATTAATTTCTTTTCATGTGGGTCACATATTTATTCACTTTTTTCAAAGCGACTGCACGACGCTTGCACACTCACGACTGTAAGTATCATTTCTCTTTTTCTATTTTAAGTATTGACTTTTATAATAGAGAATAACTTCTAGCCGGTTTAACCAATTTCTCCCAAATAATGCCCTTCAATGGAGGTGTGCCACGTAAACACCACATATTACCAACAGTGTGACGCACTGCAGAGGGACAAATTTTTTTTTACTCTCGTCGAGCTCCCTCCCTCCCATCGAGCCCCACCCTCCCTCTCTCTCTCTCCTCTTTCTCTCCTAGGAAAACCACAGCTTCGATCTCCAATACCCACCCTCTCTCTCTCTCTCTCTCTAGAGTCGATTAGAATACTTGCTCTTCAGAACCAATTCTCGTGGGATGAGCGGATTGCATGTAACGGTCGCCTTCGTTCTACCATTAATGTGGCGAAAATTTTCACACGATTCTGTAGATTTGATTTTACTACCCTATGATGCAGCTCATGTGATTTGTATGTGGATTGCTGACGTGTCTGCATATTATTTGTTGCCGTTAAAAGCGTAAGAACGGAAGCTTTGTTCCAAAGAGGAACTGTTTATAGTATACTATATATTAACATATATATTTTTTCTTTATATCATTTAAATATTGAGTAATGCTACGTACAATCTCCATTTAAGAACTCAATTACAAACCTAATCAATTTTATCTTTAAATTTTTTAAAAATTACAATAATATCCTTATCAAAACTGTACTTTTTTCTATTTAATGAAGAGTTTGCACATGCAATCTCCATTTGGAGACTACAAATAGAATTTCTTAAAATTTTGAATAATATCCTTATCAAAACTGTACTTTTTTCTATTTAATGAAGAGTTTGCACATGCAGTCCCCATTTGGAAACTACAAATAGAATTTCTCTTAAATATTATACTTTTTAATATTGTTTATTCATTTTAAATATCTTCTCTAACTACCAATGATATCCTTCTATCAGTTGATATTTACAATATTTCTTCATATACAATGTTATATAATTATGTCCTATTTTACATTAATCTAAATTTTAAGTTAGATCAAAATATAAATTAATTCAAAAAAATAAAAATAAGAGATTATATAATGAAAATATTCTCAAAGTATATTACGAGAATATTTATTTCCGATAATTATTAAAAAATATTATAAGATATTAAGAGAAAAAAAGATTGAAGCATACCCAAAACCCACTCGAAAAATGAGGAGCTACGGGGAGAATTTCTTCAAAAACTTTACCTCAGGCACATAATGGGATGCTTGAACTGTTGTAGATTTGAAGCCCTTCGCAAATCGTGATCGTAGAAGATCGACGAGCAGCATAACTAGTCCTGTGAGGAAGGGAAGAGGGCGCGAAATAAACTTACGAGGTTGAAACGAAATAAAGTGGCTTTTCGACAGTGAATAAAAAGGTAAAAAGAAGAGAGATAAATAAATTAAAATTTTATACATTTATTTACAGTGTTCAGTAGATGTAGAGAATGTACTGTAGTAAATTGGAAATCAGTTATAAAATAAATAATCGGTTGGATGGATATTTTGGGCTATTTTACATAATCCAAGTTGATTTCTCTAGACGTGTTGGAAGGATATTTCGGGTGGGGTCGTTGCTAAGAATGTGTAGTTATTGGACTCCGGCCCATTTTTCATCACGTGGGGGCCCAATGGGTTTTATGAACCTCATGGGCTTTTAGGGCTTTAATACTGCGCAACAATAATTATAATCGTAACCCGTACTCTGTTGTCCCAATTATCGATTTTAATTGAGAGGAAGTTGCAAACTAATTTCCAACAATTCAATTACGAATATTTTATTCCAGAAATTTCCAAAGCTACTGGCGAATATTGTACAATGTACATAAAAAGGAAGTGGAAAAGACCGGAAGCCCGTGTGGTGGGCCTACTCAGAGCTTTCCTTTCGTAAAGTGCCAGCGCATCATTTGACCAGATTTGCTGGAATGCTGATGTTTGACTTGCGTGTGCCCATCGTAAAATCTAGAATGCTCTTCTGCAAAATATTTATTTTAATATTTAGCATAAGATATGAATATTTTGAAAATACTTTATATTAAAAATAACTTAAATATTTTTTATTTCATGTAAAATAAAGAAGATCCTATCTGGTTAGACCAATCAGTGTGAGCTGTATATTTGGACGAGAATATCTATAAATTTATAGTTCAAAATAATTTGTAAAAATCCATATACTTTATATTATTCATAAATAATATAAGGTTTACGTATTATATATATATATATCTTGAAATTATATAAAATATTTGAAGGAGTTGAGTCCTTGCTTGCTTTAAGGGGCCAATGACAGACACTTGCACGTGGTAGTGGGTGCCGTGCGTTTTCCTCACTTTTGGTCTGTCTTCCTTTCTACGTCTTGGACCCGGTTTATTCAAATTAAGCACTTTATTTTCTGTAGTTATAAATATTGCAATGGTATGGAACTTTTTTTTTTTTTTTTTTGCCCCTTTTTTCTGGTCGTATTATAAAAGCAGCTGGGACCTCGGAAAGTGTGTCTATTTCCGGTTCTTTTAACATATTTATCACATAAGGTTATATAGATTATGAAATTCTCATTTCATATAAAATTCGAGTAAAAGGTTAACATATTTTAAATGTAGATTTGAAAATTTATTTTCTTTTTCGAAATTATAAAGGTTTTATAATTTTTTATTTACCAAAATCTAGTATTTTCCTTGATATTTAATGGATGTAAATTTGAAGAGGGTTGCACAAAAGAACTTGTCCACAGATAAGGCTTTAAGTGTATGACCCTATTAATATGGTCCAAAAGATACATTAAACTCAACAATCTTCCCAGAAGTCTATTCCAATGAGTGGAAATCGGATGCCCATTGAAACAACAAAAAAACCAATGTGGAATCGGATTTTATTTTATTTTATTTTTTTGCTCTTTTGTTCCACTCGTTTGATTACGCAATTTAAATAAGATGAAATAAAATATTTTATTAAAAGTTGGTCTAATATAATTTTTATTTTGAGTTTTAAAAAAATTAAATTATTTATTATATTTTATGTGAGAGTTTGAAAAAATTATAATAATTATATGAGATGTAATGAGATAGTTTAATTTTATGTAACCAAACCAGTAATAAATAAACCTCATTCTAATTCCCATTTATAATAATAATAATAATAATTTAAACATAATTACTTACCGTTATTCTTTATCACGAGGGATGAGAATTGCTAATGTTGTCTTAAAAAATATATATTCATTTTTTTTAAAAAAAAATTGATCTTTCATGTACTTTGAAAGAACATCTGGACCAAGTTTCAGAAAGAAAATTCTTATTAAAAGAAAAAATGAAAAAAAGGGATAAGAAAAATTATTAAGTAATTAACTTATATAAAATAATATGCCTTGTGGATCGTATTCTGTAGTTTGTTTGACTGCCGAATGGGGAACATCAATTTATCCTTTTGACCGTCTCACAGTCACAGCCAAGTCGGGCTGTGCGCCTTCAGCGCCTCTAGATTATCCCCCCAAGTGGCCACAACTCCCGGAAAAAGAATAAACAAAAAAGCAAAAGAATATACTTTTCATCAAATGTTTATCCTCCCAACACAATTTCTAGGGCATTGAATATCAGTCCTATTTTTGTTTTTGTTTTGTACAAATTGGTAATCCGAGGTGTGGATACTGTTATTGTATGAGTGGATTTGAAGCTCTTTTCTATCACTTTTTAATGGTGTTTTTATTTTCTCACTGATCTGGGGCTGATGATTTCACACTTTTCTTTGAGCTTGAAGAGCAAGTGAGCTTTGGTATTAGGGAAGAAGATTACAACTCCATCATTTCCTTGTTGATGATGAGGATGATGGTATTGAAGAGGAATGTGGCCCTTTTGACCGGGGAAAGAAAGAGAGAGATCAGGTAAAGAGAGAAAAAAGAGAAAAGAAAGCAAAGGGTGGAGAAAAGATGTCCCCTTTGACGGGCATTGTTGCGCTCGTGGATTGTCGATGAGTGAGATATCGCAAGGGAGTGAAAGACAAAGTGAGAGAGAGAGAGAGAGAACGCCACTCTCCTCCTTTCTCTTTCCCACACGCTTCTTTTCCTCTGTATGTGATGGGTCTCTTAGAATTTTAAGGGTCTCTCTGTCTCCTATTTCTTGTCGATAATCTGTGATTCTGTGTCAAATTTTATTTGAGCATTTGTTTAGAGGGTGTTCGAAAAAATGCCGATGTACCAGCCATCTAGTCGGAGAAGGGATGGGGGAGACCGGAAGCTCGATGCTGACGGTGGTGGGCAAGTGTTAGATCTGAAGACCGCGGTGAAAGATGGCATTTTGGGCGGAGACGGCGCGTTCTTCGGTGGCGGTGTCGCCGAGAAACTTGATTTGAAGAATATGATTGCGGAGCTCGAACCCATAGATGTGCCCTCGGTGTTTATCTGCCCGATCTCTTTGGAGCCGATGCAAGACCCCGTGACCCTTTGCACGGGCCAGACCTACGAGAGATCCAACATTCTCAGATGGTTCTCTTTGGGCCACTGCACTTGCCCCACCACGATGCAGGAGCTGTGGGAGGGTTCGGTCACGCCGAATACGACTCTGCACCAGCTGATTTACAGTTGGTTTTCCCAGAAGTATTTGGCGATGAAGAAGAGGTCGGAAGATGTGCAAGGCAGGGCTTTGGAGCTTTTGGAGACTTTGAAGAAGGTTAAGGGCCAAGCTAGAGTTCAAGCTCTTAAAGACCTGAGGCAGGTCGTGGTCGCTCATGATTCGGCTAAGAAGACTGTGACGGACAACAACGGTATATCTTTGGTTTCTTCTCTGTTGGGCCATTTCACTTCGCATGCAGTTGGGTCAGAGGTAATTGGGATTCTCGTGAATTTAGATCTCGACTCGCAGTCGAAGGCCAATTTGATGCAACCCGCGAAGGTATCGTTAATGGTGGACATGCTGAATGAGGGATCCATTGAAACGAAGATCAATTGCACGAAGTTGATCGAGACGTTGATGACCGGGAAGGATTTTGGGTCAGAGATAATCTCAAGCTTGAGTCTTTTGGTCGGTTTGTTGAGGTTGGTGAAGGACAAAAGACACCCAAATGGAGTCTTCGCCGGTCTCAGTTTGCTCAAGTCGGTTTGTTCCTATGAACCAGTTAGGGTCTCTGTTGTGAGCATTGGGGCAGTTCCCCAATTGGTTGAGCTCCTGCCTAGTTTTAATAATGAGTGTCTGGAATTGTCCCTTTATGTTCTAGAGGTACTGTCCACTCTTCCGGAAGGAAGAATGGCTTTAAAGGATTGCCGGAACACCATACCGAATGTAGTGAGATTAATGATGAAGGTTTCAGAGAGCTGCACTCAGTTTGCACTGTCAATCTTGTGGGCTGTTTGTAAGCTTTCCCCAGATGAATGTGCCTCACTTGCTGTGGAGGCTGGTTTGGCGGCTAAGCTACTTCTTGTAATTCAGAGTGGTTGCAATCCAGCCATGAAGCAACGTTCTGCTGAGCTCTTGAAATTGTGTAGTGTAAATTACACAGCTACCATCTTCATCTCCAAGTGCAAGCTTACAAGAACGATACAATGAAATGATTATGACAAGTTGTTGATATACATCTCAATTCTTTTTCCCTTTGGTGTGAAATGATGAAGGTTTCAGAGAGATGCACTCGGTTTGCACTGTCAATCCCGTGGGCTGTTCGCAAGCTTGCCGCAGAAGAATGTGCCTCGCTGTGGAGGCAGGTTTGGCAGCCGAGCTGCTACTTGTAATTCAGAGTGGTTGCAATCCAGTTATGAAACAACATTCCGCTGAGCTCTTGAAATTGTGTAGTCTAAATCACACAGCCACTATCTTCAATTCCAAGTATAAGCTTACAAGAACGATTCAATGAAAGGATAATGACAAGTTGTTGATATACATCTCAATTCTTTTTCCCTTTGGCCTGATGGACCAAGGTACCAAAGAACTTGAGGAAGCAGCTGAATTTGATACTCAGATTCATTGGGTTTCTGAGGCACCCTTTCCTTTCTTGTGTATACTAAGAAATTAGTGTCTATCAGTTTTGTTCCAATCCAAGAAGTAACATAAAATGTGGATTGAGCTACATCGTTTATTGCATAGGTATAAATCCTTGTCTATAACCGGCAGTTTTGACTGAATATTGCCAATAAGCTCCAAAGTATTCATTCAAATTGTGCTATTTCTGTTTGTATACTCTAGTATGGACCTTTAAATTAAATGGTTGCTGATTGCTCCAATCCTCTAGAGAGCGGCGTCTATTTTATGTGGAGTTGAGTTGGGGCTAGGATGTGAAAAACTGAAAATACAGGCATGAGTTTAAAAACGTAATTTCTCTTCTTCTGAGGATTACAGGGGACTCGTTTGATGGGGGATGTTTTACTGAATCTCCACTGTAATAGAGTTTGTAAAGGTTGCCAAGGATTGAACACAAAGTCCATGTACACCCATTTATATTTCTTACGCGCTTAATTAAGTCTTCCCAAGCTAGGACAACTGCAAAAGAACTAAGATAAATCAGCTTGGGCTTGAATTATCCGCTCCCATCCTAATTTTTTTCCTCTGTAACTCTGTATTTGTCTCTCTATTTGCCTGTCAGTTCGTCTATGAAACGTGACAAAAGTTGAGACAGAGAGAGAGACAAGAGAGGTGGTGGGGGCTCCTATTCCTTGATTCGTCTGGTGCTAAACACTCTCTGTTTATTCAAGTGGAAAGAGAGGAAAGACACTCTTTTGTCATATGTCAAGTTCGTTTATTCGTATTATCATATACAGGAACGGAGAGAAAAGTGAGCCGAATGAATGAGCTTTTGTAATTGCTCCAAAACATACGAGCACCCCTACGCCCTGATTAGTCTGAACATTTGTTTTTGGAAAGACTGTGTCATGAAAAAGGAAAAAAGGTTGGCTTGATGATTCCATCTTCTCCCAAATCTCAAATCTCTCTCGCCTTCTAATGCATCTGAGCCCCAGCCCGAACCATTTTCACATGCAGAAGAATAATTCAAACTTGAAAGATATCTATACTATAGTACAGTAAATATTCTGAAAGGATCAAGTAATTGAATCTAAGAGCACCAGATTGGCTGGCTCAGTTGGGTGCAAAATGCCCAGAAGAGTTTTTCATGCTGCGAAAGGGACTACCAAAGAGTTCGTGTTTTCGGTATTCCTCTCTCTCACAAGTGAAGATTTTTTAAATAAATTTTGTGGGTATCATCCTCTTTGATGTATGGAAAAAAGGATTTATTATGCATCAGCCGTTAATATTTTTCATAAGGTATGGAGTGTTTTTTTATAGGGTATTTATTTAATTTTCATAAATAAATACTCTCATGGAACGTTGTCCATGTCTCTTCCTTCCTAATTGTTAAGATTTTTTGCCCCTGAAAAAGATGTGTTTTGATTGGTGGGAAAAGGATTAATATGGGTAGGATATCTTGGTGTTTTTAACTTTTTGTGGTGTTCAAAGGGCCCTCAATGTCCACTTTTGTCGTCACGACTCTGTGCACACGGCCAACCCCATGACCGTGGAAAGGAAAAGGAACCTCAAATCTTGTCCACCTGAAAAGAAGAGCAGGAAACAAGACAAAGCTAAATATGGGCATCTTTGAATCAATCCCCACTCATTAGACACAAAATGTCATTCAAAGTTCGTTGCAAAGTGAAAGAAAACACGTTAAATAATGCCGCAGGCCCGTATATGTGATAGGCCCAATCATTCATGGGCTTGGGCCCTTGGCTCAGCTTTTGAAGGAACTTAAAATGGGTCACTTCTGACTGAACTACGTTAAAGAATTTGATCTTGGGCCGACATGAAGAGCTTGTGCAGGGTTTTGATTTTTTTTTTGAATTCCGATTCAATTTCAATTTCGGAATATGTAAGACTTTGCATTCTTATCTTGTTGTCTTGTAATTTGAATGTTACTTAGCAATTACTCTTTTACTTTTTTTAGTTTCAACAGTCTTTTTCCCTCAATTATTGGGAGGCGAATTTAGTTTAATTATGTCAAATTTGGATAGTTAGATAAGATGAGATGAAAATTGATAGTTTGTTTAATTTTATTTAATTATTAGAATATTATTTTTTAATAATATTATTATTTTAAAATTTTAAAAAATTAAATTATTTATTATATTTTATATAAAATTTTAAAAAAAATGAGATGAATGGACAGTATATGTGAATCGTCGCAATTGCCTTACTAACGTCCCTCACACTTTTCCGGCACTTTCTCCCATTAAATCCAAAAATATAAAAAATAAAAAATAGAGAAATAGAAAATGTCATGGTTAGCTCGTTCTCTGGCCAACTCCCTCCGTCTCGACGAAGATAACAGCGACGGCGACGGCGACGGCAAAGACTACGACGTCGTACCGTACAGAGCTGACGATCCAGACCCGGCACCATCTTCATCCACCAAACCATCACGCCAGCGACAAGAAGATCAATACGAACCCGAAGATAATGACATCCAATCAGAAGAGGCACAATCTCGAGGCGTCAAAGACGACCTCTCCGAGCTCAAACAAACCCTCACTCGCCAAATCTGGGGCATGGCCACCTTTCTCGCTCCCCCTCCATCGCAACTCTCCACTCCCTCTCATTTCCGCCAATCCGAGCCGTCCGATCAGTCCGGGTCCGGAGGCGAAGATGATCCGTCTGATGATGCGGCCTCCAGGATCCGGAGCGATATCGCGGAGATCGAAGGGAGCTTCAGGAGCGGAGTCACGGAGATCTCCAATATAGCCTCGAACTTTCTCCCCTTTGGCTCGGAGAGAAATGAGGAACTACTGGAGGAGCGTGGCTTAGAAGGAGCCATTGGGATTACCGAGGAGGTTTTGGCGTTCGCTAGGAATATCGCTATGCATCCCGAGACGTGGTTGGATTTTCCAATTGATGAGGAGGAGGACTTGGATGGTACGTGCGTATTCTGCGATTACTTTTCCTATATTTATGCATAATTCATTGTGTTGTAGTTCATATTTATTGCAAAGCAAAACAAATGGTTATCCTCTACAATTGTTGGAATCGTAATCTCCTTACTCAATTCCTTCTGAATTGAATCCGTAACATTAGGAACTTTGACACTCAAGAGGAAGTTGCTCTCTTTTTGAATTGTATAATATCAGTCTTTACAAATGTACATTCGTAGTTGTGAGTCTTAGGTGTTCGTGTTGAACAAGCAGTATTGTGCTGCCATTGGTGGTGTTGAGGAGATTAGGCCTTTAAGATTAGCTGCGGCCTGGTGCACAGGATGCCTTAACATAACTGTAGTGGCCAAGAAGCTTGATTATTAGTCATTCACAATTATGAAGCAGATGGCTGGCTCTTTGCATTATGACTTCAGCCATTGTAAATGATGACGTTAATTTTGTATAACCAGTGCTTTAACATAGGTAAAAGCGCATTCTATATGTTTTTGCTTGGTTATCATCTGATCCAGCACTGTTCAAGTTTGTGCTGTAATTGGAGAAGAGAAAGCTGGTGCCTTTATTCTAGGAATTATATGCCATGAATGGTTTGGATGTAGATACAGTGGATTATCTGATACCTTAGGTCCTTCCTATTTTTTTGCAGGGTAAGCTTTAGTACATATCATTGTTTAGTGAATGCTTGGATATTTTTCCCTAGGCCAGCTTTTGATTTTTAACATTTGAATTCCCAGAGGACATCAGTTTCATTAATCGATACAAGAACTTGCTGAGCCCATGTTGCACTGGTTCAATATGATTTCTTACACAACTGTGTTAAATTGAATTGAAATTGTCCTCTTTGCATTTCCATATACATCTGAAGTTTGTTGGCTGTACTTCATCTATGCTCTATTTCAGTTGCTTTAGTGGTAGCTGTTTAAGTGCATGCTTTGATTATTCATCCTACATTATTTCTATATTTCTTTTTCTTGTTTTAGATTTTCACATGTCTGATGCCCAACAAGAGCATGCTTTGGCCATCCAAGATCTTGCTCCGAGATTAGCTGCCCTGAGAATTGAACTTTGTCCTTGCCATATGAGTGAAAGTTATTTTTGGAAAGTCTACTTTGTGCTTCTGCACTCTAGACTCAATAAACACGATGCAGATATCTTGTCCACATCCCAGGTAAGTGTTTTTTTTTTCAATGTAGTTATTCATTATGTTGTTGAGTCTAAGTTTCTAGTTCGATTTGGAATTGTTGCTAGCTGTTGTTGTTGTTATATATATATATATATATATATATATGTATATTGCATTTGAGATAAATATATCTTTTAGAGGGTCATTGTTGATGATTTTGTGCACCTCATCAGTTGATTGATTTATACCTAATCTTTTTCATTTTATTTTGTTAATTTTTTGGAGATGGGTAATAGATTGTCCACTTCAGTCACTTCATGGTGGGCCTCAGTTGATGGCATTCTTTCATAATTTTACATTATTATGAAAAAATAATTTTACATTCTTTACTGCATAGCAGACCAGAGTATGCTTAGTTTGTAATTTTACTTAAATGGGATTCAGTAGACCCATTTGTTCTGACCTTTCCAGATGTTCTGTTCATGGGCATGCACATAAAACTCTGCTTTCTAAGCTCTTTTAAGGGTCTTGTAAGATTGTTAGTAAACAATCATGAACGTCACACTTCAAATGTCAAGTGTGATAATCTGATCTTACATTTTTTCTTGGTCTTGGGCTTAGGGGTATGCTCCCCTTAGGTCTAAGGTTCAAATCCCCTTGGGTGCAAACAATCTCTAGGGAGCCATCGAACTGGGGGATTTTTCCCTTGAATTAACCAAGGTGCACTTGCGGGAAACTTCTTGCCGAGGGCCTGTGCACCACTGGGATTAGTCGGGACGCTGATCCGGACACCTGGTGCCAATCCAAAAAAAAAAAAAACATTTTTTCTCGGTCTGCATAAATGCTATCCATTTGCATGCATGCTTTGGTTCTACGTTTTTTTTTTTTTTTGGGGGGGGGGGGGGGGGGTCATGAAGCATGCAGCAGCTTGGCAATTGCTTTGTGTACTATCGTGTTTAGTTTTTTCAATGAATGTTTAAAGTATTCCTGCCTGTCAAAGGTAGTTGCTTGAAGTATGAATTGCTTATTAGAAGAAAAATATGTTGGTTTTTTGTTGATAGTTCTGCAGGTCAGTGTCTATGATTTGTTATAAGTGTTTTGCATGATTCATTTTTAAATTTGTAAGGGTTTCCCCTTTTTCCCCTGCTGTTTTGTCGAAATGTTATATCTAATATTTGAAATGCTATTGTAGCAATCTTTGGGTGATAAGGTTTGCTTCCACAGGCATTTGCATAATATTTTTGAGCTTCAATGGTTTAACCTATTTCTTGCAGGTTGTGGCTGCCAGAGCAATGTGGATGCAGGAGCTACAGAAGCAAACGAAGGTGGATACTGACTGGTCCGCAAGAAGCACTTCCTATTCGAAAGACAATGCTAATATACTGGAGGAAGATTTTGATCCTATACCATCGGGCACATTTTATTTTGATCCTTCTATCTCCTCTGTGGCAACAGATGTTGAGACTGAGAAGCATCCAGTCGAAAGCACCGAGCTGCAATTTGTTGATAAGTCTGTTATTGCAGAGAATCCGGGAATTAACACCGAGAATAAGGATTTACTGTTTGGTCCATCCTCCAAACTACAGATACAAAATTTAGAAGACGATGAGGATGACTGGCCAGAGGATGATTCTGAATTCGGTAGGTTTAGTGGAGCTGCCATTTGCGTGGGGAATGAGGATGATATATCTTTTAGCGATCTAGAGGATGATGAGTATTGCAGTCTACCCATAAAATCAAAGAGCGTGGTTTCAAAGGATTAGGAATCTTTGAAACTCCACGATTGTGCATATAAGTTCTGCTGATTGGACAAAAGATGGTGCTGGACAGTCATGACATACGAAAACTCAAGACAAGGGCTTCAAGAAAATTCCTCAGCTGTCTCAGGCCAAGTATATATAATCAAGAGTTGTCACAACATGAGTATTTTTTGTACATGATTGAATGTTTGGTTGGTTGTGTGAGAATTGTAACAAACGCAGTCCTAGTGATTCAGCAAAGATAGAAAGCTGTTGTCAAGTTGTCATTGATGATCAAATTATTTTTGTTGTTTTATCTGAAGACAAACGTGCTAGGACTCGGTTAGATAACCGTGCAAGCATTGAAAATATCCTTGTATTTGTTGTCACATGAATCTCATATGTACAACAAAGCCTTATTTTAAATAAATAAGGCCTTTCCAGCTTGCGAAGATGCATGCTATTCTGTTTCTGTGAATTTATGATGCATGCTTCAAAGACTTGGATAATTTACTGTATCTGTTTTTTCTCCATTTTAGAAGCATCACAATCACAGATTCCGCCATTGTATCTTCTTTAGATCCATAGATGCATACAAATATATATTAATAATATAGATATACATATTCAGATTAGATAAGCTTGTCCATTTTACCTTGGCATCCGAACCCCTCTCTGTAGTCTTGCGCCCATCGTAAACCGCAACCTGTCAGGTATCTAGATTCCTCTATCCTCGAAAACCTTCTCTATAAAAATTTGAGAGAGTTGATGATGAATGAGATTTCACCGTCCAATGTTTCTCACTTGCTCTACGGTTCCCAGTTTCTTTTCATTTGGTTATCTCAACCTTGGTATGAGCTCTAGGTTTTGATTGGTCGCTTTGCCGTTTATACTTTATGGATCTCGGGTTGGTGAAGAGGGGCTTCGATTTTTCTAAGAGGAGAAAGAAATGGCTTATTCTTCTTGCCGCTTTAGGCGTCTCCGGTTATGGAGTTTACAAGGTCTATCATTTACCCTCTGTGATCGATAAGAGGAAGAGGCTGGTTAAGCTCTTTCGAGCCCTACTTTCCATGGCTGAGATGCTCGCGGATTCGGCAGAGACAATTGGTATCGTCTCCAAGGACTTGAAGAAGTTTCTGCAATCCGATTCCGACCAAATTCCTCATAGTCTGAAGCAGGTTTCCAAAATCGCGCGGTCAGAGGAGTTCTCGGAATCGTTGGTTAGGGTTACGCAGGCTTTCACGGTTGGGATTTTGCGGGGTTCCAAGTCCGAGGCGATGACTGACAGGGAGCCCGATACAGGTTCGGCGAGTTCGAGCTTTTCTGACAGGGTTTTGGAGAGGCTTTTCTCTACGGCTGGGGCCGGTTTTGCTTCAGTTGTTGTTGGAAGCTTTGCGAGGAACCTGGTTTTGGGATTTTACTCCAGTGGCGGACCCATGGATGGTCCTAGTGTGTCCCAACCCGGTTCTAGTTTATCAGACGAGCCCAGATGGCTAAATGTGGTCTGCTCTGATAAATGCAAAGAACTCATAGCAAATTGCATTCAAGTTTTTGTAAGCATGGCAGTTTCTGTTTATCTAGACAAAACAATGGATATTAACGTGTATGAGGAGATGTTTAGCGGATTAACCAATCCCAAGCATCAAGACAAAGTGAGGGATATTATGGTTACTGTTTGTAATGGTGCGGTGGAGACACTTGTAAGAACATCTCACCAAGTATTGACGAGTTCAAGTTTGGGTTCAAATTCTTCTTGCTCAAATGTTGATCAGAGCATTAGTACAACTGCCATCAAAGATGAGCGTTTTGATCGAGAAGAATCTTCAAAGCAGCTGAAAGTAGGGAATTCGATTTATGGAACTCAGGATACTGGGTGGGTTGGCAAGGTTTCATCTACATTGGCAGTGCCCAGTAATAGGAAGTTTGTGCTTGACGTGACTGGGAGGGTGACATTTGAAACAGTGAGATCCGTGGCGGAGTTTCTTTTTTGGAAGCTATTAGATGGCTTGAAAAAAATTATTGATGTAGTTCATGTGGAGGTTGTGGAGAGAGGGTTGGAAGTTATCAGATATTTTGGTGCAAAGTCTTTTATTATTGCTAACATGTGTCTTGCTTTGTGTCTGCATGTTCTTGGTGGTAGCAGCGTTTTCTTGGCTGCTTAATTTGATGAGATTCTCCCGCCCCTATATAGATCTTGTCATGGAGATTTCAACGACTTAGTGCTACAATTGCTCCTCGATACAGATAGTTCTGGTGGATTAGTGTTTTCTACAATTTTCTATTCGGAACAATTCTACAGTTCGGAGACAGATATTCCATCCATCTTTTTATAGACTCAATACATGAACCCACAATATTTAATACTGGGATCTACACAGCTCATCACAGCATTTTAATGCTATGAAGTCACCATGTTACGACTACCACTCTGAATTGTCAAGAAGCGTTTAGGATAGTAAATTATTGGAAATCTTCATCGTATTCTCGTATGTGTATCTTTGCTGCCCTTAATCGAAATGCATTAGTGTGTTCGTCTAGTTCATTTTGATTTTGAGAGCTTTTGAAAATTCATTGCTTTCCTCTTCTTCTAAAGAATGCCTTTACTGTTTATTTTCGGGGTCTCTCTCTAACAAAGGAGTATCTGCTGGATTTCTTGTCAGATAGTATTTTGCCGAACTTTTACTAGCCTATTTGTACGTGGAGCTAAATTTAAATGAGTTGAGTTTTTTTTTTATGAACAGTGAGAGTTGAGATAGCATAATGAGTTTTGTGGAGTCTATCTAAGATGAATTTAGATGTGTTTAGATGTTAATATGAGTTTAGATATATTTATGGAAAGTTAAAAAAGGTTGTGAATCTCGCATATAAAGAAGTGTTGAGTTGAAAAAGGTTGTGGGTCTCGCATATAAAGAGATTTTAAGTTGAGTGATTTGAGAGTTGAGTATTTAAATGTTAAACTTAGCTTAAAATTAGATTGGATTAAGTTGATCTCAGTACACCAAACGGGCATTAATGGCAGTGGTTGAAGTTGGACCAGAAGTGGTAATTGTTTGTTTTGATGTATCTTTGATACCGTTTCCTTTCCTCTCCAAAAAGCAGAGTTCGTGGTGCATATAGAAACATTTTTAAAACTGCTTATTGTTGCGACTAATTCAAAAGGCTGATACGGTTTATTCAGTCGGCTTCTTGTCTGCCGTTTGCTATTAAACTGTGTGAATTGAACTAGTTTACTTCTTCCAGACCATTTTCTTTTGTATAAATGATTATTTGTGGAGCTTATTTTTCTCGTCTTCTTCTGATTTTTTTCATTTATGATCGAATGTTAGCCAATCAGATACTCTTTTACCTCTGTTAATGATCGTGTTTGGGATCTTGTAGCATTTGTTTCATGAGGTAGCATATTACTGCAGCACTTGTATTTCGACAGAAGACTCTTGGTGTAGGTGTCTCCCATCATTTTTATCTTCCCATCCAGGGTATGTAAAGCCTGATGTTTTTTCATTTCGTTTTTGTTGTTTTAATTTGCCATACACAAACCATAAATTGCACTTTGGTAGTTTATTTGTTTTATTTTCTCGTAGTCCTTTTTGAAGTATTAATATAGATCAAAGTTTTGAATACCGTACCGAAGCCTGTACTGATCAAGGCACTGAAACGAAATATTTCAATACCAGTACCGTTCATATATTGTTTCGGAATAATATTTTGGTATTAATACTGTTTCGGTACCGGTATCATTTCGTGTACCGTTTTGAAATAATATTTCGGAACTAATACTGTTTCGATACCGGTACCGTTTCGTATATTATTTTGGAATAGTTTATACCTAGATAAATTATATATATACAAGCATTAACTGTATTTCAAATAACAACAAAATAAGCCATAAAGTCTATACATCTCAATACAAGTTTTAAGTTACAATTAACATAAAATCTTAAGTTTTGAGTTACAACAAACATCATATAAAAGAAAAAAAGTTACAACAAACATAATTTTTCAGAAATAGCCCTTAGATGTTTATTGAAATTGCGAAAATACCATCCAAACAAGCTGCAGAATGTGTACCGAGTGAAATATTTGTTTCGGCCTGTACAAGCAAATATTGGCCGGTACATCCCGTATTTGAGACGGTACGAAACATATGTATTACCTGTACCAGACCAATGATCGGTACGGCATACACCGGCCATACCGGCCAGTATGGTACGGTATCAAAAACAGTGATATGGATCGAATATGCTACTGATGAAAAGGTGTACCCTGAGCTACATACAGTATCTTCCCATTTTGAGATGGATTCTCCAGATTTAGAAAATGTTATGAAAGATTGTTGTTAAAGTGGTTTGTCCCCCCTTTTTTTGAAGAAAACAAAAAGAGGAATGATGGTTTATTTTTAACCAGTAATAATTTGGAGCATCAGAGCAGCTGAGACTTATAATGCATGGAAGTAGGTATGGATTGTGCTGTCTGAGTGGGAAGATCCTGTCTCAAATGAACTTAAAGTAGACCTACAATCATTATACGCACTTATTTTGTGCGCAAATTTCCATAAAATGGGTTTCCTAGTAGTGATTGTTCCTGTCCCCTTAACTTAAAGCTGATAAGGGAGTTTAACAATTCCTTTAACAATGCGTTGTATTCTGCATATATTGACAATTCAAGCTTTGTTTATGCTTGCACATCTTGACCTCATTCAGAAAGAAATGAATTATGGATATCTTGCTTATGAACTGGGAAGTCTGAGTGGGAAGGTCATGACTCCTAAATGGGTCAAGGGAAATACCATTAAGCTCACATATATGTTCTGGGAATAAAAACGTTTCCTGGCAGTGATTCTGTTCCTGTTTCTGTTCCCATTACTTGAGCTAATAAGAGACTTTGAAGATTCTTTTATCAATGGGTGGAATCCTGCATTTCTTGGACAATTCATGCTTTCTTCATGGTTGCACATCTCGATCCCCATCCGAAAGAAATGAGTTACAGGTATCTAAGCTCAGCTGCTGAGGATTGAAGTTGTTCCATCTAGAGTTAAAGCATCCTATGAATAAAGAAAGCTAATCCCTCCTCAATAGGTGGGTAGCTCAGGATCTATTGTACAACGAGGAAAAATGGGACTCAATGACCATCTATTCATAGGAAGGAAATAATTTTCTAGTCTGTAATGTACACCTTTTCATCAGCAATGACTAGCTTTGGAGGTAATCATTCAAGATGACGCTGCAGGCGAGCAGCAAGTCAGCGTTCACATATAGTCCAGTGTGTCTTAGCCGTCTTTGACACTGCCTTCATTTTGGCAACAAAGAACCACACAAACATATAATACTGGACAAACGTTCTTCGGATTAATGAGGAGAAGAAAGAAGAAGACATGATGTAAGTCGGGATAAATGGAAATTTAGGGTGCTGAATTCTGTGGTAATTGCACTTGCATCCTTTTTGTCATGATGTTAATCATTGCTTTTTGTAGACCTCATTTGACCAAAGGTGAGCCTGTTTGGATCTCATATTTGTGTTAAATTATGAATAGTAGGATTATGTAGATCATAGAGCATTGTCATCGGTCTCTTTAAAATGGAGGAATCTTAAAAATTTGAATGGTTTGTGGTTAAAAACGTTGCATTGAATTCGGTAAACAATCAAAACTCCAATTTTGAGCTACAGTATATTTACTTTCATATTCATATTTGAAGACACATTGTTCATGTCTATTCCCATTATTTTAATATAAAATCACTTCCTCAACTGTTCATGGTCTATTCCCATTATTTTATTACAAAATCACCATAGATAGATTTCAGTGTAATCTCAACACGGTTTAAGTATTAATCAAGATTAACTAGGTTGAGGAAAAAAATTGGTTGCGAAATAATAATTTAAGTGTTAATTAACATATGATTAGTGTAATTATAAAATATGAAAAAAAATTAAAAAAATTAATATTAAAAAAATAATATTATATTATTATTTTGACTAATCCAATGTGAGGTTATGGTTAGAGAGGTTTTGAATTAATAAAAAATATGTACTTTTTATCAAATTTTTGAGATAACTTTGACGAAGCCAATACCAATGCTCTTATTGAGATGTATTTGAATATAAATAGGTTAAGTTATATGTTTAAATTTATGAAATAAGTTGAGATGAATTTTTTTTTTTTATAGAAGGTTGAAAAAGTAGTATATCTCATTAATAATTGGTTTGAAACTCGAACCAATTTTGAGGTCGAACACCGGAGGGTTTTGCTTAATTATGCGCGTTAAATTTATCACTAGCGATTAATTTGGATACCATTTTGATAAAAACTTGCCGATGGAAAAATATATATTAGGAATTAGATGAATTGACCAAACATATGCTGGTGACGACCAAACAACAGAGCAAAAATTAAATGAAACTCCCTAATATGAATTATGAATTATCGCTGCTTGAGAGTTGCTGGAAATTATAGATATTCATAAATCTTTTTTATAATTTTCTTTTTATAAATTATACTTTTAAATGGAATATGGTTATATATTTCTTTTTAGTGATAGTGTCATATTGGTAAATTGTAAAATAAGTATTTTAATATCATTATTCTCTAAATAATAGCTAGCTGGGCATGGTGATGCTTCACCAAATTCCAAACTTTCCAAATCTCTCCTTACTCACCCAATAGAACTGAAGGCTAAACATGCAAGAAATCTGAACATAGCGAGAGGCAGTAGACAGTATAAAGTGTAAATATAATTGATACAGACCAAAAACCTCGATTTATTTAATTTGGTTATAGCAGCAGATTGCAAGTCACTTGATTATGATTTGATAATGCTAATGATTGGCTAGAGATCAACAATCAACATGTATCGACGAGAAGTACTTCACGGCTTATTCTTTTGTGTGTAGATATAATCCAGATGAGCAGCGAGGGTCCTTCTCATCAAGCACTCTTCTTTCCCTTTTGCTCCTCCTACTTCACAGCTCTCCTCTACTTCCAAGTTTCTTGCTTCAACATCCTATATATATAAATCACACCCAAAAAAAATCAACCAAAAATTAAAAAAAAAAAAAAAGATTGTTTAAAGAGTGAATTAAATATTGGATGTATATACCTACCCCATATTGAGTTGTAGCCAGATATTCTCCTCGTGCCGGAGCAGGCTCGGGAAGAACGGCGGCGTATGTTAGGGCCAAGCTAAGGAGGAGGGCTATTGTGAAGAGGGTGCTAAGCTTATAAGAAGACATGTTCTCCGGATTCACTAACATTATTTTTTTGGCTCTTTGCGTTTGGGATACCAATGCTCTGCTCGCTGATGAATTTATAGACGTTGAATGGTCTGGTCTCATGTTAATTAGGTAAGCTCCAACTCGGGCTCTTTAACAGTGGAATAGGCTTAAGCTCTTCCTTTTTATCATGTTATTTATTCGGTTCAACCAATGGGCCCGTGACATGTCAGCACGGTGAGATTACTATATCACAATCAAGCATTGATTTGGATTTTTTTTTGGTAACGTTTATGGCAAAGATCGTTCCCCCGGAAACTGTTGGCTATATATTCTTATCCTTCGCGGCTTTCACACTCCCATGAGAGATGGGATTTAAATGGCAATTAATAGTCGGACTGCAATTAATAATATGAGAAGTTTGATTTAATTAAAAAAATATATTTGTAATTTTAGATTGTGCAAACAACGCATACACTATTTAAAAAAAATAGATAAATATGATATTCATGTAAAATTTTTTATAATGGCAGATTTTTTTTTTAACAAAAATATGTGAAATTTACATACTTTAAGACTGTATTTAATATGAGTAAAGCTACTCTCACCGCTCTCGGTTCCACTATATTTTTTTTAATTTTTTAATATTTTTTTATTAAGTGATTAAGTAAGTATTTTTTAATGATATTATAATTTTTTTATTTTTTTAAAAAATATTTTATAATGTTAAAAAAATACATGTATAAAAAAATAAAATAAAAAACATAACATTTTACTCAATTGGTGACTCAGCGGGATTGGGAGCGGTGGCCGTAGAGCACCCATTTAACGTTGCTAAAAATAGAGTGAAGGTAAAACTGTAATAATATCATGCCTTTGACAATAATCATAATGTGAAATGAAAAGTTATCTTTTTCTTAAGGACTTCGCTTTGCAACGGACAGACCGATGTTAAGGCAACAACATCATCCAATACAATTCCTCCACGTAAGCAAGCCCACACAAAAGCCATACAGGATCAATACACTAGATCAAATCAAGATTTCAACAGAAAACACAACCGCAACATTTTTCGAGTCTTTGACCCTCACAAACTTCAGACCGCCGCTGCAAGTTCCGTCGCCCACCAACGTGTTCCATCGCCACGATCACAGTAGGCACTTGTTTCGTCGTCACCTATTCTGCCGGCCACTAAATAACAGATGTAGAGGTTTTTTTTTTTTTCCAACTCTCCCTCTTTTCTTCTCCCACGCCATCTCTCCCTACCTGCCATCCAACTTTTCCTTCATTTCCAAACTCTCTCTCTCTCAAGTCAAATACAGAGCTGCAGACTTTTTTATCAAATGCAAGAGCACAAATAATTGCAAAAGCACAACCCGACCTCTGTCTCGTCTAAGCCACCACCCTAGCCAAGCCATATTGTTGTCACATTGCATCTTGCAAACTGAGAAGAGGGGGAACTCAAGGAAGCACTGCATCTACTGGAACAAATTGCTTTTCAGATTAAAATAAGCCTCTTTTTAACTGAAATGCATCGTTCAAAAGCTGCAAGTTCATTTCTTTACGTGGATTTTCTAAGACCCGCTAATACTTTTGTTGACAATTACGTGGGAATTTCAATTGTTTATTTTCCCTTCTATTTTTCTTAACAGTTCCTTCATTTTTCATTTTTTAGTTTTTTCTCTGTTTGTTTTTATTCATATTCAGCCATAACTATAGATGTTAAAGAGAAGTTTTTTCTTTTGGTAGAAACAGCTCGTTATCTGGTTGAAGAATTAGGATTTAACGTAGAGTAAGGGAATGTGGGTCTAGGAGTTATTTTCTCTTCGGTGGATTTCATGCAAGTGGATGGGAGACGGGGGAGAGGGGGGAGGGGGAGAAGGGGCTATGGGGTGTGGAGTTTCACGTAGGGTCGGCGGCAACGGCAACTTCGATCGAGTGAGGAGGGTCACGGTTTCCGTCTCAGAGAGGAGTGGGTGGAGAGGGGGTGGGTTTCATGCGAGAGGATGGGAGACGGGGGAGAGGGGGAGGGGGTGTGGGGTGTGGGGTTTCACGTATGGTGCAAGCACATGAGAATTAAAATGGGGAGTCTATTTGTCAAGAAAAAATTTTCTTCACACTCTACTATTTATCACACACTCAATACACTTAGTGTATTGAGTTTAAAAAAAAAATATTTGAGTGCATGGTGTGTGGAGAGTGTAGGCAAATGCTTAGAATTGCTCATTTGTCAACAACCCAAGAGAGTTGTTATTTGAGGTTTATTAGACCGACCGGTCTGAAGTTATTCTTCTTAATTTACTCATTTTTATCTTATTTCTTTAGCATGTAAGAGAAACAAATTTTTTAAATGAATGAGTGGTGCTACACCCACCGATGGTGTAGCTTGAGGATGGGTCTCGATAAGTTCATTTGGTCTATTTTTAAAAAATTTTGATTTGTTTTTGATTTATTTTTTTATGTCTTTACACATTCAAAAACAAATTTACAATATCATTCAAAAATACTTTCTTAATCACTAAGTAAAAATAAAATAAAATTTTCATGACCCATATATCGGTACAAGTAACATTATTCTAAATAAATTTCATTGTTTACCTAGATTTCCTTTACGGAGGAGAAACACGTTTAGATTCTTCGTTATTTTAGGTGCTTATTTTTATTACCATTTTTTTTTATAGTTTTATCTAAACTCTATGAATTGAAAGAAAGAAAAGATTGATCAAAGTGAAATAGATAGTGTAATATTTGTTATTATTTGTATAAATTTATCTAGCAGTGTTAAATGACTCAATTTATATGTCTGTTTACTTTCAACTATAATTCCTAGAAGTAAAAATAAAAAATAAAAATCTTTGAGAATTAAATCTTAATTTGATTGTTAGATGATCAATAGTCGAATAGCGAAACGATAAACTTTAGAAGAAAAATAAATAAAAATATTCATGTAATATGGAGGAAGGAATATTTTTTAAAAAGAGGACGAAAACCAATTTTATTGATTACCGTCACTTATGACGGTGGAATATCTTGTTATTATTTGAAAAAATAAAAGCCCAAAACCAATAAAGACTTTAATAAAGTTTACAAGAAAAACTTATCGTATGTCCCATAACATCATAATTTGCTAGACTGTTTGTTAGCACATTACCTTTTCTGTAAACATTATTAATACTGAAGAGAAAATCATTCTTGAAATGTAAAATATCATCCAAAATATTCGAGTAGATCCAAGTGAGAAGAGCAAGAAAGATCCCAACTTTTGAAATATTGGAATACAACAATATTAGCCGTTATAATACTTCTTCCTAATCACTCACTGGGCCAATGGAGCTCCAAGAGAGACATTTACGGGGTGGAAAGCGAAAATCTCAAGATTCTAATTTCTCATCAAAGAAAGAGGGTTTTAACTGATACTCCAAGTTGAACTAGGTTTAATTGCATTATTCAGCCCATCTTTTTCAGGCTGTCGAGTCCACTTGACTTACCCATGCTTGAAGGCGTAACGCAGGATGATGGTAATTATATGATTATTCAAATAATGCCATCCTGTTTGCTAAAAACACATTACCCTTATAAAACAAACATTTTTCCCTCTATGTAGCAAATATTTCATGAAAATATGAGATGGGGTCGTCTGAGTGGGTCACCAACATCATGAGACGCACTCTCACCTATATTGTTTCATCATTGTCTTCCTCTTCCACATTTTTCTTTTTTTGTCATCTATTTAATTAAATTTGGAGAAACTCTAAATGAACCGATGGTTTGATCGATTATTTTTTTTTTCTTAATGATTAAGGAAGTAATTATTAGTGAATTTATGTACTTTTTTCTTTTTTTAAAAAGAAATTGCAGTTATCGGTTATCAGTCAAAGTATGAATCGGTACCGATAGCATGACTCTAAATTTTAACAGGCAGCCTCTCCTCATTCCCTTCCATCACATCCTTTGTCTTCTCATCCACACACACATATAGAGAGACATATACACATATAACACATGGATTAACTTGTACAATTATATGTTTTGAGATCAAATACTAAAATAGCCCATGCTCTTTGTTTAATAGGCATATTGGTCCCAAAACTTTAAATTAAACTTGTCAGTTCATGACACTAGTGCGAGTTGAGTGAGAATGATCACATCCTCCCTGAGTGGTGGCACAATCTTGCAAGGACTCATGGAGTAACACTTCCCTCTATGACTTGATGTGGAGCCCCCTTCCCAATTTTAGTTGAATTGAGATTTGAAAGGAACCTCCACCTAGGGCTGTATGTAGTTCGGTCTGGACTGGCAAAACCGATTGGACCAGACCAAATTATGGATTGGTTGGTCTCGGTCTCAAAATATGTGGACCGATGACATTCGGTCCAGTCTCAGGGTCTACAAATTTTGGACCGGACCGAATTGGACCGAACCCCTCTATATATTTCTTAAAATATTTTTAATAATTTAATATATTATTTTTATATAATAATTATATAAGTTAATGATGTAATTTTTATCTAATTTATTATCATATAAAATATAAAATATAAAATAATATATGCTATCAATTAATAATAAATCATAAATCATGTGATAATTTATGTTATTATATGTAAATAGTTAATACATCATACATTCATACATACTCTAATATTTACACTTAATTAAAATAATTAGATAATTTTTTTTAAATACTTAAGTAGCAAGCAAGCATTAATAATCTGTGTATAATGAAATTATTTGATATTCATTAATATTGGCTCGAGCGGGGTGTCGAGTGTGGCTCGAGCAAACATTGAGGTTTATGTCTCGCTCAAGTCCACTGTCACGCGAGACTCGAGCGAACTCACAGGTTGAATTTCGCTCGAGCCCACTGTCGAGCGAATCTCGAGCGAACTCACGGTTAGAGTTTCACTCGAGCACTAGGTCGAGCGACAGTCGAGCGAACTCACTATTTCTCAAATTTTCAGCTTCAAAACCAGTCTTCACCCCAACAATTAATAATTATGCATACTAAAGAGTAAGGTCTAAGTTAGTAAGTAGTAACTATCAACATCATAAATATAATTATAGTAAAATATTTTTTAATGAGTTAGTTACATAATTTATATTAATAATTCACTTAATTTAATTTAGTAATTTAAATAATATTTTATTAATTTATTTAAAAAAAAAAAGATGAAAAAAATAATAAAACAATTAGGTCGGATCGGACCGATAACTACCAGTCCGATTCGGTCCCTATGGATGTTCAGTCTGGTCCAATTTGAAAAAAATGATGAGTCCATCACCGAACCAAAACGATTTACACCCCTACCTCCACCTACAAAGGATGGCACGACCACCCCAAAAACCTTCGTGGGATAACACGAGAGAGGGTTCCCTGATCTCCTCGTTAAATTCACAAATGGGAAAGGGATTTCCCACCTTTTTGTGAATGTCTCCTACTTATTACTTCAGTAAGGTAGGAGGGGAAGGTGGAGATGGAGGTCCCCTCCACCATTCCTTGGATGGGGGTTGTTGTTGGGTGTTTTTCTTTATAAGTAACATGTAAATACGCTAACACTAAACATCTATTGATGCTATGTGATGTTTCAAATGGTTTACTAATAAAAGGATGATCGAAGGAGGAGTGATCTTAGGGCTAAGAAATTTAATTTTGAGGTTTAGAGATCATCTATCTATGAAGCAAATTGTATAGACTACTTGAATATTCAACATATATATGGGTAAATGCTATACCCACAGATAAAAAAAATAAAAATAAAAATAAAAAAAAACCATTGAGAACGGTACCGCATAAATAGTGTAATTTTTTTTTTTCAAAATTTTTTTTATATCCCTTTAAACATTTAAAAAAAATTATAAATTCATTAAAAAATACTATCTCGATGAGAGTGGCATTTCCCTCTCTCTATATATATACACATGATATTATTCCATCTTTGATTAACTCCACATAAATGAGATGCCTATTTAGCTTTCAACCTAACTCTCCCGATGAATGATGATAAAATATATTTTCATTTTCCATCATCCTTGGTTAAAATATTGTCGTTACTTTAAAATCAACGACAGACGTATAGTACTCATGCTCAGAACAAATTCTACACCCATGATATTTACAATATGATCTTATTGTAATTGAATAACCACAAGAAAATCAATATATAAGAATGATCGATATTTTTAGTTTTTTCTGAGCTCTCCGTGATATGTTATTTGTTCACAGGAAATTCGGAAGTCACTGGAAGTCCGATGGTATGTACGGTACATGAAGACTACTTGTAGAACAGATCAATTCATCAATTCCGGTCTACGGCCCAATCGACCCACCAAACGACACCAATATGTGAATACTTTACACGACGTCACTTTCGTTAGCACAGTAACTCTTAATAATACAGGTTCGTAATTCCATAACATCTATTCTTCCTATAAAATCATCAGCAGCCTCTTAATTAATAGAGAGAGGTGCTTAAAGTTGCTCTTCAAGCCTCTCAACCTCTCTAGATCTTTCTTTCCCTGAGCTGAGAATTGCGAGTACTTTTGGCTCTCCGGCCAACTTATTATAAATGGCTGCCGCTACCTCCTCGAGCTGTGCTACCTGCTTCACTTTTCAATCCAAATCCGTCGTCGAGCCCACGCCCCGGACCTCGTCGACCCATGCCTCGCCCGGGTGCGGCAAGCTTGATGGGGTGGCTATGTGGTTCTTCAATGGCGTCACGACTGCTTTCTTTGCTTCTTTGGAGCGATGTTCTTGCATCCATATCGCCACTGTAGATGATACCGATGAAGCCAACGACTTGCCGTTGATTTTCAATGATGGCAATCTCAGGCGCGATGGTGGCAGCGTCATGAGTACCGGTAGTCGGAGGAGGACCGGGAAAGGCAAGAAGGGTGGAGAAGTGCTTCTCCAGGAGTAAAAGAAAATAATATATATATATATATATAATTGATCATCGTCGAAATCAAGGTTCCTTTTTGGTAAGTGATTTGTAAGAATCCTGGAGTTGTTGATGATCAGTTTGTTTCCAGTATTTGAATTTGGAATTTTGGAAACTATAAATGAAGAAAAGGACATAATATTTTTGTGGATTTGAAACTGTTATAACTGCAATTATCTTGCCTTTAATTTTCATTTGTGTTTCAATAAATCCTCATGCAATTATCTTAATATGTGACTTATTTATTTCTATTTTTTTATGTGATGCTGAAACAATAATTCTATTTGAAATCTTTACTTCATGTTCAAAATTTTAATTTCGATTATATCGTAGAAAAATCATGCATGATGTATGTATATATTGATCTGAGATCTGACAACCCCAATTCATTATGGGCCATGATGTTCTTGCTAACCTTTGGTGCTCAGCTCCACACATTAATATATATATATATATATATATATATTATATGTCATCTTATTATTGGATAAATTAAATTTCTATCAATTTTATTATTAGAGTTTTGGCTAATGACTAATTTGTCACACAATCTTCTATGTCACCGTGGGATAATGATGATTTAAATTATAATGATGATTTAAATTTAAAGTGATATAGATAGTATCATTTAGTACAAGACAGATAATTCTAAGATGAGTGGTATTGGACTCCTATCATGAACCCGCGGTGGCATGATACCAACGCATGCTATACTCGATGGCAGCCCCATACAAAGGCCCCACGAGATATCTTGGAAAAGAATTATGTTCGATATCATAACGTAAAATGATTAAAATATCTCATGTTTTATTATATATGGAGTAATGTTATACACCACACCATCATCCTACTTTCATCTCACTATGTAAGGTGTGTCATATTTATCACTATTAAGTGATAAAGAATCATATAATAAATGATCATTTAATGGTAATAAATATATCACATCATGTATAGTGGGATGATGGTGTGGTGTATAAAATTTTCTTTTACTATAGATAACATCTTTTAAATGAAATGAAAAATGGTTTCGTTTTCACATACTAACCTAGCTAGATATATAGATTAAGAAAAATTTTATGCACTACACTATTATTTTACTTCATCTCACTATATAAGATGTGTCATATTTATTATCATTAGATAATTTTTTATATATAGTGAGATATGATTGTGGTGTATAGTATTACTCATATATTAATTATAAAATTAGAGAATAAAAATGAAAGAAACTCGATCGGCCTGCAAGTACCACCTGCACGTGCTGCTGTGCCTTGAAAAATTAGCCATATTTAATTAATTAATAATTACCACTTGGTCTTTGTGAATTGTGACAAGCTAATTCTCAAAGGGATATATTTCCAACGACACAAGTTGAATGGTTGGTCACAATTATTTGACCGCAAAAAAATCTATGACCATTGATTTATTTTCTTGTTTGCTAGCCAAGCTGGTTGCTGCATTATCTTTTCCGTCAAGCTTTTGAACATTATTAGCAGATATTACAGTACTGTTCTTTTTATTTGTATTTTGTTTCAAGACAACTGCAGCAAAAGTAAACCAGCGCTAAAGGCGCTTTAAATATTCAATAAAGCTTTGCTCCATGATTTCGATAAATGATGATGTTGCCGTTTTGGTCATCATCATCAAAAAGTTTCTTCAACTTTATTTTCCGAATTACTGTGATCAACAGCGGGGAATCCAAAGCTATACATGTTTAGAGTTTTGCTTAGAAATTCAATCTTAAATTTCTTCTACTTTTTATATTTATATTTATATTTTTAAGTTTTAATAAGCCATATGGTGGTACAATGTCAATAGAGCAACTCTAACGGTATATTTCAAAGGACATAGTAACATTTCTAAAATATGATCCCATTTGATAACGGCCGAGAAAGAAAAGAAGAATACCTAATTGTCTCTAAAAGAGGGTGAATAAAGTATAATTCGGCAATAAAGATTGCAAGAGAAAGAGAAGTAGGTGTGTCCTACACAAGCATATAATAATAGAGAAATTATACTCATCATCCACTATTCAATTATATACCTATAGCTTCTTTTTTTTTTTTTTTTTAAGGTATGAGTTGTGGAGTAGTAAATAGTGACTGATGAGACGAATTTTTTATAATAATAATGTCAATTGTTGCAATCAACTATGATTCTAGTTGTTCTATCCAAGTTTCCTTGTACCTATGATAAATCTAGACACCATCCCTCGTCTTTGCTTAACCGCTCGGACGAAGATGCCTGTGTTGTTAGGGTTTATGGGAGCATTGCTAGTTAAGATGATGGATCATAGAACTTGTCAGTTCACTTTTTCATAATAATAATGTCAATTGTTGCAATCAACTATGGTTCTAGTTGTTCTATCCAAGTTTCCTTAATCCTCCGATAAATCTAGACGCCATCTCTTTGCTTAACCACTCGGCTGGAGATGCCTTTGTGTTGTTAGGGCTTATGGGAGCATTGTTAGTTTTTTTTTTTTTTTTTTTGGAGTAATGGGAGCATTGTTAGTTAAGATGACGGATCATAGAAATTATGAGTTTCCAAAATCATTGATGTTCCACGAACAAAATGTTACATCTAAATTCATCATTACTTTTTCATGGTTTTATATTTGAGATCTTAAAATGCAGATTAAAAAAGGTTTTTTCTTGTAATATATGCAAAGATATTGTTGTTTCGACATAATTACTAAGTATTTGTGGAAGTAAAGTTTGAGAAAAAAAAAGTAAAACAAGCAAACTCTTCCTAGTACACATATAATGTAAAATAATGTTAATTATAATGCCACCCGCGTAACACCTATGAAATACTATTTATGTGATAGGTATACATTAGTTATGAAAAAAGCTTAAATTCAAAAATCAAACTATGACCTTGGAAACATGTCTGCCATATCAATGATGTTAGGTGTGCTTTATATTGATGTGTTACAAGTAACATTCGTAAACAAATATTGCTAAAATTATAATCCAAGTTATGAACAAAGAGAAGTTGGTGGAGCTGGTGGGAGAATAAACGGATATGAGTTTCTACAGGCAAAGTTGTATAAAGTGTTTATTCACATAACTCCTAAATAAAGCAAATGAAAAATAACAAATAAAAATTTTATGTTATATATGGGCTTGGCGCATTTCATGTAACGGGATTGTATGAATATGGAATATAAGTATCCGATCCTTATGAACTAACC
Source organism: Juglans cinerea (assembly GCA_961763995.1). Lineage (NCBI taxonomy): Eukaryota > Viridiplantae > Streptophyta > Magnoliopsida > Fagales > Juglandaceae > Juglans > Juglans cinerea. The sequence goes on along the minus strand of CAUIVZ010000012.1, from coordinate 24,159,544 downwards.
AGAATAGTACAATCTGTAAATCCAACGTGTGGTGTAGAAGGTTTTGATACTTTTATTTTGGGAGGAATAACCTCTCATCATATTGCAGCATGTACATTGGACGTATTAATAGGTGTATTCCATCATATACAAAGATTATGTATGGGAAATATTGAAACCACAGTTGAAAGATCTTTGCAGGAAAAAGTGAACTGACAAGTGGGTGTTTCGGTTTCGGTTTCGGTTTCGGATTTGGATTTGCTGACCATATGGTTTCTATAGACCATAATTAGTGAACCTATTAAGACAGAACGGATTAATCTTGAAAAAATATTATTCTCACAAAAACTTTCTACTGAAAATTTTTACCGAATTAAATTTTTTTTTTACTTAATGATTAATAAAGTATTTTTAAATAAATTTATGATTTTTTTTATATTTTTTAAAAATATTTAAAGTGTTTAGAAAAATAATTGAAAAAAAGCAAAAAAAAAAAAAACGTTTTGCCTTTCGGTGAGGACTGAGTGAGAATCCTCTGGGGCAATAGCCCTCTTGTCTTGGGCCCTGCAGTGGCCCATACCTCCTTTTTTCGGAAGTCATCAGTCATTCTTCGTTACTTCCCCGTTCCCACTACGCTACGATTTTGCTGACAAACTCGGGCCCACAAACAAGATATTTTTTCCTTTCTCATAGGTGAATTGATGCGCTCCCTAATCCAGAAGCAAACTTTGATCCAAAATTTTTATTTGTAACACGTTAAGTACTAATGTAGGGTCATGCTAAGAACACTCCAATTCGATAACTATTAATAAGAATTATTTTTTTTTACATTTTTTAATTTTCTTAAATGATATTCTTGACAAGTTAAATTAATAATTTTTTCTTATAATTATTAAGATATTTTAAAATACGAGACTCATGATATTTTTGTTCTATTATATAAATCAAAAGTAATACTTATATAAGAAATTATAATTATATAAAATATTAAAATAAAATGAGAGCACCACCTTTCGGTCATATTTCCATAAGACAAATTTTATTATCAAGCCTGGCTAGAGCACACATATTAAAATGCTTATCTATCATAATTTAATTTTAAAAATAAATTTTAAAAATTAAAATTTGTCATTTAATTATTTTACATTTAAGAATAGAATATAATAACTTAAAAGAAATTATATTTGCAGTCGTAGAGTGTACAAACATTACACAATCTTTTTGAAAAAGTAAATAAATACAAAATTTATATAAAAATAATAATTTGTTAATAATAGGTCTTACTTCCTCACTCACGATTGTATCTGACGTGTAGTAACTTAATACCTAAAATTTACAATCCATCTATGGTGTCCGTTAGGGTTGAAAATCGAAGATATGGGTACAATTTTGATCTAAAACCGAAATTGCACACCAATACCTAGAATATACATTATTCTTGATCGAAACCAGTCGACAAGGAGAAAGAGAATCGGTCGGAGTTTGATGGTCGGTACCGTGTCGATTCAGCTGTTAGGGGATCGGTTTTCCCATTACCAAACAGCATCATGGCACGACAAAAACTAGAAATCCATCTTGATTTTTCCATCACCATTCTCCAAACACAATCCACAAAACAAAAGTTTGAACTCAATACTATATATCACGGTGTAACAAAACCATTATTTGAAGCTTGAACTCCCATATTTTTCCATGGGCAATGAGATGAGTCATGGAGTCATGGAGGTCTGAGGACGACGAGGAGAGGGTGAGATGGATGTCATTAATTGTTGGAGGGAGAGGTTGCGCGGCGTGAGAGATGAAAGATTCATAGAGGTGGGTGGCTTGTGCATGAGAGAGGTGAGAGAGAGTCTGCGAGCTGAGAATAATCATTTTGGGGAAGAAGAACTGAAGAAGAAGGAGAGGAGGAGGGGGATGCGAGGGTATTAAGTAAGTGAAACGGCATCGTTTCACTTTATTTTTTTGTAAGCAGCAGATTTAAAATGACGCCGTTTTATATGTATATATATATATATATAAAACATATATATTCAATGGTTTTTTCCTGATTCAAATCGGGACTGTCGATGTCGGTTTTGTTAAATTACCACTGCCGGCCAATCGGTTCTTTGTCAATTTTGGCCAGTTCTAAGCTCCGACGACCGGTCTGAGTTAGTTTCGATCGATTTTCCAGTTTTTGTACAGTATCCGTGTTAGCTTAAGCCAGTTGCATTCCTAAGGGCATTAGTATTGATTTATGCATATACACATGTAAAGTTATATTTGCATAATACGACTTTAAAATCTTGTACATTGGCTTATGCATATCTAAATATTTATCTACCTATGGACAGTGCTTATCCAAATTTGGATAACCACTATTCACCCTACAAATCATATTTTAATCATTATTTCTCTCTCCGTCCACTCTCTCTTTCACAATCCTTTTATTTTCTCTCATTCAACAACACAACAAACTTTCACTTGCACATTCAATTTATTATTATAATATATTATATATATTTTTTTCATTTTATTATATTTTTAATATAATATACAAAAAAAATTATATTTTTTATTATTACATTTATATTATTAATGTCAAATGTATGTAGTGGATGCTAATTGTAAAATATATATAAAAAAATTGATTTTAGCAAAAAATTAATAAAATAATAACATGTTATTATTATTTTATCTCAAATATGCATAAGTCAATGTGAAAATTTTACTTAAATAGCAAAATGGATATACAAAAGAGCTGATTTTATATTTGTAGAAAAATACTAATACTAATGCTCTAAAACGTCGATTAGTGCGGCCCTGCACACAGAACCATTCCTCCATACGTTGCCAACCTGGAGCGAATGGCGTTCTCTGACTCTGTGTCAGCGTCTGGCTCTGTCGCATACAGTTGTTTCCCAAAACTAAGACAAAATTTACTGCCACGTTGTATCGGCGAGTAGTAGTATCGAACATTGCTCTCGCCCCAGCTAGAGCTAGTCCAAACGTTTTCCGGCATAAACCCTAAATCATGGTCTGATTTGACGAAGAATTTAGTTTAATTCCACTCAATTTACACCACCAGTGACACTCGGGCATCTAAACATTTGAAATATGTTCGGAGATGGAGGAGAGATGCCTTCCAGGTACAGGGAACTATACAGCTCGACCTTTCCTTCATTGCCTTATTTCCCAATCACAAATCGTTCCGAGTTCAATTCATTCAATTCGTGTCCGAGTTTTAAAAAAATTATTTAAAAAAAAGCCTGTTCGAAATTGTTTGTTTGATAGGTACGAATTGTTGAGCATGGTCAAGAAGCACTCGAACTCGTTAGGGAGAACCGTAGCGGACGAGCCGCCTAAAGATGATGCTACCGAAGACGTCGAATTTAATCCGCGCTTTTGGCATGATGTCTTCGATTTATACTTTGTTCTAGGCAAGGAGTCCAGGGGACGCCAGGACGACGATCTTCTATTTTTCGTCAGAAAATTGGTATGCCTTTTTGCTCCCCGCCCCCGGTAACGAAATTCATTTGGTTAAAATCCCTTCCATTTGTTAACCTGCATTCTTTCAATTTTTGTGGTTGCAGAGTTCGCAAGGATATGGTGTCATGGAAGCTGTTGCTCCTTACTTTGTACGTAGGTGGGCGGCTAAGGTAAAAGCGGCATGAAAAACCATTTTGAGCTTTATGCCTCTGTGTTTGTGTGCTAAACTGAGTTCCTTTATGGATGACTTCCAATGCATATTGATGATCTTGTTGAGTTCCTTTTTGTGTTATTATCTTGCTAATAACACTCATTATAGTTACTTAAAAAAAAAAATTGTTTACTAAGAGTTAATTATAGGTGCCAGAAATCTTAATATTCGTTTTATGAGACTGTTACACTGAAAATGATAATTGCAGTGGAAATTTTCAGTTTAGTTTTTTTTTTTAGAATATGTGTCGGACTAAGCAATATCTAGAAAATATAAGTAGTTAATATGGTGGTATGTAGCTTGCACATAAATGGTTGGGACCACATACCTATTTCATCATTGTTAGCGTACAGTTTATGAGATGTCCTATACTCTGAAATTATGTGCGATTTTCAGAAGTAAAAAGAATTAAGAACAAAAGGTATATACCTTTTAACTATGGCGTGAAGAAATCAATGTAGAATTTATGAGCTTCAAAAGTCAGGTGAAACTTGTGTATTGGAGAGAGAAGATCAGGTATCATCATGGTAGACGATAAACGAAAACCTAGTGGAATATAAAATAAAGTTTGACACAACAAAAATATGGAACTGAAAAAAAACCTTATTCTCCACTTTGTGGGGGTTAAGTACATTGATCTTTCTGGCAACTCTGCTCTATTCTAGGTTGCGTCATTGGCATTTATGTCCTTTCTAAATGCATTAAATAATGCTATTTTTGGCCTACTGATTTTCATTTTTGGGGCTGTCAACTAGGGTTAACGTGTGAGACGGTTCACCCGTTAGGCAATTGGTTTATGTTACTTCTTACTGCTTAAATTTAGTCATTGATTGGATTTGTGTGTTCGGTAACCTATCAAATTTCGCGAGTTCGATAAAACAACTCTCTTTACTTCTATCGACCAGTTGGATATGGTAGTCGGAGAAAGTTCTGTTGATGTGGATTGGAGGCGCTCATTTTACTTGAACTTGATTGCTCACACTTCATTCACTGTGACAGTAGCAATTTGTAGGTAATGTTTCTTCTTTGCATCTTTTGCATGATATCTTGGTCCTGAAGTTGCATTGGACATCTTGTGCTTTCAACTTCTATATGCTTGCTTGTGTTGTTATTCTCTTGCAAGTAACGTCATAGGCGTCTATGACTTTCATCGTTCAATTATGACAGTAATATTCTCATTTCACATGTGTTACCCTGGTTTGGAGTTTTGTAGTTTCCTGCATCATGCTCATTATATGCCTTTTTTTACCTATCAAAAATTTTTTTTTTGTCATCTCCCACAGGAAGTGGTTTGGTTTAATTTGAAACGGTGTTATTGCTGTATCTACACTGCATGATGCAATTGATTTATGCAGCAGTTCCTTGTTGCTGCCATCTAATTGATGTGTGATACTGCCATTAATAAATCAATTTCTACGATTCTTCCTATTTTTGAGTGGATTGTATTGCTCATAAAGATCTTTAGGGGAGTAAGAATTTGAGTTGCAGTGATCATAATATTCTTTCAGAATTGAGTTACAGCTTTAGTGGCAATAGATTGATTTCTAGCTCTGTAGGTTGAATTTAGTCATACCAGTATTATCTGCCCATTCTTTAGGAGTGAGTTCACCTTCTGCCAATATGAATGTCCTGAAATATTGGTAAGGAATATACCCATAAATTAGGAGATATTAGAAAGGAAGAAATAGCAGTTGCTAACAGATATATTTTGTAGGAGCTTGCAACTGCAGTTTCCTTTATTTCTGCATGAAATATATTGTAGTTGTAGAATCTGAAAGATGGTTTTTTAATTTTGTTCTTTTTTCAGTCATCAGGACCTTCAGAATCATCAAGCTGGGCAAGATAAACCATTGCTGCCTATATATAAGGTATTTGCGGCCTTAAGTAGTGCGGTAGACCTTTGTACACCTATTGTCAAGAGGTGGTAGTTTTTTCTGTTAGGCTATTTATTTTCCTTTCCATTTTTAAAATAATTTTAACCTCTGTAATGAAGTCTCTTTGTGAGAAGTACAATCTTCTTGAATTTGCAGTCAAGGGGAAAATAGATATTAAGACATCTCTGTATATTTGAGTGTCCTGCTCATTGTGTGTTTGTTTTCTTTTTTATGAGAGAAGCATGGACATTATTTATTTATTTATGCTGTTTTTTTAATCTTTTGTCCTGAGCTGGGAAATCTAGTTCTTTGCAGAAGATTTAGGTTGTGGTTATGTAATGTATGCGGTCAGCATATTCATCCTTCGATCAGCCCCAGGTTGGCTGTGGGCCGTGGCCTTGGATTGTTGCTTCCGTGATCTAGGAATTTTGATTTTTTCTCTTGAAAAACCAGAAGGATGCTGTAGCAAAGTGTTTTGTCAGATGTAAGATCATATAATCCATTGTTGACGTGGAGGGCGATTTTTTGACCTCTGCTAGGGTTTAATTGTTTTGAGTGTGGGCTTTTGCCGCGCCGCATGGTTTTGCCGTGTGGCCCTCCAGTGACTGCCGGAGGGGTGGGTGCTGCTGGGGGTAACGGAGAGGGTCTTGGCAAGGGATCAGGTGAAGCATTCTAAACCTGGAGTACCATAATGCGATAATGGCTTTTTCTAGTCATTTTGGCACGGTACGAATAATAGTGCGGAATTAAAAGCAATTTTGGAGGGACTTCGGTTGTGCAAATGGCTTCGATATTCGAATGTGATAATTGAAAGTGACTCGTGCATTGTCGTGGAGTGGCTTGGGAAAGGTGCATGCTCCTTATGGTATCGCTGGGATTTTTGGGAGGACTTACTAGTCGAGTTAGAAGGGGTGAACTTCAGGGTGATTCATCAATATCGGGAAGGAAATAGTACGGCGGATTTTCTTGCTAGAGAGGGAGAGATGGGGAAGAACGTGATTTACAAAGAGAGTCATTCTTTACCCTTTTATCTTAAGGGAATTCTTCGGTTGGATAGGTGGGGCCTTCCATCCTTTCGAACATAGGCAGGCTGACTGTCTCGCTGTATTAGGTGGGTTGGGATCGGTCTTGTTTGGTTTTCGGGTGTTTTTTGTTGGTTTTGGTTTTTATTTGTTTGGGATGTTAACACGGTCTTGGGTTGGGGCCACGCCGCGAGTGGTTGCCGGCTATTTAAAAGTGTTTTGTCAGATGAACTTTAATTCTTAGATCATGTTAGCTCAACTTCAGTGTCTTGTAGACCACCAAACTTTGTTCTTAATTCATGTATGCTAGTGAAGTATGGCTTGTGGCATCTTTGCAGGTCATAAAAACTGTTTATGCATCTCCAAGTCGTGTCGACTTTCATTTGGATTCCAAAAAGGCAAGTATGTGATGTGAAAAATGTTATTTTCTTGAGTTGCACCGCCTTCACTTAAATTTCTGACACTGTTGCAAATGTGTGTCTAGGAAGTCGAGACAACACCTGCCTATCCAGATATCTGTTTTGCAGTGGATGACTTTGATTCTACTTTTGATGCAATGGTAATGAGCTTGTTTAAGTGCATACAGTGTCATACTAATTTAATAAATTTTATATTAAGTTGCTATTGCATTAATGGTATGGTGTGTGGTGTGGAGATAAGGCTTTTAGGGTAGTTTATTCGGATAATATTGTTCATCTCTAGGATGCTTTAGCAACGGATCATTTACTTTAATCTGAGGTCGCTTATCAATGGTATGCTGAGTTTAACTGTGAGGCATACACATGATTGGGAGGTGGAGATTCTTACTTCATTGTGTGATCGTGTGGTAGATACATTTGGGTTCAAAAGCAGGCCTGTTTTGGTTTTTCAAACTATAGCAATATATTCATTAATATTCTTATGAGTCCATCTGCCTAAGTTGTTTATATCCACAAATTCAAAATTGAGGGAAGGGAATGAAAAAGCAAATAAATGACAATTACTGAAATCAATGATATATCTTATTAGACATGTCTTTGACATGAATCTGTTTCCCATTTAATAAAAAAAATATGCACATATTTTGAGGTGTATATCATTAGGATCCATGTTTATGTCCCAAAAGTCTTGACACTTTCTGTTAACCTACTGCAACACTCCTTTATGCATGTTTGGGAGCGGCTATGCAAAAAATTTGAGTCTGCTAGATTTTTGGCACCCCTCCATGTAATTATCATTTTTCCTCCTTAACATTTGAATCATCTTCTTCAAGTCCTTGTCTTGAGGACAGAAAGAATGTAAGGTCTTTTGCATTATGGGAGATTTGCAATATGATCACTACCTGATATGATCCACTTACATACCTTACTCTATCTTGTGATTTTATTCCGACTATCTATGCAGGTCTTGACAGAGACAGACCACTGCTTTTGTGTACTCCTCAATGCTAATGATGGGGCAGCATTTCCTAGTAATGATGCAAATCATGCGGCAACATCTTCTAGTGAAAAGGAGCTACAAGATTGCAGTTCCAGCAATAATTCATCTTCGAGAGTTGATACCACTTTGACCAAAAGTACCAAGGTATACATATTAATATTATTATCAGCTTCCTGCCCCACCAGTGATCCGACTTGCTGAGCTAATGCTTTTCCTGCTCAGGATATATTTGATTGCTGCCCGTCCATAACTTTTCTCTAATGGACATCTGTTAGACCTGCCAAAGATAGTCTGTAATGCTGATGTACACCAAATGTTGAGGCTGAAGGATTGGTCTCCTACATAACTGCGATTGACTAGTGTTTGCAACCCCCCTCCCCCTCACCCACCTTCTCACAAAATCAAAGTTGACCTCCTCTTAAGAAGTTCAAGCTTTCACCTTCCTTAGGACTGAACCAGCAACTTACTGCTATTGGACAAAAAAGATGTCATGCCTTATACACACACAAGCTTTCTTTAAGTATATGTATATCTATAAAGATGGCATGCCTTGTACACACAAGCACTCATTTTGGTGCTTGGAAGACTCATTTGACATGGTCACAGTGATTGCAGCTTACTCTTTTCTCGGGATTTGTGAGCTATAAAATGGTTTGCAACGCATATGATGGTATGTCTTCCTGCAAAGTACTATCTCTCTCTCTCTCCCCCCCCAAAAGATTAATCACTTGAATTGAAAATTCTTCTTTCTGTTGTTTCATTCAGATTTTATGTATGCTGACTTTGCCTTTTAGATTAGTCATTTATTTATTTATAAATTACTTTAGTTTTAGCTGAGCTTATGCATATATTTGTGTTGTTTTCAAATGTTGTACATGCGAAATTATTGATAGGGGAAACCGGTGTAAGTATGCTGGATACGACTTTGGTTCTGGTGTTACATTTGAACTTTCATCTTTCATTGCTTAAAGTCTAATCCAAAATTAAATAAAATCTATTAGGATTGAAGATCCATCTGGACAACCAGGAACTGTTGGAAGAAAGGATGGACTATTTAAGGATGGACTATTTTGCCTTGGAATGTCTTTTTTTTTTTTTTTCCCCTTTGGTTAAGTTTTATTCCCAAAAACTTGGGATGTCACTAGTTGTCTCTGGTAGTAGTAATGTCGATGCATTCAGATGCTTGTTTTACACGTCACTATATTATTTTGTGGATGCATCCATTCTTCCACTTTTACCAGCTATGGCTCTATTGTGAGACTTTATCAAAAAATTTGCAGGCTTTGGTGCGCAAGAGTAATCATTTGTGAAATATAGCGTTGTAAAAATTCTGTCTGACTTATGCAGCTAGATCTTCGATTAGGCTTCACTTTTCAGAATTGCCTTTGTTTTTGACATTTTATTCTCTCCTTTACAGCTGGAAAGTCTCGATTCGGGAACTTTCTGTCACTTGGACATTCCCCAGGAAAAACAGACAGACTATACATGAAAGGTCCTGGTGGACGTGGGGAAGTTGAAGTTGCTGTTTCTGGTGTTGTAGGTATGAAACTTTCTCTCTGCATAAATCTAATAATGTTAAAAGCCTTGTTACTCTCTCTCTCTCTCTCTCTCTCTCTCTCTGTGTTTTTATTTAATTTTTTTATAAGTAAGAAATCCTAATTAGAAAGCGCAAAAGGCACAACCAAGTACATATGATTTATACAAGAGACACAGGCAAACTTGTAAGAGCAATGATACGGTAACAACCCAGCTACAATTTATCTACTACTTCCTCACAAAATATATTTTTTTCAAATTTTAGATACATCAAATCAAAATCAAATTTCAAAAAAATATTATTTTATTCAATAGCAGTTTAAGAGTAGTAAATTAGTTGGTAGTTTACCATTTCTCAACCTGTAATGGTCACCAAGTCACTGACAAACCTCTTTTTCTTCCTGAGAAAGAAACGTTGCATTCATCAGTAGTACATGTTTTTATTAAGGTTTTCAGTGGGACTCTGATTATTTTAGTTACATTGATTATCACATTCCAATCACTTTCAAAATGAGTAAAAAATTGGATGGTGCGAAAGAAAAATAGTAGCAGCATAGAATTAGATCATCATTTCTTGCCTTCTTTTTCATGTGTTTGATAGATATGGTTTTGAAATTTGTCATAAATGCTTTGCTTCTTACAGAGAACTAAGGATTGAAAGTTGAAACCTTTTGGGTGTCCCTGGATATCCTACCCAACTTGATTCTAATAGGTTTCATTGAGGAAACCTAATTTAAAATGTGGCAAGCCTATAGGAAACTGTGGCGCGTTTTACAGGGAATTTGGGCAATTTTCGACCTTCCTCTCAGCCCTGCATTCATTGCTTTTGTGCAGAAGGGTCTTTTCTTCTCAGTGGTGGCTGCGGCCTTTTTTAATGAACCATGGGTACCACACGAGTTGTCAATTTGAATTTCTTGATTTCTTTTTTAATTTTCAACGTGGAATGTTATTTGCAGATCTTAGTTTTCATTTTTTGGTTCTGGGCATGACTATTGGGCAGGCTGATTGGGTTTCTGTTTTCTATTATTGATTGTGATCTGTTTCAAGTTCATACCCTACACACCAACTCAAGTTTTGCTTGGGTTCTGGATGAGATAGATATTCTAATGGGGTTCAGGCTTGGAAGGCTTCCCATTCCAAATCCACCCCATTTAAATCCGTACATAGAACACATGTTATTCCTGGTTTCCTGATTGGTTTTGTGAAGTAGGTGTTGTTTTTTTCAAACGATTGATATTATGAAGTGAAGGTTATATTCTAAGATTGTTTGATATACTGAATCTGGAAGTACAATATCAGATCAAAGCCAGCAGGACTCAGGCCCCTTTTCACCTGTTATATCGAGTAGAAGATTTGGGATTGGCTCAATTTTTCGTAAAGCGGCAACTGTTGCATCAGTGGCAGCAAAACATGCCTACGCAGCTGCTACAGCCACACACTTGAGTTCTGCCGAAGAAATGCTACCTCTGAAATGCTGCTTAATGTCCATTTCGTTGCCCTGGGAGTACATTGCTCGCGACCTGTTGTTTAAGGTGAAATCTTGGTTTTCCAACTGCTTTATATTCTGCGTTGTTGCTGTCAAATCCTCTTTGTTTACCTGTTAGGGGCACTTTTTAGTTTTTACCCATGCTTCGGTGTATTTACCCGGTCGCCTAGCGTCACAAGTGATGACAAGTGATGTGGCATTAGTTGGTCACGTTTTTTAACTGTGCATTGTCACTAGAAATATTAGATCCCAAAAGTCCAGTGTGTGACCTTGATCTTTTGGATTGAGTTCCTCAAAGGTGGCGATCTATCATTCTTTGCATGCCTGGAAGAATCACTAATCTAATGCTGTGATTTCAAACGCAGGGGACTCCTCATGTGAACTTGTAAGGACCTTGTGTTTACCCGTTGCTGAAAATTCTAAACAGCAATGGAAGTTATACGTGGCTGGCAAGTATGTGTGTATTTTTCATGGAGTTAGCCCCTCCTTGTGTTGTGGATATCTGGTGCCGGATTGACTGTCACAGGACTTTTGTTCAAGTATTTTTGTCGATCATTCCATGTAAAGTCCACAAATTCAGCATCAGAACATAGTCCCCAAAATCAGGCTTTGTGATATTGTAGACTTCAAAACAAATAAGATGTTGAGGTGGCATTTTGTTCAATGGTGTTTTGTATAAAAATTCAACGATTTTTTTTGGGACTTTTGAGAACTTGGTGATATTTTTTAAGATGATCTAAACCGGCTATATATATATTTACTTTCCACTGCCTTTCATTAAACGAGGCTATCATTCGCTTTTTTTACAAGAATTATCAAATGGAGGCAAGTGATTCAAGTAAGTATTCAACCGGTTTCTCGTTGATTTTGTGTATTTTATCATTTCGGTGTGATTCTATATTGAAAGTGTTGGCCATCCTAATCTATTGCAACGGACGCCACAAGTCCAGCAACAAGAAAACACAAAGGAAGCCCTCGAACTACCTAGATTGGCAAGTCGGTATGTTCCCCCACATCACATAGTCACATAGTTGGTCGAGAAGTTTTGAGGTTCAAACCCTTCGTACTCAAATGGCACCTGAGTTAATGATTGTGATAAAGCGTCAAACATTTAAATAGTTACTAGCAGAAATGCTTTTCCTCGTTACAAAGATGCACACACAAAGCAAACATGAAACAGCAGCTTAATAATTATATATTTTTTTAAGACCAAGATAGGGAAAGGTACGTTGCACATCATCTTGAAATCACTAAAGCTAATTTCTTGAGGATGGAATTGCGTGAAAAGTGGTGGCTCGGGAGCGGAAGGCTGACAAAGGAAACAAAACATGGGAGTTGCAAAGCATTTTAATGGCAGTTTGATAACCATAAACAAGACATCACTATCAAGGGCAATGCTATATTTCTTTCGAAACTTATCATTATCAAAACTTATCAAGGGCATAGTTAGTACAAAATTCAAAATAAATGACAACATTTTCCTGTACTAGTTTTGCTTGCAGCCCATTCAAAAGAGTAATGATACCTATATAACACTTTTTTGCAATTTTTATACAACAATATGTTAAAACAAGTGTATATATAAAGTGATTTTATAAAAGAGTAATGCTACATACAGTTGTGGAGTGTGCAAGCACCGTGCAATCGCTTTGAAAAAGTGTAGGGTCTATTATTAAAAAATTAATTTCTTTTTATGTAAGTCTTATATTTATTCACTTTTTTCAAAGCGACTGCACGGCGCTTGCACACTCACAACTGCAAGTATCATTTCTCTTTATAAAAATATTTCTCATTTAAAACATAATTGTATAAAAGTTGCAAAAAATTATCATTTTTCCATGTGAAAAAACCTCACCTTGATCAGCTGAAAGTAGCACATAGAAAGAAGGGATCGAAAGACAAGATTCTATAACTCTCACTTTAACCTAAAAACAGTAGAAGTACTCGTCCATGTTAGACCCCACTAGGCCAACGTGCAACGACAATTAAGACCAACTGCCAACCAAGAAAAACTAACCAAAATGCTAAGTAAGAAAACTATCCAGTAAATTACCAGGAATATTCCTTATTATTAAACAAATAAAGCTATAAGACAACAATGGTAGTAGTGTATTCCATGTTCAAAGCCACGAAAAAGCCTTCAATCTCTCCAAAGAGTTGGGTCTTAATTTAAATACAGTGAGTGAATGAAAGGCAGTATTATTGTTCTTTTCATTATTATTTTGGGCAATGAAAGGGCCATTTTAGTTCGCAGAGCAAAAGAACTTTATATAAGATGAGAATGTTAGTACTAAAGTAATCATTCATTTGGAGACTGTACCTAACATTGCTCTTTAATTAATATCTCTTTGAAGGGGAAAGGAAAAAAACAAAAAAAGGAACCTTTGGAACTTTCTTTTTGTGCAACAACTTTAGCTTTTCTTTTTATTTTTCTTCTTTTTTCTTAGGTTAAAACTTAAAATGCAATTTTGGTCATTAAACTATGAATCCTATTTAAATATAATTGAGTTATTGGATTTTTTTAAATTTGTTTCTCTCTCGCTGTGCAATTAATGCAAGTGACCTGTTAAGGATAATAATGTAATTTGCTTTTACTACTTTTAGAATACTGAATTCACATGCCTTTATAAAGTCTAATATATAATGCTATTTTTATAATTGATTTTTTTTTTTCTCTAATTATACGCGATTGATATGGTGCATATCAATTAAATTTATATTTAAGTTATTGATATTAAAAAAAAAAACTACTTAAAATATACTATATAAATCGACGTGATTAAAGATGATAAACTCGGAATGAAAAAAAAAACATTATTTTAATTGCTATTTCAGAACATTTGCGATTTTTTCCAGATACTTTAGAACAATCAATACTTAAAAACAAGGTAATCGGTAATCCATATTTCTTTTTCTCATTTTGCTGTTTCTTTTCTTCTTTTTCTAGATCAATGATACATGTTTCTTTAGATGTGTAGAGCATTGTCATTGGTTTTATCAAAACCATCTTCAAAATTTAGCTAAAAGTATATATTTTGTATAAAATCAAATTCATTCAAGCTATAATGGCCCCATATTGGATTAGTCAAAATAATAATATAATATTATTTTTTAATAATAATATTTTTTAATTTTTTAATAATAATTTTTTTTTATATATTTTACAACTACACTAATCATATGTTAATTAATCATTTAGTTTTTACTTAAATTATTATTTCTCAACTAATTTTTTCCTCAGACCTAATTGCAGCATGTAATTAATGTGGCCAAAATCAAGAGAGAGCCAAAATCATTTGCAGCCTTGAATTCATGTGGGCACCTGGAATGAGGAGTAGATTATAGGACCAGAAATGTGAAGTAAAAAAAATAACCAGAAATGTGAAGTAAAAAAAATAACCAGAAATGTGAAGTAAAAAAAAAAAAAAAGCATAATGTATTAATATCACTTTTGGAATAAAATAATTGATATGATATTTTGGAATAAAATATCATTTTTGAAGATGATCAGTTCATTTCTAAATATGAAGATAGACTTAGAAATATTGTAGCTCAAATTTGTAGTTTCCATTATTTGACTATTCATCATTTCATGATCTATATTCTTTCAAATTTTGAAGATGCACTTGCCCTTGCATTTGGCTAAGTGATCAAATAAAGGAAGATGATTATATTTTTAGCCAAGTTCTCTGCACAGTTCCTACATTTATCATATGCAACATCTATGTTATTAGGGTGGCTCTACGGCTACCGCTCACAGTCCCGCTGGAGCCACACATAGTGTAAAATGTAATGTTATTTTATTTTATTTTTTATACATGTATTTTTTTAACACTATAAATTTTTTAAAAAAAAAATAAAAAAATTATAATATCATTAAAAAATACTTATTTAATCACTAAATAAAAAAATATTAAAAAATTAAAAAAAATATAACGAGACCGGGAGCGGTGAGAGTAGCATTATTCATGTTATTAATTACACACGTCCCCCACCCCCACATTTTTCCAAATTTTCTGATGAATAGCTTTTCGTCCTTTCCTCTAGGCAACCGACCGACCTCCTCGTGTAGTTTTCAAGCTTATTAGGCCTCACAAGAACTTGGCTGCAATATGCTTGACAACCTTTCTTAATGTATAATTTGCTGTTAATTTGTATGATTCTTCGTGATTAAGTTAACCTAATCTCTCCCATTAACCCATCAAAGTAGTGCGATTATTCTACTGAAAAATTCTATTCATCATTTCTATACTATACACACACACATATATATATATATATATATATATATTTTTTTTTATCTTTTTTTTTTTTATTATTATAAATTTTGCTAACAGGTTTGTGGTGTAATGAAGACGAAGGGAAGAACTCTTAAGCAGACAAAAGTAGCCTCACTCCTACAAAATGTTTTGTTTACATGGACCCACGTTTGCTCTTCCACTCTGCATAAATACCCCAACCCCTCCACCTCTTTCCTTCCCTTTTCCCCAGCTTCCTTCCTTTCCTCCTATTATATTCACTCCTTTAGCAATGGTTTTGTCCCGAAAACCGGTCGAATTCCGATATCCAATTTCCAAAGAAACTGGGTTCACGACAGATGAACTCCAACAACTCTTATCCTTCTTTCACTCAGGACATTCGGTCGGTCAAAACTCTAGTACTACTTCTGAAGACTCGTTCCGAGCTATCTATTCTAATGATCATGAGAAGAAGCTTCGGCGCATGAAATCGAATCGGGAATCAGCCCGACGGTCACGCTGGCGAAAGAAGAGGCATCTTGCCGACCTTCAAGACAAAGCGAACCAATTGAAAATGGAGAATCAAGAATTGAAGAACCAGTTGGGTCTAGCTTTACATCAGAGTCACGCGATAGGGGAGAATAATCAAGAGTTAATATTTGAGTCCATGACTCTCCGTGCCAAACTTTCGAATCTATACAGGATTTTATTTACCATGCAAACACCATATAAAAGCATGAAATCCTGAATAGAAATCAAAGTTTATAACCTAATAATAAATTAAAGCTTAAACTCCATTAATATTCAGATCAGCTTAGAGCTTTCTCTTCTAGTGTGTCTCCCTCTCCCTCCCAAAGGCAAAGAAAAAAGCTAAATACACATCGATCGAGCTTTGTCGCTCTGTCTTCGATCCCCCCTTCTTTTTTAAAGGGTTTTGCCGCTGCATACTAAAATTCAGTCAACTAATATTACATGTAGCTAGGGAGCTTAAAGCCTTAAAAGGCTAACGAGCATCATATTTTGTCAGCCATGCATGAATGTGTGGTGTGTATATATATAACATGTTTTGTTTGATAGGAGTTATTAAGTATTTAATTAATTTCGAAATATCAGACATATATGTAGTATTCTTATTTTATTATATATATATGTCGTTCGTTAAAAACTAGTATTTATACAAATAATTTGAATGATCGAAATTAAAGATAATAATATATATATATGTCCGATCCTCACATACAAATAATATATAGAAGAATCATATATATATATATATATCCACACAAAATAATAAAATAATAATAATAATTGTGCGTAAATTAACAACTAAAAACTAGCGCCATCATTTTAAGAGAAAAACTTTAATTTTGATAAGAGTGATCATGGCGTTTTCCATTGATTAATCTACGTACCGACTGGCGCGCGACTGCCACCCTCTAAGCTCATCTACGAAAGCTAAGCCTAAAAAGGGGTAATTCGGTCCGACCATACAACTTTATGCCATCATATTCATAATGATAAACTAATATTTAAAAAAAAAAAAAAGTATTCAATGTTCATTTACATTATAAACTTATTAGTAGCAGCCTAGCAGGGGATGAGCGGCACTGGATTGGGCCGGTTGCCGGTCGGGTTGGGAGTTGGATTTTCCTTGGACCACATCGATCCGTAGTAGACACGTACGGTATCCTTTCTAATTAATTTGATCCTGATCTCCACGTGTAACTCGGCCACAAATCTGCAGGGACATTGAGGCTGATAACACCTGAGAAACCATGTACATGGTTGGCCTAGATTTTGGATTTTCACGTAAGCAAGAAATTGCAACATTTGCAATCTTTGTTAGTTCATCCGCAACTGGAACAGTGGGAGGTGGAAGTCTTTGGTCCAAGATATTCTTCAGCTGTATATTAGCAAGCGGAGACCTTGCAGAGAAAATGAAATCACCCACATGATTTCCTTTGATTACTTCAAGTGCTAACACTCCAAAGCTATAAACGTCACACTTTTCGGTCACCTTCCATGTGTAAGCAAGTTCTGCCAAAATTTGGAAGACGTTTTGGGGTTAGGCCGCCAGGTACGGATCGAGGCCGACGTCCTACGTTCTTATTTTGTATATATATATATATATGCTTAATTTGCATGCGCTCTTATGTTAAAATAGACTGCTATATATGTAAGCTATATATATAGTTTTACCTGGTGCCGCATATCCATATGTGCCGGCAAAGCCCGTCCAATTGGATGAGTCTAGATTCAAAAGCTTGGCAGTGTCGAAGTCGGAGAGACGAGCTTCATAATCAGAATCCAGCAAAACATTCTTGCTGGCTATGTCTCTATGAACAATCGGAGGTGAGCACTCATGATGCATGTATGACAAGGCATGCGCCACTCCTTTCACGATATTCACCCTTCTACTCCAATTCAATTCTTTAGCATCTTCTAATTTGCTTAGGATCCCGGCCAAGCTTCCCTTCTCAATGTAGTCGTAAATCAGAAACGAGTGTCGTGCGTTTGAACAAAAACCATGCAGTTTCACAATGTTTCGGTGTCGTACTCGTGTTAATGCCATAACTTCGTTAAAGAAACCTTTTCGATCTATGACATAGTTTTCCTCACATGATGAGTTGAATCTCTTTACAGCTATAATAACACCCGATGGGAGATGAGTTTTGTAGACACTTCCACATCTACCTCTCCCAATGCAATGCATGGCATCAAAATCCCCCGTGGCTGCAATGATTTCTTCGTACATTTTTTTCCCGTCAAAGGTTGATATCAAATTCTCGTCTTGTGCTTTTTCCAAGTTTCTCCTTTTTCTTATAAATCTCCACGTTCCCATCACGACAAATAGAAGTATCACTACTCCCAATAAAGGGAATATTATTTTGATCAATAAGATCCTGCGGCCAGTACTTGGTGGGGCATGTTTGCATGTACTGAGTGATTGGCTGCAAGGTTGCAGGCCTTTGACCTTGCCACACAATCCTTTGTTCCCCTCTAATGCTTCAATCGGAGCATCTAGAAAAGCTGTCTTGTTGGGAATGGGGCCACAGAATTGATTGTATGATATGTTGACGTTTAACAATCCGTTCAGTACCTCAAAAGCCCTAGGAAGGATGCCAGAGAGATTGTTGTGGGAGATATTCATTGTTAGCAAGCTTTGCAAGTTCTTGAACTGCATCGGTATCTTTCCTGTTAGATGGTTATGACTCAGATCCAGCTCGGAAAGGTGACCTAACTCGCACATCTGAGTCGGAATTCCACCGCTGAACTCGTTGTAACTCAAATTCATGTGGAACAGTAGTGAGAAGTTCCCTACACATCCTGAAATTGAGTTGCTCAATTTGTTCATGGACAGGTCAAGCCTTTCAAGCTTTATCATGGACCCGAGCTCCGAAGGCATGCCGCCTGAAAGTTGATTATGACTCAAGTTAAGGTACCCCAAAGAAGTCAACCTTCCAAATTCCTTTGGGATCTCCCCAACCAAGTGATTTGAAGAAAGATCAAGGTGTTGCAGTTCACTTAAGTTTCCGAGCTCAGGTGGTATGCTACCAGTAATATTATTCCCCCAGATCTCTAGATTTGTTAGCCGTGAGCTCCTTCCCCATTTTGGTGGAAGTTCACCATAAAAGCTATTGTTGCTGATGTTTATGTAATCCAAGTCTGGATATTCTCCAAAAACTTCTGATATATTTCCAGTCAGTTGGTTTCCATCCAGACGAATTCTAATCAAACTTGAGCAGTTTCTCAAACTCTCAGGAATCGGACCTTTTAAGTGATTACCGCATGCAGTAAAGTTTTTAAGCACTCCACCTTGACAAATATTTTGTGGCAAGTGACCAGTGAATTGGTTTCTTGCTACTCGAAATACAGTCAACCTCATGAGATTCTCAACCTCTCGAGGAATGGAGCCAGAGAGCTGGTTGTCTCGAATGAATAAAACCTCTAACTTGCTTAAGCTACCAATTGTAGCTGGAAAGGAACCATTGAGCTGATTTTCGTGCACCTGGAGACAGACAAGAGACTTCAAGTTTCCAATGGCTTCCGAAATGGGGCCAGAAAGGTTATTATGGAAGAGATACAGGAATGTAAGATTTCCTAATTCATATAATGATGTTGGGATAGAACCAACAAGATTGTTTGCTGCAAGACTCAGATTCTTCAAAGATTCCATATTTCCTATATTTGCAGGGATGGGACCCGAAAGTTGGTTGGCAGACAAGTCCAGCACTGTTAACCTTAGTAAGTTTCCAACAGTTGGAGGTATGGGACCAGTTAAACTATTTGTATACATGCAAAGCTCAAGCAAGTTCGAAAGGTTTCCAATTTCAGAAGGAATGGAACCAGACAGTGAATTGCTATAGAGATACAAGTAAGCCAAGTTGCTTAAATTACCAAAAGAACTAGGAACAGGACCTTCTAAAGAGTTGCTATGTAAGGCAAGCTCACCAAGAGACCTTAACTGACCTATTTCTTGAGGAATCGAGTTGTTCAGCTTATTTTTACACAAACGCAGAACCTCAAGGTTTGCGAGCAAACTGATTTCTGGTGGGATTTTTCCCGAGAACTGATTGGCGGACAGATCGAGATAGATGAGTTTGGAAAGAGAACTGATCTGTGGTGGAATGTTACCAAGGAGAGAGTTCATTCTGAGATCAATATATTCCAGATTACGGAAAGATGAGAATGAGAACTCTTTGAGTGAACCACTTAAGCTTGAATCACTAAGATTTATTCCGACGATACTTCCAGTACTGGAGTTGCAAACAACGCCAACCCAAGAACACGGGCTTTTGCTTGAATTGCGAGTAGAAGAAGAATCCGTGGCATTGTCGGGAGGGAAAATCCAGGAAGATAGATGAGACTGGGTCTCGTATTGCAGGGTGGCTTTCCATGCGAGAAGAGCATCAGCTTCTTCATTAGAGGAAGAGGTTGAAGAAGCAACATGCATTGATGAAACCACGATGATCAGAACAAGCCAAACAACTAATATCAGAGAGCATACCTTGTCAAAGATGCTTGATGATCCCATGTTGATTTTGTGTTGCATTGCGTGATGCATGTGATGAGCATATCCTACTCATGGCTTCATTGATTGAGTTTATATATATATATATATATATATATATTTCGTCCCTAATTTCCAGTTCACGTACAGGATATTCCCCAATGACAAATTCCTTCTTCTTTCCTCTTCTTTTCCTTGACTGTACGCATGCACGTAGGACGTTGTCCAACAATTTAGACAGATAAGCTGACATTGACATCTGATCACTGAGAGCGAGTACTGCTCCAGGGGAGTTAAACAGTTTAGAGCAATTGTTTTTCCACGTTATATACATCCTTCATAGTCCTTGATAGATGTAATGATCTTTTGTTTTCTTTTTTTGTCTTTGTTCATGTGGTTGATAAGCAAATCCTTAACGCGACAGGCCAGGCCGGCACATACAAAACATTAATTGACCAATAATATGATAAGTACTATTGTTTGACAATTGCATTTTGTATATTTTATATCATCTTACTTATTACTTGACTTATTATATATCTTTTTTCCTCCGTACGTAAAATATATCGTAATCTAGGTATATTTGTCAGCAAACCTGTTCGATACGGAAGAATAACTAAATTTATACCGATTAAACGATATATGTCATTGTCAGCTTGAACCGAAATAATATTTCTTTTTGGCAAGAATTTAAAAAGTTTCACATTTGAAGATAAAATCATAGTACTGATTTTAATTTAATTTCTATTAATATTCTTTCATTTATTTTCCATTCAGTGACGGTGTTGATCATGACAGCATATCGGATTAATTTATTTCCTTAAATCTATGTTTCCAGGCAACCTCCATTTTTCTTTTAATAGACAGAAGCAAGAGTTTCATTAGCCGTTACTTTCCTTGCAACCTGCTAGCTCGTTTTTCTCAACACTACAATTGACTATTAGCTCCCGTTTGGGATTGAAATTTATCTCATTTCAATTCATTTAATCATTATTTTTTTACATAAAATATAATAAATAATTTATTTTTTAAATTTTAAAATAAAAATAATATTTTAATAATATTTTATTCAACTTTAATTTTTTATCTCAATTTACTATCCAAACCTACATTAATCTCCGTATACTATCTACGTATACTTCTCCTACGATTACTTACCCATCGCCGTCGCTACCGATTGACGTCCACGTGATCATGTTCCATTTGATTAAGAAAAAAGAAAAACTCTACTTGTAATCGGCTGGGTAACCCCCGCGTAACCGGTTACATAAAAAATATTATTATTTTTCACTCTCATTTCGTTCCCCCCTCTCTCTCAATTTTTTCGTTCTCATTCTCCCCTTTAGATTTTTTTTTCTTCTCCCCACTCTTTCATTTTCTCTTTCCCCCAGCCATCGACGTACAGACAGCCATCTTCCTTCTCAATTTTCTCTAGTTTCAGACACTCTCTCTCTCTCCCCTTCAGATTTTTTCTTCTTCTCCCCACTCTCTCATTTTCTCTTTCCCCCAACCACAGACCCACACGAACTTCCCTGTGCTATTTCTTCAACGTCCTTCAAGCCTCCCTCCCAAACAGAGTCCTTCATCTTCGCAGCTTCGTCTTTGCATCTTCTTCTTCTAACTCGGATCCAGAGCCATGAAGCCAGAAAATATCATCCATTAAATGGTGATGATCCGAAACGATGGCATTCCAAGGAGATCCTAGCTTGATTTATACGACAAGCAACTCTTATGCACAAATAAATGGGATGAATTCATCCATGAGGAGAGAGCGCGATTGTTGCATCTCCATTAGGCTTAAGTCCCAAAGTGGACAGTGTGCGGCTGATTGCAATTATTCCACCATTGGCGAAAGAGCATGTATAGGCTGTATGTAAGGTAATTACCAAGTCTTGTGAAGATGCCAGGCAAAGTATAAGAAGGGCTCGCCAGAAGGCAATGGATACAATAAAGAAATTATATTCACATGCCCCTAAGGATGATCTGAAGAAATTAGAGAAAGAGGTTGATGAGCTGACCAAAAAATTTGTCAAGTCCGCAGAAGATATGTGCAAGTCGAAGGAAAAAGAGATCACTGGAGGGTGAGAGGTGGTCTAACCTTCTCTATTTCTGCAAGATTACACAACTTTTGGAACTCTCAACTTAGTGAAGCCCTTTGGTATAAAAAATTTTAGGTGAATGAATTCCTTGATAAAGTGGACTTTTTTCAAAAGCCGCATCCGTCAGAGTTTGCATTTAGATGGCAGTTTCAATACAAAAATCCAGTAGAAATCTTTTTTAATGTAAAGAATTTTGCTTATATTTTGAAAAATATTCTGAAGGCAATTGGCAATGATTTGTATGGCGTTAAAAAAAAAAAATCAGCTACGCTAATCTTAACAAAAGCCAGTTCTTACTCTCTTAATCTCGTTGCTTTCCAATCTACTTCTATTGATGCCGCAATTGATGTCATTGCCTCTTGGATGCTAGTGGAGTCGAGCTGGCGATCTTCGACGCGGTCGGTGAGCTTGTCGAAGGCTTTGCTCTGTTGCTGCATGTCTCTGGAGTCCAACATCGTCTCTATCCCTCCGTCGTCTACGCCCTCCATGATTTGCTCCCTTTGCTCGATCGCTTTCTCTGCAGAATGCTTTTCCTGAGAATTTAATTTCCCTTTGACTACAGTTTCTTTGGATGCTGTCCGACATTCTCGATTTCAAGCCGATGAACCACACAATCCTTTCTTCTTTTCAGATCTCAGTCCTTCTTCTTTCTTTCTTCTTCTAGTCTGATGTCTTCTCGACTTTTTTTTTCTTTATAAAAACAAATTGTCAGAACTACGTCATCCAATTACCCACGGTTTCGCAAGGGTGGTTGTACGTAGCAGAATTGAAGAAAAAAAGACAAAAAAGAAAAACAAAAATGTTTGGGTTTCTATGAAACTTCCACACAAGGGAGTATATAACTTGAGCCGATCTGCAGTCTCCAAATAATTGAGCAGACTGGCCATATAATAACTTTAAAATATGTAGCCGATTTGGTCAAAACAATTTATAATAAAATATATAAAAAAGAACAACTATAATTATTTGATAAGTAGAGGGGTGAAACGTAAAGTTATGATTCAAAGTGAGAATATATTGTCTAATACCATGTAATTAACTCAACATTTATCCCAAAACTCATCAACTGTTATAGTTTATTGACGCCTGATCAAAATAGAAGATTATTCTGACGACTAGCTAAACAATAAAAACTAAAGATTGAGATTGAGATTGAAATTGAGAAAAATCGCAAATAGAGAAAAACTCTGAGATTAGGGTTTTACTATGAAATAAATCAATCATCTCTAAAGCCCACAAGTCGGGCTTAAATAGCTAACGAAAAATGGCAAAATTGTAATTAAGGCCAAACAATATAATACGGAATAAGATAACTATGATTACAATCTACACTAAGAATCCGGAATAAAATCGTTACTAAAGATAAATATTACCATAAAAGAAAATTAACCAAAAATGAAAAAGTTGAGTCTCCTTGCCCAACCAAGAGATAAATCTCCTCGTCTAACCAATAGATAAGTCTCCCAGCCCAACCAAAGGATAAGTCGTCTCGCCCAACCGAGGGATTATTCGTTCATCGTCCAAATCTGCCGCTTCTTGCCCAAATCCTAAGAATACTCATCATTGGGCTTGAATCCTCCCGCATCATTTATTCGGATTTTGTATGTCCTACTATGGCCTCCACGTTTCATGGTACATGCTGTTGAGACTTTCGACAGTCCTTTCCTCAAGGCCTAGATTGCCAACCAAATTGCTTATAAATTGACCCATTTATCGACTACTCAATTGGTTTCAAATTTTGCAATTATAGAGTGTGCAAGCGCAGCACATTCTTTTTAAAAAAGTGAGATGAAATTCACATAAAAAAATTAATGTTTTAATAATAAATTCTACTCATTTTTAAAAGAAGTGCACAACACTTACACAATCAATAACTATATCTAGCATTATTCTTTTGTCATTTATGTCTTATACCGTAGTCCAAATAGTCTTCGATCCCCTCGTACGTTCGAATATTGGGAAAATATAGAGCCCAGTTCAAGGCCCATTATTAGGTCCATCAAATACCTTACGGTCGGAACCCATGGATTCGGGGCTCGTAATTTCCAGCCCACCATGTTCTACAACGGGCCTACACAATACACATCCATGATTGTCAATTAAATTAGTTTCGAGGGCGATTCCGTAAACCAAGTTACCAACATGGCAACATATGAAGTTACGAACGTATTCAAAAATCTGAAATGCTTTCAAGAAGACTGTCCCGCCCGCGAGTCACTCCATCACAAAAACCACCAACCCCAAATCTCCGAGAGAGAGAGAGCGAGCGAGCGGAGGAAGAGAGAGTCGTAATCCATGGAGAATATCTGTGTCGGAGTCCGAGTTAGACCTACCGTACCCTCAGAACTCTCCAATGGAACATACTGGAAGGTTGAAGAAAATCGCATTTCTCTTCACAAGGTCCACGGCACCCCTATCTCTGGCCTCTTTCACGCTTTCGGTACATCTCCCCTTCTTTATCTCTCGATATTATACCTTTATACGCGAATGTATCTGTGGAGTATACGTGCTCGCTTAGTTTTCTTTCCGTTTCTTTGATATTTTCTTGAGAGTTTGTATCATAGCGATTTTCTTTTCTTTAGTAGATCACGTATGCGACGGAAGTTGCACCAATGCTAGGGTTTATGAGCTTCTTACAAAGGAAATCGTGCACGCCGCAGTTGAAGGCTTTAATGGTATCCCTTTTGTTTCAAGGTTTTGTTGGAATTTGCTATGAGGGAAAATAGTATACTGCTCCTTCTAAGATTCGTGATAATGAAAAATTAACAGCAGCAAAGGCTGTAGTCGGTCAATTGGAATATTTTATACAGGGATATTTTGATGTTTGGCGTACCTTATCAAAGTAATTGATGCGTGCCATGGGATTTGTCAGTTACACATGTTTCTAAACCTCCTTGACTTTTCTCATGTTGTACTGCTGTATCGCGGGTGTTCTGTGTAATGCTAATCGCCAGCAGTGTTTTCTGTATCTATTTAACGCGAAATGCATGAAAAGGGGAATATCTTGATTACTTATTTAAGCCATTTCATATAGATATTCGTGTTGAAGGTGACCAATAGCATTTCAATAGGTACCGCATTTGCTTATGGACAAACCAGCAGCGGGAAGACTTTCACCATGAGTGGCTCCGAAACTGATCCGGGGATTATTCACCGGGCAGTTAAAGATGTATTTGCAAAAACTCAATTGGTAAGCAGGTCCATGGATGTTATTGAAGTTGATGTGCTTGTGATTTCTGATAATGACCTTTCGACTTTTACCTTCTGTTGGTACTTAATAATTTCAGATCTCTGATCGTGAGTTTCTTATTCGAGTTTCCTACATGGAAATTTATAATGAAGAAATTAATGATCTTTTTGCTGTAGAGAACAAGAAATTGCAAATACATGAGAATCTGGAGGTAGGCTATGTAGGCTATTGACAGTTTACTGTTTAATATAGTTTGTTAGTTAGACAGTTTATTATAGTTTGTTTTGATGTATGTGATCACCAATTTTTCTTGGCTTCTAGCGTGGCGTATTTGTTGCAGGATTGCGGGAGGAAATTGTTAACAACACTGAGCAAGTGTTAAAGCTCATACGCTCGGGAGAAGGTTTGACATGAAAGCTTAAATTCTTGGGCTTAGGTTTCTTACACGTTCTTTTAGTTAAATATCTTTCTTATATATATTTTGAAAATCATGTCTTCCAGTTAATAGGCACTTTGGGGAGACTAATATGAATGTTCGTAGCAGTAGATCTCACACGATATTCAGGATGGTATGTTTTTGACGTGTTGTTCTAGAGCTCCACTTAAAAATTTGAAATTTTTATTCAACTTTATTCTGTATATGCAGGTGATTGAAAGCAAAGCGAAGGACACCAATTTGTCCAGCGATTACTCAAGTAGTGATGCTATACGTGTCTCAGTCTTGGTTTGTAATCTGTCCACTATGCTGCATTATAATTCCTTAAAAATTATTCCATATACTGTTTTCATGTTTTGGATGATGTTCAAATTTGAGATCTTTTGTTTTTTACCTCTTATTTATTAATTCTTCGCTGCATGAAACAAAGAACTTGGTAGATTTAGCTGGGTCTGAACGGATTGCTAAAACTGGAGCCAGTGGAGTACGACTGAAGGAAGGAAAGCACATTAACAAGAGCTTAATGGTTCTGGGTAACGTGATCAACAAACTAAGTGATGGTGCAAAACAGAGGTATTTGCTTTTCTTTCAGTAAGTCATCTTAGTTTTGTACAAAAACAATGTCGTTTTGAAGAAATTTTCTGTTTCAGGGGTCATATTCCCTATCGCAATAGTAAGCTAACCCGCATACTTCAACCTGCTCTCGGTGGCAATGCTAAGACTTCAATAATATGCACTATAGCACCTGAGGAGGTGGTCAACTATCTGATTCTTATTTTCTTATGTTCATCTATTTTGCTTAGCAGTATTACTCTTTTGGCATGGTACATCTGTTCATCAATTTTGGTTCATAACATAGTATGTAACAACACATTTAGGTACACATTGAGGAAACAAAGGGAACTCTCCAATTTGCTAGTCGAGCCAAGCGCATCACTAATTGTGTTCAAGTGAATGAAGTATGTTCTCTATTTTTTTTAGTACATTTTGCGTTTATGAATCTGTGATCTGGCCAATGTGAGCCTTTTTTTAAGCTTATTGGAAAGAAAACTTTGGTGTATGCGTAATGGTCTCAGAAAAAGCTACGATCCCTTTACCTTATTTTCAGGAGATAGATAAATGTAACATCATTCCAGTTTTTAGTCTTTTCTCTGTCAGGTTGTTATGATTATTTTTTGTGGCACTAATTATTTCAGTTTTCGTTATTTAGCTAACCCTTGAATTCCCAATGAATCAAACAAAAGGATATGGTCCAAAAGTATCATTGGGCAGCTATTGGCATTTTCATTACCCATCACAGAGCTTAAATTTTTAGTCCTTCCCCTTCAATTTGATGGTTCTAAGAAGTCTAGTGACAAGTATGTATTGTCCTAGATCTTTACAGATGCAGCCTTGTTGAAGCGGCAAAAACTAGAGATCGAGGAGCTTCGTAAGAAGCTTCAGGTGATGATCCTTTTTTGTTCATGTTAGTGTTACAGAGAAGAGGTTAGAAATAAACTAAAAAAGTTGGTCTTTTTTAGGGATCCCATGCTGAGGTGCTAGAGCAAGTGATCTTGACTTTGCGGAATGATTTGCTCAAGGTTGGTTGTCTTTTCATCTCTGAAATGATAACCATTACTTAGCGAAGCATAAACTATATACCTTTAGAGGCATATATTTCTTGCTTATTTTCCATTATTCAGCATGAATTAGAGAGGGAGAAGCTGCAGATGGAACTGGAAGATGAGAGGAAATCACACAGAGAACATGATAAAAGCATTTGGGAGCAGCAGATGAAAATTGTTGATCTTTGTGATATTGTTACTTCGTCAGGCTTTGACACGAAATCTGGTCAGGTACTATTGCAAATAATGGCCATGATATTGATTTTACCAAATAATATGCAGCTAATTTTCTTATTCATAAAAAAAAAGGCAATAATATGTAGCTGCTTTTTAATCACTTTCTCTTTCCATTTCCAAGTGTTTTTAAATTCTCCAAGCCAAGGTTCTACTTTGCTTTTCTCAACCTTTTAACCGATTTTGGCTATTCTACCATTTTGCTTTATCTACCAAGTCAATGTCTTCCTTGAAGGACTCAGATACTCAATTGCAAGCCACAGAAGACACCCAGATTGTTTGATATAAAACATCTAAACCAGATGAAAAGCCTAGCATGTTGAGATGTAACATTTGTGCAACCTTATTCCCTCTCCCCAAATGCTCATGAAAAGAGTGTTTATATACACTGTTATAATGTTTCCATTCTTAATTTATATACTTTCACATTTCTATTTGGTTGTTGATGATCTCATTATTTCCATCTACCGGTAGGGTCAGGATTCTGTGACACAAAGCCTTAAGCAAGAATGCAGTGGCAGCAATAGTATGTGTCATGGATATACTTTCAGAACTCCTTGTTTCAAGGCATCTCCTAAAGCCTTTGTTGTCAAGCGCTCAAGCTACTTAACGCTCCCTGATTATAGCCCTCTTCCAGATACATTTAGCAATGTGGTTGATGAAGACACATGGCTGAGAATCAATAAAGGTCACATAGTTGACCTTGATTCGCTTCAAATGACTCCTGCAAGAAAAGTTCAATCGTTTCCTTCAAGTGATGCTACTCCTGTGAGTTTATATTGCTTTATTTTTCCCTAAAATTGATTAATTCATGTTAGTTGTAAATAGTCTATATTCTGTTTCATTTAGCATAAACAGAAATTTAATATTTAGAAGCTCATTGGCTTCATTATTTGTCAGCCGTCGTAAATAAATAATATTTATCTAAAATGGTTGTGAGGATTTTGAACAAACAATTCTTTGGTTGAAGGAGATAATGAAATACTGAATAATTACAAACTTAGACAAATTATTATGTAATATATGGCTACGGTAGTGATGCCTTTCATGTTTGTAGGATTTTGTATTTCTGTTTGAAGCTAATATTGTTATGGATCTTTTGGTTTGACTCGTTACATTCTCTTAGGCTTGTTCATCTGAGAATTATAGACAAGAGGTCCAACATCTCAAAAGACAGTTGCTGATTGCCATTGAAGAGAGGAATGAATTGGAGGTTAGTATATACCATTACTTTGACGCATTCTTCTTAATTGCTACAAAATTTTCAAATGCATTTTTCGGCAATGAAATTGCCTAAATTCTTCAAATTTCTGTGGCAATGTACCATCTTTTGCTTGCTTCATTGAAGTCAAAAGTAAGCCGATATGTCCGAACTTCAACAAGAAAAGCATGCATTGCAATTTTTTATGGTTGATTACATGCACCTGTTTACAGAGAGAGCACACAGAGCAAATACTGTTGAACCATCAACTAATGGATGACATATCCGGGCTCCAAAAAGAAGCAAAACTTATACTAGAAATGCCGAAAAGGCTAAGTGAATCTGTGGCGAATTGCAAGGATATCTATGGGGATGTTTTGTCAATAATGCAGGTCAAATCTGTCTCATATTTGCATCTTTCAACTTTATATGAGGTTCGCCTCTCAAATGATGTTTAGCTTATTCTTTGTGATCTCAACAGAGTTTTGTGTTTGATGAGAAATCCACAAGTGCAAAATTGCTATCGAGCACAAGTGAAATTGGTATGTGCCTTTTTAGGACCTTGGAAACTCATTTCTCAATGGGAATGGATAACCATATTCCTTTCACTGGGAACAATTCTTTAATTCAAGAGCAACGTAAAGTGCTTTATGAGAAGTTGAATAGCACAATTACATCCCTGGTATTATCGCAAACACCAACAGCTGAGAATGAACAGCTGGAGGCTAAACAGTGTAGCTGTGAAAATAAGGTAGCTGCCTGGTCACAATTATCAAGATTTCATGCATTAATTATGATTTTATTCTCCATCATGTTGTTAGGACTTTTTTATTTAAATTTTTTCAGCATTTTGATTCTTTAATTATGTGTTCTATTTATTTTGACTGAGTCATACGATAAGTGGCTTTCTGGAATAGTATGAGAATATGAGCAAATAAGTAACTCAAGTTTGAAAAGTGCTTAGATTTTTTGTTCAATTCCAGGAAATACAGTGGGGCATTGTCTCATCTTAGTTTCCCTTCGATAATTTTTGTATCTGAAAACATTGAAATATCAAATCTTTTTTTCCTTTCTGGGTGCTTCTTTGGTGCGTCTTTCTAGTGTCATGTGTGCATCCCACTCTTTTGTCTTCCTGGTTTTTCTTGTAGCGTATAGAGTGAAATTAGTGCATGATATAAAAAAGAAAACTCTTCCTTCGGTATGTCTGAAAATATTTTTTTTTTACTTGCATTGGATTTTAACACATCTAAAACCTAATTTGAATGATTATTCTAGATCATGTCATGGTATTCCTTGTAATACAAATTTGTTTTATACCATGACGTTAGTTCCGGACTACCCCGGCTGAAAATGGCATATTGTCATGCTGACAGCCTGTCAGCACATTTTTCGTGAAGCACACAATTCTACATATTCCTTTTATGATAGTAACATAAATTTTTTATCAGAGATGTTATTGGATTTAAAGACAGTGGCACAATTGTCATTTATATTTGGTTAATGATTAAAGGGCTTGTCTTCCTCCTTTTGGTGATTTAGCATGGAATAAATTGCTACTCAAAACATTTGCAAATTAAAGAAATATGAAATTTGGTTAGAGATAGGGATTCTAGACACCACCTATTTAGTTCTTATTGCAGTAAGCCGGGTGTGCCAGATGTTAGAAATGAAATATCAAGTCTTCAAAGTACCCAAATGATGTGTTTGCTTTGAAACCCAGTGATGTATACTTAAGTTGAGGGAAGATACTGAGGAACTTAAATACTTATGCAAAGCTACAAAAGGAGAATGGTATAATTCATTGGTCCAATATTATGCACCTCAAACTGATTTTAGGACATGCTTGTCAAGTGGTTACAAACATTAAACAGGACCCTGATGATTCAAGGGTGAGCATGGTTTGATATATTGAAGAACAGCAATATCATCTAGCTCATGCCAGAGAGAGAGAGAATTACTACTGGCTGAAAACTTATGGAGAGCATCATAGGTTGCTTTCTCGTGTTAATTCTAATTTCTATGTCTAAGGGCCACACCCAGGGAGAAGAAACCGTGGGTTGGAGAAAGAGTTAGATCTCAATAACCAGCTCCTGGTGGTTTCCAAGGAAAGATATGATAGTTTGGAAAGAGAGTTTTAACTTTTGAAAGCAGAAAGAGATCTTTTGCGACAGATGGTTTCTACGGAAAACTTGCACTGGTTGCTGACCAGAAGGAGAATGTTTTGAAGGTTTTGAACACCCAAGTACAGAAAAGAAAAAGTCCTGAAAAATAAATTAAACAGTTTAGTACAGCTTTCGCCTCAGAGCTCAATATATAGTTTCTGTACCCAAACCGCTTGGATGTTAAAGGTCACAAGTCTTCAAATCTTTAATGCTTGTAAAAGGCGTATAATTTGAGCCCCGTTAAAAGGTTTTTTATGAACCTTAGGATGCTTATTATGCATTCAAATAGAGCTGTCCTAATGTAATATGTAAGAGTAGAAAACATCGAGGACAAGTACATCACTGGGCGTTATCACATGGGTTTTAGCTTCCAGCACTCAATATATTAGTTTTTGTTTTTAAAGTAAAAATGTTTGTATTAATATGAATAAGCATTACCCAAGTACCCTCAATATATTAGTTTAAAATATTTTAACATAGGATCTATGTATTAGACCCTATAGGTGTTTTGGATGGGGTGGCAATATACGACACAATCAGAAAATTTGACATAAACATGATATGAAATAAATGAGTTTAGGTTTGATATAAATATGTTTAAATCAAAACATGTTGACTCAATATGACACCATTAATAAACGAGTCAATAATGAAACTAACTCGTATAATATGAATACATTCTCTTCTATGACTAAATAAACTATTAAGTTTTTTGTTGACAGTCATTATGAAAATATTAATTTTCTTCTATATTATTAGTTTGGATATTGATAATAAAATATCTTATCATGAATGATATTGTGATACGAATGATTGATATAGTTACCTTTATATCATATATAAAATTTTAATGAGTTAAAAATAAATGTACGGATCAACTAAATTTTTTTTTTTATAAAACTGGTTGTTGGCAAAAGCTAGGAGATCGTTCTTCGCTCTTTGCCCAGGTCACATGTTCAAAACGGCTTGCATTGGTAAAACTTGTAAACTGAAATTTTTGGAGCTTTTGCATGCTGACACTTTGGTGTGATTGTGGTGACAAACTGCCCATCCTAGGGGTTAGTAACTATGGCTCAATCTAAATATGTTGCAGCAAGTGAGAGCCCTTAAGGTCAGTGGTCATGCCTAAAGGAGGAAGCTACACTGGCCGCCCTTCCCCACTCTTCTACAGAAAAAAAAAATATATATATATATATATATATACTGATTTAAATAGGATAAATAGGTAGTCTAGATTAATTCAATAAATATTATTTACTAAACGGATTAAATCGTATCATCTACCATTTACATAGATCGTGTTAGAGTCTGATCCGTTTAATTAAATTGATTTTATTTAAGTTAATCCGTATAATCTAATGCTCATGATTTAAGACAATACAAACATGACTCACGAATAGGGTTGAAAATCGACATGGCCAGTGCAGTTTCAGTGCAAAATTGACGCCGCACCGATGAGTTTTGGAGAGGCTTAAAATCGACCGATTGGGGGAGAGAAAACCGGTAGTCTCGATCTCAACGTGAATTGGTGTGATTCGTCGATGTCTTTGTGAAGGAGGAAGGGAACGGTGGACTGTGCCGTCGATGGAAAGAAGCGAACTAGCAAAGAAGAAAACCAAAGAGAAGACAAAGAAGGGGGGTCCCAAAATGAAACAATGTCATCTACCTTTTTATCCAAACGGCATTGTTTATCTATTTTATTTTATAAAACTCATAATTATGAAAGGGCATCGTTTTTATATACATATGATATATATCTGTCTATATCTTAAAAGTGTCTATAACATCAACAGTAATGAACAGTTTAAAATAGTGCTCAATCCGGCATCGTCTTCTTCTTAGTTGAATGTTAAACATCTAACCCAGCGTCTTTTTTTTTTGTTGAATGTTAAACTTCTGATTAGCCTGACAGTCCAAAATATCTACCCTTGATAGAAGGGATGGAGTGCAAAATATTTTCTACAATCTGCAGACGTTTTCATACTCAAGTGGAGGAAGAAAAATTTCTTGCCGTGCTGTTTGGGACTTTTCTTTTCGCCGTTTGGTATGCAAAAATCTTCTAATTTCACTTATGTATCTTGTTTTTCTTCTTCTCTTTCTCGCATGTTTCTTTTCTTTCTACGGCTCAATCGCATGTTTGTTTCTTCTTCTCTCTCTCGCATGTTTCTTTTCTTTCTACGGCTCAATCGCATGCTTGTTTTCTTTCTTCGGCTCAACAACATAGGTATATTTTTTCTTCGTTTCTCTTCTTCCTCGTATGATTTCTTTCTTCATTTCAGATGTATTTTCGAATCTCGGTTTTCTTTCTTGTTCGTTTCTTTTTGGTTTGAAGAGAGGAAGAGAGAGAGTTGTCGTGTGCGTGTGAATGGCAGTGTGCGACGGAGAGGGAAAGGGAGGATCGTGGTTGCTAGGTCTGGTAGAGATTGTCGCCGGTGTGAAGTGGTGGAGGTGCGGTGGCCTGGGTGGCCGCGTACGGCTGCGCTGGTTGAAAGAAATGAGAGAAACCCATTTCGGATGGGTTTCCGAGGGGGACAGATATGGCTGCGCGTGGGGGACATCAGTGGTGGCTGGGTTGGTCGTCGGCGTGAGGGGGAGTCGCCTGTGGTGGTCGTGACGGTAGGTGGCTACTTACGGCGGCGCCGGTTGAGAGAAATGGGAGAAACCCATTTCGGATGGGTTTCCGCGGGGGAGAGATAAGGCTGTGCGTGGTGGACATCGCTCGGTCGGTCGTCTGTGTGAGAGGGACTCCCCGGTGGTGGTGGTGGCGGTGACGCTGGCCGACGCACGGCGGCGCCGGGCTGGGCTGAAGAAGAAATGGTCGTGGGGATGAACGGGCCAGAGAGAGAGACAACGTGAAGAAAAAAAAATTTTAATAAAATCATTATAAATTCACTATAAATTCACTATAAAAAAATAATATATACAAAAAAATCATAAACAAATTATCAGCAACTATACTATTACTAAGACTCATATTGTGCAATGCAGATGCTATATATCTATATATCTCTTTCTGATAAAGAAGCTAGCTTGACCCCAAAAGGTACTTTTTAAATTATCTTTTTGAGCCTTTCTTGTGCATAAAATTTGTTATTTTTTGCAATTATTTAGTAGTACGATAATAATTGAGGTCTAAGGATATGAATTGGAACACTTTCAAACAACTTTCTATAACTAACTAAAGGCTCCAAGATTAACCTAAAAGATTCACACCTCAGGACCCATCCACCTATATGTTCCAGTTTCTGCAGTCATAACCCCATATTGAGGTTTTACTCTTGCTACCCCAAAATCAGCTACCTTAACAACCTGAAAGAAAAAAATTAAAACATTCATCAAAGCTAATTTACGTTTTCCTACGATATAAGATTGTTGAGAAAACATTAGAAATAAGAAAGATTTCAAACAATAAAAAGAACATTATTCGGATGACTAGGCCCGGAAAACCTATTCAGATCGTGAAGAACATTATTCTTTGTGGAGACTGCCACACATTCTTGAGGTATGTTTATGTTGTTACCAAAAGAGAGATATTCCTAAGAGATTCTGCGGGGTTTCATTGCTTCTGTGGTGGCCAATTCTCATGTAAAGATTATTGGTGATAACCTGAGCCCCCACCTCCCTTATTTTCCAACCTTGTTGCTTACTAACTGGTAACTTCCATTCTTATTGTCACAAGTAAGTAGTTACAAGCTGTCAATGTAAGATAATTGTAGATAGATATGAAATTTTGCATACAGGATTGAATTCGTTACATATATTTGAATGTATAGATTAATATCTTTTGTTAATGTCGATAGGAAATAATTAATGTCTTGTTGGAGTGACTAAAATAATAATGTTTATTAGAGTGAAGTCGTACCTAAATTCCATTAAACCAAACTAATCATCAGCTAATTCCAAGCCGATTTTGTTGCTTTTATCATCCCTTCTCTGGCTAACGCATACATGCCTTCTAGCTAGCTATTATTAGTTACTTCTTTAAAGAGAGAGTTAGGTTTAGTTAGTATTTAAACAAGTAGCTACAATAAATCACAGGACTCGCGCGTTACCACCTTCCTGGCCAACCATATATAAATATATAAGAAGCTGCTTGTCTCAATCAGAAAATAAGAAAAAAAAATTAATCTTAACGAATGTAGTGCGTACATGTGAGTGTATTTAATAATGTGTGCAAAAGTAAGGACAAAATCGTAATCTAGCTATCTGGAATTTTGGTTCATGCATTTGTTGTCACGTTTAAAAAATAAAATGCATTCGTGGTCACATGGCAGCAAAACAAAACATGCAGGTATGTTTGTATGACCAAAGAATTTGTTAAGGATAATTAGGTTTACTACTCTCTTATCATCTATTTATTATTTTTTTGTTTTATTTATTAGTTAAGAAAGTGACTATTAATATTTAAATTTTTGTGTTTCGCTCAATGTTTTGAATACCGTACCGGACGTCGTACCGGTCAAGGCACTGGAACGAAATATTTCGGTACCGGTACCGTTTCGGGATAGCGTTTCGGGATAACGTTTCGGGATAGTCGATATATAAATAAATTATATATATAAATATATTTCAAAATTATATTTCAAAATAATAGTCTATATATAAATAAATTATTTATAAATACATATATATAAAAATTATAAATAGTCTAGTCTGAATTAGGGGTTAAAAAATAAGTTTGTAGTTTGAAAAAACCGAAAAAAAAAAAACACAGGCCGAAATATCGGCCGGTACCGGCCGAAATATAGGCCGGTACAGGCCGAAATTTAGTCCGGTATGGCCGGTACCGGCCGGTACGGCCGGTATTTTAGCCGGTACGGTACATATATAGTACCTGTACCGGCCGGACGGCCGAAACGAAAAATTTCGGCCGTACCGGCCGGTACGGTACAAAATTTATAACAGTGGTTTCGCTTTATCATTATTTTGTTATCTTTTACTTCATTGACCAACAAATGAGCTGTAGCCTACTTCATTACCTTCCTATGATGTTTTATATGATGTCCTGGTTGCATATGGCACCCCAGTATATATGATTCGATTGTTCATTAGAAGTAGTTAATGGTGTCTATTTGTTGGCCATCAAGTTGATTGTCTGTAAACTATCTCTCAATCTATTTGGTTTGTAAATATTTATCACATGAAAAAATCTATATATATTTCTTTCAACCAGGCAAACGTGCCTCGCACGTTGGCACCACCGCTAGTATATTATATATATATAATCAGCCAATTTAGCGAACCTGCCAGCATCAATTTCCTTACTTTTATACCGCCCACCGATCGGTTCTTTTCCAATTTCGGGTGGCCCCGTCAGTTTTTGTTACAGCCCTACTACCGAATACAAATTACCACCCTTGGTGTTTCATGATCCTTGAGTTTTTCATGATCGTAATTTGAATTGTAAGGCCGCACTGCAATTTTTTTTTTTCCTTCTAATTGAAAATGAATACAAATAACCCCATAAACATTTTTGTACAAAAGCGGCATCAAGACATTTGCATGCAGTCAAATTCCTCTAATAAAGTACCCTTCCACAGGATCATTTTTAACTAAAAAGATTCCAGGATAAGTTGCTTGACAGACTTCATCCACCATCCAACCGAGATATCGACGTCATCTTCATTTGCATTTTACAGCTTGTCGCTGAAGCATATGCTTAGCCCTACTTTCCTTCACAGTTCGAGGGGTTTTTTCTTTCTTTTTTTTTTTGGTTGGGGGGGGGGGGGGGGGGGGGGGGGGCGGGCTGCATTCATAACTATCAGAAAGTGCTTGCAGCTTTACATAATAAACCATCAGAAAGTCAATTTTAGCACTCTTCGAATGAAACAAACATATCAAGGCACTGCCTTATTGGATTTCACCATCCTCACCAAGCTCGCCATCTTCAAGTTCCTCGTATCCACTGTTTCTACGAGAACCATCCCGGTGCTCTCTCTTATGTCTTTTATGTCTGTTTTCACCGTCTGATTCAGGTGAGTATGCGTGCTGCCAAGGAACATCAGGAATAGTAAAAACCCTTGTTCAGCAATTGTTATAAATGCTTTCTAAAAATTATTAAAAATTAAAATCCACTTACCTTTCTTGATTTTTTGCGGTCACTGCCATGCCTACGCGATTTCTTAGACTCTTCTTTCTCATCCTTGTCAGAACTTACGTCATCCGTGGCAGTTTGATGCCTCTTCCGGTGTTTCCGATCCCTGTCTTTTTCTCTTTTCTTATCCTCTTTATAGCTATGACTGTCGATCACATCTGCATTTTCACCATCTGTTTCATCCTTCTTAGATCGTTCCTTTCCCTTTTCTCTTTCACGTTCCCTATCTTTCTCCTTTCTTTCTTTCTCCTTCCGCTTCTCTTTCTCCTCTCTCTCCTTCTCCTTTTTGGCCTGCAAAGAATTAGAACCTCCATATAAGTGCTTCAAAATCACTGAACAACTACATGTTTTTCAAGGAGTATCATTTACACTGCAAGGTGAAGTTCTAAGAAAATGCCCAAGGATGCAGCACATACGATCAGATTCCCAATCAGCTTAAGAGTAAAGAGGTAAAATGGTGCTCAACCTTTACAATTTTAATGTCATTTTACTTATCTATAAAACCATAATGAATCTTACACAAACATTGATGCAGAATTTTTATAAAAAGAGATGGAAGAAAGAAGTCATTCATGAAAAAAAAAAAACCCCACCAAAAGACTTGCATGCACATCATGATATTTTTTTTTTTTTGTAACAAACCCCAACAATCAGTTTCTCAGATTAGGCACTAGAAAGAGACGGTCACTAATTAACATTTTCAAAATGTTAAAAAGCAAGGGTCATATATTCAGTTGCAACAGGTAATGCTTTGTATCATCTCTGCTCAATGTAACTTGGTGTTTCAGTTCCCTTTTTCAAATACATAACATATCGTAAAGAATGAAAAAAACTAAAGATCATACAAGAGATTTCAATTTTGTTCCAAAAAAATTCATTCCAAATGGATGTAGATGGCTTGTGTGCATGGACATAGTAATCTGAACAGCCACATCCATGAAACAGATAGAATGACACCAACGACCTAGGCATGTACACAAGACTTGCATACCTTCTCCTCTTCACGTTTGCGCTCCTTCTCTTTAACCTTTTCTTGCAGTTGTCCAATGTATTCCTCAAAAATCTCCCTCCTAAGGCTCTCCTCCCCAATTGATCTGAAGAAGGGACGATCAAAGGAAGTTTAAAAAATAAAATAAAATAAAATACTGAAGACTAAATAAATATACTAGCATAACAATAACATTATCCACTAACTGAAAAACATGTTCCAGAGAAAAGGGGGGGGGGGGGGGGGGCGGGGTTGTGATACCTATATTCTTCGCTCTCTTCAACGAGTGGTTTGCAATCCTCCCAATTACAAGATGCAGTGATTTCCTATAAAGTTGCACACCAATCAGAACTGAGATGGGATAGCCAAGGCAATATACTTAGCCTAGCAATGCAAAGTGGAACTATCAATTCCCATTCAATGAGTCTCATCATACCTTGAAAGTGTACAATAGCTTAGTGAAGTCATCTGCAAGACGTTGACGCTTTCTAGCTTCCTTCTCCACCTTCTCCTTGGCTCTCTCCAATAATTCCTCAAACACAAACTTCAAAGAGTGATTACAAATTTAGTTTAATGCATTGTAGAGACGAATTTCATGCACAGACTACATACCATGCATGTTAACTATCACAAAGATGCCAAAGAGGATTCAGCTTGAAAAGATACCACTAGCAAGGTTTCTTGGGCTAATTTAACTGTACAATACAAAAGCCTCTACACCTCGGCCACTCTTACTGGGAATGGGCTCAATGTTGCTTATAACAGCATCAATTAGTGAAAACAGCAGTAATAAAGGCCTCATGTAAAGCACTTAAGATCAAGTCTAGCACAAATAAACAACAGATTCTAAATGACAGCATTGCATCCGTTGCCATGAAGAAATATAGTACAAGTTAGTTCTTAAGCAGTAACCAAGTGACATATTCATCAGTTCCTTAAAATGAACGGAGATTATGGGAGAGGACAAATCATTGTAATAACTATCAGTACACAAAAAATAAAAATAAAAGCTAGACAGGGAAGCAGCTGTGGATATTTTTTTTTAAACAGTATGACACAGTAAGTTTGTGGATATTGGCTTCAAAAACTTATTATCTCGTGTGGTAAAATTCTAGAAAGCACAGATACTTCAAATAACCACCATACTCATATTTGATAATACTTGATAAAGACATGTACAAGATATGCATCAAAGATAAATCCATTTTTTAAACCTTATATGACACCATTCGTAGGGGTGAAAATTTTTAGGTCCGGACCAGAAAAACCGATCAGACTGAATGGTTCGGTCTGGACCGGGACATAATTCACCCCTACTCGGTCTCAGTCCATGGTGTCTCCAAAATTCGGATTTCGGTCTAGTCCCAGGGTGTGGTTTTTTTGGACCGGACAGGACCGAATCACTTACATATAAATTTTTTAAATATTTTATATATATAATATATTATTTTATATAGCATTTGCATAAGTTAATTATGTAATTTTCTCTAATCTATCACCATTGACCATATAAAATGTAAAATAATGTATATTATCAATTAACTAATATATCATACGATAAATCGTATGATAATTATATTATTATAAGTAGATAAATACTCTACTAAAGTACTGAGTAAGTAACTATTAACATCATGAATATAATTAATTATTTTTTTAATGAGTTAGTTACATAATCCACATTAAAGAGCTCACTTAATTTTGATTTTACTAATTTAATTAATTTTTTGGATTAATTTATCTATCAAAAAAAGAAAGAGGAAAAAAATGTTCCTAGCTCATATGGACCGAATCGGACCGACGGTCCGGTCCGGCCCGGTCCTGAAAAAATGTGGACTGAAAATTTCGGTCCATGACCGCGAGCCGGACCAGACCAATTACACCCCTAGTCTATAATGATTCATACAACATGGATACATTGGGGGAGAGAATTCTATCAGGTAAAAACAATGGGGTTTCAACATGCACAGGGCAGATATATGGTTACCCACTGTCCACTGCTTTTTATCCATAATATGGTAAATTTAAATATTTTGGATTCCAAATTTTTTGAATTTAAAATATGGATCACTAATCAAGGACACGTTCTTTTGTTAATTTATCGTCAAAACTGGTTTCAGTATAAACAAAAAAGTAGCATTTATACATTTTAAATAATTTTATAAATTATCTAATTTATTTAGCCCAGGATATCATATCTTAGATTTTCTAGAATTGGCATGTCACATATCCGTATCATATAGCAAGAATCTAAACAATAAAAAAACTACCAACTAATTACAGAATTCTCAAATAGAAGTCCCACTTATAGTACACGGTGAAAAAAATTCATCAGCTACAACAAGAACCATTAGAACCATTATAGAAAAAAAATACCATTAATCCAAGCAGACCATTACTTTTGGGGTGGGGCTTGGAAACGGGTTGTTCAAGATTTAAAGTAGGCAATAGGCAAACATACCTAGCAAAAAATTGCATGTGCTCCTTTTAATATTATTTTTGTTTTTTGTTTTTAAATAAAAGATCACTTGCGACTTATCAAAAAGATATAATTGCTTATCTTTGCCTGGGGTCAGCACATATATTAGTATATCAAGAAACAAAAGTTAAAAAAGTTTATTCTTTTCAAAAAAGGGCACGTGCGGGACTTGTCTATTTGGGACTTGTACCTAGCATTACTCATGGAGGGACAAGATATCCACATCCTTTAAGCTTTGACTAGAGGATTTGCTTATCAGAAGAAAAAAAGTCAAGAGACTAACTTTTTGACAGAAATTGGACTCTTCCAATTAAAAGCAGGCATAGCTAGCTTTTGGTTAGATAAGTAGAAATGAAAAATAAAAACTTTGCCACAGGAACAATGTCCATCTGGAGAAAAAATTCGAAGTCAAGAAAGATAACATTTTCAGGGAACTCGAAAACCTCCTCTAGATGCGAATTTGTTCCATTTAATATTATCCCATTAAAAGACAAATTAGTTCTATTGAACCATACATTTAAACTGACCATATGACTGCATATTATGATCTTTTCAGACACCGCAAACATCAGAAGGAACAGATATTAATAGGAAATATTTATTTTCTTTTGTTAACAAACCTTTAAGTTGATATCAGATATCAGTGGGGAGCCAACATCTTCAAGAATAGCTGCCTTAAAGTTGTCAAACGTCCATGTTGATAACAAGGTAAACTGCCAAAAAAAATAAAAACAATTGAAATCAAAATATACCCTGAGAAGATGCAATAAAAAGTTTTTTATGTCCTACCTTTCCCAACTTCATTGCATCCTTGATACGTGTTTTGTCATCATGATACTGTCCATATGCAAATAAATGATGTTAGAGATATTCAACAATAAGCATTGCATCTCTCAGTTACCTCAGGCAAAACAGAAAATACAACACCAAATGTTAAGGAAGCTAATCAGCGACAAATACATGGGATCAAGTAGATTTCCTTTTCATTTTTGTAAGAATATGTTTCAGATATCCCGTATATTATATGAATTCTCTTTTTAAATCAAGCAATTATTTCAATAAACACTGAAGCTTTGAGGAGCAGCTAGCAGCTGAAAACATTATCAAGTAAATAATAAACTAAAAATCATCAACAACGCAACATGAAGCATGAATAACTAATTCCTGAAGATGTGATCAAGACCAGAACTGTACTAATAATGACAATACACACAAAGCTCAATCCAAGTTATAACACCAAAGAAATCATCTTGTTCAGGCAGATCAGAACAAGAAGATAGAAACAAAGGCACGTACACTTTGGTCAGACGTTTAATACCTTAAAATCAACGTCATAAGTTTTTTGTGGCCACAAGTGTTACTAAAAAAAAGAATGTAAAAAGGAATTTATTGTGGTTTTGAACCTGTTTCTTTCATGATAAAGCACAAACCAGGTATGATAACTTCCTTTTCTGTTTAATCTGGGTTATCCTAATTGCATGTGTACTTGAGTTGCACTCCTTTTGCACGTTCTGAGAATAAATACGTTTTAAGAAACGACTAAACGACATAAAATAGAATTACCCGCATACAGAGGAAGTTTAGCAAGTTAAGTCACTTCTTAACACAAGAAAGTCCTACTGTTTTTGGTGAGCAGCCAGCCTCCTTCAGTTTTGAGACATGGTGATGATAACCTAAAAGAGTTTATTTGCGATTCTTGACAGGAACAAAATGAGGTTACACTCTCCCTGAATATTTCAATTTTACAATTTTCTACAACGACGTCCACAAATAAACAATAAGCATTCAAAAATTAAATATGAGAACTTACTTGTTTCTCTAATTCTTCAGCGATGTCCTCAAATAAATCCTTCGGTGTGGAACCAGAAACGTTTGATGCAACCGCTTGATATTGAGGCAAATCCTTAATCTACATACAAAGGATAGATACAAAACAAAATACAGAAGCAATTCCTATTAAACCAAATTCTCTTATTTAACCAGCTCTTATTTACAGTTATTTCACAAAGAACGGAACCAGGCAGGGCACCTTTAAGCAATAATCACGCCAGTGAGTTTTAGCCGTGAGAATGCCAGCAGCAGCATGTCCTTC
This sequence comes from Juglans cinerea, assembly GCA_961763995.1. Lineage (NCBI taxonomy): Eukaryota > Viridiplantae > Streptophyta > Magnoliopsida > Fagales > Juglandaceae > Juglans > Juglans cinerea. The sequence goes on along the minus strand of CAUIVZ010000012.1, from coordinate 24,116,721 downwards.
CATCAGCTTGCGAAGCTCATCACGATTCTTCCGCTCAGCGCGCCTCAATTGCTCCTTATATGTGGATGCATATGAAAATGACAACATATATCAGAACAAAGATTTTCTGATAAATATACCAGAAAAAATCAATAAATTATGATCTCACGGCCAGAAAGATGGGATCCTACCTTCTGTATTTTCTTTTGCTCTTCCTCCTCCTTCTCCAGGTCACGTATATAGTCCTACCATAACCTATGTCAGCATATAAATCAAGAAGACATCAACAAGCATAGATGAGGCAAAATACCTGGAAAATGAGTAAACGGTCCAGTTTTTCAAGACGGGAACATCTTTCATCATCTTCTAAGCGATCTTGAACTTTTCTCCATTGGGTATGTGCCTATAATAAGAAACAAATAATGCCTGAAGAATGAACACTCTACGCAAATTTTTTGCATATGCCATATTTTTATGGCATACCTTAATGAGATTGCAAGATTCCAGAAATTTCCTGTATTCTGCTACATTCCACCTATGCTCCTCTGCAGCCTTTTCCTTTTCCTGCATTCAAGAATAGAGACATAAACAGAAATACAGTGTGCTACAACACTCTTCAGCTATCCACATGACAAGGGAATGAAAGAGAAAATGAAAAACTAAGCTAGCAACTGAGCAAGCCAAAGTAGTCAACCATGTCTTCATGAAAGCACAGATAGCAAGTTTATCTTCAGTATCTTTCTTAACCCATACTCCCTGCAAATATGAATATTCTACCCACAACCTTTTAATGTCTTGTTTCATATTTTTTGGAATAAAAAATATTTCTCCTAATAAATTTAAGATTTAAATATTTGAAAAAAAAAAGCATTAACTGCTTACATGGTAAAATTTTAGTTCTTTATCGTCCCTAAGCACGATAAGACCTAACCAGTTAACAACACCACAACCTTAAAGGCCAGTTTGGATCCCAAACCTATCACAACTCATCTCAACTCATCTTATCTAATCATTACAACTTTCCCAAATTCCAACACAAAATATAATAAACAATTCAACTTTTTCAAATCCCAAAATAATAATATTAAAAACTAATATTCTAACAATATTTTATTCAACTTTCATCTCAATTCAACTCAACTCAGTTCAACATCCAAACGCAGCCTAAGAGTGTGCATCAAGAAACAAGTTCATGGTATATCCATTACCAATGATTTGGAAAACTTAACATATCTTATTGATGCACACGCAATGTTTGCCTCATTCAATTTTCATACCTTACAATTCCTGTTTTGTCCACCCCAAAACACTGCCGCGCACATAACCTCTCTGCTATTGCTATTGCTATTGCTAGTAATATAGTTTTGCTTCCTACATGTAGGTTAGTAGGCCACAATGTCGTACGTTTATGGTAACGAGAAGCTATAGCCTGTAATGTCGAGATTATAATGATCATGTAATTCATAGAAAGCCATGGACCATTCTTTTGGGCCAAGGCCTAAGATGAATCAAGCTATTGGTGTAGCTCTGTGATACCCCTATATGATATGGATAAGGGTAAGTGGTGTATGGGATCCCACATTGCTTGGAAAGGAGAAGTTCTTGCTCTTTATAAGGTTCTAATGGGGCTCTAATTGTATCATTGACTAGTCTTTTTGGAGTATAGGCCATGTGGTTTGAGCCTTCTATTGGGACGTTACAAATGGTATCAGAGACTATCCCAACCAGAAATGTGGGACTTGAGCCGTGCCACCTACAATGGGCAGGCCCAACGAGGACGTCGGGAGTTTAAGGGAGGTAGATTGTAATACCCCTATATGATATGGATAAGGGTAGGTGGTGTATGGGATCCTACATTGCTTGGGAAGGAGAAGTTCTTGTTCTTTATAAAGTTCCAATGGGGCTCTAATTGTATCATTGACTAATCCTTTTGGAGTATAGGCCATGTGGTTCGGGCCTTCTATTGGGGCGTTACAAGCTCAGAGCCTCAAAACTCGTCCTCGACCAGCCTCCCTCTGCGGAACATGTTGTCTAACTGGAGGAGATCGTGACCTAAACGGATTTCTGGCCCAAAACTTGTCATGATGTCACTAAAACTGTCAATGATATCAGGATTTCAAAGCAAAAGGGCATATTGCATTTATCCCGTTTACTACATATATACAGGCTTTCACGCCACTTTCTCAAACCCAAATAAAAACATATCTCAAACATTTTCTCAATCTAAATATATATTCCATGAGTCCCACCACTTTCAAAAAACTCAAAAAAACCCAAGTCTAAAAGTTTTCTACCCAAAGATAGAACAAAAGCTTCAAATGACAATGGGATTTACAAAAGCAGCTAAAATTAAGCCCATCATTTTGCCTTATTTGAAGTAAGCATATTGAATTAGGAGTTTGCATGTATTCATTACCAATTAAGCGAAATAGATTCAGAAATCCAACAGAATAAGGACAATTACGCGAGCAAATGAAGTAGCCTTTTATTACCTTCCTCTCAAGTTCCACCATGTAGCTTTCAAAAAGATCCTCCCGGTCTCTAGTTCGTTCAACAGCCTTGAATCGTTCATCATTTTCAAACATACTAACAGCTTTGCTAACGAGGGAAAAAATAAGATCTTAAAAGATTTTTCTTGCAAACTAAGAGTTAAAAAATAACAAAAAATAAACTACAGTACATATAGGCAATACATAAAGTCAAAAAAGCTAGTAGTACAGGATGAGGCAAGAACCTCCATCTGGTGGATGATGTGAGTTCCTTGGACTCCTGGAAAGACAATACACCCCCAAAACAGACATGTATAGTCAGGGAGGGGAAAGAAGTATCATATCAAGCAGCTATATATAAACGAATGGTGAAAAAAAAATTGTGAACTTCACACAACATACTTCTAACATCTTTGTGAATTCTTCCCGAGCTTTTATCTGCCTCATGCGCCTCTCCTCAGCTTCCAGTTTCTTCCTTTGACCCAAGTACTGAAAATAACAGACCAATTTGTGTCACACTAAGATGAAAAATACTGTAATATTGCAAATTAAAAGGCAAAGGTTGAATCACTAAAGTCCAGGTGAAATCAGAAACAATTCTGTATAATAAAAAAATCCAGTAAAGCCATTCACATAAGTTGCACATTCTACTTACCTCATTAAATGCTTGCTTCCGCTCACCAAGTGTTTTCAGAGCCCCATATCTTTTGTCATTAATTATCTCTTTCATTGCCTGATGTTAAAAGTCAACACCGTTGAGAAGCACTTAGAAAGAGATGAGAAATAGTCAAAAGGGAATTTTTTTTTTTTTTTTTGATAAGTAAACGGTAGTATAAATAAGAATAGGCCAAGCCCAGGATTTTTTGTCCGGAACAAAGTTCCAACTAATCCCAAGGCACATAGGCCCGGGATTGTTTGCACCCAAAGGTTCAAACCATGGACCTGGAGGGGCATACCACCAAGACCAAGGCTCTTACCAATTGAACCAACCCCTAGGAGTTGAAATGGTCAAAAGGAAAGTTAAAGCCAATCTACCTGTTCCCAAGTCCAATCAGACTGAACGTTAACAGATTCCAGCAGAGCTTTGAATGCATTTTTAGCCTCCTATATACAAAAGCACGTGCAAATAAGTCAACAAAGAAGAAAGATATGGGCGTTGAGAATCATGACGATGACAATCACACCATGGATTCAGTCTTAATTATCAATTCAAGAAGCAAAAGTATAGGTCAATACCAGCTTACTGGCATATAACAAAGGTTCATCATCAAGAGTTTTCTCCTCTAAAGCAGTGACATTAACTTTTCCAGCAACCGTCATACCTTTTTTCGCTTCCTGCCAGGAAGACCACAGAAACATGTCATGAAAAAAGATCGAGTATTTGTTCTTGAGCATACTCCTGACAAGAGGAAAATTGTGTTTTGTAAATGGGCTGACCAAGAGCCGCCTGGTTTTGAACAATTACCCGGGCTAGATAAATTGTCTTGAACTCATTTTAGATAAATACTTTCTAGAAAAAGCAAAAGATGTGCTTTTCTCCAAACTATGCAACCAGCATGAAGGAAAACCTTGGACATGATCAAAATTACTAACCCAATCAAAGCCTTCCAGAAACATATGCTGAAAAATAAAAACATACCTTTTTAGGCATAGTAGAAAACATGAAAATAAAAACATACCTCAATATCCTGTGCAGAAGCTCCATCTATAGATCCTGAAAATTCTTGAGATGCTGTGGTTTCAAAGTGGCTCCTGCAATAATTGAAAGGAATAAGTGTTCAAGCCAACCCCATCTTTCCAAATCAATAAAGAATTAATTTTTAAAAAAATAACACATACAAAATTTAAAGCACTAAAATAAGTCCATACATCGATGATGAATTGGCATTTATTGAAGCAGCAGGAACTCCAGTACTTGCTGAAACAGAGGAAGGTGGAGGAGGAGCTAGCGCCTGATGTTGAAAACCAGCTGCACTTGTTGATAGAACAGGCTGTGCACCAGAAACGACTGATGGTCCAGAAATCGCCACAGGAGAAGGATTCGAATCTGTAACAACAGGTGTCACAGGAACTGGGCTCAAAGCCACCCCAGCTAATGTCAAAGTAGTTGAGGAGCCAACTGAGACAGTTGCCACAGATGTTTCAACCGATACAGCGGCAGCATCTGGAGCATGAGAACTCACACTTGTTTCTGATTGTGTTCCCTGGCTAGCTGATTTTTCCGCCTGTTCACGAGCCAACTAGAAGCAAGCATCTCATAATTAAAACCAAGCTAAAACCAACCCCAAAAAATATTAATATAATAAAAAACTTATGATAAACCTTCAGTTCCTCAGGGATTGTCCATTTAGATTCCTTTGTAACCTTGTTATAATAATACCTGCAAAAGCCACGCCAATTATAGCTCAAAAAAATTATACATCAAACATTAAACAGTAAATGATGAATTAAAAAGGACCCCAACGATACTTATACTATAAAATAATGTAGCAAACGAAAAAGAAGGTAAAACGCACTTTCTTCCCTCTGGAGAAGTATATTCCTTCCAAACAGTCGATGCATCAGCCTTCTGTTCCAATGACAATGTTAATTACGTGAGCAAGGTGAAATTGATTCAAGAAAGAATGCTGAAGTTTTTTCACAAAATAAAATAAATAGGCAAAAAAGTAATCATTAAAAACCCCAAGTGCACAAGATAATTCCAACTGACTAACTTGCCCATGATAAAATAGTTATGGAACCATGGTTCCTCGACTAGTTTGCCTAACTAACATAAAGAGAACCCCATATTCCATTAAACAAGCAGAGAATTCCGTAGAGCCTCTTTACAATAATAACTCGAACAGATAAACTTGTGAGAAAAAAAAATATTCCATGTTCCTCGCAACAACTTCAAGCTTTATGTACAATGAATGTATGTCAAATGAGTGCATCCATATCGAAAATATATTCCTTCGAAAGCCCTAGTATAGCACCCATCACTGTTGAGCGGATCATCATCAGATTTGATGAAGCCATCAGCTCAAAACTCCCTCTAGTTCCTATTAGTGTCATAAGCTTCATCTTAGATTTCACATATACATAGTAGATGTCAATTTTGATGTCACACTATACTCCAGCCAACACATGGCAAGTAGGCAGAGTTTGCAAACATGTAGAATAAAAAAAAAAACTATAGTTTCATAACATATTTTGCATCCTCATAATAAGAAGTCTGCACCTATTTTAATTATAATAACCTATCAAAAAACCCTTTTTAATGATAATAAGGAGGCCTATAACACTACACAACCAAAAAGATTGCTAAAGCAGTCCCTAGATGACAGCACTATACTAGAAGAGAGAATCATAAAGGCATCAACACCAAAAATGTTTTCATCCAGCAAGAATGTGGTAAAAAAGAACCTATTAAATATTTGAACAAGATTGTGAACTATCAAACACAAATGTGTGATATCTATGAAGATGGGGAAAATAAGTTGTTGAGGGAATAAGCTCCGATAACTAATGTGCTATAAATAGAACCAAGACCATTTATGATGACTTCAGGTCTTAGAAAAGGAGAAACAAAATGAAAATAGTAAATATACTATGATCTAGAGAAAGATATGCTACAAAGGATGGAAGGAACTATTGGTTACTGTAAGACCTTTTACTACTATAAGTAGGATCACCTGCAACTTATATGGTTTTATGCTCACAAAAATGAACCAAATAGGAGAAACTAAGACAATTTCCATAAATAGCACCATTTTCTACACAATCCAAAACATATTTTAGGAAAAATAGCAGCATCTTCATCTGGAAATTGACAATACAAGGGCAAGTTTATATGCAGAACTCATGTCCTATATTGCAATAGGAATCAATAGACAGTATCATTTTTCTGTTAGTTAAGTATACGAGATAGCCTCCAAAATGCAAGTAAGTCAAATATTAAAAGGAAAATATGCATCGTAGCATGCCCATATTTCATGTAGTATCTGATATGTATTAGTCACGCAACGATCTTCTAAACCGTGCAAAAAAATTACAGAGCATGAAAGGTGTATATTGTGAAAGTTGTATTTCCAGAAAGGGGGGCATGCTGCAACAACATAAGTGAGTTTTATCCTCAATAACCATTAGGTTCTCAACTTTGATAGCATCCTCTACCTCTCTATGGGGAAAAAAAAGAGCCACATCAATTTGCATGCGTAGGACACAAACAACATGCAACTCCATCATAATGAAACCTACAAAGCCCAAATAGTAAAAACTCCAAGAAAGGGAAGTTTATTGTCCAGTCATTCTATCAAGTCCTCATAACTCAGGGTAGGACCTCTTTTCCTTGGAAGAGTATTTAGCGGACTAAAGCACCCATAAGAGAAGCCTCTTGTGCTTGGACAGCCTCCTTAGGGAAGATCCTCACCATGAGAATCTAAGGAATCGTCATTGTCATTGTGGCTGATTGTTGTATGTGTAGATAGTGCAGGATATATATAGACCACATTTTACTCCACAGTATGGTTGCCAGAGCATTGTAGACTGTTGCCTTTGGTAGATTAGGGTCGGCCTAGGTTATGTTTAGAAGGATAGTAGACCTCTTTGCAAACTAGAGAGGGTTATATGGTAGCCCTTGAATTGTAGATGGCTCTTGTATACCAAATGTGGTGAATTTGGAGGGAAAGAAATGATAGTTTGAAGACCGTGAGAAGGCAATAAATGAGCTTAAAACATTTTTCTTCAATACCTCGTTTCCTTGGGCAGCTGCTATAGATTTCATGGCTAAGTTTTCCTATTTTCTTGTATCTCTTTCTGTTTTTATTAAAAAAAAATTATTGTATACATCACATGTGCTTGAGCTAAGCCTTTGTGCTCTTCAATAAATGTTTTGATTACATATAAATCCACAGACAATTAAACATTGTTACAGCAAGTACCATTGACCCCACATCACATACCTCCAAAATCAATAGCACCTACTGTACTTGCACAACCAACCTTTTAAAACTAGACACCAAATAAGCCAAAAACAAATGAAAATATGCAAAAATGATGTTACAAAATTAGAAATGATCAATATAGCGAAACAAATCAGATATTTGAACATAAAATATGGATAAATGAGTGTTTCAATATCACATAATCATGGGTGGAACATACCGCAATTTGTGGGGCATACAGACACGTAAACCAGAGTTATCTAAAAAAGAATTGTGTGATGAGGGAGAAAAAAGCAATTTAACAAATAGTTTTTTATAAGGAAGATTTTATTAATACAAAAATAGGCATAGCCCAAGTACATAAGTAGTATACAAGAGAATGCACCTAATTAGGAACTAGAGATAGATACAAGAAATTCAGAAAGCAATTTAAGAAATATAAGAAAATAACTCTAAAAACTATTGCCATCTTTTTTTTGTAAGTAAAAATTTATTAACATCAATAGGCATAGCCAAGTACACTGGATGTATACAAGAGGAAACACCTAGCTAGGGAGCAGAAATAGCTAAAAATTATTGCCATAATAGCAAGTATAAATATTGAAAATAATAGATATAAAGTACATCCCTAATCCTATGACACAAGGAGAATCAAGGAAAAAGTGATAGGAAGGAAACAATTACTTTTGACATTGGTCAAACACATCCAACAACACTACGGATTAAAATCATCCTACATGATAAACAATACGTAAATAACAAAATCATTGCCTGCCTTGAGAAAGTAAAACGCCGCCTTCATAGTGAGCATATAGAGCACTCGTTAAATTTCTCCAAATTTGCCATGACATCTACAAACCAGTGGAAGCAGATGCAAATAAAAGGATAACTCGCATAAACAAATATGATTATTCTGGCTACAATTGTCAACATCTATAAAGAGAGCATCGTTTATGAGTATTCCTGAACATTCAATCAAATGTATAACAGGTAACAGGAGAAGACAGAGTGAATACAGCAATAGCAACCAATCAGTAATGAGAATCACCTCAACAGGGGTCATCAATTCTGCCGGCTTCTCCCAAACAGATTGTTTTGTTCTCTTGTTGTAATAATATCTGACAAAATGTATTAATCAGTAAGAGAAACGACCAATAAAAAGACAGAATGTCATCAACCATTTCAAGGATTAAAAAAAGTCCAATTGTTGAACTTTTAAGACAAAAATTGGGTCAAAAGTTTAAATAATTCAATAAGACCTGTAGCTATAACAAGATACTACCTTCTCCCATCACCAGATGTATGCTCTTGCCAATCAGAAGATAACTGTTGACTGGAGCTAGGAGTATTTACTGCCTGAAATTCCAAAACATTACTATTAACTTTTCAGGTTTCACAAAAGAGAGAAGCAAATAAATAAATGCATGAGGACTGACACAGGATCTGATTAAAATAGAGAGCCTTAGATGAAAATGAAGTTAGATTTACCGTGTGAATGCCAACAAGACATTTGAAAACAAGGATTTAATGAAAAGAAATGCCACCTCCAAATTGATATGACATTAAAATTTAACATATCTTAAGACATTTTTTCTAGAATATCAAAAAGCAAGACGGCGTCATAAAAGTATTAAAAAGGAAAAATATAAGGAAAACATGAAGAAAATCTGTGCTGGCAATTTTGTATTTTAAATTATAAGAATGAACCAAAAAGTAAAAGCAAAATAGAAACTTACAGAATCTGTAGAAGAACTAACTGAGGGATGTTGCCCAGCCGGCTGAACTGGTGTGACAGGTGCTACACTCTGATTTACAGAGGACATCCAAGGTTGCCCTGCAACGGGTACAGCCGGTGCATGCATTTGAGACATTGGCTGGAATTGGGGCAATGTGTTGATACTATTTTGTGGCTGGCCAAAAGAAGATGGTGCAAACTGAAGAATGCAGAGGAATGTATATGAGTACAAAAGGTAGGGGAAAAAATAAGCAATATGCCTGGAGCAGAAAAATATTGGTGGTTAGAACTTACCATATATGACGAAGAGATAGGCATACCCGATCCAGCTAAGCCAGGCATATGATTGGTTAAAGGGGGGGCACTTTGCTGAGACTGCAGCGGGACGGATGCAAGTGGCCTGTTTGTCTGACCATATGGCATTTGCACAGCCTGTGATGGCGGCGTAGCATGACCAGGCTGATTTGGCCTTGAATGTAACTGCTGAATCGGCTGAGAGAACTGATATGGCTGGTTTTGACCAGCAGGCATCCCAGGATTTGAAGGAAAACCCTGTCCTAAAGGCCGAAACTGCTGGGATGCAGACGGACCGAATTGCTGTCCTTGATGCGTTGGAACAACTGACCGAAACTATAGTGGAAACAATTTTCCATAAGACATTAAGTTCAAACTCTTAAAAAAAAAATGGACAATAGAAGTCATTAAAGATAGACCAGAAAATAAATTACCTGCATAGATAAAGATGAACCAAAACTTTGAGGACCTAAGGATGCAACTGCAGGATGCTGAAGGGGCTAACCCAGAGCGAGATCCAGGATGGAAAATAATAAATAATAAAAAAATCAGTTGCCTTGAAATAAATTCCTGTGTATTTGCACTTTGCCTATTTACTTGATCAAATAAAATCTTATTTTATCCATAAAATACTAAATAAATTACAAGTACAAAGTAAAACAGATTTTCTTAGAGCAAATATTCATTTGAAAATAATTAAATAATTGAGCAGATAAAAAATAAACAATTCAGCTGACCACAATACAATGAAAAAATAGAAAGCATCATGTTCACATTCGAAATAATTTCATTTGAAGAGAAAAAGGTAAATCTTGATCAAGCAGGAATTAGAATTTTCATAATCTGGGGAAGGCTAATAAAGTTGACTGTGAAACCTAGATACTCAGTGTAAAGGACTGCAGTTGGACTTTTCCAATGAAAAATTTGCCACGGTTAACTTGTTTGAGATTTAAATAAACTCATATATCTTAAATGATGAGCATATTCATGAATCATGGATAGCCATGCCATCAAACTATGATTATAACATGCACACAATTTGGATGAATTATGGTCATACTTTGAGTTCTAATGCCAAAAGTTAGAAGTTTGCTACCTGTGAACCAGAGGACTGAGAATTACCAGCCATCTCAGCTCATAAGCACGCCTCCTCAAGCAGCTGCAAAATTAAGAAGTCATGAGCAATAACATCCAATCAAATGCCAATAGTATCAAAGTGCATCCATCTGGTCTTTAGTAGTCAAGTTATCTAGCCAAATGATTGACTTAACAACTGTGTAGAAGCAATTAAAACAAGTCTGCACCTATCACTTGTTGATATCAAACTTACTTATCAAACAAATAATGAATGCTGATGACTGACGGTCTAAGAATAGAATTCTCTACTCCATTGAATTGAAAGCCATATTTTCTTGTCTTCCCTAGCAATCAAGCCATTACGCTCCGGATTATTCAGTTTAATCGGTTCAAGCCTCAAGGATAACTTTATGACTGGTGTCACATAAACTCCTACAGAACAACATATATAAATTTTTTTAAAACAAATAAAAGTTAAAGATTTATCTGTCTGGATGTTCTTATTTCAAATAATACGAATAATACCAATTCATACCAATTGGAAAAGATGATTAATCCCAACATGGAAGGTCTATAATTATTACATTGTGTCGGAACAAGGAAACCAGTCACAAATTCTCAAATGTTATTTGGTTTCGTTAGTATACATACACAACGGCCAACGCATCTAGTTTCAATTGATCTTGCGAATATTTTACCTCTATTTTCCCATCAACCAAACAAATGGAACAAATTCCCTGTACAGATATATGCGAGATAAGAAAAGGAAAGAGAAAACAAAAGTGAGCTTACGATTCCCAGCAAGGGCAGAGGAGGAGATACAGTATGCAGAAGGTTTTTAACGGGCTCTTGTCGAATGAAAAGGCTTTAGATCTCTCAGACTCGACCTTTCAGGTGGTGCTAGGGTTTAAGGGGGGTAGCAGAAGAGAGGGGAGCTGGGGGATTGGCGAAACTTGAGAGGTAAGAAATACGGTGTAAAATCTTGGAGCCTATCGTATTCTTTCTATTAATCATTTTCCAAAACTATCCCTGGCGAAGTGCGAAATTCACACTGGATGCCACCGTGACTTGGCTCATTGTTAACCGCCACCGTTTCGGGTCTGGTCACCACGCAGACCCGTTCTTTTCCGGGCATAAATTATCAGGATTAAGCCTGTTGGGCTCTTTTTTTCTTTTTTTTTTTGGATGGGCAACCTGTTGGGCTCTTGTTTTGTAAATTGGACACTCCTTCTTTCTGATTCTCTAATTTGGGTTTGAATCTTTGGAGTTTAGTAGAGTTTTGGATTGAATTTTAAGTTTAATTTAATTTACTATATTTATAATTGTTTAACTAAATTTACATTAAAATAATTAATAAATATTATGGGATCTACTTTATAAATATCTCATTTTAACCCGGTCGATAACTCTAGAGAATCGTTATTCCTCTGGTTTAACATGATGGAGAAATAAAAATATTAATTGAGAATTAAAATTATGTGAATTCACGTTAAATGTGTCTTTATTTATTTGAATTAGATCATTCAATTCCAACAATTAATTATGAATAATGTCTCAACCATTATTAAGTGTCCGGTCAGATTGAATAATGACTCCAATCATCTTTAAACAAGTAGTAGATAAGAAATCAGAATAGACAGATCGTCTCATCATCATAAGGTTGGATTTGACCTATATTAGGGTTGGTTTGGTTACACAAAATTAAACTATCTCATATCATTTCATCTCATATAATCATTATAATTTTTCTAAACTCCTACATAAAATATAATAAACAATTCAACTTTTTCAAATCTCAAAATAAAAATAATATTAAAAAATTATATTATAACAATATTTTATTCAACTTTCAATAAAACATCTCATCAAAACTGCGTAACCAAACGAGACCTTATTGTTTCATCATCTACCTGTTTTAATTTTTCGTAATTCACGTATATATTTTTGTTTTTCATAACATGACGAAATTCAAATCGAGTAAATTAAATTATTAAATTTTCACTCTTTCAAGCAGCCCGGGGGAGGAGCTAGAGGCCGAGCCCTTCCTCCTCCTACCCCGTGCTCTCAATGTTCTTTTTTATTCATGCTTGTCGGCATTCCAGGCTAATAGTATTATTCTGTCAAGAAATACAAAAACGTACAAAATAAAAAATCGCAGACTTTGAAGGCTAATCGTTGCCAATCAAGTATTGTGCCATGAATTTTGAATGACGAAGGGCTATTCAAGTTAATTACTTTTCTTTCTTGACCGATTCGTAGGGGGGGGGGAAATCAAAAGGTGTGTTTGAGAATGAAAAGATAATTATCCTTCCGATCAATTATAAAGTCGGTGTTTAAATGATGAGGAATTGAAACGCGGAGGAAATAAGAGAATTCATAATCTTGAAATTAATTTTCGCCAACATGATGGTCTTTGATATATACAAACAAATCAAAACAGGTCACAGATAAGTAGAAGAGCCAAAAACATAATTAATGAAACAACTTGGTCTTTGTTTGATATCTTATAAACATGTCAAAAGTGCTAAACAGTACGTTAATAACAGTGCCACCTTGTCTCACTTCTCTTTATCTCTCTCATATGGAAGCTGAGAGATCCTGACTGAATTACCATCCCGAGCACTGCATGACCACTTACAAGATAAAGCAATTAGCATATTCTTCCTGAACCCTGATTTAACCCCATTTTTAAGCCGCTTACTATTTCCGCCATTACTGCTCTTGGTGCACTCCCTGTAGGCTGCCAGAAAAGGGTCATGATCGTGCTTTCGAAGACCCTTTCCGGAAGAACTTCTTGAAGGAGGTTGAAAAGTACAAGGAGGGAGGGGGATTTGGATATCATGGGCCAAAACCCTAGCTGCAGTTTCTGATCGATAAGGAGGGGGCGGTAGGTTAAACGCAAAGTCTCCTTCCGTGAGGCACTCTTTGCGTGTGCTCATGGAAACCCCAGGCTTTTTTTTACCTGAGAAGGGGATGGTCTCTCGCGACTGATCAACCTTTGAGTAATTCTTCATCAAACTTTTTTTTGGGTGCAAGTACAAGAATTTATGATTGCTAGGCTCTTATATATAGAGAAGGCTTACCGCTTACGTACGCTCTAGAAATTCTTGTTAGGCATGAAACCCTTAAAGCTACGCACATAAAACGTGAAGGTTGGTAGGTTGGGGAAAACTTTTAGGCTGGGTTTAGTTCCTAGGCCAAATTCAGTTCGGTTTAGATTTAGACTTCTTTTAACATTTAAATATTCAATTTTTAAATTATTAAATATATTTTAACTCAAAACATTTTTACACGTGAGACTTATAACCTATTTCAATTCAACACTTCTTTACATGCAAGACTCATAATTTTTTTTAAATTTTTCATAAATACATCTAAACTCATCTTAACATTCAAACACATTTAAACTCATCTTAAGTAACCTCTACATAACTCACTCTACCATCTAAACTTACTACTATATATTTATAGAGAGCTTAACTCAGAATCAACATCTAAACGTAACCTTAAACAAAATTAAAGGAAAGGACAATGAAGGTGGGGAAAGGAGACCAAATTTCATGGGTGTCTACATCAAAGCGAAAAGTTGGCCAAGAAGATTAAGCTAGTTGACAAAGAAAAGTTAGGAAATAAGTTCTGGGTACTTGATTAACTAACTTGTCGTGGTCGAAGTTCAAGGGCAGACTGAGAAATTTGTAGATGATGGCTGACTGAGTCCATGTATATATAGGTACTGGAATTGAATTAATGGATGTTATACGTACCAACTCTCTGTATTGTCGTCTAGCTGGTCTTTGTGATTGGGTATGTCTAGAGGGTCAAAGACGTATTTCTTGAGGAAAAATAAAATATATAAATAAATCCGTTTATTCTAAAACTGACAACCATTTAAGTTGGACCAAATTACATTTACAGGTCCACTAGGGATTGATTTAAGATACAACGAAGGTTGGAATTAATTTTCTTGACACGCTCTAGAAAATTAGTTTGTTCATATTGAATGCGGAGTGTATTGCTTCTCCAGTCACACTTAATTATCTATAGGAAAAATATTGTTTTTTATCTTGAATTTTATTATCTAATTACACCAATTTCTCGCATAAACTAACTTGGAACTGCCTTGAAATTGTTAAGAATATAATATAATAATAAAATATAACTATATCCATCAGTTTAAATTTTTGGGATAAGTGGTGATTTCATATTTATGATATCATTTAAAATTACTTGTCCCAAAAGGTTAATCTGATGGGAAGATGTAGATTCTATTATTGTATTATATTCTTAACATTCTAAATTCCTCACATGTGGGCGATACTCCCTTTCAATGAGTGAACCCAATACGTAAAATATTTAATTAAATTGATAAAATGTAAAATCAGGATTCGAATTCAAGACATATACTTTAATATCATGTTAAATTATCATTTGTCCAAAATATTTAAATTGATAGAAAAATATAAATTTTATTATTGTATCATACTCTTAACAGAAATGAGGTGAAAAGGTTGAGCTTCATGCAAATGATGCACCAATCATGTTGGAAGTTAAATTGGTAAAAGTCAAGCCTCTCTTCTTCTTTTTTCAGAGGAGGATCGAATATTCTCTAATAAGCCTAGGTGAGATTTGGGCTTACCCTGATTAGTAGCAAGTATCAGCTTTACTCGTTCGATCGGTCACAGAAAGGGACTTCTGGATTTGTATTATCAAGAAATGCGTGGTAGCTAGAATTGGTAGGATAATACTATATTGACCCGAGGACTCGAAGACATCTAGAAAATATGACTAGGATGTTTGTTGTATTAATCATACAAATAGACGCCTTTAATAGAACCCAAAAACGTGTAAATAAATCAGATTGTTGAATTGAATGCGGATCACAAGAGCAGCCTTCTTCTAACTATATATTATAAATTAATAGATAAGAGTATCACTGAAGTACACGTTAAATATATATATATATATATATATATATATATATGTAACTATGCACATATATATAGATATATATATGCAGGACTTGTATATATCACACACGATACATAATTAAATGGGGTTTGATTTGTATATATATATCACCTTTATAAACAATTTCCGTTTTGTACATGTTCTAGAGCACTCATAATGGATTCTTCATCATATTCTTTAAAATACATTATCAAAACTTAATTTTTCTATTTTACATATTGACTTTTACAATATATTATACATCAACTTATCTATTTTTTCTTCATATCATTTAAATATTATACTTTTAATCTATTTTATTCATTTCAAATATTTTCTCTAACTACTAATGATATCCTCATATCTTTTGATATTTGTAATATATCTCCATATACAATGTCATATAATTATGTCCTATTTTAAATTAATCCAAATTTATAAGCTAAATCAAAATATAAATTAATTCAAAAAATAAAAAGAAGAGATTATATAATGAAAATATTCTCAAAATATATTAAGAGAATATTCATTCTCAATAATTATATAATGTGAATAAAGAGAGTTGAAGAAATTGGAAACTTAGCAAGAGGAGGGAAGAGAAATTAATTAAAAATGTTTACAATAATGAACAGTGGTCTCTACATCTAGAGGTTTACTGTAGGTAAAAGTATCTTTAAAATAAAAGATCCAATGGAGGGCACTTTTGAAAGCATTTCTTTATATTTTAAAGAAAAATGTATTATAAAGGATCTATTAGGAGTGCTCTTAAATCTCAGCTATAGAACTGCTTGTTTATTAAAGGTTGGGGGAGATTTAGTTAGAGGTCCCTCCAGGCCTTCACTCCTTGATTATTATGTAGTGATGGTAAGTACTGTAACAGAGAATTATACACAAATAGATTATATAAAAGCATATTCATAAGCTGACGTGGTTTCATGAAATCCGCTAAATTTACTTTACAATAAAATTAATTTTATTATCTGACGTATAACATCAAGTCACGTCAGTTTGTAGATTTACTTTTATATAATCTTTTTATAGCTAAGGTATTTTCCATTGTGATATCGTGTGGGATTAAGTCATGCAATAAATTCGCCGTTAAATTTACAATTATTTAAAAAAATATGTCACACTAACAAATATAATTGATAATTATATATAACTCAAATCCTGGCCTCTTCTATTTACAATAGGATAATTAAGATCCTCTTCTTCTTTTTTTCCTTTTTTTTGCCTATGATCCAATTTAAAAAGAGAAAAAAAAACCTTAGATGTTAAAATGTCTATATAGGGTCCATATTGCCTACATTAATATGAGTTTCTCTCCAATTAATGAATCTATCTAACTGTAGAGAATCCCTACAGCATGGGATGGATGTTAGAATGAGAGGTGAGACTTGGTGCAAACCAAAGTAATAGCTTGGAAAGATGATGGAATTGGTATATAAAAGAGGTATGCAGCGTTACGTACAGTCCAATTTCTTGGACTACTTTACGGTCCAAATATATAAATCAAAAAATAAAAAAAAATCCACTTTATCATAGACTTGACCAAAACACCCTTATTTCTAAATCAAAAAGTAACCCAAATCAAATAACGTTTCAGTCTCCCTCTCCCTGTCGTGCATCTGCTCCTCGCCTCATCCACCATCGACGACTCCTCTTCAAGGCCTTCCTGGTCCATTCTTATTTCTAAACTCTTGTTTCGAAATTAATTACAGGTGCATCTTTCGAATCTTATATACACACGACGTATGTATTTTGTTCAAAGTCCAATGATCTTGATTTACAAGTATGTGAACAATGTGTAGTGCTATTCATCTTATCTCCAAATGAAACATACTTGCAACAATGAGTTTGGTGGTACCTGATATGTAGTGTCGTACTAGCCTTTTTAAAGTAATGTTATGGGAGTGAACTAATAAAACTGTAAAATATAATTTTGATAAAATAGCAACACACCAATAAATCAACCTACACAACTGATTTGAAAGCATCCAAAGAGAATAAAAAGATTGCAACTTTGCCTTACCAGTTTCTTCTAAAACAGAGGAGTCTAGAGAAGGAGAAATGAAGACAATGCAGAGACAACAACTCTACCAATAATACTATATTCTTTCCAAACCAATTCCAAGGACTTTGATATGCCACATGTTTCCCATCCAAAGTTCTCGTGAAGAAAATTAGGTAAGCATTGAGGTCCATAACCCATACGGTCATTCCATGCAAAGAGAAAATTAAAATTTATCAATCACTTCTAAGAATTATAGAATCTTAAAAAAAGAAAGAAAGAAATCAGATCGACTATAAAGAAGTAAGATTCAGGCAAAAGAAAATGTTGTTGTTCTAAGAATCCTCTTGTTGGCTCTGAATTTTCAAAGAAACCAAATCACGAGATAGGGAAATATAAGGTTTAGTATACTTAAACACGGCATAGTATGTAAAATTGAGTTGTTTTATGAAAAGAATTGAAGAAAACAACCATTTAATAAAAGATGGATTGGGGTTAAACCAAGAGTTAGGCAAGCTGCCAAATAGATGTAACTCACATTTTCTTTACTTTCAGCAATTCCAACAACATAGCAATCCATCAACTTTGCAAATTGCCCAACCAGCATATTCACCAATTATCTAAGTAAATTAGAACCCATTCATAGATTTTTACAAACAAGTAGAGTGAATTCCAAATTTAAAACAACAAATGAAAAAGTAAAGATAATTGCAAACATCAGAACCCAACAGATGAAACAAAGCTGTTGAAAATATAAGAGAAGAGAATTTGAAAGCAACTGGATACTCGAGAAAGGGGATGATGGAATTGCAACCTGGGTACTCTAATTGAAGCCGACTGGAATTGCAACTTGGGCCGATTGGGTACTCGACAAAGAGGGTCCTCTCTCGAGGAAAGAGATGGCGACGTCAACACCGATGGGCTTACTTCACAGGCGATGGCTACAGTGAGCTACAGTGATTATGACAGTGAAAGGGCAACGTCTCATCGTGGAAGGGATTTCAAAGGAACATAATCATTTTCCTCGATGAAATGTTTTGTTTCATCTCTAAATGAAACAGGCCTGCAAAGTAGTCCACGTTTTGGACGGCAAAAATAATTATTCGAAAGGGGCATGATAACTATTCTTTGTTGTTATTTGTAAGGAAAACTTGGACCAAAAAATATCTAACCACTGATCCAATAACCATATTAGCCTTGGCTGCCTTCGTTGCTATTGGACTCTACGACTGCATGTCTACCAAGTCCTAAACACCATGAATCTGAACACAAATTGGTGAGCCAATTGTTTATAGCCTCCTCTACTACCTCGTCATAAAATCACAAGGCATCTCTCATTTCCAATAGTGCAAACACAAGTGCACACCAATCGGCAAAAAAGAATGCGGCCTTGTTTGTTTACAAAGATGATGAGATGAGATGAAAGTTGAATAAAATATTATTAAAATATAATTTATTAATATTATCTTTATTTTAGAATTTGAAAAAGTTGAATTATTTATTATATTTTATGTGGGAGTTTAAAAAATTATAATGATTATATAAGATAAAACGAGATGATATAAGATAGTTTGTGAAAACAAACTAGACCTGCATCTTTACTTTCAAGATGCGTTCCCATTAGCTTATCCAACATGTCACTGTCTATTTTCTAAAGTGGCAAGAATCCACCTATGCACTACTTTGCTTCATTATATTCTCTATTTTTTTACATGTATATATATATATATAAAATAATACTATTTAGTAATCTAAAATTTATCGCTCAGATGACTCTCTGAGTCTCTTGACGTGGCACTATCATATAACTGCATGCTTTTTTAAACAAATATAAACACAAAAATGATAGATGGAACCCTAAATTTTAATTTTCCTCTTTTTATATTGTTGACACCCTTTTATTTTAAATATATTTTTTAATAAACACACATATAATCAATTGTTACATTTTCCTATAAAAAAAAATTGCTACATTCTGTTTTTCAACCTAAGCCCACCGACATAAATAACTCATAGTGGCCCAGGCCCGAAAATTCATATTCAAATCGGGTCAAGCTTTGAGCTTATTAAGCCCAGCCCCAGGTGAGGTGTGTGGCGGCGGCTAGGGTTTCGAAATCTGCCTCTGTTTCCTTCTCTTATAAATAAACGAGTTATCTCAGCTGAAATACCTAGATACGTTCCACGCAGAGCTTCCACTCCCAGTTACAGGTTCCGACGGCAAAATATCTATGAAAATCTCCAGGCGATCTATTAAATTTCAATTTTTTTCTTTCTCTCGCATATGCAAAATCATGGTGTTGGTTGCGATGATTATAAAAATTCCTCGTTCTGAATGCCATTGCCGTGGCATGACAGACACGCTTACACCCATAGAATATGAGCGCCACCCATTTTCTTTTCATAATCTTCATTACAGAATTTTGTGAATTAGTTTCGTTATAGTTTCTTCATGATTCTTAGTAGTTTTTCTCCCTGTTTTGGTGTTCTTGTTGAACAGTTTACCGGAGATGCCTTTGATCGCAGGGCAGTTTTCTATTATTGCTTTTTACTCATCCAACTTCTTGATCCGTCTGGGTAGTGTTTAAAGCCCTGATTTCACCAAATAATTTTTTGAAGTTTGGGTTACGCGCACCTCTATATTACTTAGATTTCTTTATTTTATTTTTTTAACTTGACGTTTCCTTCTTTTTAATGCATTATCACTGATCTCAGTCCTAGCTCCAAAATATTTTCTTTGTGGATCAGTAGATTGTCTACGCTGCTTGTTTTGCTTCTTACTATGAGCGTCTTCCTTTTAGTCCATTTCAATATTTTTTTTTTATAAGTAGTCCAGATAAAGGTTTCCATTCCCGGAAAGATATGTATCAATATTATAAGAAAATTATATTTGCAGTAGTCGCTGTACTATCTTTATAAAAATATAAATAAATATAAGGATTTCATAAAAAAAATTAATTATTTAATAATAAATTTTACTTTTTTTTTTTAAATGATTGGATAGCGTTTATATACACGACTGTATGTAACATTTGTTACGTTCTAATGCTTGATTACCCACTTTTCAGTAACGTATTTCAATGAAATCTGAACTTTGTGCATTTTGCTATCGTGCATGGGTTGCAATTCATGTTGGACATGGTACTGCTACTCATTTTGCCTCTTTGACTAGTTAATATGGCACTCTATATGGCACTCTTTGACATGGTAATGTGGCACTCTTTGACGTGGTAAAGTGCTGTGATTTTTTTAAAAAATTAAAATATATATTCAAAATAAAATGGTATACAAAAATATTAAAAAAAGAGATTAAAATCTTAGTGTCGCGTCAAGGGATAAAGTGAGTGGTATAAATTATGCGACATATTATTATTTTTCATCTGTGTTTGTGATCCTAGATTGTGTTCTTGTCTAAGTCGTGAATATTAGATTATATGGGTCATTCAAATATGATTTGTTTAATTAAACAAGTTAGATCATGAAATCTTAACCCGATTCATAAAAATAATTGGTGATACGATACGAGCTATCTACCCTATATAATAATCCAAACATTGGTCAATTTAATTCGTTTCAACATGTCCTTTTTATAAATATCAATATAACAATATATAAAATAATATAATATTTTTATAAAATAAAATCACATATTAATAAAAAGGAACCGAAAGGCAAAAGTTTTTTTGTTTGTTGCTTTTTTTCAATCATTTTTTTAAACATTTTAAATATTTTTAAAAAATATAAAAAATCATAAATTCATTTATAAATACTTTCTTAATCATTAAGAAAATAAAATAAAACGCAATTCGGTAAAAATTTTCACTAGAAAATTTATGTGGGATTAGTATTTACCTAATAAAAATAAGTTTAGCGTTTGATACGTCAAGTAGTTAAATACTAATATTAATATTATATTCTAACACAACAATAAGGCATATAAAATTAAATCTATATATCTTCATATAATATGAACAGTAATGAATAGTTTAAAACGACCAATATCCAGCATCTTCTTCTTCGTCTGTCGTTCCTTTGCATGATATTTTCTTCCTTTTGGTCACAATTTTACTCATTCGTTGAGTCTCAAACATCTGGTTAGCTATTGTGTCTGACGGTCAAAAATATCTAGCGTTGTTAGAAGGGATGGAGTCCAGATACGTCTCGTGGTTTTCTAGCATCTGCAGACCTTTCAGACTCAAGTGGAGGAAGAAAAATTTTCTGCCATACTGTTTGAGGCTTTTCTTCTCGCCGATTGGTATGCAAAAATCTTCTAATTTCACTTCTGCATCTTGTTTTTCTTCTTCTCTTTCTCGCATGTTTGTTTTCTTTCTACGGCTCAACAACATAAATATATTTCTTCTTCGTTCCCTTCTTCCCTGTATGATTTCTTCTTCGTTTCAGATTTATTTTCGCATCTTTATTTTCTTTCTTCTTCATTTCTTTTTGGTTTGAACAGAGGAAAAGAGAATTGTCGTGTGCGTGCGAATGCCAATGTGCGACGGAGAGGGAAAAGGAGGTTCGTGGTGGCTGGGTCTGGTAGAGGTTGTCGCCGGTGTGAAGTGGTGGACGTGCGGTGGCCTGGGTGGCCACGTACGGCTGCGCGGGTTGAAAGAAATGGGAGAAACCCATTTCAGATGGGTTTCCGCGGGGGAGAGATAGGGCTACGCATGGGGGACATCGGTGGTGGCTGGGTTGGTCGCCGGCGTGAGGGGGAGTCGCCTGTGGTGGTCGTGACGCTAGGTGGCCGCGTATGGCTGCGCGGTTGACAGAAATGGGAGAAACGGGAGAAACCCATTTCGGATGGTTTCCGCAGGGGAGAGATAGGGCTGCGCGTGGGGGACATCGGTGGTGCCTCGGTTGGTCGTCGGCGTGAGGGGGGCTCGCCGGTGGTGGCGGTGAGGCTGGCCGGCGCACGGCGGCGCCGGGCTAGGCTGAAGGAGAACGGGTCGTGGGGATGAATCGGGCCAGAGGAGAGAGACAAAGTGAAGAAATTTTTTTTTTAATAAAATCGATTTAAAATCACTAAAAAAAATAAGATATGTTGAAAAAATATATAACAACTTGTTATTAATAAATAATAGTAAATTCTTTTTTTATTTTTCTTCCCTGATCGGCGTATTGGGTTTGATCTTAAGTGTTGTTTTGTTTCTTGTTTGGTTGTTGTGAAAACTGAGGAAAATGGAAAACGACACTTTGTTCCACTCCTTTTGCACTCCAATAATGTGTTTTTCTCTATTAACCACCGTTGGCCTTGCAGCTATAGTTGCTAACTGTAGGTAATGAAGAATTTTTTTTTATCCTCATCATCCTGATTATTGTTATGCAATATTATTATTATTATTATTGAAGTTGTCTTCAGCGTATTTCTTGGGGATATGGTTTGTTTTTTAAAATCTATTATTGTTTTTTATTTTTTAATTTGGTTTGTAGGTATTGAGTTGTTATAAATGGGTTTCTTTGACTGTTCTTTTTTTACTTAGTTTTGAAGTTTATTTTGGTTACTTCATCAAGTGTGCTTAGAAATCGCTTTTATTGGACTGAACAAGAATGTCCTATTTTGTTATTAAGGCGGCTATTTTTGTTTTTAGGAAGTTTTCTTTTATGAGCTTTTCTTGGACATCTTTTGCATCATAGTGTTTGCTTGTTGCTGAGTTAATGGTAATTGTTATTTGGCTAGGAGTTAAACTAAAGAAGTTAAAGTACTTCCGTACTAAATTTTTGGTTGCTTTTTGTGATTTTTGAAGTATGTGATCCAGCCTTGTTCCTTTTTACTTCTATTGGATGTATTCACTGTGAGGTGGACTCCGCATTGACTATACGTATGTTCCATTATTGTTCAAACTTCTCTTTGTTTATATGGGCAGGTGTCCTACCTTTAAGTGGTTAATTTGAACTGCTCTCTTTTGAGATTTTTGTCCGTCAATTGGAGTGTTTCCTTGGATATAATCAATATATTATTCCTTGTTTTGGATTATAATTAAGTTTCTGAGAAGTGGCCTTTAACAGTGGTATGATTTATAGGTTTTGAAACTTTGATTGCTATCTATTTTCATGTCTTATTGATCATACACTGGGCTGTATTTTTTTGGGTTTTCCCCTTCCTTTGGGGAAGGAACAGAAAGAAAGTCGAGGGGAGAGGGTTTTGTGGGAGGGGGTGGGGGTGGCTTATGCAAGGAACCTAAGCTGCACGAGGTTACTTGCACCAGAAAAAAAATTGATGGCGGGAGGTTTGTAGAGTTGATGATGATCGGAGATAGTATGTTCACAACAATTATCCAAAGAGTTGGTTGAGAAATTAGTTTGGTTCTAAACTTTATATTTCCTCTGTTTTCATTCAACCGGGCAAATTGCCCAACTGCAAGTATATATATAAAATTTCTAAATAGAATTTATTCATATTAATAACGGGTTGACTCGTTTATTAATCTTGTCTTATTATGTTAATATGTTTTGACACAAGTTTATTTATATTAAAGTCAACCATGTTTATTCCATCTTCACATCAAATTCATGAATTGTATCATATATTTTCACTACTAATTTTTAGTTTGCTATGAATATTGAATGAGATAAGTTGTGAGGGTTGAAGAATGTTTGGCCAATATGTGAGTTAAATTACCCATAACTTGATTGTAGATTATAGCCGATAATCTCATGTTAAAATTGAATTGTTTTGGAACTGAAAAGATGATAAATGAACTTCCAACAACAAACTATCATATTTCTCATATCTTCCAAAGTTAAAAATATAGTAACTTTTTTTTTTTTGAAAAGAAGAATAACAATTCTTATTCATCTTAAAACATAAGAGCTTGGATACAAGGAGGAATACCCTCCAATACAATGCTCTCCTAAGAGAGTTTACGTGCATCCTTAACTAATAAATGAGCCACATTATTGAAATTCCTTGAGATGTGCTTAATCGACCACTGTTACATCATGCCAAGCTTATTTCTAATATCTGAATGATCATCCCTACTGAAGTCCATTTATATGAGTCACCGTTAATATCATCAACAACTGTCTTTGCATCTCCCTCAAGTATGATTTTGGACAAGTGCAGCTGTTGGAAAAGAATTATTGCTTTAAGTGCCCCAACAGCCTCTGCCATAGTTGGATATGGGAAAAGTTTCCTTTGAGACCTGAGAGTGGCAACCACATGACCAGTCCAATCTCAATGATGACCCCAATACCAATTCTGCAATTTACTCGGTCCACAGAAGCATCCCAGTTGGCCTTATAAACTTGTGAAGGAGGAGCAATCCACTTAGGAAGATCTTGACTTGTTGTCACCCCTTCTCCCACTAGTTTCAGGTTTGCAACTTGGAAATTGATTACTTTTTGTGTTGTAGATTGCACAATTGAGCTTGGATCCATAAACTTACCTTAAAAAACATAGATGTTTCTTCTTTTCCACACTCGATATATAGTTTCTGCAAAGACTGCTAAATCAGATGCACACAGCTCCGAAGAGATGTCCATTACCAATTCCTTGAAAGGGATTTCCACTACCTTGACTTTCTGTATGCAATACATGACCAAAGAGCATGTGTCACAGATTTTGGTTCAAGTTTATAGATTGGGCATATAGGAGACTCAATGATTTTCGTTTTAACTAAATTCTGGTTTGTAGGCAAAGATTCATGGCAAGCTCAACACATTAACATTAGTGTAGCCTTTGGAACCAGTAGCTTCCATATGTTTTTCCAGAAAGCACTCTTCTGCACACTTTAAAATGATTGCCCCTTCTGATTTGCTGTCATTTCCCCTGCTAAATTGTAAGCACTTTTGACAACGAATCTTTCTTCAATAGTGCACCCCTAGATTAGCTTGTCTTGGACATTACTCACACTGACCAAGATCCTACTAATCAAATTCACTTCCTCTTCAACAAAAACCTCTCTCAAAATAGCCATGTCCTATGCCCCTGCTTGCTTGTCAATGAGATCAGACACTTTCCTCCCAACATAAAACTCATGTTGAGGAGATTGTACCTTGTAAGTAGAGGGTCGAGGAAGCCACTTGTCTATCCATATATGCACTGATTCACCATTGCCAATTCTCCAAATTAGACCCTCTTGCAGGACTAATCTTGCCTCCATAAAACTCCTCTACAAATAAGAAGCATTACTACCAACCTTTGCATGTAAAAATTCTGATATGTAAAAGTATATTGCTTTAAGAACTCGAGCTGTTAAGGATGATGGTTGTTGAATGACTCTCCACCCTTGCTTTGCAAGAAGGGCTAGATTAAACTTATCAAAGTCTCTATATCCCAGAGCTCCTTCGCCTTTAGGTTTTTCAATTTGTTTCCAAAAAATCCATTGAGTTTTAGTCTCTCTTCTCTATTGCCCAACCAAAACTTTTTTACGAGCTTACATATAGCAGATAAAACTGCCATACTAACTTAAATTATTAAAATTATACTTTCGATACTGCATAATTCCTGGATAGGCCCCATTTCCAACCGTTGACTTTGAAGGACAAGTGTCAGAAGACAACTATCAAAGGCTACTTGGAGCGTCAATTATTGTGGATTTAAAATTTGAACTTTGGAACCGCACTCTCCGAGTCTGATTGCTACAAGAGTTGGCAATGGGCTTCCTTTCGTCTTTGTTTTCTGCATGCTTTCCTTTCAACTATCCGCTTTTCAGAGCTCGCATTTCCCTTTCCTTTTACCTTCCATTGGATTTGGAGGTTTATTAAACGAGTCAAATCTGCTTAAACTCGATTCAACTGGTATAAATTTATTTAATATCCTATCTGCTATTTTTCAGTCATGGTTTAGTACTAATGCATACCTTTCAATTTAACTTTTATAAATTCAGACATTTGGTTTAACTAACTTAAAGGACAACATGACAGGTAACTCATTGTTGATATGACTGAAAATATTTAGTGTCCGTTTATGAAAAATATATTTCATTTAAGAAAATTGTAACTTGAAAGTTTGAACTCTCTAGGAAATTAAATATTTCAATTGTGAATAATATAGCCAGTGATGGAACCATCGATTTTTTTGGTGGGCCAACTTTTCTATCGCGTGAGATTTTTATGTAAAATGAAAAAATATTACAAAATCATAAAGCATATATAAAATTAAATCTCAATAATTTGCCAAATAACATAGAAATAAAATTTTAAAAACACAACTTAATGTCTGTTTCAGATTTTTCAAGACAATATTTCATAGAATAATATTCATTCATTATTATTTTTGTAAATATGAAATATTTAGAAATTATTTTTTCCGTATAAACTATCAAGTGATCTTTTAGAATGCCATCTTTCATTTTAATATCTAAGTTAATTTATCAAATTTCATATTAATATATCCATTTTGTTGTCACGTTAAGTATAGAATACTACAACTGAGACCTTAAATAAACTTTTTCTTACTCAATGAAGTTTAGAGGATAAGTGTAACGCCCCAATAGAAAGTTCAAACCACATGGCCTATATTCTAAAAGGACTAGTCAATGATAGAATTAGAGCCACATTAGAACCTTATAAAGAGCAAGAACTTCTCCTTCCCAAGCAATGTGGGATCTCATACACCACCTACCCTTATCCATATCATATGGGGTATCACAATCTCCCCCCTTAAATTCCCGACGTCCTCGTCGGGCCTGTCCATTGTAGGTGACACGGCTCAAGTCCCACATTTCTGGTTGTGATAGTCTCTGATACCATTTGTAACGCCACAATGGAAGGCCCAAACCACATGGCCTATACTCCAAAAGGACTAGTCAATGATACAATTGGAGCCCCATTGAAACCTTATAAATAGCAAGAACTTCTCATTCCCAAACAATGTGGGATCTCATACACCACCTACCCTTATCCATATCATATGGGGTATCACAATCTACCCCCCTTAAATTCCCGACGTCCTCGTCGGGCTTGTCCGTTGTAGGTGGCACGGCTCAAGTCCCACATTTCTAGTTGGAACTAGGCTCTGATACCATTTGTAACGCCCCAATGGAAGGCCCAAATCACATGACCTATACTCCAAAATGACTAGTCAATGATACAATTAGAGCCCCATTGGAACCTTATAAAGAGCAAGAACTTCTCCTTTCCAAGCAATGTGGGATCCCATACACCACCTACCCTTATACATATCATATGGGGTATCACAATAAGTCATCTCCACTACTTTTCATATAAATCATTAATCTTAAATAGTTTTTCTAGTATTTTCATTTAGATTCTATATTAAGAAACTTAGTATTGTATAATAAAAAACTTTAGGGTCAATGTTAATAGTTTATTATTTCTACTAATCTTAGTTTTAATTTAATTTTAGTGTAGCCACATCCTTGAAAATAGATAACATATAGAAATTATACAAAATCTAGGAGATAGGAAAAAAAATTAGAAAGAGACATTTCTATGTATATTGAAGTTTTACAAAATTTTAGAAAGCAATGGAAATAAGGAAATTATTATTATTATTTTTTTTTTTTTGGCGGGGGGGGGGGGGGGGGGGGCATTTCTATATACATGAAATTATGAATAAAATTTTGGTGGCTATTTTCAAGATTTTGGGTGAAGGAAAAAGTTTTAGACAAGAAATATGAGAGGTCAGAGGAAGAGATGGAAGATGGGAGGTTAGTTGATTATGGTATAGGTGAGATGGGGTGTCAAGAGAGACCAACGGGTTTTATAAAAGGGCTATCTTCGTTTGCTTTTAAGGAATATCATTATTCATTCTAGATTTTATCATCCTTAATCACATATTGATCGAACATATTTTAAATAGTTGCATAATGACATTTACTTAAAATGTGTTACATAGAAAATATAGTTGAAGATAACAAAATGTAGGGCAAAGAAAAACATCCTTCCTCTTGAATGTTGATGGTAAAGTTGCTTACTAGGCTAAATCCCGTGGAGTTCCATAAGGCAAAGAGCCACAAAACAAAGATAAAATGAAGGTCGGTTCCCTTTTCATTCCAATCAAATGCCTCTCATTTCCTACGTTTTTTTATTAGATGAAAGCACTAATCGTGTGAATATTCTTCGGCCATTAGTTCACCAAATCAATACTATACATTCGTTTCTAACTATCTAAGGGTTTGATTATGTTCTGAGTTAACTTACAACACTTTTTTTGGTTGATATGACGCGTAAAATTGTGGAATTAAAAGTTCGAAACTCATTCGCTAATCAATGGCCCCTCCTCTTGGGTAGAAACTGCTGGTCAAACCAATGCAGCCCCGTTGAAATTAGGATCTGCCCCATTGGTTGTGGAATGAATGTTTTCAACCTATACTGAGTTGGGCCCGACTTACCAAAAGGGGGCCAATGACCAAAGTATAGTCGAACCCCTAACTAGAGAAAGGAGAGAGAGGCCCACAGCCCACGTGAGAGGGAAGCAGATATGGGGTGATGGGGCACCGACATTTCTAACAATGTCTTGCACACGCACGTAATGATAGGGCCACGCCGCCCTTATATATCAACACAAAATGTAGACAAAGATCGTGGTGCAACGCCCTGTCCCTAACAGTGTGTGCGACACTATCTCTATCTCTGACAAAGCACGCAGAAGGCAGCCGCACTCACCAACTTGCCACAAGGATGTGACCCGAGAAGGCCACGCCACAACAACAATGATAGTGTGAAGGCCCCACATGAAAGACAGGCACCTCTAATGCAATGTACAGGGAGCCCCTCAACAAGCAATATAAATGCCGAGTATCAAGTCAGAATTACTCTCCATATTTTCATAGATT
The DNA here is from genome assembly GCA_961763995.1 of Juglans cinerea. Lineage (NCBI taxonomy): Eukaryota > Viridiplantae > Streptophyta > Magnoliopsida > Fagales > Juglandaceae > Juglans > Juglans cinerea. The sequence continues at coordinate 24,087,526 of CAUIVZ010000012.1, read as the reverse complement.
CAAGAATTCTCTTAAGGAATAGATGACTAATTTAGGCATCGAAGATGTTTATCAACACAAATCCCCCCACTTTCCTTGTGTTGCATGTGATCGAACCCGGAGTTTGGCGTGCAAAACACGTCATTAGGTTGCATTTAAATACCTTTACTCTAAATGCCTTCTACTCGTAGAAATTTTCATACTCACCTCTATCAAAGCACCAGGATCGGTAAATATAGTCTTACCAAACATAAGATGTAATCAACAAATCAAATTCTCATGTAACACAAACAAACCCAAATTGTGAGCCAGAAAAGAAGACAGATAATGAATTTAAAAAGATTAACATACTCTGTTTCTCATTACAGTTAAAACTACTTTACTTGCAGTTTCTGAGTTGGAAAAGGTCAAGTCTACAAGGCAGGCAAGGACGAGGAATATTTCACAGGAGTTGAGAGCCAAGGGGGTCATTACACTGGCCACCAGCCCCTTCAAGTACTGTCTTGTGATTCTCGGCTCTCGGGCTGCTCCCAGCACTGCTGTTAGAAAGAGACCCAAAAGCTGTCTTTTGTAGTACCCCAGTTGGAGATGATCCTACAGGAGGGCTATTGTCCCAGCCGGCAGTCATAAGGTTCAGTGCAGATGAGTTCTTGCAGTCCGCTGCACTGCTATTACTACCATGATGCAAGACTTCTCCAAGAGGACCTCCCATGGAAGTTTCCCATGAGATAGGAATCCAGTTTGCTTGCCTTTGGTTTGGTTCATTGAGGACACCGCTACTACCCACTCCCAAACCCATCCTTATCGGGTCTAACTCGGGCGTTGACAGTCTGAGTGGAGCAAGTGTGAGTTTCTCATTGGCTGGAGAACAAGTGGACGAGATCAAGTCTGAGGAAGCCAAGGGGATTGAAATTGATAGCTGGGTCCTGTCTGATCGCATGCCCATCTCAGGCCAAGAAATGGCCGAACGATCAGCTTGGGCTTTGGGCCAGTCATCAATGAAATGACGAAGAGATTGTTGTGATTCAGCTCCTCTGTCACTGACCTCCTGCGATGAACAGTTCATTAGACTGGGGCTTCTATGAGAAGGATTGAGGAGGGAATCAGAAGTGACTAGCCCAAACACATTTCTAGAGGATTGATCGTATGTCATTTGCTGTTTCTGAATCGTGAACGAGTTTTCTTTCGGTTTCTGGTCAATGGAGGCAGGAGATAGCATGGAGAGGCCCGGTTGATCTTGCATTCTTTCACCCATATTGTCTTTGTTGACGAACATCCTACGACAGAAATTACCAAACCATCATTGACATTGGACTCCCAAAAGAACTACAACATCGGGTGGAAATTAAATGCCGGAATAGTGCTAACTAATAAAGTTCGAGCAAATATAAATCAGCCCTGCTCAATAAGAAAGAACGGATACTTGAGCCAATCATTATATATTCATTATTCACCTGTTGGTGGTGGCCGCGGAAGGATTAGATGCATCGTGCTGCAAGTTCTTTAGTTGTTGATGGGCAGTGGCAAGGCTGTTGGACGCGCCGCCGCCGTCACTACTGGGCACCACCACCGCTGACGCTGATGTGGATGAAGCAATAGGCATCAGCTTTGAGTTAGTACTGCTGGAGGAGGAGGTAGTCCCGGTGATGGCATGGCCAGTTTGGCCTTCCACAGGCTTTCTTGAACGATGGCGGCCCCTGTTCATGTGCCGCTCACAATATTTTTGATCGACTACCGCATCTCGTGAGCACCGCCATTTCTTCCCATCGGTTCTACGACACCTTCCGGGCTCAGGGTCGGTGTTGTTCGAGAATCCCAGATGGAAAGAACCCCATCCCACTTGATCCATGCAAAGGCAAAAATCCAAAATCAAGGAAGATAATAGTGACGGGAACTTTAACACACAGATATTTGCAGATGTTTCTAAAGGAAGGTTAAATGAACACCTCCCCCCAAATAAAAAAAGTGTTGCTGTGTTGGGTAGCAACTGATAATTAATTCACAACTAATAAATAGAAATTTTGAACAGTGAGAACAGTGCTAAATTAATTAAATCCGAGAGAGAGGAGGGGCCATGTTCAGCAACTTTCATTATCAAACGCCAATTGAAAATTACACTAAGGCGCATGCAAATCTGGAGAATGTACAAAATCTCTCTTTATTTAGCTGCTAAAAGGAACAGGGAAAAAACTTACATGTACTGGGTCTCAGAAGCCCTGGAAAAGTAGAGAACCCAACAGAATCAAGGGATTTTCTAATTGGGATGAGCAGGTTAGATGGTACAGGCATATTTGCCGTTATGTATTTGTAGATCAACGCCTGGTGTTCTAGCTCCATCCATTGAGATGGAGTGAATGGCCCTCGGGCTCCAGCTAAAAAACCATGCACGCTTGAACCATCCAAGCTCCCGGAGCTATAGCCTGAAAAAGAAAACCAGAAAAGATCAGATAAGTGGTAGAAAGGAAGTATGAAGGTCAAGAAAGCCAAAATATCAAGGCGTTTCATAGTAAGATGTAAAGAAAAAGTTTGTCTCCATGATAGCAGAAAAAAAAAGTTGGTGGAAAGGGGCGCGACAGGGAACACAAAATTATTTCTTGACTGCATTATTTTAAGGTGGCTGCAACAATAATGAATTTCTTGTCTTTGATAATTCGAAAAAAGAAAGTCATAGTACTAACAAAGATGAGAAAAACCAAAAAAGAAGGGGAAAGATCAGATGATAGAGGACTCGGAACCAAACGAAAAAAAAATGGGGTTTTTCTTGCTGATATGGCTCTTTCTATCCCGGCTCACTTATATTTACTTCTTTTGTGCCCAAGTCTACTGCGTGGGAATATTAGGAAAACACATCTCCCTGAAACAGGAAGACAGGAATTTTAAGAGAGAAAATAAAGTTGCACTCTTTTTTCTTGACAAGACTAAAAACAAAGACCACTAGGAGATTTCCTCGAAAAGACCCTCCACCGGTACAGGGTAATCAAAACCCATATAACACATAACAACCATAGCTTTTTAGCTAAACACAATCTGTCCAAAGCTTGCAACCCGACAGTCTAACATAAATCAACAGATCCATGCAAGGAGTTACTTCCCCATTAACTCTCCAAACGATATTTACAAGTGATTTAACTTTCGGTTCCCCAAAGGATGTCCCGGACACCACATGATTAAATACAACCTTAAAACAGCTTAATATATGTACCTGTATTTCTAGTGTAAGCAGATAATGCCTGGTAAAAGTAGGGCAATGGGGCATTCTGAGAGTTCTTTTCCGCCACAAGAACTTCTGATTTGGGAGAAGAGAAGCTTAGCATTTGCTGTTGTTGCTGACCATCAGAGAAGAGAGTGCAACTAGATCTCAATAAAGCGTTTTTCTGCTGAAGCAGCATCGCCTTGGAGGCAGAGAAGTCATCAGTCTTGGCCAGCTTTGAGCTTCTCGAGTCATCTTCAGAGTTACCAGATCTCTGCTGCTTGAGCAATCCAGCTCCGTGCCACTTCTGCTTTGTCTCAGGATCTGACGCAAGAGAAGAAAAACCACTGTCTGAACCCATTAATCCATCAAAACCCACCCCCCCAAAATCCATCTAGAAAAGCCCACCAAAAGTTTACCAAACCACTAAGCTGAGGAAATGGAACATTGGGTCATTGCAAAAAAAAAAAAAAAAAAAAAAAAGACAGACTCGAAGGGTTGGGTGGAGGCGCATTTTAAGGGTCGAGTCAATAAGCTTAAACAGAAACTCAAAACCCAGACCGGTTTTATTTTTGAGTTGATGTTTTGAGAAGCATAAAATAATTGGGGGTGGAGGAGAGAGAGCGAGAGAGAGAGAGCGCTGCCGAGCAAAGAAACTGACCGAACAATGTTCGTGCTAAACAGTAAACACTCTCTTTATATCTCGTGCAGATTAACAAAAATATCTGAATTTTTTTTTTTAATAAGAGTAATATTATAGAGAAGTCACTATAGTAGTACATACTTTATACTTATTGCGTAGCTGCTTCTAGTTGATTGTTTCCAACACTCACTTAGGGAGATGTGTGGTCTAAATGATGCCAGTATAAAATGAATATTCCTAATAGTAACTTCTATTTATATTTATTCTTTTAATAATACTGAAATGTTTAATCGGTCTAGACTCTATATGGTCTTCAACCATTGATAAGTAAACAGCAAAAATTTATTTATTTATTTTTTTAACTTTAAATGGCATGGGATAGGGAGGAAGAACAGGGTTTGTTGCCTTGCAAAGTCCGCTAGCGGTTTCATAGATTTCTCACTCATCTAAAATAAAAGTAAAATGGCCAAACGAGTGGTGGACAGCATGAACAAAGATGCACCCGCCACGTGACATAGAACGCCACTCAGAAATTCTCTCCCTCATCTCATTTTGTCCCCATTACTCTCACCCAAACCTTCCCTCCCTACCTATTTCATACATGCATACCCTCCCTCTCTTTTCTTCTCTTCAAAAATGGGTTATTTGCATGATTCCATGCCTCCTCCCATGCCCAGAGACCCATCTCCATTCTCTACATTACCGTCCATTCGGGTATAACTTGTGCCAAAAGGTACACTTGCCCACATGCAAAAATACTTTGAATTGGGTATAAACCCTATGGGTAAAGGTACACACCCCAATTTGTAACAGTGCAATGGAAGATATCTTGTCAGAGAATATGACAAAATATGGTACAAACCCTGTAATTAATTACCCTCCCTAATAAGCCACCCACTTTTGGGTGAATGATTAATATCCTTCATTAAGGCAGCCGTCCTATTACGGCCAAGCTAGGGATCTCTCTAGTTGGACACCCTTCCTATATTTTTCTTTTATCGGAAAATATATTATATGTGTCTTAAAAAATAGGAAGAAATACACATAGATCTATTACAAATTGATTTCTTTTGTAGTCTGAACATTATTTTTAAATGAGTAATATTATATATAAAATATTATATAATTTTTTAAAAAAATTAATAAAATATATATTAAAAAATTAATTTTATTTTTATGTAAATTTTATATTTATTTTTTTTAAATAATTATACGATTCTTATATACTCACGACTATCATTAATATTTTATTTTTGAATATTAAATCGGATTGAAAGGGTTTTGTCCTTGAAAGCAATTTGACATGGACCTCACCAAAAGGAGCTTAAGAACAAGACAGAATTAACTTTGTTTGTATGGTCTATAAATTCAATGTGTTTCCAATACACCAAAATAGGCCAAATCTCCTGTCTTATTTTGGACAGTGGTTTGGATCTAACTCGCTCGTTCATCAAATTCAAAATTTGCAAGTGTACGAAGGTTTTCATTGTCGAAATGAGATGGGATGAAATGAGATGATTTTATATAAATTTAATAAAATATTTTTAAAATATTATTTTTTAATATTATTATTTTAAATTTTAAAAAAATTAAATTATTTATTATATTTTATATGAGAATTTAAAAAAATCATAATAATAAAATAAAATGAGATGAGATGAGATGGATTGAGAGTATTTCTGTATCCAATCTTTCAAGTTCACTTTTGTAAATGAAAAATATTTGATAAACAAATGTTAGAAGAAAACCCATTAAATATATAGGGATAATTTAATATAAAAGAAGTATTGCAATTACATAGAAATATCATAAAAATAAATTCCCAAATTGATATATGATATGTTATACCTATTTTATAACATATGATATGTTATATCTATTTTATAATAAAAATAATTTTACACTCTAACGTATGAAATCAAATTACATCAATTTATAAGTTTATTTTTATTTATAAATTTATAAGCACTCTTTCGGTTTGTAAACTTTCTTTATAAAAAAAAAATTTTAACTCTCTTTGCAGATTGGTGTGACAGAATTCGTGATAATGTTATATTTAACTTAAAAGAGATCATTGATCAGCATCAGCATCCATTTTCAAAAACGATTTTACATTAATGACACGCACAGATGATATTAAAAAAATTCATATGCACATGACTTCCACGTACGATACTACAAGATCGTTCTTTCTCTCTCCTTGAGAAATTGTTTTTGCAACAACTGTCTTGCAAATCTGTGTTATCTCATTTAATCACAGAAGTTAAAATTAAAATTATTAATATTAAAAATTTAAATAACCCAAAATATATTTTATGATAGAATGAAAATATATTCCGAAATACCCAATAATTTTATTAATTTTAATTTTCATCCCTATATTCGTGCACTTACTTTGTGTCGGGATGAGTTGGTCACAGCCCATTTTGCCAGTCATTGGATTGACCGATGGACGAGGTCCCTGCAACAGCAGGCAGGCGACATCTTAATTTTCCATCAAATGAGAGAGCCTAACTAAGATTCGCATTAATTCCGAATACTAAAAAGCAAATGGCTATATTTTTAGTACGAGTAAGGTTCAAGAGTTTTTGTGGATCCTTTTCTATAATATTGCAAAAGGAAATAAACATATATATATGTCACCAAATTTTGGTACAAAAACTTGCACTGCATTAAAAAATAAAGATAAGGGTTGTTCCGATGACTTTAATGGCATTGCACATTTGCATACGTGTACGAGTTTGCGTTATGATTGTGGTGGATGTGCTGTCGGTGTTCATATATATATTTTATATGTTGGTTGCTTCCTTCCTTCCTTCCAAATTAATACCGGGCTACACACCGGTCTCATTTAATTTATTGTTCCTCTCTTTGAACATTGGTTTGGGTTCAACCGATTTTTTGTTTTCTTCTTCCTAATCAAGCATATTATAAATATTTAAAATAGTTACACGATAAAAGAGATAACATGATAGGAGGTCCCGACATTCATCCCAAATCAATTGGTACAAGATAGGAAAAAGAAAAAGAAAATAATGATTTGAGACTAAGGACTTGACCTCCACCCATTTCCAACAAGGGAAGCTATCTGAAGCAATTTTGATACATTTCGATAAATAGACTATAATACAAGAATTTGTGTTGCATGTCGCTGGTCTAGATTGACCGAACAAGATTTTGACTACTTTTTTTCCACGATCCTTAGTTAGGATAAGTAATAACATATAAATATAGTAAGTTAGAGAAACATCGAATCGCCAGATGGAGATTGTTAGGAATTGTGGTGGCGCGACCACACGCCACACTAGGAGACTGGACAGACCGGATGAGGCTCCAGCAGACAGAGGAGGTAAGATTTTTTTGACCTCTCTAGAGAGCATTTTTGCTAGAGAGAGAAAACCAGTTTTCTACTCTTTGTAATGGGCGTTGGGTTCTACCGATTTTTTTTTTTTTTTAAAAAACACATCTAATATCAAAGAAGAAAGTCTGCTCCATTAAGTAGCATATTACAAACAAGCTAACAAGCATAAAGCAAAAACAGATTACAAGATAGTAGGTGGGTCTTTCCCATTGTAGAAGTTTAGCAGAGAAGCTGGAATGGTAATAAGTAGAATGTTTCCAAAAATATTTTTGGTGGCAGCCCACTACGCAATAGAATGCGCGTATCGATTCTCATCTCGATGTATTTTTCGAAGTTCTCATCTGTCAAAGCCTTTAAGAGTAAGCTTGATATCATGAATAATTGGTTGCACTGTCTAGTCAATAATAACATTTGAATTCACACATAAAATATAATAAACAATTCAATTTTTTCAAATCACAATTTAATTTTTACAAATCTCAAAACAATAATAATATTTTAAAATAATATTTGAAACTTTCATTTAAATAAAAAATTATTATATCACTCCCCAAGCATACCCTAATGTTTGATGGTGGTGTATACACTGTAAATAACTAAATAATAAACGGAAATGGTCTTAAAAGATCTCGTAAAAATAAATTTATAAATTGACTATATATAGAAATAAGATCAAGTCAATGCATGTTTACATTTGGCCAATATATACATGTACACCATTTGTATATACTAATGAAGAAGATTGTCAGTGTTACCTGTGGATATGTATGCGAAGAGTTGGCTAAAATGCAGTAAATATTATTATATTATTTCCATTTAAATAATATATTATTTTAAGTGGTGCTTCTATTAAATCTTAAATTCGAACCAACCGCTATATATAGGCCTCCGTCGTTGAAATTGATATTAATCAGTATATGCATTGGTTACTTTACTTACAATGGCTGCAGAAATCGATGAAGACTGGCAAAGTACTGTTGTGATCAAAACTGTAGGGCATTTCACATGCGATCACTAATTTCACTGTAAAGTTGTAGACATAAACTCTGATTTTTTTATTAGATGCGTCGTGACATAAACTCTGATAAACCATTTATCTCAATTAAGTGGACATGAGCCAAGCTCATACTCCAAATTACATCAAATTTGTTGTCCGAGTGAGACCCAAAACGTTGCATTTCATAATCTTTTTTTAAGTGTTTCATCACATCTCATCTCATCTCATCTTTATAATTTTTTAAAATTTTCACATCAAATATACTAAATAATTCAACTTTTTTTAATCATAAACAATAATAATATTAAAAAATAATATTTTAACAAATGCAATTCATTCCATGTTTGTCAATCGTGAAAGAAACCAAACAAGGTCGACAGTCACTTTTGTAATACTTAATTTTGATAAGTGATAATGATAGATGACATATAAGATCTCATATTTATTAAGAATATAAAATTATTGTTCTTTATAATGTTTTAACATGGGTTAAAATTGTATAATTAACTAGTCATTTTAGAGTGTAGATCATGTGGCTTGAGCTTCTAAGTGAAATTATCACTTGTTTTAAAAACTTAAGATGATAGGGAGATGTAAATTTAATTATTTGTATTATATTATTAATAATCCATCTTACGTAAGCGTCAGACGTCTCTTCAATAAGTGAGCCCAACACTTAAAATATTTAATTAAATGAGACATTTGTTATGATACCATGTAAAATCACTATTTGTCATAAAAACTTAAGTTGATAGGAAAATATATATTTAATTATTTGTATTATATTCTCAGCATTCCAATGTTCAAATGAGGTTTTAATTATATCATTGACTAATCTTTTTAAAATGAATAATGTTATTTTGCCTCCTAATTTATACAAAGGTCTCGATCCGTCTATAAATAAACACGTGTTCTTTGTCCAAAAAACATGTGTTCTCTCATATCACAACTTCAATGCAAATAAACATGGACTCTCATTTGGTTATACATATGAGATGATAAATTTGTAAATAATAGTGAGATAGTTTATGAATAATGGTGAAATAATTTGAGTTAAGATATTTTATGGGATTTTGCGAAAGAATAGATAAAAAATTGAATAAAAATATTATAAAGTTAAATTATTGTTATAATATTATTTTGTAATATTATTTTTGTTGTAAAATTTGAAAAAGTTGGATTGTTTTTTATATTTTATTTGAAATTTTGAAAAAATTGAAATGATTATGTAATGATTAAATAAAAATGTTAAAATTTTGAAATTGAATAGTGTTTATATTTATATTTGAACGGTATTTAGATATTGAGATGAGATTGAAAGGGACCATATGTAAAAACAAAGAGAAAATATATTTGCAACCGTGAAATGTGTAACCACCGCGTAATCGCTTTGAAAAAAGTGAATAAAACATGGGACCTACATGAAAAAAAAATTAATTTTTTAATAGTAGACCCTACTTTTTTTCAAAGCGATTACGCGACGTTTACGCACTTTACGGTTATATGTAAAATTACTCAAAACCAAATAAGCCGAAAAATCACTATACAAGATTCTTCAATTTCCATATAGGATAATCAATAATTATGAGTAGTTACATCTTTATCACAAAAGTAACATGATTCATTAGCATAATTATCTTTAGAGCGTGATTCATGAGATATAATCTCTATTTTTTCATAGCTATTTGACAACGGATTAGAGGATTGCTCTCATAATCATAGATGTTGTAACAAGACTCAGCTGGATTTACTCTTAATCAGCACAAAAAATTTACAGCAACATCAATTTTACTACAAACTATCTTGCTAACTGGATCACTTCTGATGATATAATAGTAAGTGCATGTTTGGAATTGTTGTGGAAAATATAACTTATAACTTTAAAACTTATAGCTTACAATTTAAATAATAAACTCTATACTTTAAAAGTTGTTTATTGTTTGATAAAATGCATCTAAAACACTTTTAAAATTAATTACATTAATTTTTTAAAAATATACAATTATCTGCCCATCTCAACACATCTCATTATTATAACTTTATTAAATTCACATATAAAATATAATAAACAACTTAACATTTTCAATTTTCAATTCAAATTTTTAAAAATTTTAAAATAATAATAATATTAAAAAATAATATTTTAATCAATATTTTAATTTTTATTTAAAATTATCTCATCTAATATCTCAAAATCAATCACCATTATCCGACGACAGCGCGTGAGGGAGCCTAGGGTTGTATGTAGCTGTAGGGGTGCTACCCGCCCCCTTCGGGGCGGGGGCACCCCTTCCCCGCACCCCGCCCCGCATGGGGCGGGGGATGGGGTTTTCACCCCCGTCCCCCGCCCCCGGGATGTGGGGGTGGGGTACCCCGCCCCGATGGGCAGGGTGCGGGACCAATCGGTCCCGCTTCTTTTCACTTATATTTATTTTATATAAAAATTATTTATAAGTGCAAAAATACATTTTTAGATCTAAATTATAAATTTAAATTTTTTAAATATGACTATAATTTAAAAACTGTGTAATTTTTAAATTTGTTAGTGCATATTTTATGTAAATTGTAATGTATTAATTTTTAAACTATGTAGTTTTTAAATTGTCAATGCATATTTTGTGAACAAGTCTAACAAATTGTAATATATATTTATATATATAAAATTTGTAAAATATAAATAGATATTTATATTTATATATATAAATATATAATGGGAACGGGGCGGGGCGGGGTTGGGCCCTCCCCATCACCCGCCCCCGCTAGAGCTCATAGATGCGGGGCGGAGTGGAAGCGGGGCGGGGTTACCCCACCCCTATGTAGCTGGATAAGACAACCCAAGGAAAGATAGGTCAATAAAAGAGAGCGAGTGACCAGTGACCACACAAAACAAAATAAGGAAAAGAAAAAAGAAAAACATGTCGAGTTGGGGTCGGATAGACAATATGGGTACAGTGACGTTGACGTGTCAATAGGGGGTGTAGTTGTGAAAACTGTGCCACGTGGGACCCTCCTCATCTATCTGAAAAAGAAAAAGAAAAATGATAACTAGAAAAAGTAGGCCTTGACCTTAATTTTATTATTAATGATGAATATAATTAAATTAAGAATCAAAGAATTAGTCCTTTTAAAAAGACATTATTATTTATAAATTTACATATATATATATATATATATGCATTAATAATTAGAAAAATTATACTTTCCCTACACTACACCCCATCCGCTGAAGAAAAAAATAAAAAATAAAAAATAAAAAATAAAAATCAACGTCAATAAATATATGACATGAAATTATTGAATAAAATAATTCTAACAATTATTAAAAACTTTTAACAACAAATAATTCATAATAATTGAGAAAAAAACTTTTAAAAACTTTTAAGAAAAATTATACTCATAATTCTTGTATTATATATAATATATATTTTTATTAAGTAATAATAAGGAAAAAATCTCGATTGAATTCGGGGGACGTGACTACTGACAACTCATGGGTGGACGCTCCTCTCCCCACCACGATATTGTTGCGTTCGCTTTGGGCCCCATGAGAGCGACACGTAGAAAGAAAGATGCTCGCTTCCTCTTCACCGACAGAACTTGGCGGGCCCCCACCCTCCCCTCTCCAATCTTTCTTCATTTGGCCCCATTCCCACGTCACCAGCTAATTTTGAGTGGGTCTACCCCCACCGCTGAACTGCCGCTGGAGCTCCCGCTAAGTAATTTTAATTCTCTTTTTTTTTTAAATATGATTTTTTAATACTTAAAAATATTTAAAATAAAAAATAATTCATAATATTATTAAAAAATAATTTCTTAATTATTAAGTAAAATATATAAAATATTAAAAAAAAAGAGCGGTAGATTACAGCTGGGGGATCCCTAGCTTCCCCCACCCCCTTTTTTTTTCTCGGCACCAAGCAAATGATATTTTTACTTGTCGGCCTCATTTTAATAAAGGATAATGTATACTTATACCTTATTTATTATTATTTTATTATTTATTTATTTTTCTCTTTTTACTCTTTTTACTCTTTTAATTTTCAGAATATGATTTTTTGTATAATTGAAAATAAATTTAATCAATAAACATATATAATTTAATTAAAAATAAATTTAATTTTATAAAAATTGACATTATTTTACTCTTTGAGTTAATTTTTATAAAATTAAATTTATTTTGAATTAATTTACATGATTACGTTGGTTTGTTGAATTTATTATCTTTTAGATTATACAAGAATATCATATTCTGAGATTTTTAACCTAGATTTAAATAACAAAATAAAAAAAAACTGAATAATAAGACAATAATAAAGAAAATGTAAGGATATGACAAATTTATGTATGATAGTAAAATAATTTTTGAGTTTAAAATATTTGTTGAGATTGTAGAAAAAAGTCTTTAATAAAAAAATTATAAAATTAAAATATTATTAAAATATAATTTTTATTTTGATATTTGAAAAAGAAGAATTATTTTTTATATTTTATTTAAAAGTTTGAAAAAATTATAATGATTGGATAAAAAAATTAAAAATAAAAAATTTTAAAAAAAATTAAAAAATTAAAAATATTTAAATTTAAATGACTTTTATATATGCAAACGAGACTTTAGTTGTGGGTTTTAAGTCAACATATGCCATTATATATAAAGAAAAATTTAATTGTAAACGATTATGCGCATTAATACGCGCATCCATTCAATATAATTAGTTAGAAAATAGATTTTATTGAAAACAGTGCTAATTTAGAATTTAGAATATGAAGATAACAATATTAGTATGCAGATTGGTACACAAACTTGTTTGTACATAACAAAACTCATATGACAAAATGCTTGGAGCTTTTTTGTAAAAAGAGCAATATTACACAACCTCACAACCTCCACACACCATATTTTTTAAAATTTTTAAAATTCTTTTTAAATTTTATTTTGAATTTATTCTTTTTAAACTAATTCAATTCTTCTATTTAATATTCATATATTAAATTTGTTATAAAAGAAAAAAATAATAAAAATTAAAAAAAGTGTGGTGTGTGGAGGTTGTGTGAATAGTAGGAGGTTGTGTAGATTTTTTCTTTCTAAAAAAATATCGGTGGATCCAAGCCTTTGGTTGTGGGTTTTAACTGTTAAGAACACTATTTTTTTTCCTCTCTAACTGTTACTTATTTGTTCATAAACCCCATCCTATTCTCTTTTTTTTCCTTGCCTTTAATAGAATTTTTGTTACTCATCATCTTAATACACCATACTTATTTTTAATTTTTCCTTAAATTTATTTTATTCTTTCTAAACTAATTGAGTTTTTTCAATAATATTTGTTTTCAAAACCCCCAAAAGAATAAACTAAAATGCTTGGGAAAATTTACTTAACAAAAATACCCAAGAAAATGGATAAAATTCTTGAATGATGGCGCAAAAGGGTTCCTACGTACGTACATTTGTCAAAGCAAGTTTCTACGGCTTCTTAGCTTGATAGTTAATGATTTATATTTAAAAGGTGTTTGAAAACGCTGTTATAATTTATATTATTTATTATGTCTTTTTTATGTGGCAATATAATGTGATGTTATGTGATTTATTAAAAAAATAAAGCACAAATATAAAATGGTGTAAAGAATAAAAGATTTTAGTATTTATTTTTTTATATTTTTTGGAGTTATTTTGTTTTAAATATATATATTTTTAATTTTTTAATGAGTCACGTAACATCTATATCAAGAAAATAAAATGAATGGTATAAATTAGAATTACACTAGCATTACCCCCAATTTTATTTTTAAAAAAATTATAATCTATCAAAGCATATAGATAACAGCTATTTATAAATCCAAATTTTTGTATATATTAAATATGAAAAAATCTATATACACAACCTTCCACAACTTCTAATTTTTATTACATTTTTTAAAATTTTTAATATTCTTTTAAAAATTTTTTTGAGTTTATTCTTTTTAAACTAATTCAATTTTTTTATTTAATATTTATATATTAATTTTTTTTAAAAGAAAAAAATAATAAAAATTAATAAAAAAATGTGATGTGTGGAAGTTATGTAAATAGCAGGAAGTGGTATAGATTTTTTCTTTCTCAAAAGCATATCAAGCGGTAGCTGAAAGTCATTACATAGAGATGTGTATACATTCTATACGTACATCATGGCATGAAGCGTCTATTCCGTAATAAATAGCCTCTCGATGCAAGATAACAACTGCTCGTAAAAAGTAGTGTTTTTTTTAAAACTTTATATTTTATATTATTTATATGATATAATTTAATTTATAAAATTTAAAATTTATTTTTTAAATCAAATTATCCTAAGTATGCAATATAATTATTCTTAAATTAATTAAAAAACATAGAGTCATAATTTTCTTTATAATTCTATTTTAAATGAAAGAATATTTATAAAAATATTTTTCATCTAAAATAGAGTTGACAAAATTGTTAGAATATTATGTCTCCGTTTGCTCTAAATTAAATCAGTTTTCAGAGTGATTAAAAACCAAAAAATTGTGTAAAGTGGGTATATTGTTGTCAATTTAATGCATGACTGGCTACCTAGACAGACGGTTTACCTGTGGTTAATTATAGGGTGTAATTTGGAGATCACGTGACTTACCCTACAACCCTACTACACAGTGCACACGCACACGGCTGCACCACAAAGCAGGAACCCTATCTTTGACTGCTTTGATTCTTCATTAAAAACAGTTGGACGGGGAAGGTGGAAATTAAAAATATTGGAACTGCTATTTTCTAGAATGCATAAAGTTATTTCCTAAACTTAACCCTAATGCATCTCATATATTAAAGGTTAATACAATGTGTTGGGAGGTACGTCTTAAAAATATAATATAAATTATTAAAGATATCTCTTTTAGTTACGTTAATTTTGTGGGATAAGTGGTAATTTTGTATAGTATTAGAATGAAGGTTTAGAATTCAAATCCTGACTCGATACTTTATTTTTGTTTAATTAAATAAGGGAAGTATTCTAACCATAAAGTAGTTTGATGTGGCTTGTTGTGATTTGTCAGAATGTAAAATTACTTTTATTATAAAATAGATCTAACGGATTAGATGAGATTACGTTAGTTTGTAAGATTATTTTTGTGTAATTCATTTGTAGATGTAGCAGTCCTCATTAAATAATTTACATGTTAAGCCCACTCATGGAAAAAAAGTTTATCCACACTGAAGAATATTAAAAATATATTAATCCAATTATATCAATTAATTAATAATCTAATTCAACACTTTATTTTTTAATAAACTGGCAACGAAATACGGGCGAAGACTTGGCTAAGTCCAGGTTATCACACCCATAAGTGTGCTTACTCATATATTTTTTATTTTTTTATTTATTTTTGTAATAGTTAAGGAAGTGATTATTAGTGAATTTATATATTTTTTAATTTTTTGAATGGTTAATAATGTTTTAAAAATACTTAAAAATAAAAGAAAAACAAAAAACTCATTTGTACTGTGTGTATTTGGGGTGCACCCTAACATTGTCCTTATGTATTTGTCTAAGATTTAAATGTGGTAAAATTCTCCCTTGGATTGTTTAGTTTCTAAAGAGCAACACTAGGGACACAAAAAATTTCACGAATTGACGTGGCACTGTTTAGTTTCCCCTGCATCTGTCCCTCTCCTCCCTTTCCCTTCCGTTCCAGAGTCTCCAGACTGGAAGTGTTTGCACTGTGAAGTGTTTGTCCGGCTGGCATTTGAAAAGCATGTGAAGATCCCTACCACTACAAAACTCCATTAGCAGGCAAAACAACTTGTCGATCTCGAAATAGAAATAAAGGGTAGGAAGGAATGGGTGGTCCAACCAAACCAATATGTCCCTTTCATTCTAGCTCTCATTAGCTTCTTCCTCCCAGCAAACATGTCCTTATCCATAACCTTAATCGCACACAAACAACTCACTCTTAACTTGGCCAAATACACACTCCTTATATCCCCACGACCAAGCTTATTCAAAAGCTAGAAATGGCCCGCCCCAAGTCCACTTCTTTAGCTTTTATTTGCACTGTATATTGTTACCTTTGTGTGGCTTCAACGGGCAAAAGCTTTGAAAGCTAGATTCATTTGCAACAAAGCTGTTATATTTGCTTGCACAACTCGAACTTCTTGTGTCACTTTCCTTGTCGTATCATTGTTTTCACAACAGTGGGTTGGTTTTTCTAATTGGCTTTGAAAAGTATTTGATGGAAGTTTTGAACGGGAAAAACACTATGAACGGGATGACGGAAACTCTAACAATGGGCTGGGTTGGATTTGGGGGATTGCAGCGGAAAAGGAACTGGTTGGGACAACTGTCACCCAAATGAGTTCTGAAAAAAAAAAAAAAAAAAAATTAAAATATAATAGTTGTTGGAAATGATTAAAATATTATTTTAATCAATGACTAAAGTCTAGCCAAAAATAACTAAGGAGCTTAATTTATTATAGCTCATATATTAAGTTTTAGTGATTTGACTGATTCAATAAAAATAATTTTACTCATACCTAACCAAAATATAAATATGTATCAACATTTAGCTAGTCCAAAATGCTCGAATCTTATCTATTCTCCTTCCCATATGGAGTTCTGTTGGCATTTTATGATTTTGCTAGCATGATAGTGAGTCACAAGGGTGTCGCGTGGGGATTGTTCAACTTAATTTATTGGGTAGGAACATAAAATCCTTTAAAAATATCGTAAAAAGAACAATAGTAACCTACGGTAGGTGGGCACCGATGTATGGCCTTTGCCTTTTATTTTTATTTTATAGGATTTTCAAGTCCGAAGAATGTGTTATGACAATAATAACCCCGAAGGCTTGTCTTGTGAACTTTTTTGTTCTTGGTCAAGATAAATGGAAGAAAAACAAAAAAAGGGTTTAATTCCTTAATGAGCAACGATGCCTGTCTTGTCCTTGTCGTTGTCCGTGTCTGCAGATCATCAATTGGGGTGTCTCCTCGAGAAACCTAGGCATGCACTAAGCTGGTTATGATCTAGCTAGGCTTGTCGCTCTTCATTTATGTTAATTAAAGTTGGCGCCGCCTTCATTGACATTTGTTTCTCTATCGGATGAGGACCATGTGGGAAAATATACGATATGTTCGGAAGAATTAACTACCATTAATCCGATTTCTTCTCGTAATTTTGCTAAACAACCTTCACTATACTTTATTTTCTATATTTTTTTTAACTTCTTTTAAGTTTATTTTTTTTCAAATGATTTCAAATTTTTTATTTTTTATTTATATAATAAATATTTGATAAAAAAAATAATAAAAATTTTAAAAAATATAAAGTACAGAATGTTGAGAAGTTGTAAATATTTATTGTTGATCTTGGATTACTACAATCAAGGATTGGGCCATTTGTACAAAGATGGTTCTCTAGCTCATACTTGTCGAAAGAGGGTATTTTTTTGTGTAATTGTCTCCGGATTTAGCTTGCATTCCGTTAAATATTGATTGAATACATTCTTTTAAGTAAAAAAAATAAATTAATTTTTCATCAATCTTTGAATTTTATTTATTCATTTTTAAAATAATGTATCATGTGAATATTTAACAGGATCATGTCTATGGTGGTAATAATGAAGAATGTGTGGTTAATAAGGAATAAATTTTCCTTTAAAGATATCCTAAAATAGTGATACAGAATGCTACTTCATGGTTGGATGAATTTTAACAAACAACTAAAAGAAAAGAATGAGATTGTGGTTTGACGAAGGGGGCTGTGGAACGGGTGGAATGAAGGAAACCAGATGGTGATAAATTCAAAACTAATTTCAATACTACAATGGTGCTAACTCAACAGAGGATGGGTATAAATATTGTGATAAGGGACTGTAATAGAGATGTTTTAGCTTCAATGTGTGCTAGTAGTTCCTTTTTATAGTTGAATGTATTGCTTTATGGAGGATTAATAATAGTTTATTTAATTTTTAATTTTCATCTCAATTCATCTTATTTTATCTGTAAAAACTCCAACGTGAAAAGCACAACATGTAAACACAAAAGGAGTTTAAACACAAAATTAAAGTAGTGAAATATTGGGCAAGAAAATTTCTATTTCTCATATTTTTTAACATTACTTTCTCAATATTCTTTAATGTGATAAAATATTGATTGGTCCGCATGTATTAGAACTTAATAAATAATTACAATTATTATTAAATATTACATCGCAGAATGATATATATAGAATGAAGATAAATAGCATTGCTCAAACTACAATACTTTCAAGACCAACGAAGTTGAATTCCTAGCCTGTAGGCAGTCATTATCAGAGGATGCAGCTAACCCTCGGATCAAACTCCAACAGATGCATGCAGCTGCCTACTTTGCCATGGATCATACTTTCATTATATACAGTAATTTTTATGTATTTTTTTTAGGTATTTTTTGTATACTTTGATAGGATTAATTAAAACAGTTATTTTATATTATAAAATATTAAAATAATCAATAACATTAATAGCATGTATAATGAATATGTAAAAGTTATTGTACATAAAATTTTTGTAAAATAAAATATATAGTTGGAATTGGAACTTGGGGCTGGGGGCCGGGGCTGCACTCATGGCATCCACCAGCATTTGCCTTTTTGCCGTAGTGACGGCTCAGAACCCCACCAAAAAAGAAATGCTTTGTAACGTACGTCGGAAAATTAGAGCTGCTTAATTTGAGTATTATATGCGATGTTTTTCACAACGTACGAGAACACGAAACATATAAACAAAGACAAAGAAATGCCTACATTAGTCATTTATAGCCTGTTGGGGAATTTTAAGGATATTCTAAATTAACACCCGAAATATGCTTCGATCTCACATCATCGTGATCTTGTTTTGTTTTAATAAACTAATTTATAATGTGAGCACTTTCGGTTTGATTTATGGTTCGATCGATCGGGAGCACGTTTAAGATCACAGTGAAAATAAATGAATTTAATCCAATTCCTAACAGTACTAATTAGGTTATATACTACCATGCATGCACATGATTCTACGTGTATTGTTAAATATTATAACATTATTCAACATATTAATTTGTTTAAAGCCTTCTCTCCTCCAACAACTTGACTTATTCAAAATGGATGTCACATGCAAAGATCTAAAACTGGGGAAAGACTGATTACTTAAATGATTAACGGACCGATGAAATAATATATATAGTTTGTGCGCGATTATCGAATATTCGCACGCACAAGACCAGTCTTATAGTTTACTAGTGAGACATTTTTTAAAGCATTGAGCTGCAACCCAGCATGTGAGGAGATCTTGGGATTGAATCCCTCGGCACGGACTATATATATGCAATATTTTGATTTTCTGTCTCTCTCGACTCTTCCACCCTTCGCCGGGAAATTTTTAAATGTATTACGTGCCTTGATTTAAACGATATCGTCATGCTACAATATGATAGTTTTGGTTTATTGGAATAATTATAATTAGCTACGAATACGTATTATTGATCTTATCTCATCACAATATGTTACGTTATTCAAAATGAATCATTATAAAATCAATTTAATGAAAATTGCATTTGACGATAAGATAAAATACAAAGTGTGAGAGGAGGCCACTTCTGAAGGGCCCAAACCTAGGAAGCCCAATCACAAAACCTGGGGCGAGAGGATCGGGAAGTAAGTACAGGCCCGATCAAGATGGGCTTGACGACTCAAGGTTTGGGAGGATCGGGGGTCTGTAAATTAGCAAGTTACCGGGCCAGGCGGGCATAACGTTAGCATGCACCAGGCCCCAGAGTCTCGAATCCCAGGCACGAGCCAACTCAGGTTGGTGTCAGGAAATCCGGCGCGTAATGGAGAATCCCACGAGCCAAGGACGGCTCGCCCGCGATCTAACATCTCCTAGCGTGATAGAGAAGTGGCGACCGCACAGATGAAGGACAACAGGCACGACACGATCTCTCACTAGGCCGCAGACTGTCCCCCACTAGGGCGACAGAGAATGGGTGGTGGTAGGCCTAACGTCTGACACGCCACGATTTCCCTCAATTGAAGGGCCCCACTCAGGTATAAATAAGGGATAACTCTCTTACGAGGGTCGCTCAATTGAACCCATGTAACTCTTTCACTTTGCATTGTATTTTTCCTTCTTCATCACCAAAGAACAACCCTCTGGACTTAGGCATCGGAGTGACCTCGAATGTCACGGGAGCCTCATTTTTTTCTTAGTTGCAGGCAACAGGAAGCTTGGGCTTAGTGGAACTGTTTGGATTGCAAAACACGACAATAACACAAAGAGTAATTTTACAGCATCATGTATTGTCAATTTTACATATAAGCTAGATTCATTTTGTAGATTTTCTTTTAAAATTTAAAATTCATAATTTTGCAGCATATATATCAACAGCCGACATGTGGATAAATAAGTTTTTTATAAATTTTTCTTTAAATACAATTACCATTTTTCAATTTTTACATAGAAATATCACACCATCTATTATTCGAAAAAATACTAAATAATTTTTTGATATGTTCTATTTGGATATTACATGATAGTTGTTTAAATATGTCAATTATCCAAAGAAATCAATGGTAAGGGGAAGATGTAAGACTATATTGGAAATTATTCTAGCGTACATGTGCTATATATGAATGAATGGTCTCCTGCGGAGGAGACTCATGAAAACTGTCATAAATAGGTTATAATGGCTTTGTACCTTACAAGAAGAAATTTCCTTAAATTATGCAAATAGTTTTACAGAACGATGTCATTTCTCGTTGTCTTAGCTCTCTAGCGAGAAATGTTCAGAGATCGAGCTCCCATAGGCTATAGCTCTCTCAAGTCATAAGATAATAAACGGATGGCATCTAATATTCTAAAAAGCACAAAAACATATTTATGTCAAAAAACAACAATTCGGTAAGGTATTGATACATTTGTAATTATCTTATAATTTAATTTAAATTAACTAATATAATTGGCTATTTTATTAAAAAATAATTTTAATTTTATATGACTAGCCTTTGTTTTACGTCAAATTATAAAAAGTAATGATACATACAGTCGTGGAATGCGTAAACGCCGTGCAGTCGCTTTGAAAAAGAGTGGGGTCTACTATTAAAAAATTAATTTCTTTTCATGTGGGTCCCATATTTATTTACTTTTTTCAAAGCGACTACATGGCGACTGCACACTCACAACTGCAAGTATCATTTCTCAATTAAATAAAATAATTGTAATCTAATCATAAAATACTAGACTTTCATCCTTGTAATTATTATTATTTTTCCATCTTTTAATTCTGTTCTGATGGGCTTTGAAGAAACCCACTCTTAGTTCTTCGATCGAACAGTTAAATGGGACCAGACCGTCAAACTGAATCAAACAAGTCCTAGTCCAACTACAACTCAATCAGATCAGCCCATGTCAGTAGACTTCTGAATTCGGATTCCACTGAACTGTTTTTTTTTTCTCTATCTTTGCTGTGTTGACTTTTCTGTGTTTTGTCAGGAAGTAGCTCTCTCGCTAGACTTCTGTTTCCTAGGGTTTTAGGGTTTTCGATTTTTTTGTCGTGTCTTGGGAGTTTCAATGGATGACGAAGCCAAGCTCTTCGTCGGAGGAATTTCTCGGGTGACCAGTGAAGACATTTTGAGGAAACATTTCGACAAATACGGCACAGTATTGGGCTCATCCATTGCGAAGGACCGAATCACCAAGAATTCTCGAGGGTTTGGATTCGTCTGGTTCTCCGACTCATCTGCTGCTCATAAAGCCCTTCAAGACTCGCATGTTATTCTGGGAAAAACAGTGAGTTCATTTGTATTTTGTTTTTATCTTTCTATTTAGAGAGGAATTTGAGCATTTTAATTTTTACATTCTGTTTGGTTGCTGAGAAAATTGATTAAGTTCACCGTCAACATTAAAAAATTATACCACCCTTACTGTTTTGACATACGACCACAAATCCAAGTTTCTATTTTGAGAAGTCCTGTCTTTTGAGTTCAGCCGCTATCTTGGAAAAAGGTGAAAAATTTAGGGGTGGGTATGTTTGGCGAAGAGAAATTTTGAGAATTTCTTTAAGAATTTCTGTCTATTCGGTTTTGTGAATGTAGATAGGAAAATTGGAATAATTATTTTCCTGAAAGATATTTTGTATCAGTGTTTATGGAAGTTGACAGATAGAGTTAAAATGTTATTTGAATACAATTTTGTTAGTATAGTTTTTGTTTTGATTTTTGTGCCTTTTAAGTTTTACTTTTCCATTGAAATCTAAGCAAATGAGGGGTGAAATGTTAAAATATAAATTTTTTATGAGATTGAAAAATATTTGGATTGAATTCGAATTTTGATAAATCTGAAAAACTCGATTAACTAAACATGGCCATAACTGTTATACTTGATAATGAACATGAGGATAGTACTTAAACAACCCCCTATTTTCTTGCAGTACATTTTTCCAGAAACCAAACAGAACCTTACTGTATGTATCAATTTTCTTGTTTTTTTAAATTAAAATTAAATGTTCATGATCTTTTAGGTAGAAGTAAAAAAAGCAATACCCAGGAGTGAACAACAGCAGCATCAAAACCAGCAACAGATTGGAGGATCAAGTAAGAGTAGCAGTATTGACAATGGCGACAATCAATTTAGGACTAAAAAGATTTTCGTAGGAGGTTTATCAGCTAGTCTAACCGAGGAAGAGTTTAAGAACTACTTTGAGAGGTTTGGTAGTGTAACAGATGTAGTGGTGATGCATGACAGCACAACCCATCGGCCTAGGGGTTTTGGCTTTATCACATTTGATTCAGCGGAGTGCGTGGTGAATGTGATGAAGAATAGCTTCCATGAGCTAAATGGTAGGCTTGTGGAGGTTAAGAGGGCTGTGCCAAAAGAGGTAAATAATGGTAGTGAGAGTGGTTTTAACACAAGAATGGAAGGTGGAATAGGGCCTTCTTGCAGTTATTTTCCTTATAGACCTGGATATTGGATTCTCCCAAGTTATGCACCTTTTCCTGGGTTTGGTGGTGGTGGAGGCTCTCTTTATGGAGCAAGCATTTATGGCGGTTGGTACCCTATTGGAGGATCTGGTAGCATTGGTTCTGGTATTTCTCCACTTGCTCCAAGAAGTCCTTGGTATAGCACCACGGTGATTGGTGCTGGGGCATTACCGTTGCCTCAGAGCAGGGCTTCTGTTTATACTGCATACAGTGGTGGGGTTGGAGTTATGGGTATGGCTGCTGGTGGGTACAGTGGGATTGTTGGACAAAGAGAATTAGAAGCTGAATCGGGCTCTTTGTGGCAATGAACACATGGCTGTTGATATGAAACCACCTTGGATTGAAGTGGTGAAGCTGGATGCATTCTTCATGTTTGAAGGGAAGCATGGTACTGCTTTTACCAAAGAAACCAAAGGAGTCAAGGAAGGGTCATCCGAGCCTTACCCTGTCTAGCTGTAGGTAATTCTAATTGAATGTTCTATAAACTTGTTTGCTGGTGGGGCTAGGCAGTTCTCATAATTGTTCTTTGTAGAAAGTAGATCGCCATCATTGTTATATTTGACATGCTTCTTGCTGTGTCATATGTATGATTTGTTGGTACAGGATTGAGTCTGTGACATAATGGTTTTCAAAATCCAGCTTCATTCCGTGCTCTTCTTCTCATCAATTTTTTTGTTCTGTTTGTGCACTAGTATCCTCATCAAAGAAAAGTGGAGACAAAATGGTACCAAGCATTGCTTGTCATACATCCTCACCTCTTGCACAAAGGTTTTTTTGGCTTTTGAACATGTTTTAGGTACCGCATATAAAATTTTGTATGAAAAAATTGCCTGCATTTTGTATATGCATGGCATTGTTAAATTTAAAAGGAGATGGGATTACACTCCATGGGTTGCAGGATGTTGAGGGTATACCACATTGGATAAAACTCAAGTTATGGTCCTAGCTACAGTAGTCTCTGATTATGCCCCTCTTATGGAAGGCAAAGTTGTGAGGGTTGGTAGAAATGGGTCATGTGGTGGTTCTTGTTATCCAGAATTGTTGGTGATGGGGATGGGGGTAGCTATGAGAGAGGGTTTTGGTTGGTTATACCCGACATATATGGTTAATGCTGGTGAAAATTCTTGATTATCTTGTTTAAGAGTTGGTTTAAGTCGGTTTCTATTTTGGGGAAAAGGATGCTACTGTTGTGAATTAAGAAGCGCAAAAGGGTGAATGGGCTGTAAGAATAGAGATGAACAGAGCATTCCTTACAAAGAATGGAAGCATTAGCAAAAGACATTAATTGGAGATGTGTTAGTGGGTGGATTTATCACGGAGTAGAATGCTAATTAACAAAAGAAACCATGAAAGAGGGGTTGGGAAAAAGGTTGCAAGGCTTGCTAGGCAAGATGTATGACTGACCTCAACAGAGAACTGAAGAGGAATGGCAACAATTTCAAGTGTGATCGAGTTCGGTACGTACTTATATAAAATTATTGACTCTAGAGATATATTAGTATGGAAAAGACATAAAAAAAGAAATGACTGTAACAGTGGATTCGGAATTGTAACCTCCCATTGTCTATCTCCAATAGCATGCAGTCGATATGAAGACAGAAATATAGAAAGTGTGCAGTGAGGGACCAGTCAAACCATCATGCATTTAGGGCGAAAGGTGAGTTGGATTCATATCGGGTAAAGATATTCAGCCAATACACGAGCTGCATGTGACTATGGCATGCTCAAGATTTCCTGCTCCGGTAAAAATGTATTAAGCGTCTTAATGATATTTGCACCCTTGCAAATTTTGTGCACTCCATTTGAAAAAAATAGATAAATCTGGTACTCATGAAAAAATTATTTTTTTAATAGTAGATTTCACTTATTTTCACTGTGAATACGTGGGGCTTATACACCCTAGACTCTATTAGCATGACTTATTATTAGCATGTATAAAGGAAAGTATAGCAAATGACTGAATTAATCGGCTTTAAATCAAAGAGCTATATTGATAATAAAGTAGAATACTGGATTACTAATGTAAAAAAGAAAATGTCTAAAGTTCTGCCATGCAATGCAATAATAGTTTGGCTGGGCTTATACAGTCATCTGAAGCTTGCGTGGGCTTGCATTAATGGGCTTCGGTTGAGTCCACTCTTTCTCAGCGAAATTCAAATTTACCAGTGGAGGGAAAAAAATTGAAAATGAAAGCATGGCATGAAATGAGAGGAAGAACGTTTTGGAAGTCTATTGGTATTGGTTTTCCACTCCCCTCGGGAGAATGGCGCAGGCTTGTCTCACGTGTAAAATAGGTTGTACAAGCGCAGCCTTTTCCTTTTAAAGAAAGTTTATAAAAAAGAGTAGAGTTTATTATTAAAATTTTAGTTAATATTTAGATGTTGAACTTAGTTGAGTTGAGATGATAAAATATTATTAGAATATTATTATTTTAATATTATTATTATTTTATAATTTGAAAAAGTTGAATTGTTTATTATATTTTGTATGAAATTTAAAAAGTTGTAATGATAAATTGAGATGGATTTAGTAACCAAACGAAGTCTAATTTTTTCATACAAGTCTTATATTTATTTATTTTTTTTTTAAAAATGTAACATTTGTACATCTACAAATATCATTTCTAAAAATATATATCAGCCATCAGAGTTAACTGCAAATTGCTATATAGCCCCAAAAAAAAACCTAGGAAGGGAGTTGTAAGGCAGCCAAACACAGGTATAACAAACCAGGATGACGTAAAAATGCCAAGTGATTGAACATAACCCCAACTGTATTATAGTACAGGTGACAAACAGAATTCAGACCGGAGGGAGAAGAGAAAAATTCAGACGGGAGGGAAGAGAGATGAAACACGGGATCGACTTTTTCATTTTTCATCGAGAACCGTGATTTGGCCCCAAACCTCAGCTATAGCCTATATATAGCTGAGGTTGTCCAGCGAGCCAGAATATGCGCTACGAACCACATCATGTTACTGCAAGTTTGTGTAGTTTTTTTTTTCTGGGCAAAGCTGATCAAAAGTCATGGTTGACCATCTTTACATGTTGGATCATGGCGACCATAATTTTCCCACCTAATAACTACATTAAACTTGATATTTAGGAGGTCCGAAATCCGAGATCAAATCCTTGACAGTAGACATGTAAAAAAGATTGGTGGAGTTCTTATCCGACCAGAGTACAAGGACAGACACAGATATATAAACTTTCGAAGAAATCAGAAAATTCAACTTTTGAGGGTAATATTATAATTAAAAAAAAAAGAGAGATAAAAATAATTTTTATAAATTTCTTCTCATACAAATTATAAAAATATTATGCAAACTTCAAATATACATAAAAAGTAATAAATCTCTCAAATTGGGACGAGATTTTTCAAAAATAAAAATAAAAATAAAAAGTCTGGCTTATTTCGCTTTATTTAGACTACTCTGCTTGTGATTGTTTAACCGCATTAATGACTGATCAGTGATACAGAGGTGTTACGATTAGGTCATGAATTTACATACTTATCCTTGGGGTAAAGTCGATCGGTATTGTTACCCTTCTTGTAAAAGAGATGCCCTATAAGGCTATAGCCCATTAATGTAAAAAGAAGACACTTTAAAGATCAGGGAGTGGGGATCGCTTTGGTGATCTTTTTCGTCACATTAATATTTGCAAAGTCCGATCGAATATGTTTGCTCCAAAAAAATCCACTACCACTTTAAAAGGAAACATCCTATCCATATATCGTAGTCTTCTTCCATTAACAAGCTGCAAAAAGCTGGAAAGGTAAACAGATCGATGAACATAGTAAAGCCTGTAGGCCTTAATTAAAGAGAATGCATGGCGACAAAGAGCATGAATTATTGTTTGAGCGAGGTGCCCACCTAACCCTTTCAAAGGTGGAAAAAGTGTGGCTTTGAATTCTTACAACTACATGCATCATGCATGCTTTAATGTCTTTCATTCTTTTGGGACGAAAAGAACGAAGGGTGGTTGCATGTCTTGGGATGAAACTAATTCTATTAATTTGGCTTGTGCTCTTCTTAGAGCACTGACATTTGCTTAGCCAAGTGGCAGTCCAACCGCTTAAATATTTAATATGAAATAAAATAAGATTGCATTGGCTTATTAGACATGCACTATATGTTTATTTGTGGCTAGTTATTTCTTACAAAAATTTCTATTTCCTGTTAAAATGAGTTTGTTTTCATCGTAAATAATCATTCTCGTTGCAAATAATCCGTCACAAATACTCGTTTTTATTGTAGTGATGATAAAGTCATCTTAACTTTTATTATATGAGCTTTGTTATTCATCATCCTCACACACCACACTTCTTTTTATTTTTTTAAATTTTTTTGTTTTTTTATTTTATTCTTCTTAACCTAATTGAATTATTTTACTCGTCATCCATATATCACACATTTGGTAAGAGAAAAAAAAATATAGTGTGTGGGGATGATGAATATAATTTTTCTTTATTTTATAGATCAGTCGAGATAGATAATTCAATTTGGGACTACGTTTCATTCAAAAGATAAAAACTGTGATATTAGACAAAGTTTGATGAATGAGATAGCCAAACTGATGGCAGTTATCTAGGGTTTGAAAACTAAAGAGCGGGACAGACTCACATCTGATCTATATGTAGCCATCATCATCCAGGCTTTATTTCCGGGATCTTTCTCTAGATTTTGTTTGGATTTTTGTGTTCTCACGTGATTCTCATTAACTTCTTCCCTTCATTTAATTTCTCTGTCTATGTCCATGATGACCTCCTCCTGTGGGCTGGGCCTCACTTTGGAGAGCTCTCTTAAATCTTATGTCGTCCCACACCAACAAGTTTGAATAAATTAAATTTTGTTTGAAATTAAATATGTCATCCCCACATGAAATTTATAAATATATTTTTTCAAAAATAAAACAAGTCGAAGAGTAATGATATACCTACAACATTTTGTACAATACATTGTATAACAATGTATTAAATGAAAGGTATTTTTATAAAATTATATTATTTTTATAAGATGTTTTACAAAAATACTCCTCATTTAACACATTATTGTACAATGTATTGTACAAAATGTTATAGGTAAATCATTTTGCTTGATTGAGAAGGTTAGAGGGGGGGGGGGGGGGTTGGGGAAGTGCATTGTTGGGGAGCATTAAATTATCTTTATATATATAGTCATGTCAGACAATATAAATTGACCATGATTAGTAGTACAATTAATTGAGAGATGAATATAAAGCAATAATGCAAACCATCCCTTTCTCGATCACTTTGATTAATTAATGGGTACGTGGAGTAATGGTAAATACTCGGGTTTTTTAATTTACAGCTCGTTTTATAACTTTGTTCAAATTGTAAACGGTTATATAAAATTGAAAATTCAAATCGATTGAAAAAATAAAAATAAAAATCTTCAAGAAATAGCGCATTATCATATTAAAAAATTAAAAAAAATGAATTGTAAAAAGTTATACAAATATCATTTAAAATTGTGAAACAAATATTATATACTTTGATATGATGCTTGGCCCTCTCGATATTGAGGCAGGCCAAAAGGCTGTGGAAATCAGACCGGAGGGATCGAAAGAAGGAGACAAAGTAAAAGGAAAGGAGCACCACGTACCAACTCCCATGCATTTAGCTTCTACTTAAAAAGGCAGGCTGGTGAAAATAAAAGGAACAAGGATGAAAAGCGAACTCATGTGAGAGGCAGCTCGAAGCTCTTTCCTAAAGCCATGATAATAATTCGATCCGAACAAAAAAAGTAAAAAAAAAAAAAAACCTTAGTGGTCTCACTCCTAGTGCTGGTGGATTCACTCATCATTGCTATCTAACCAAAAAGAAATGAAAAACAGATCATCCAGGGAAATAAGTTATCCCATGCAAATCGATCATCTCCAGAACTACTTTTTGCCTCCGAAACTCAATCGTCCTTTCAAGGTTCAAAACGCCATCATTCCCATTTGAAATTCTGTCGCCATGAAGATATTACTTCCATGCACATCTGCATGCAGCATTATATATATATATATTCCCACTCATAGAGGATTCCAAGAGATCTAAGCATGATAATTCCCAGAAAACCCTTGCAATAATATATAATATCACCACTCCCTGCCAATTAAGTACAGGATAAAAAGAGAAAGCATGCAGTAGCAAAAGGTACTAGAATTTGACCAGGAAACACGCAATCAGGAAATAATAGAGAATAGAAACTAAGGTATATTTCCATTGATCGTGATGGAAGTGGTACATATATATATATATATATATGGACAACAGCCTATACGATATGCAAATATATATAGTGCCCACATATAAACAATTAACATATATATCTAATCTAGGAGCATATGGACAACGTTTACTTTACTAGCTGGCTACCTTTTTATCCTTTCAACGCTTCAGAGTTGGGAAAAAGAAAAGAAAATAATAAGAGAAGAAAACCTCTGTGAAAATCATTTTATATTCTGGTTGTGAAGATCCCAAAGTTAAAAAGAGAAGCATACAACTGAATCATTTTGAAACAATAAAAGTAGAATATATATTTGGCTCACAAACTGGGAAAATTAATTATACACCTAATTGGAAAGAAGAAGAAAAAAAATCTTTCATTTGGGATTCGAATTAACTACGTACGTACTACATCATGATGCCATTATATGAAAATTGCACCATCAAAAATAAAACAATTTCTTTCAAAAACATGTGAAGATCATGAGGAAACGTACAGCATTAAGTACTGAAATTAATTAATATGCGCGCCTACTTTCGCTGAAAAATGTTGTATAAAATTAATATTGAACATGCATGAGTACTGTTTGAGAATAGAAAATAAAATAGATTTTCCACACGGGGGTCCCTCTGCTCATCATTCCTGGAATATTACAAATTTACAAGTATATATATCACAGACCCACTACGGTGCTTTTTGTCTGGAAGCAGTTGTTGACTATATATATTTTCTTGCTATATGATAAAGCTAAAGGAGTTTGATCTGTTCTTGTATCGTTTTATATTAGTTAAAGAAAGCACCGAAAAAAATGAATATTCCAACTCGCTTGAAAGAGCGTCTGGTATATGTGGCAATGCAATTTTGTATAATTGATTGGGGCCCATTTGAAATTTGAACTAAACTGAGATCAACTGAGTCTAGTCTCCAAACACTCAACTCTCAAATCACTAAACTCATATCAACTCAAAACCTCTTTACACATGGGATCCACAACCTTTTTCAATTCAACACCTCTTTCTACGTAGGACCCACAACTTTTTTTTAACTTCTCATAAATACATCTAAACTCATTAACATCCAAACACATTTAAACTCATTTTAAATGGGCTCCACAAAATTTATTTCATCATCTCAACTCACTATTATTTATAAAGAACTCAACTTATTTCAACTGATCAGCTCAACATCCAAATGGGATCTAAATCGTTGATTAATCTAATCACCATTTAGCAATATTCTTATACTTTTTGGATTAATGGTCAGTCTATGACAATAAGCTTCAAATCATGAATGGGCAACTAATATTATTAGGTTAGTGTCAATATTAATGTGATATATATGCCATGGACATTGTATTTGGAAGTAGTATATATGATGGAATATTGATACAATTCTAAAGGTTGAAAATTTAATTAAATTAATGTTTTTTAACAGTAATAAGAATTGATTAGGCTCTCAAATAAGATCACTAGAGAAAAGACTATCTAATCAATATCAGTACGTAAAATCATTCAATGGAAAGTCATGATTTTAAAGATATAACCAAATTAATGTGTCCTAAGATATAACCAAAGTTATAATTAATGAGTGTCAATTAATACAAACTTTATGCAAATTATAACATGTAACGTGTCATTATTGCTTTAAGTTTGACAAAGCTGGTCACCAATATTCAGTTGCTTGGTGTGAATCGCATATAATGCCAAGGAAACTCCACGTGGCCGGACCACATGAGAATTCACATATGATAGTGTAATAATATTCTTACTCTGGCTCCAGAAAATTCCACGACAAGTTTTGCATGCATTTTTTCCCCCTTCTAAAGCATCAGAAAAACTCATTATTGGGTGGTGTCAATAGAATCTCCGGTAAAAAAACGTACATACGTACGTGGGTCTATATTTCTTAAAAAATTTTAGACATAAGACTTACCTGCACACCATTTAAAAATATATAATTTTATTTTTTTATCTTCATATTTCATATTGAATTGAAATATGAAATATAAAGATAAAAAAATAAAATCACATATTTTTAAATAGTATGTATGGTGTGAGATTTCTGTGTATCACAACTCATATTCTTTTGACTGGAGCAAGTCGTTCATGCACCCTGGAAGAATATCATTATAAAAAAAATTATTTATTTATTATCAATTATTATTATTATCTTCATTACACATTACATGAGTAAGAATATTCTTGTAATGTGTAATCAAGACATGATATTCTATTCACAAATTATTATTATTGTCTTAAATAATTCGTTATAAATATTTTAGATTTTTTTTTTTATTATTTGGTAGTGAGTATACTAAGTTTACATCTTGGGATATAAATTCAACATCTTGGCTAGATAATAAACAGCTCACTAATAATGATGCCTATTCACACAAATATGTGTAAGTAGTGCTCCGCTCATTGTTACCACTAGTTGCTTTTGTAATTTTTTTTTTATTTTTTTTCACATTTTTTTAATACATTTAAATATTAAAAAAAATTAAAAAATATATCAATACACTTAAAATCACTTCCTTAATTATCAAATAAAAAAAAATTGTTAAGCAGTCAACTTAAGAGGCAAAATAGCTTTTTTCAATATATATTCTATATTATTTTCCCCTCAGCATGCTTATATTATATTAAACAAAGAGGAATAGTAAATGGGTGAGATTAATCCCTTAATAATGATTCCGGCCCCGTTGATGATTCAGGTTTCGATACGATATTTTTCGCGTTCATCTATGAAATAAATAATAAATAAGTAACTAAAAATAAATAAAGAGAGATAAATAGATTTATATAGTTCGGCATAATACCTACTTCCACGGGTTGTTTGGCTGTGAAATCCACTATAACAGGCGATTTTACAATTTCTCTTGGTCTCACATATCTCACAATATAATGAAGTAATTTAGGATTTTGGGAAGTTGAAGATAATGCCTCCCTTGATAGAAGAGCCTTTGGAATCATTGTGTGTGATAGAGTCTGTACGTAGGGAGCTTCTGTGGAGAGCCTGTGGAATCATTATGTGCGGTGAAGTTTGTACGTAGGGAACTTCTGTGGAGAGCCTGTCATATTTGTGGGAATCTCCTCCTTATGTAGAGGTCTATTTCTTTGGAGTGATTGAATGAAGCTTGCCTTGTGAGTCTCTTTTCTTTTAGGAGTCCGAGTGTCTTTCATTTTAGAAGTTTGAGTCAACTTGTATTATCTCTTCTTTAATTTATTCATGATGGCTAAATACATGACTTTATCTCTTTCCTTATTTTTAGTGATGGGTTGGATCCAGTCAGTTTTATTCCAACAAGAACATCAAGTACTATCTATTGCAATAGAGAGCAAGGATTACACAAGGCATCTAGTTCACATCTACAACATTAATCCA
Organism: Juglans cinerea; assembly: GCA_961763995.1. NCBI lineage: Eukaryota > Viridiplantae > Streptophyta > Magnoliopsida > Fagales > Juglandaceae > Juglans > Juglans cinerea. The sequence continues at coordinate 24,054,759 of CAUIVZ010000012.1, read as the reverse complement.
TGACAACTTTGTTGTTGCTAATTGGGATCATCGTTCGAAGGGATGTTACATCTCTTATTGGGTTGGGCGTGATTGAGAGAGATATGTGTCCCTCTCAGGCCGAGTTGAGTTTATACTGAGGGCCCTCAATGTTCAAAAGTACGCTCGATATATGGGTTGCATAAAGGGTAAGAGGTCCAAAGCCCGGGTGAGAAGAAGCCTTGAGCTCAGGAGATAGGGCAACAAATATAGAGTGACGGGGTGCCAACATCCTTTACATCGCCCTGCACACGCACGTAATGATAGGACCACTCAGTCAAATGACTGACACACGCACGTGTAAGGATCAAAGTGAGGTAGGTACCTTACCGCCGATAAGGTGCGTGACACGACCTCCTGACCCTGACAAGAATGCACGGGGAGTGGCCATGCCCACCAACTTGCCGCAAGGATGTAACCCAAGAAGGCAACACCCTGTCACGTACGAAAGAGAAATACCTCTGACGCGAGATATAGGGGACCACCTTAGCTAGCAGTAGAAAGGTCAAATATGAGGTCAGAATTAGCTCTCATGCTTTCTTGTTTTACTAAAGTACTCTCTAAAAAAGAAGAATACTGACTTAAGCATCGGAGCTGACCCACAATCTCGAGTTCCACCTTAACTACGTTGCAGGTAGCTGAGTCTGGTACCCGGTGTACAAAACACGTCGTTAACAATCTTAATTATGGAGCAATTTATAATTAATGTGCCATTGAGTAGGGTGACGAATGAATCTCTTGTGATTGATCTATTGTTTGAAAAAACTGAAGCTGCATATCATGGATTATTGGAATCATGGAGATCACTAACAAAGGCCTGTGGAAATAATTGCACTGATTTGGAAAGACTAAAAACTAAAGGAAAATGCTAGTATGTTATCTGAGTTTGTCCTCTTATTTTGACTAGGCCTGAAAATCGACATTATTGGTTCGGTTTTCTCATGAAACCGAAACTGACCGACAGCCATGATTTATGGACAAAAACCGATCGAAACCGACCGATGTTAAGGGCTGAAACCGGTCGGCTTCGGTCTGGTCGGTTTCCGGTCGGTTTGATCGATCTTTTCAGTTTGGGTTGTCGGCGACGAGAGAGGAGACAGGGTTGTGGGTTGTTGGCGACGAGAGAGGAGAGAGGGATCGACGAGAGAGGAGAGAGGGATCGACGGGAGAGGGAAAGGGAGTCTGGGACTGGGAGGCTGGGAGCGGCTCACGAAGACAGAAGAACGAAGAGGAAGAGCGAAATGAGGAAGGAGAAACAGCGCGCCTGGGGGGAGGGGGGTTCTAACCCTACCCAGAAACGACGCCGTTTGGTTTAGACCAAACGGCTCATAGGTTTAAAAACAAAACGACGCCATGTGAAACGGCGTCGTTTTGTATAAGAAATATATTTAAATATATATATATATATGACGTCAGTCGGTTCTTCGGTTCAGGCCGGGTTTGAACCATAGACCTAACCGGCCGACGTCGGTTTCGTTAATTTGCTACCGCCGGCCGACTAGTTCTTTGCCGGTTCCTAAATCTGGCAGTCGGTTTGCGTCGGCAGCGGTCGGTCCGACCGGTTTGTGTACAGCTCTAATTTTGACTGCTCATATATTTAATTTCTTTTTACTTAATAATTAAAGAAGTTGTTTTTAGTACGTAGATGTATTTTTTTAAAAAAATATATTTAAATATGTTAAAGAAATGAAAAATATATATAAATATAAATTGCGGCACGGCCGGCGGTCATTGGCATGGGAATTGAGGGGGATGATTCCCGGAATTTTGAACCAGCTCCTAGTGGCCCTGGAAATAGCAAAGCATTAACGAACTACTTTCAGAAAATATCTTGTTTGGAGGGATGTTCTTTTATTTTTCTTAGAATTAATAAAAAAAGTAATTTCAATGTCTGTCGGATATTTCCTATCACATTGTACCCATTTGATCTGACTACTAGATTGATTCTTTCATTCTCTGTTTTCTTTTTCCTTTTCTTTCTTTTTTCTTTTTTCTAATCTTAAGCTGTTCTTTTGTATTTAAACGTAACATATGACACTCACAGACCATTGTCAGAAAATTAGACCCTTTCGAATTGTATGAAATTTATCGTTTAATTTTAAGCTCAGTCTTACATTTAAATATCTAATTTTTAAATTAATCTTTTTTAATTTAAAAATTTTTTATAAGTGTGACTAACAATTTTTTTTTAATCCAATATCTATTTACATGCAAGATCTATAATTTATTTTAAATTTTTATAAATATATTTAAACTCATTTTAATATTTAAATATACTTAAACTCATTTTAATATTTAAACTTATATTAAATAAGTATCACAAAATATACTCTATCATCTCAATTCATTATAATTTATAAAAAAAAAATTCTGAATTAAGCTCAGAGAACGTGATAACGTGGGCAGAGGTCAGACGAGATGACCCACAGAGCTCACCTTTGTTTACCAAGTGGACGTTAGTTATGGGCTGTGACCCATTTAAAGTCGTAGTGGGCCGCGGGAACCGAATTGTATCATTATTTTAAAGATATTTTTTTTTCTCGGCAGGCAAACAGTATTTAAAGTTGAAAGCGAAAATTAATAAACAGTAGATTTAAAATTGGATTTTTTTGGGTGGCAGAGTGGCACAGAAGACTGTACGTACTGTTGAAGTGATTGGATGGGGGCAGATGTCCGGCTCGTCAAATCTATCCAAGCCCTGTTAAAAAAATTAAAGCAGACAGGTTTTGCGCAATCTGACCCTACCTCCCTCTCACCCTATTGGCCATCGCCCACCCACTAGATACAGCTGTTTACGCCTAGTTTTTTTTTTTTTTTAACGGATGTGAGATAACACTTAAAAATGAAATAAAATATTTTAAAAATATTTTAAATTTTAAATTTTTTTATTTAATTTTATATAAAAATTTAAAAAAATTATAATGATTAGATAAAAAAAATTGTAAAATCAAATAGATAGATCCACAATTTTTGTCTTAATGCATAAACTAGGGACAAACTCAAGGTAAGATTAACAAATTAGCCTAATTACTATAGGACACAGATTTGCCCATGTTCATTCTCATTTAGGAGTGGTTTGGATTCAAATATGAGTTGAGATGGTTTGTAAATATTAGAATAAAAGTTGAATTGTTTATTATATTTTATGTGAAAATTTAAAAAAAGTATAATAATGAGATGAGTTGAGTTGAGTTTTGAATTCAAACAAGGCCTAGCTTCCATTCGGATTATAAGAGTATCTCAATTTATTTGTAAATAGTAATAAAATAATAATAAAATATTTATGAATATTCAAGAATGTGAATAATAATAAAGTTGGGTAAGAAAAGTTGTGTTGCTAAATAAAGTTTAGATTGAGTTTGGGTAGTGCGATATTTTTAGATATTTTGTGAATAATAATAAAAAATAATAAGAAAATAATGATATAATCTTAAATAATAATAAAAAGTAAGTAAAAAATAATGATAAAATAATAAAAAATAATGAGTTAATATGAGAACTAATACCTAAGCTTGACTTTAGTTTGTCAGATAGAGGAGTTCGTTAGGGGTGCTATCGGGACGGGGCCACCCTTACCCTGCCCCTGCATGGGCAGGGGTGGGAAATTGTTCCCCGTATCCCGCCCCCGCATGGGGGGCGGGCAGGGTACCCCATCCGTTTGCTGGGGTGCGAGGGTGGACCCCCAACTGTCAGCCCCCTACCAGGCCTTCGGCCCGCTTCAGTTTTCTGGCCCTAAATAACTTAGAATCTATTTTTGGGCCCATAATCCGTTTTTGAGCTAATTTGGGCCAAATTTTAACTAAAATAAATAAATAAATTTAAATATATATATATATAGAACTATTAACTATATACTAAATTTCAACTATTAACTAATTAAATAATAATAATTACTAAGGCACTAAGCTATTACAAATTACAAATTACAATTATACAAATTAAGACTCTAAGAGAATTAATAAGCTATTACAATATTACAAACTCCTCTAAAAATATTAAATATTATAAATTGTACTATTAACTATTGTAGTAACATTACACTTAATTGTAAATTAACAATTATAACTCATAACTTTTCAATTTGATCAATTTGGGGTGGCGCTGTGGCGGTGAGTTCACTGAGTGGCGAGTTGTGTCGACTGCTGTAAAACTGAAAATCAAGATCATAAAAGTTATTAAGTTATAAAGTTAATAAGTTATAAAACCTGAAATATTAATATGTTAAAAATAAAATAAATTAGAATTATAAAATTCTAAAATGAAACAAAAAATTAAAATACAAAATATTAAAAGTACTAACTAAATTGGGATTGGGCAATTGGAATTTGAGATGAAGATGAGGCAGATGACCATAGATCAGTTATTAGGATTCGACATATGTATATTAAGAATATAAAAGCTAAAAAACATATAAGCAAAATAATTAGATACTAAAATATAATATAAAATTATAAATGTAAAAAACAAATAAAGGACAAATTGTGCAAACCATGGCAATGGTGGGTCCAATACAAAGTCATACTGCATCAAAGGTAGCTGTAGACGCCGTCTCATATATCACTATAACAATTAAATTTGAAATAAAATTAATGAATACCAATTAAATAAAAATAAATTAATTAATAAGAAATTCGAAAATGAAATTAAAATAAATACCAAATCCAAATTGAGCACCACCCTCCTCGTCGACGTCGGCCTCCTCAAACTCAAGAACATCCAGAACATAAATTGGAATTTCCTTGATCCAATTCTATATGGCCTAGCTAGCCACGTACGGGTTATAAAAATTGTAAATAATTTTTACATAAACACATAAGAATGTGAAAGTATATAAAAAAACACTCAATTAAAATGGTTTGAAGTCTTTCTAATTTGGAATTTAAATTTAAATAAAACCTTAAAACACTAATATCTCAATTTCATCCATCTATATAAAGTAATACCATATTTTTCATCATCCTTAAATCAGCTAGCTCTTATACTATATTCTGATAATAACATTTTTCATTTATAAAATATAAAAAATAGTCATTTAAAAATGTTAGAGTCTCGAAAATGTTTGATGTTTCCCACATTTTAGTGTGAATCAAAACCTTAAGATAATTTAAGGGTTTCAAATATTGAAACCCTTAAATTAATTTAGGGTTTCGAACACTAATATCCGAAACCTTAAATTAATTTAGAGTATTTAAAAAAAATGAAAAAATAAACCACAAAGTCACGGACAGATTCACACATGACTACACAGTATACATTGTTCATCAATCATTCAAACCACATGCACAATTAAGTTTTCACAACACACAATTCACAAGATTCCGTCCTCCATCTCCGATTAAATCACATCCTTCCTCCAATCTCCATTCCATAAAATAAATATCACAAAAATTAAAGTAGATTTAGGGTTTCTTACGCTCGGCGACGGAGATGAAGACGGAATCACGGAAGGCTATAGCGACGACTACGAAGATGCAGAACGTAAGAGAGAGAGAGAGAGAGAGAGAGAGAGAGAGAGTAATGTCGCGAAAATCTAAACAAATAACGAAACGACTCCATTTTTATATATATATATACTTATATATATAAGCGGGGCAAGGCGAGAGTCGCCCCTATCCCGCCCCCACCCCCGCCTTGGGGTCAGATGCGGGCGGAGCCACCCGCCTCCTGCATCTGACGAACGGGGGCTCCGGAGCGGAAGCGGGGTGTGGCCCGCTGCCTGCCCCTAGAGTTGGTAGAATGAATGAGTTTGGCAGGGGCATAACAAGTTTCAAGACTCTTCGCCAAGTCCTGTAGCTATAGAACAAAAAACCGAGTTTTCAAAAGGGAGGAACGAGATCTCGCTATGATTAGTTTATATAATTCCCAATGATTGAGTTGCCCTGCTGCAGCACTAGCAAGAAGAACCTGTGGGAGTAAACGAAAAGGGAGGGAGGGAGAGAGAGAGAGAGAGAGAGAGAGAGAGAGAGAGAGAGAGAGAGGGGAAGAAGATGAAGTCCATGCATGATAATAACAACGGTAGTAATAATAGCTGGTTGGGTTTCTCTCTCTCGCCCCACATGAAAATGGAAGTTACTCCTGATCCTCAGCACCCTCAACATCATTACCATCATCAAAGCCAGGCTTCTTCCGCTGCTGTTTCCAGTGCCATCCCTACTAGCTTCTACCTTTCTTCTCACCTCAATGGCTCTGCAATCTGCTACGTGGTGGGAGAAAATGGCGGCTTTCACTCCCCTTTATCTGTGATGCCACTCAAGTCAGATGGGTCTCTCTGTATCATGGAAGCTCTCACTAGATCACAATCAGAAGGTACGCTTCAGCATTTAGCTCCATTCTTTGGTTCAGAAACAAAAAGGTTTTGCTAAACTCTAGAATTTACTCTGCTCATCTTCTTTTGTTAAGGGATGGTGCATAGTTCCTCTCCGAAACTAGAGGACTTTCTGGGCGTTGCAAGTATGGGAGCCCCCGAGTATGGAAGCCATGAAAGAGAAGCAATGGCTCTTAGCTTAGACAGCATCTATTATGATCAAAATGTCGAAGCTGTAAACAGAAGGGACCATCACTTGGACCTTCTGCAAGAGCCCTACAGGCAACAAGAGCAACAGATTCCAGTTCAAAATCACCCACACTATTCGGGGTTTCCCTGTCTTGGGATTTACCAACCACCATTAGATGAAGAATCTAAGGGCACCCATTTAGCCGATTGTGGTTCCCAAATCCCTCAAATCTCAGATGATGGAATACCTTGCCTCAAAAACTGGGTGTCTGGGCAGTACTCTGCCCAACATGTCCTGGGGCAGCAGATGAATAGCAACATGGTTGATGATTGTGGAGCTTCTGGGTCTCTTGTTGCAATTGGTTGTGGAGATTTACAGTCTCTAAGTTTGTCCATGAGCCCTGGTTCTCAGTCTAGCTGCGTTACAGCTACAAGGCAGATATCACCTACTGGAACAGAACGTGGTGCCATGGGAACAAAGAAGAGAGGCCCGGGAAAAGTTGCTCAAAAACAGCCTGTACATAGGAAATCCATAGACACATTTGGTCAGAGAACTTCACAATATAGAGGTGTTACAAGGTTTGTTGTTATCGTTCATGGTCTCCTCTAAGATTGTGTTTGGCAACTGAGAAGTTGCTTTCTTAGATTTCTAATTTCAAGTACTTTTCCCCTCGTAAATGTTAAATTAACCATTATCAATTTACCTCAACCAGACACCGATGGACAGGTAGATATGAGGCCCATCTGTGGGATAACAGTTGCAAGAAGGAAGGACAAACCAGGAAAGGAAGGCAAGGTTAGTGAAATAAAGCAACAGCTATTCACAGTAGTTGTTTGGAAGTATTCCTTTCTTTACACGATTCTTTTGCATTTTGTGTTGACTCCCTGACTTGTGACATTAATTTTTATTTGCCATGTTCATGCATCTCTGGCGAACGCCTTTTCAATCGAATAACGATCGTTTCAGTTTATCTGGGTAAGCTAATTAGCTCCCCCTGAAAAACATAGTTAAGGACGGGTTTTTGAATGAAATATCCTTCTAATGTTTTAATTAAACTAATTTAATCTAATGGAATTCAGGGGGTTATGATATGGAAGAGAGAGCGGCCAGAGCTTATGATCTTGCGGCCTTGAAGTACTGGGGACCATCCACACATATTAACTTCCCGGTATGATTCAAACCCGGATGTCTCTCATTATTTTGATGCTTTAAGCTACTGAAATCCCATTCTCTTGGTCTTTTGGCAGTTAGAAAACTATCAAGTAGAACTAGAAGAAATGAAGAACATGAGTCGGCAGGAATATGTTGCTCACTTAAGGAGGCAAGATTCCGAGTTAATTGTTGCATTCTGTCACCTTTGCTGCCTTATCTTTTCAGGTCCATACTCAAGCTTTTCCTTTGCTTTTTACAGGAAAAGCAGTGGTTTTTCCAGGGGGGCTTCAATGTACCGTGGGGTCACGAGGTTTTGTTTTGATTTTGTGTGGGAGAGAAAAATCCGTTCCAGCTAATACTCTGATTTTTGTTGTGTTCTTATTATTTGTCGTTTCACGCAGGCATCACCAGCATGGTAGATGGCAAGCTCGGATTGGCAGGGTTGCAGGGAACAAGGACCTTTATCTCGGGACGTTCAGTAAGTCATTGCATTTTCTTTTTTGTTTAAATTCCTCGTGAACAATTTCGATTTTACTACTAATTGTTTGTATTTTTTCGTAGTGATTTGTTGATATATTTGGCTCTAGTTGCGTTTGTAGAAATCAGAAAGAACTTCATTTCGATCAAACCTCCGTTCCCCGACCTTTTTTTCCTAGTACTATTGAATAGTGATGCATGCTTTTGATAAGGCTGAATTTCTACTTCGAGACTGCAGCGATGAACTTTTTTAAGGCTGTTTCCTCTCACAGATGAAAAGATAAAGAAATGGCATGATTAAAGGCGTTGCATTTAAGCAAAGCTCTTACTGAAATTTCTTCCTAATCTAAATTTCAGGCACCCAAGAGGAAGCAGCCGAAGCTTATGACGTTGCTGCCATTAAGTTTCGTGGGGTAAATGCTGTCACTAACTTTGACATCACCAGATACGATGTGGAAAGGATCATGGCCAGCAGTACTCTACTTGCTGGGGAACTGGCTCGGCGAAACAAAGATAAAGAGTCAAGAACTGAAGCCATTGAGTACAATCCATCAATGCAGAACGGTGGCGGAACCAAAATTCCTGAAAATAACAATGGGAATGGCTCAGATTGGAGGAGGGTTTTGTGCCAGCCCCCCCAGCAAACACCCAACTCCTGTGTCGAATCTCTTGAAAACAAAAAATCTTTAAGTTTTGTCGATTATCATCGAAATGCTTCTTTCTCAGTGGCCCTACAAGATCTCATTGACGTTGATTCAGTAAACTCAGGCCAGGTGATGGCTAATGACTCCGGCAAACATGGAACCCACTTTTCTAATCCATCCTCTCTGGTGACCAGCTTGAGCAGCTCAAGAGAGGCTAGCCCGGATAGAATAGGCTCCACAAATCTATTTGCGAAGCCTCCTTTGGCGTCAAAGTTCATTAGCCCTGCTGCTGGTGTTAGTTCTTGGTGGGAATCGGCTCAGTTGAGGCCTGCTGCAATCCCCATGGCTCATTTGCCTGTTTTTGCTGCTTGGACTGATACCTAAAAAGTTTATATGTATTTTTCACATGTGAAGTTTTGCAAGCAGTTGGAAAAGGAAGAAATAGGTTTTGGTGGTTGGAGGAAAGGAAGGTGATGTAAGATTTGATTTTGTTTCTTGAAGTTGCTAGTGGGGGATGTTGGGAATTAATGAAAAGAAAATGAGATGGCCAGCTATCCGTCTCTAAGCAAAGTGCTAGAAACTTTTTCAAAACCGAAACTTTTGGCTCATGTTGGAATATGAAGATCTTGAAAAATAGATGGGAGAGGGATTAGGGAAGAACCAGTGATTAAATTCCGATCCATGAAATGGTGTTTGCAATATGGAAGCGTCCATTACATTGTTGAATTTTCTTTTTCCACCTTTTTTGGTCCTGCAAAGTGCATAGTGCAGAACCATCAACCAGCTCAGTGTTTCCCAGTAAATGCGAAGGGGCTTGCTTTCACCATATTATCTATCATCTCGTTTCATTCCCCAATCTGTTCCTCAATCTGCATTACACCATCATTACAAATTCCTCCTTTCTTATCCGAGATTTCCTGAAAGTGCGGACCGCTGTCACAGATGGGCGTGCCCTAGGCAAAAATTTTTTATTTATATTTTTTTAATATTTTAAAAAAATATAAAAAAATTATCAAATTAGTCACTTGCTAAAAGAGGAAAAAAAAAAAAAGCATGAGCGGTCAAAATGAGAACGACATAATAACATTATTTTCTTCAAAAGCAATCAATATTAAACTACATTATACATAAAAACAAAAGGGCGGGAAAGATTATTAGATAATGGCCTTGGTTGGAATATATAGGGGTTTATTCATTATTGTCCTAATTGATTAGAACTATGTCTCCTATTTTATCCAAAAAATGAAATCCTTAGCTTTTCTAGTTCCACTTGCTGTAATCCAAAGATGCTAAAAAAGGTCAGGACCGCATAATTTAGGGTTTCCCACGTGTACCACAGCTTGCATGCACGTTTGAGCTAGATTACCATTATTTGCTTGAATTATGAAAATGGAGAGTGAGAGGACCATAGTGCCGGGAAAAAGCAGGAATCAGACCAAATAAAGGTGGGATTAGCTCTGTATGCATTATTGTACTTAAGAATCCGACTAAACGACAAAGAAATTAGAGGTATTGAGTATTGACTTTCTGGTATATATGGTAATCATTTTGTTAATTTCCTTTTCCATTATCATTTTGACTTTCTGCCTTCTGGTGTAATAATGGTGTTAAAGCGTTTAACATGCAAAGGCATGACCTATTATTAATTATAGAAGAAGAAAAAGTCTCAGTTGTAGACTTGTCGTTCATGCTTCCCATGAAATATAACGCAATTGGAGGGGAACATCCTGCAGTAGTTTAATGTTAAAAGTCTCTTCTGAGACTAATTTCCTGGCCTATACATGAGTTCCTAATTATTATCTATTGCAGATAGGCAGGACTTAGAGCAATCTCATTGACTTACCTAAATTTCATCGAAAGTCATATTTTGAAGAATGTCTTTTAAATTTGCGCTACATTAAATTAGTTAAACATAATTTATTTAGAAAATGAGTTACAATAACTTCATTCCTATAATTATATATGAAAGGAACTATAACATCTTCATTTTAATATTTTATTATTTCCTATGTTTTCCTTTTGCGTCCCTATAGTGTAATTTCATTCCTACAATAACTTCATCCATAGGATGCATTTTTCTATTATTAAATATATTTTTATAAAATAATATTAATCATCTTTCTTTAAATTTTTTTAAAATATACAAATAATTTTATTTTTTGCATCTATCTATAATCATGCAAAAATTATAATAATATGAGAAAATATGAATAAACTTTTTATTAATTATTTATAAAGTACAAAATAATACAATAATCTTATCTTATGACCAATTATAATAAAAGTAATGTTTATCTATATAATTTAATTAAAGAAATATTAATAAATAATAATAATATTTTATTATTCTAGAGAGTGTGATGGTTAATTCAATATAAACTTTAAGTTTTGAGTGATTGGATAAAAGTAAAAAAAATTCATATTAGTCAAATTTTAAAGATTGTGATGACTAATACAATGTCAATGCTTAGAGTTTAGTATCTTTTGCAAACATAGCTAATATTATAAGAGCATTCTCATTGGATTATGCAAATGCAAAAACATAATTTACATAATATTTCATGATTTTGTATTTGACTATTCCATTCAAAACTTATGCCCACATTAGATAATCTATCTATTAGTTAAAATAATAATAATTATATATATATATATATATATACACACACACACGGAAGGTATAGTTTTGGAAACAAGTACACGAACATATTATTCTGCTAATTTCCATGGATTTTTTTTTTTTTTTTAACATTCCATTCCATTGATATTAAAACGAGTTGATGAAATATACCGTGGATTGCGGTTTGTTTTAAAAACATGTACTTTCCAAGAATCTCGCGAAAATAGTGGCGATGAAAAACAAACCGAGAAAAAGAAAATCAGCCTTGATTAGACTAATTAAAGGGAAACAGCCAAACAAAAAGGGGAACAAGATTGATGGTCAAAAAGATTGCAACTTCTGTGGAAAAGATTTCGAAGCAAACAGCTACTCATTTTATTTGAAATATAATGATAAGAGTTACTATTTGGTATAACTCATTTATTTATTTTTTATTTAATAATTAAAAAAGTGATTATCAATAAAGTTATATATTTTTTAATTTTTTCTTAATGACCATGAATGTTAAAAAAATATTTAAAAGAAAATAGTAAAAAAAATAAAAATTTCAAATATACTATAAAGTAATAAAAAGGTATTAAGAGTATAGGCTTCGTTTGCTTCTTAAACTTATCTCAACTCATCATTACAACTTTTTCAAATTCCAACACAAAATATAATAAACAATTTAACTTTTTCAAATCTAAAAATAATAATAATAATAAAGAATAATATTCTAACAATATTTTATTATCTCAACTCAACTCAACTCAACATCCAAACATACCCTAAGTCTATCATTATACTTATTTTGAAATAGTAGGAATCACTTATCTTAATTTTCTTCCAACACTTTGAGAGTACTAGTCAACAGATATATGATTACAATTTACAACATTATTAATGTTGATAGGTTATATAAAATGACAAAAATGAGTAGCTGTATATGTATATATAGTTCATGATCTGCATCAATTGCATGTAGTTCGTGTGCATGCTGAAACAAGAGGAAAACAATTACTGTATTTTATCAGGGTCAGGGGAAGCAAGCATGTTTGGACAATGAAAAAGAAAAGAAAGACAACGTTGTAGTACTGTACGAGTTGAGGTTTTAGAGGAATGTTATAATCCGTCACTATTTATCCCTACTATTTATCCCTACGTTCCATACTTGATAGTATATTTTTTTATAAAATGTGAGGTGTAAGATAGTAAATAGTTACTGATGAGAAGAATTTTTCAAGATTTTACTTCCGGTCATTGATTAATGTACGTAGATCACGATCCATTTCGATCCACATGGTCATATAGGGTACCATAAACTGGCAGGAAGCAGTTCAGAAATTTATGGTCGTTAGATATTTTTATTTTCAATGAAAAAAATACCTATTTCTATTGAATTAAATTTTTTAGATAAGTGATTATTTTACATAATATCATAATTGAAATCTTGAATTCAAACTTGAACTTTATATTCTAACAAAGAGTAATGCTAGATACAAGTCCTAAATAGACAAATCTCATACAAGCCTTTTGTAAAATAATGAGTCTCACTAATAAATAATAGTTTTATTTTTATATTTTTTTAAGATGGGATCCACTTTTTTATAAGGGCTTGTATGAAATTTGTCTATTTGAAACTTGTACAAATAATTTCTCTTTAACAAATATTAATTATTTTGCCGGAGGTAGAAAGCGGGATTTTTGTTCTCATTTAAAAAGGCAGTTATGAATACTAATATGAAAGGTTAAAAAAGAAAACGAAAATGAGATTCTAGGATAAAACAGATTTCATTTGCAATATTAAATCTAGGTTATGCATGGTAGGTTAAGAATAATAATCTAAAATTGCTTAATTAAATCGGATGGTTCATTGTTCAACTCGACTTTATTGTATAGGCAAGGAAATTAAGTTTGATTGAGAGAGAGAAAAAAAAAACAGAAAACAAGAACATTAATAACCCACCAACATTCTGAAGAACAGTGTCGGATGGATTTAATTTTTCTTTCTCGTTCACAGAAAAAGGTCATAAAAACACTGATCCAAGCTTCAATTCATTGTACTTTTGTATCACCTGAGCAGAATAGTAAGGACTTTTGGGTTGTTTTGTTTGATATAATTAATAATTTCTTAGGATGAGTATCACAAATATCATTTTAGGTGTGGTTTGAATAGTAAAATGAGATGAAATAATTTTAGATAAAAATTGAAAGTTAATAAAATATTGTTAGAATATTATTTCTTAATATTATTATTGTTTTGAAATTTGAAAATGGTGAATTATTTATTATATATTATGTGAAAATTTAAAAAAATTATAATGATGATATGAGATGAAATATTTTTATTATCCAAATGACACTATTTTGAATAACAATGGCCCTCGGCACCGATCATCTCTCGTGGATCCTTTGATTTCTTTAGTATATATATGTGAACATTAACTGTGTCGCGAGGATATAAATAATAAAATATTTCACATAATATTAAAATAGAAGATTTTGAACGCTTTACAATTGACCCAAATAATAAAAATTTATCTCTTTTTCTAGTTTTGATCATGGCCTCTCAGTAGAAATTAAAGTAGTAATATCAATTGAGATGTATTGAACGCTTTATATATATTAATAATGTCTGTATCTCAAATTCACTGACATCCATCCATTGGAATGTCTTTTATATTAATAAAACAATTGCATATTGCCAAGAAAAAAAAATAGCAATGGCCCAATATATAGTGGACTTTGAAGTACTAGTCCTCCTGCACCATGCTAGTGTATGCACCAAATTGGGTTAGTTTGGTGGATTTGGACCTTCTGGTGTCGTATATTGCCAAGCAAACAATAAGTTTAATAACAATCACCATCGTACCACTAACAATACCCATAAAATTAACGAAGTGAGGGTTTGGTTGGACACAGTACGTAGTCCAAACATGCAGCTACCTATGTACGTACATTTTCAACCTAAATGGTACATATGATATATTATATATCTTCGTGGCCTTGTCTTATTGCTCGTCCAAAATATATAGGTTAGGGAAATTGAAAGCATCGTCGTGGAATGTTTTCCTGTAAGGGGACCTCTAACTAGCTAGCTAGTAGCCCTTCTTTCAACCTTTTGCTTGCCTTCAATTTGGACCATTCCCTCTTAGCTAAAGATTGTCAGGTGAATTTATGGATATTATGACAACGATATTCATGCGTACGGCTAATCGAACAATAGATAAATAAATATTTTTATTTTTTAAAAAAGGAGATGATGTCTAATTGCTTGTTGTTAGGCTTTTATTACGTTTCGAAATTCTTCCACATAATGAAGAAAACGTTGCATCAAACAAGCTAGCTAGCTAGTCGTGTACGTTGCATGCGTATTAGAAAAAAATTAACTTATAACTAATCGTGTTACTTTAATTACATGAACAAATGTAAGAGAAAATTAATAAAATGCCACATTATTTTTAAAATAAAACTATAAATATCAATTTTAAAACGTTAGAAATTTACTAGAACTTAAATTTAAAATCGAGATAATTTTTTATTAGAAGTATTTAAATTCAAATCTGATTTTTTTTTTTTCCAAGAAGAGTGCTATGTACCTAAAGTCGTGGGCAGTACGTTGCAATAAATAGATCCAGTTCATGAAACACATGATGAATCAAGTGCGACCAGAATCACTGTCAGCAGCGAGAAGCATTCATTTGCTCCGGCAATACGACATTTCACTTGGAAAACCTGGAATTTTACGTGGGTTTTTCAAAGTACGTACGACTGCTATAAATTTAATAGAGTAGATGAAGCCCATGAATGTGCTGTCTTCTGGCCCAACCTACACTGGCCAGGAATTCTTGAAAGCACCACATAAAGGATAGAAAACTGGCCAGTAGATTATTAGTACTCCATGCATATATAGAATAAAATTAAATATGTTTCTAATCCATGATATTTATATGGTTTAATTCGCTCATTGTACCACATTCCATCGGAGAATATCAATCATCCAGAAAGAAAAAAGAAGAAGTAAATCACACCAGAGAAAATTCAAGAGACACCCCCTTTTTTTTTTTTTTTTTTTTTTGTGTTCATCCTTCATTATCACCAGTACCGGAATCGAGAACAGCAAAAAATTTGGAGTACTGAAAAATATTGAGAAAGAGATGTCACAATGAAGAATTAAAATCATCGATCTGGCATGCAAGGTGGGGTCCCGCTGATGAAACATGAATGCTTCTTAGCACCCTGTCATTTTTGTCATTATCAGAAGTATCGCTCGGCGATCAAATTGTAACTTGTTTTGTCTCGTGCATTTTCTCAATCGTTCTTCCCAAAGCAAGAATGCACTGCAGTCGTACAAATTCTGGCCCTTCTGGACACTTCATGCATGGAAGACATGCATGCAACATAACTGGTTCTAGATCTTCCCATGATATTTTGCATTGCACCTTTGTATATATCACCGGATTTGATAAAGTTCAAATCCCTGGAATCATTCGCATGGCTTGTAAGCGTTGTCTCTTTTTTTTTTTTTCTCAGCTGTAAGCGTTGTCTCTTGCTAAAACAAGTTCTATCTATTATTATTTTTCTCCCGACGATCCTACACACTCATCACTTGAGCGTTGGATCTTGCCAACACAGCATATGATCATCACTACAATGTAATAAAAATAATATTTATGATAAATTATTTGTGATAATAAAAGTTATTTTTGTTTTCCTTTTTGGGAGGTTCTTAAAAGTCTACGCTAGAAATAAGATGGAAAGGAAACAAAGCGTTGAAAATTACGTGGAAGGGAAGTAGGAAAGGCCAAAGGATAAGGACAGCTTCAGGACATAGGACATATTGACACAAGTTTGAGCTGAGAAGGTGACAAGACGGAAGTATAGGAGTCCCGATACATGCATGGTTTAGGGTTTCTGAGCTGGAATCCTTCTTAACCGAGGCAGAGATCATAGAGCATGGAAAATGGAGGGTGCTGTCCAAGTCACGGATCTAACTGAGGATCTTAGGGCCCTGACATTTCGCCTCGTGATCCGGCTATTACTTGCAGCTACAGTAGTCCGACCTGGCATTTCCTGGGTCCTCTAATGTATGTCTGTCGTCTTGTGTTTCAGTCCAGCCGTAAGTGTCGTGACTCTTGTCGTCAGGCTAGTGTAGAGAGAAAGGTAGAGGCTCATAGTGTGTCTGTCGAGTACGTGGTAGAGAGAGATCACAGAATCTAGTAGCGGGAATCCACTGTACGCGGCATTTATCTTTCCTCTCTCTAAAACCCACGCATTTTTGGACGATGATAGGATCATAGGCTCCAACTGGTTTGCAGGCAGTTTACAAATAAAATAAAAAAAATCTTATAAAATTATAAGATACTTTTCGTATCACTTTTTTTATTATTTTTTTATTCTTTCATTATTTAGGTTATAAACTGATTGTCAATGAGCTGTAACTGTAAGGTTTCATTATTCCGCATTTTTTCCTCTGCATCCTTAATCGTGACAAAATTGTTATATTAGTTTGGGTGGTATAGTAGGTTTGGACAGTGAGTTGTAATAAAACGAGTTGAAATAAAAGTTGTTAAATAAAATATTATTTTTTAATATTATTATTATTATTTTAAAATTTATAAATTTTAAATTGTTTATTATATTTTATATAAGAATTTAAAAAAATTGTAACGATTAGATAAAGATGAGTTGAAATCAACTTTCAATCCAAACGAGACCTACTTTACTACTACATTACTATCCAACTATTTTTTTTTTCATTTTGTTTTTTCAATCTAGATTAAAAATCTATATCTAGAAGAAAATAAACTAACATAATTCAAGTTTATAAAAATTGACATTTTTTTGTTCTTTGAGTCATTTTTTATTAAATTGAATTTATTTTTAATTAAATTACATGATTAATTGGTTGATTGAATTTATTTTCTTTTAAATTATACAAAAATTTCATTCTCTAGGATTTTTAATTCAATTCAAATAACAAAAGGGAAAAAAACAATTGGATAATAAAATAGTAGTAAAATAGGTATAAGTGGACCTTACTCATTTTCAAAATGATTACGCGACTTTTACGCACTTCACAATTATATGTAGAATTACTCGGTTACGTTGTTATATGATTCACACATTGTCAAGAATATGATACTAGAAAGCAAAACATAATGGATAAAAGCAAATAAGGCGTTTCTAAAAATATCTCAAATCATTTGTGAATAATAGTGAAATAATTTGTAAATATTAATGGAATAGTAGTAAATTATTTGTAAATAGTAATAAATTATTTATGAATAGTGGTGAAGTAATCTAAGAACAATTTAGTTCCCAAACATGCCCTAAAAGTGCACGACGAAAAGCAATAAAAATACAATTAACGCTATTTGTACATACAGTTTTATAAACAAGATTATAAGTGTTGAGTGGAAATCCCATTTTTTGAAAGTTTTTTTTATTTAAATTTCTAGTTTATAATTTTAAAATTTTCATTATCTTCAATACATAACCAATATGGTTATATAAATAAAATTGAAGTATAGAAAGCATTTAACTAAAAATACATGTTCATCAAACTGGATTTGGGGTGGGCGACAGGCCCGCTCCACTCATCTGCGCCACTCTGGGGCAGATAGGGGCCCCCTTCCGTAAGGTGCAAGAGTGTGGGCATCCGCCCACACGTTGTGAAGACGTGACAATGGGGCCCAGGATAGGCCTAGGCCAGGCCGAAACATCCCCATCTGGTCCGCATATATATAGTCATTATAAATTTATGAACAATGCTAGATACAATTCCTATTTTGAGGACTGCAATGTAAGCCTAGGCTATTTTAACTTTAAAATTTTTTAAAATTATAAAACTATCCCTCCTAAAATGATGTTTTTTCTCATTTAATAAAGGGCCTGCACATACAGTCCCCAAGTGGGGACTGCAAATAGAATTTCTCTAAATTTATATAATTAGATTTATAAGGAAACCCTCCCCTGTTTCGATTCCTCACCACATTATCTTGTTTAGATTCAAAACTCATCTCAACTTATCTCATCTCATCATTATAATTTTTTTAAATTTTCACACAAAATATAATAAACAATTCAACTTATTCAAATCTCAAAACAATAACAATATTAAAAATAATATTTTGACAATATTTTATTCAACACGTCTAAAATCATCTCAACTCATCTCTGAATCCAAATGGACCTTGAAACCCATTCTCTCTGCATCTTTGTAAGTATTAATCCGAAACCCTTTCATTTTCCTTTTTCATTTTCTTTTTTTGCAATGGACTATGGAGGATGTGATTGTTTCACTAGATTTTGAGGATGAGATTATGTTTTAGATGTTGTGGAAAATGTGATTGATTGGTGTTTGTGTTTGTTCGATGTTGATGGATTTCGGATTAAAGCCTTAGCATAAATTAAATCCGAATCCTTAAATTAATTTTTTATATGCGGGGTTTGAAACCCTAATTTATCTTAGGGTTTCTAATTGAAATTCGAAATTAGGTTAGGGCCTCGTTATGAAACCCCTAGCCTAATTTATTTTGGAGTTTCAATTTTAAAACTCCATACTCTTTTATAAACTTTTAAAATTGAAACCCAAATAATTTTGGTGTTTCAGTTTTTAATAATTTCTATACTCTTTTTTTTTTTTTTTTTGGGTGTCTCAACTCAAGTTTGTGATTTTTTTTATTTTATATTTTCACACTGATATCACTACTTTTTTATTAATGTTTTCAATATAGATGGTTAATCCCGAAATGATATATCAAAACGCATTGGTTTCGGAATATTCCGTTGCAGTACTTTGTTAGTGAATTATTTGTAATTTTTTTTACATATGTATATATTATTATTAATTCATAATTTAATATTCTCATTTTTCCTGTCTATTCAGGTATGATTATGTCACTTGCCACTTGAATTAACCATCTCATCTTGCTACAAGCCTATGTTCATGTTACTTTTTGTTTACCTTTTTTTAAGATGTATTTCAATTGGCCAGATGGACCCATTGAGGCCCACCGGGGCAGATGGACCAAGGGCCAATCCGCCCCCGGGCTGGGGCACCCCTTGTCCGGGGTTATGTGCAGGTAACAGCCATAAACTGGATAATTTCTAATGGTTAATATTTCAAATTATCTTCCATTTTTCGTTGGTATTAAAAGATATTGTTATGAACCTTTTTTCCAAGGGTTTTTTTTTCCCTATTTTCCCTCTTATATGATGTTTACCTACGTTTGGTAGGCGACCTAGCGTGGGGGAAATGCCAACTTTAGTTGCACATTTTATTCTTATATCGATATGAAACTTATCATCAAAAGAATAAAGATAGACCTCATGCATCATCCTATATCACTCTAAAAACATGTCGAGACTTGTTTAAAGGATCTTTGTACTTGTAATGCGCTAAAGAATTCTATGTGAACGGCCGACCACTTGATTCTGTCCTAGCGAAATTCCGATAAAGTATGAACCTGGATGTTTCCCACCTACACACAAGCCCATATACGCATCGGACTATTCCGGCCTCCGGGCTTCATGTTTAGGCTTCATGTATGGGCTGCAGTCATTCAGCCTATAAGAGATCTAAGTCCTGTCGTCGACTTGGATTGGGCCCAAAAAAATTGAGTTCACATTGAATATTTAACGTCCTTGGAGTTGGGTTGTCAACTCTGCACAATATCTAATGAGATAAATTCTTGCAGTAACGAGTTTCGAGCGAACATGTACAATCTGCGTCAAGACATTATTTTAAAAACTTAAAATGCATGTTTTTATCTACGTAATTGATTAGAGTTTCACGAAGAATTTAGATGGTTGGATTTCGAGGACATTTTTTGAAAAAGATAAAAATAAAGGAGATTGGTCGACCTGGAAAATTTTAAGAAATTTTTTTGGATAAACACAAAAATATTTTATAAATATAAACTTACAAATTGACGTAACTTCATGTTATACGTTGGATTTATTTTACTATAAAAATAACTTTACAATCTGATCTATCATTTCAAACTACGTTAATTTGTTAATTTACATCAGTGAAATACTCTTGTGACTAAACATTTCTCCGGTATATAACAAGGAGCAAATAAAACTGAACACTCGGAAAGCAATATGAAAAATCACAGCTATTCGTATTAATTAGTGTGATTAAAGATGATAGTATTAATTAGTGTGATTAAAGATGATAAAATTAAGATAAAATACGGCATATATGAAGAGAAAATATATATCGATTTTAGTCTAATGTAGGTGATAGCCAAATTCTGGGTCGGCCAGATGATCATTTGTCTAGTCTAATGTTGTCGCTGTAATGGAATATACAAGCGTGATTGCAACTCCAACGAAATAAATGGTGGGGGAATTGCGGAGCAAGTTTCTCTGTTTTCTCACCAAGAAATATCATTTTGTGCAATCTCCAGGAGGTGAAGTTCCAGAGCTGAGAGCTATGTTCCATATCTAAACTACTCATTAGGTCCAAAACATACAAATATATTCTTACTTTCTTCTACTTTTCTTACAAGTCGATCCTCGATCTTTGCTGCCGATTGATAGCAGATATTGGATAAAGCCGCAATATCTATTATTTTAAAGCCTGTTCTAAGTTATTTCTGTATGTCAGAGAGGGTACCAATATTGCTGCACATTCAGGAGTGCAGCAACTTCTTGATGTGGAAACATCGATAGATGGTTTTTAATGATTATTTGGTCTATAAGCCGCCATGTGGGTCTGATGATCAGTTGCTTCCCATAGCATCAGGCATCATTGATTTTCTTCATCTTCGTTTACAGCAGCCTTTGTGCTTTAATTTTTAATGATTCATTACTTCGTTCTGCGCATGCTTCCATCTGTTTCATTGGAGGATATATGGTTTGAGACACTTTGCATCTGTTTTAATATAATCCCCAATATCCATTATGGGCTCAAATTTTATAACGTGGGTCATTTTTTGTTATTAACAAAAAATTTAGGTGCAGTCAGTATATTTTTTGCACACTCTATTAATGTAATTAATTGTGTCACTTTTTTTTAATATAAAATAATTATTTTGACATATCACATCAGTTGAGTACGTAAGAAATACACAAAAATGACTGTACGTAACAAAATTTTTTTTTTAAAATAATCTTGGTGAATTGTTTTTCCGAGTACTCAAGACTCTAATATTCACCTTTAAGAAATACATGGCTAATGTAAAAGTTTGACATATCAATTAATAAAATAAAGTATTTGTGCGTATATGTTTTTTTTTTTTTTTTTTTTTTTTTTATAATTTTAAACTTTTAAGACAAGTGACGTATTTAGACACTAACTTATGGGTAAGCTTGTTAGCTGGTGTTTTTGGTTTTTTTTTTATCTTCAAAGAAGTAGATGGCTTTTAGGATGGGTTGGCAACTTTTTGTAAAGAAGCAAAAGTTTCATTAAAAGTATAAATCTTCCAGGCCAAAAAGAGTGAGTAAGTGAGCATCAAGCATGGGCTGTCAACTTTATAAAGCAAAGAATTAAAAAAAAAAAAAGTGATTAATTTATCCTAAAGAAATGTACTAAGTCGATATTATTATGGAGATAAATTGGGGTTGGGGAAAATAAATAAATAAATCTGAAGAGGCAAGAAATCTTGAGAGATTCTTCTCTTAGGTATCAAACCCATCATTGCTAATTAGGATTTAGGGAGGACCACAGGGGAGGATTAGGTCCACCGCAAGCTCAATGCAAGCTGCACGCGTGATGAAGGGCCCTCTGCTTTATTTTTATAATTTGCTGTACTGGTTTCAGTGATGTTTAACACATGCAACACATTTCTGAGGTCTTACCTGTTGAAGATTATTATCTTGTCTTAATTTTCATAATCATCAAATTACTTTGATTTCATATTATCTTGATTTTATTTTTATAATATTTAAGATATTTACCCTATTTTATTTTAATGCATTTTCTATATAAATAGGAATGTATATATTGTATTCAATAACAATTGAAAAAGTAAAAATATAGTTTTCAAAGTCTATTTCCTTCTTTCTCTCTTCTCCATATTCTTTTATATTATATTATATTATATTTTTTATCATCGTATTAGAGTCATTGACTAACGCTAGACTTGATTATGTGGAATATGTACTCTTCCACTACCTTTACCTCTTATACAATTTTCATCGCCGTTCAATTATGTATTGTCTCAAATTAATGCATTTGGAATATCTCTATTTGCTGTGAGACCTTTTTTTATTGATTTTAATATGTTGTGAGCATTGTTTGCAGCCATAAATCCAATTTGGCCTTTTGATTTTGGCCCAATAGTAAATATAGCTCATTGTTGGCTACAGCTCCAGATTTGATATTCCAGTTTCCAGCCACTTCATCACCAACACCATCATCTCATTGGCGATCGATTAATAAATATGAAAGCTACTTTCAAATTTCAAACTCAAGATTAAAAAGTTCTTCACCTTGAGTTTAAGAGGAGATGTTGAAGATAATATGATATTATCTTGATTTGATTTTCATAATTATCAAATCACTTTCATTTGATATTATCTTGATTTTATTTTTATAATATTTAAGATATTTACATTATCTTATCTCAATATAATTTTTCTATAAATAAGGATGTATGCATTGTATTCAGTAACAATTAAGAAAGTAAAGAGTTAACCCTCAAAGTAGGGGTGGGCAAGGGGGGCCCACCCTCCGCTACCTTGCCCCGTTTGTCCTGCCCTGCATGAAGGACTCCTAGCGGGGGCGGGCTTCCCGCCCCGCACCCCACTCTGCACCCTCTCATATTTATAATAAAAAATATTATTTTTTATATTTATATAAATATATTATATATAGATATATACAATTTATTAAAAATTTGAATTCAAGTTAATGGATTGCCTTGACCTCCTATATAAAGGTTGGCCTAGGAGACTAAGACAATCTCAAATACAATTCTAATGAGTTTATATTTTTTTTGAATAAAATTTATAATTATATTATATTTTATAATTTGGATCTAAAAAAAATTTAAACAAAAAAAAAATTATAAATCCAATAAATCATTGAGTTGAGCAGGGGGCATGGTTGAAAACCCTCCCCCGCATGGTGCGGGGCGGGGGGTGGCACCATGCAGATAACACCCCTATCTCAAAGTCTCATTTTCTCTTTCTCTCTTTCTCTATCTTCTTTTATATTATATTTTATTTTTTATCATAACCTGTCCAATGCCCACTAATAAATAGAATGGACCGATATTTGTGGGTCAATGCTCTTTCTATATTAATATGGAACCCATAGTTTTTGGTCTCGGTTTCATTGAATATAATCCTGATGACAGAACATGAATAATTGTTGACTGATTGTGACCAGACCATCATAAAATTATGAGTAATATTACATATAATCGTAGAATGTACAAATGTCATGCAGTCGCTTGGAAAAAGAGTGGGGTCTATTATTAAAAAAATAATTTCTTTTCATGTGGATTCCATATTTATTTACTTTTTTCAAAAGTACTGCACGGCACTTGCACACTCCCAACTACATATATCATTTCTCTAAAATCCTAGATGGGCAGGGTTTCTACTTTCTAGTGTTTAAATTTTGAGCCTTTTGGAATTGAGATAAAAGTTAGGTATAATACTATATGTAAGGGTAGGTTTGGGGGGTGAGATGAGAATTTTGTGTTTTGTTTTAGTGTTTAAAATATTATGTTTTAGTATTATTATTGTATTGAGATTTGAAAAAGTTGAATTGAGATTTAAAAAAGTTAAATTATTTATTATATTTTGTATGTGGATTTGAAAAATGTGTAATGATGAGATGAGATGAGATGAGAATTTTGTGTTTTGTTTTGGTTACCAAACCTGCCCAGTCTGGGACGCGCAAGTTTAGTATAAGCCCTATTATTAAAAAAGGAAGACCCATATAAAGTATAAACCCCTTTTTATGATCTAATTCAACTTTTAATGGAAGCTTTCGACAGTGAGTTGAGTTAAAATGAAGTGAATGAGAGTTAAATAAAATATTTTTAAAATATTATTTTTATTTTGAAATTTAAAAAAATTAAATTATTTATTATATTTTATTTAAAAATTTAAAAAATTTATAATGATTAGACGAAAACTGTAGACACTTTTTTCACGAGGCTCAAATTCATAATTTCTTAAAGGGTTTGAAACTTTATGTCCTGTACAATTATTTTACCTTTTATTTTAAGTAAAAGAACATCGTACGAAATGAGGTTGAAAATTAACTTTTATTTCGATAACATGTGAAATTAATACTTTTTTAAAAATTTTAAACTGATAAAAAAGTAGATTTAGGTCTAGTTTATTTTTACAAATGAGATTAGATGAGTTGAGATAAAAGTTAAAATTTAAATAAAATATTGATAAAAATATTTTTTTAATATTATTTTTATTTTAAGATTTAAAAAAAAAATTGAATTGTTTATTTTATTTTACATGAAAATTATAAAAAATTATAATGATTAGATAAATTAAGATGAAAAGTTTTATAAAAGTAAACGAGACGTTAATCATTTATATTTATGTTAAGATTTAATATTATTTTTTAGCAATAGTTAATTAGTTTACAGCCCTGGAAGAATAGAACTCAAAACCTTCGATCAAAACCATTGGCTAATGGCTATTTCTCAATTTTGAACTGTCTGTCTCCCATGGAAAATAGTGAGAACAACATATTAATCCGCACAAACCTGTGAGTCTCATTGAATATCTGCTTCGCACA
Source organism: Juglans cinerea (assembly GCA_961763995.1). Taxonomy (NCBI): domain Eukaryota; kingdom Viridiplantae; phylum Streptophyta; class Magnoliopsida; order Fagales; family Juglandaceae; genus Juglans; species Juglans cinerea. Next base: position 24,029,646 of record CAUIVZ010000012.1, on the reverse strand, counting down.
GCATCTGAGCAGACATGGTCACGGTAATAGGAAAACAAAAAAATCAAAATTGGAACTCGAGGTTTTGAGATTTCCCATTTCCATGCTAAAGGGTGGGGAGTCGCAGGCCCCAAGGGCAAATAGGAAGGTACTGTGAAGAATGATTTGGCCTGAGTATCCACGTTGATAAGTTTGGTGTACCATTTCAATCATAATTTCCAGAGATTCTCCTTGACTATGCACCATGAAGGACACGCATGGGTCCCTTCTTCATCCAACATCTAAATCATTTCGATCTTTATCAATAGTTTTTTTTTTTTTTAATAATTCTACGTACAACTGTGAAGTGCGTAAACACTGCGTAATCGTTTTGAAAAATAGTAGGATCCACTATTAAAAAATTAATTTTTTTCCATGTGAATCCCATATTTTATTCATTTTTTTCAAAGCGATTACGCGGCGATTGCACAATTCACGATAGTAAATATTTTTTCTTTTTTTTTTTAGTTATTTTTTATTTTTATTGTATTGTTTTTAAAGTTTAAAAATATTATTTGAGAGATCAATATATGTAAAAAAGTATTATATATATTTATAATTTTATTTACCTTAACAATGTATTGCCATATGCGTAATGTTTCATAACTCACAAAGATTAGTATTTAGTTCAAAAATAATAGAGCCTACAAAATAATTTCAAGAAATATAGAAAAAATAAATAAAATAAAATATTTCTTTATATTATGGTGAGAGTAAATTCTTTTTTTTTTAAGGCCTGGTTTGGAAGAAAATTAGCCGTTAATTTCGGAATAATTTGATCTTTTTTCCAGCAAGATCACAACCGGATGAGAGGTTGACCAGATAATTTGGTTTGACTAGATTAGTTGGCCGAGGCTTTGAACAGGCAAAGCACGTAATAATATACAGCTGCTCTCAGGGGACGAAAAAAAAAACTCACATATACAGCTGGAACCCGTACAATGACAAATAGGTAAAATTTGATGATTAGATTCCATTATTCCTTATGTTCCTGAGACCCGAAGCCCCTAAAAAGTAAAAGAAAAAGATTGCTGCTTGCACAAGATATTAAAATGTAGGGAGACAAAGAGCAAGTCTTTTCTGTCCTGCAACCACGGGTATTCACTCAACTTGTTGTATAATCACAGCCGTATACTTGTTCAAATGTATCATCGAGATTGCACGATCACGTTTGAGAATTGAGACAGATGGTATATTTTTTTTTTGGGAAATATAAGTTGTCCACAGTTTGGTTGGTAGATCTGAAAATTAGTGTGATGAATGGTGGTGTACATGGAGGATGATGGAGGTTAGGTGCATAAAGGGATTTCTCAGTATAAATAGGGGTGGGGGGGTTAGTTGGCACTGAGAAAAATGAGTGTGTAACAGCAAAGAGAGGTCTGTTGGAATAGTTGGCAAAGTGTGTCAGTAAAAAAAAGTACCATGTCAAAGAAGCAAGCAAGCAAGCAAGCTTGGTCTTGAAGGGAAGCACCTCTCCAAAGACTCAATTCCTCTGAGAGGGAAAAAAATAAAATATGGCGAAGATTCAAAGTAAATAATATTATAATCCAAGAGAAATTACAGGAGTGAAGTGTGGAAGCAGTGGGAAGGGAAAAGTGATTAGGTTCTGTAATAATTCACCTACAACTGAAGAGCAGTTGGCAGTAGTTTTGTCTTTTAAAACCTTACATGTCACTCCATGGCTGAGGCAGGTATGCAAAGCCTCTTCTCTCTGTCAATCTCTCCTCTCTGTCTCTAGCCTAAGAGCTCACTAGATTGTCTATGATCTGTTAAAGTTGATATTTGATACTTTCTCTGCCCGTTTAAGCAAGTACCCAAGTGGTGAATTTGGCTTCTCTTGTCGAATTTTAACAGAGCATTCGATGCTCTTGAAGGTACAATCAAATGCCCAATTCGGGGTTCAGTGCTAAAACACTGCCCCATTTCAGTTAGTGCACAATTATAGCAAAAAATTGATGCTTTCTGTTCTTCTTTTGGTACTCATCCGAGAATCTGTCAAAAGGGTTTCTGCAACTCCTGGTCTAGTGGTTCTTGGGTTTGTTAGGCCTTTTGATTTCGAAACTTGAAGAACTGGTTATTTCTTCATTTGGATTTCACTGGGCACTACTTCAAATACCAGATTTTCATTGCTTGAAACTTGAAGTGATCCTTCTCAATCAAGTCTTTCTTGAAAAGATCCAAGCTTGCTTAAATCAATCACATTGATTTCTTTTTTGGCAAACGCAATGATGACTGATTGAGTGGAGGACATGAAAAATTCAGTTCTCCCAATTCCCATAAACAAAAGAGGAAAAGGGAATCTGCTTTCTTTTCGCTAGTCTGTTGAGCTGTTAATTAGCCGATGCCATCGTTTGTCTAAGTCTACTTTATGCTCTGAAAGGTTCACTTTCCTGTCTGTGGGAAGCATTTTCCTTTTTCCTTAGAATTCGATAGACTCGATCCTAGGGTTTTCGAAAGGAAGAGGTAATTTGCTGGTGCCGTTTAGATTTTATGCCTGATAGATTTGGATTGGTCCTTTTACTTTGTGTCTATAGGATGCTGCAATAAGAGGCTTCCTTTGCTTTACACCCAATGAGTTCTATAAAGCTGCCAAGGTTTCTCGTTCCTTGTTGAGTCCTGCAAGATATCACCGGTCAATTTTGGTCAAACCCACTTTACCTTTAGTTTTATAGTTTCATTTGTTTTAGTCCTGGTCTGAAGCAACTGTTTTGGTCGGGGTTTCACTTGCTTAGGATACAAGTGAGTTTCCTAGTTCTGTCGGTGTAGCTTCTTAATTTAGGAGATGGATGGTCATGAAAATGAGGGTATCCTCCAATGTCCATCTTCAGGAATGAGCACAAACCCACTGCCTGAAAAGGTTTCAGGAATGATTATGAACTCTGTCTCCATGTATAAACATTCAAATGGAGCTGATCCTTTCTTTAGTTCTAGTTGGGATCCACTCGTTTCATTGAGCCACAATGAGAATTTTGGGGGTTCTTCCATGGTTTCTCACAGAGAATTTGCCAGTACTCCCTACCCTATTGTTCTGGAAAATCAGGGAATTAGTGGCACATCCCACCTGGTACAGTATCCATCCAGTTCCACCTTTGTTGAACTTGTGCCAAAGCTTCCGTGCCTTGGAAGTGGCAGCTTCTCAGATATGGTTAATTCCTTTGGCCTTCCCGAGTGTAGCCAGATTGCTAATTCTGAGTGTCCTCAGAATTATGCCTCAAGCAAAGAGGGTGGCACTGGACGAACTTCAACAAATGGTGCACTGTCTCAGGATGATCGCCAAATCTCAGGAGAGGGTGCTGTAGGATCTTCACCTAATGCAAAGAGAAGGAAACGAGTGTCTGATTATAACAATTCGCCAGTCAGCCCGCGACAGGTAACTTTGAGATATATACTATTGCAACATTTAGGATCTTGAAGATTTTCTGGCCTTTTGCTTTTTTATTACCAAAAGAGTGAAAGTGCTTCGTTGTCCGTGGTAGAATGCTGAGGGGGAGATGGAGAAGGATCTGTCTGGTCAGAGCTCCGATGTTCAAAAAGAACCAGATGAGAAGAAACCTAAAACTGAAAAAAACCCAGGTTCAAATTTTCGTGGTAAACAAACGGGAAAACAAGGTAAAAATGCTTCCAGTGCAGATGGTTTTAAAGAAAATTATATTCATGTTAGAGCACGAAGGGGCCAGGCCACAAACAGTCATAGCCTTGCCGAAAGGGTACTTTCTTATTAACATGTTAAATACTTCTAAGAAAAGTTTTTGCTTTGTTATTAGCTTGGAATGATAGAACTCTCTGCTTTCAGGTCAGAAGAGAAAAGATTAGTGAGAGGATGAGATTGCTTCAAGAACTTGTACCCGGATGCAATAAGGTAATCGGAGTGAGTCAAGTTTCAGAATGATCTCTTATCTTCCTTCGTGTACTTATTAATTTGATGCTATTTACTGTTTTAGATTACTGGGAAGGCAGTAATGCTTGACGAGATTATCAACTACGTGCAGTCGCTACAACAACAAGTTGAGGTATGCTATTTTGCAACTCTAAAAGATTAGGAACTTGTTCATTTCTTTCCCACGATATGCTTCAAAACCAGAGCTTGCATAAATCCAATGGGAACTGGACCCAAGCCAGTTCAATTGATCTTATATCACTAGTTTCTTTTTTTATCCGTGGTCTTATATTGCTACTTCAATACCAGATGATGATATTCTCTCTTTTAACGACTTAGGACCTACTTTTTCTGATAGAAAGTTGCTCTGACTAAATGAAACAAGAGTTTAGGTTCAACTATATTCTTGTACTATGATTACTTTGGGAGATATTTTCGTCAAGAAATGTCTGCTCATTTACAAATGCAAATCAATTTTAAAACCGTGATGGTGTGGTTCTTGAGTGCTCTAATACTCGGTGAAAATGTGCTTGCTATCATGTTGCAGTTTTTGTCAATGAAACTCGCCACTGTCAATCCAGAACAGAACGTTGATATAGAACAGATTCTGTCAAAAGATGTAAGTCAAGATCACCCTATTACGGAACTTGATTGATGATTTAATGTGTATGCCAATTATGTTTGTTGATGAATTTAACTTCATCTTAGATTTCCCCATGTAGATAATTAATTCACGGAGTGGCACCGGAGCTATTCTCGGATTTGTTCCTGGAACAAGCTCCTCTCATCGTTTTCATCGTGGAACATTTCAAGGGACCTTGCCAAGTATCTCCAGTACAACTTCAAAATATCCTTTATTGCCGCAGGTGGAGTTTAATTTCTTCAATTCATGCTGCACGCCTTTTTTCTTCTTGTACTACTAAAATGAGTCATCTTTTTCTACATGCAGACTGTCTTAGACAATGAGCTCCATGGTCTTTTCCAAGTGGGATTTGATTCTTGTCCAGCTGTTGACAATTTGGGATCAAATGGTAATTTGCAGAGGTTCATTTGAGATCGATGCAGAGTGGTGTTACGACATTCTTCTAACGTTGACATACTATCATGTTCCGCAGGGCACTTTAAACCAGAGCTTTAATGATTGGAAGAGAGCAGTGTTGATTTCCTCCTAACAAGATATAAAATATATCAAGTTGACTGCAAATTTAACTCGATTACAAAAGGGGAAAGAAATAGGTCAAAGAATAAACAGTTGTATGCTTGTTCTTCTAATTTTTAGCAGAAGAAGATGACCTGTTAGAATTAGAAACCATGTATATTCGGACAAGAAAAACAATGAGACTTTGGTTGGTGAAGATTATTGTTTCTAATTGTTTCTGTATATAAGAGCCATTATGTGTGAAGCTTTGTGAGAGTTTTGAGGAAACCGTGGAAGAAAATCAAGTGTGTTTATAGGGTACAACAGGTTAAGAGAATAGATGGGACAAGAGGCGTGTCATCCCCTACAAGACTAGCTACCTTTTCAATAAAATGGCATATGCGTTTCTACTTCTATGACGGTCTGCATTCTTGAAACTTCTACTTCTTGAGATGGTTCTACAAAGCATTTCCTGTTGAAAGTGTTACTGCATGTTGAAAACAATTATCTGGGCTTTGCAGTATGAGCCTGCATGCAACTTGGGTCATAATATTATTGGCGATTTGCATTTCATTCACTTCCCACAACGTTCAATGAAGCAACAACACTTGTATCTAGGTCGAGATCTAAACGTACAGACCTAATTTTAACTTCGGGTGCAATGAAATTGACTTAGGTCCCTGTGAGGGGAGGCCCAACGAAGCAGGGCCTGAACCCAGGAAGGCAAAACCATGGAACCAGGGCCAAAAGGAGGAAGCTAGAGATCTTGGGCTATAGGATCAAATATCGAGCGCGCGGCCCACCACAGAAGGGTCCAAGAAGGCCAAGATATGGAACTCTAGGCCCGAGAGAGGAAGTTGAAGACCCGGGGTGAGAGGGCCGGATAACGAACGCGAACCAACTTAGGATGGCCAACCAACACCAAACTCAAATGCATCAAAGAGAACGTCCCGAGGCTTGGCAAAGTGCCAAACCCTATCACTGGGTGGGAACGCCCCATTGCGTGCAGACGGCGGCAGGTGCCCGGTCGTGAATTCGCTAGACTCTAGGCACGCCGCAATTAATGCCTGTGTCAGGGGATCCGGGATGCAACGACACGTCTCACGTACGAATGACGACTCGCCTACGATCTGACACACTGGCATGGCAGGGAGGTGGCGGCAAGACAGACCTAGCCAGGCTGACACGACATGATCTCCCGCTAGGCCGCAGACTGACATACTAGGGTGACAGGAAAATTAGTGGTTGTAGGTCTGATGCCTGACACACCACGATCTCCCTCAATGGTGGAATCTGAATTAAGTATAAATAAGGGAGAACCCTCCTATAGGAGGGATCGATCTCACAATCTACTAGACAATTCTTACTCTCATTCAGCATTTATGTTCTCTCCTCCATAGAGTTACCCACTGACTTAGGCATCAGAGTGACCCCGGAAGTCACCAGAGCCTCTTTTTCCTCTTAGTTGCAGGCGACGTGGAGCTTGGGCTTTGCGGAACTGCTCGGGCAGTGAAACACGACATCAATAGTCTTGTTTGAATGTTGAGCTGAGTTGAGATGATAGAGTGAGTTTTGTAGGGCCCATCTAAAATGTGTTTGAATGTTAATATGAGTTATGATGTATTTATGGGAAGTTGGAAAAAGTTGTGGGTCCCGCGTGTAAAAAGGTATTGAGTTGAAAAATGTTATGGGTCCCACGTATAAAGAAGTTTTAAGTTGAGATGAATTTAGTAATTTGAGAATTGAGTATCTGGATATTAGACTCAGCTTAAAATTAGACTCAACTGATTTCAGTTCAGTCCAAGTTCCAAAAGGGGCCTTAATATGTAATAAGATTGTATCAACGAACTTTTAAAAAACTTTTAGTCCCAATGACAGAAATATCACCATGATTATTCAAGAATGCTTCAGCTGGTTTTTTCCTTTTCTTCTTTTCACTAACCATGCAGTATGTGAAGAATAAAAGCATAATACATTGGTTTGTATTCAAGAATGCTTCAGCTGGTTTTTTCCTTTTCTTCTTTTCACTGACCATGCAGTATGTGAAGAATGAAAGCAGAATACATTGGTTTGGAGGGGAGAGAGAGGAATCATACTCAAGAGAAATGGTGGATCTGCAAGGAAGGGAGCTCCTCAAAGAGGGAGCAAACCATACAAGTTTGCCGACAGAAACCAGTTGACGAATTTAATGTAGTAAATCTGCCAAAAATGAGCAAGATCAATTAATAAAAAAACTGTGTAATAGAATATTCCACAAGGCCAAGACAGCAAGACCCGTAAAACTTTGGGATGCCAATCGCCGGGCCTCAGGCTCACGTACTGAATTTACAAGACCGTTGGTACCAAACCCTACTTGCTTAAAAAAAATTATCCTTAGTAACATCAGTTGGCGTGGTACATTTAACTGACTTCACAGGACACATTATCTTGTATGACAAACCTCGCCTGGGCGGGACGTCGGGTCCGGGGCTGCGTCCCAGACCAGGATTTCTGTTTAGCCGAATGCTTGAAATTTGAACGGACGACAACCTTCGTATAACTCTACATGCATCAGGTCCTTTGCATGTATAAATTAAGTGGGCATCAACAATAAAGCCGCTCAAATGCCCATAAGTTTCAAGCATTGTTACCTTCTTACCCCTGATTTTGATCCTCTAAAATCTATATATTATTAGAGAAATTCTATTTGCAGTTCTTAAGTGGGGACTGTATGTGCAGGCACATTATTAAATGAGAAAACATAATTTTAGGAGGGATAATTTTGTAATTTTAAAAAATTTTAAAGTTAAAATAATCTAGGCTTGTATTGCAGTCCCCATTTGGAGACTGTACGTAGCATTGCTCATATTATTATTAGTTATATAATTTTCATTGTCGTACATATCTCATTTGTCTTACTATTAAATGAAAAGAGAAGTATTAAGTTACGATTTGGATAGTGAAATAAGATGAGATGGTTTTAGATGAAAGTTAAAAATTGAATAAAATATTATTATAATCTTTTTTTTTAATATTATTATTATTTTAGGATTTGAAAAAGTTGAATTATTTATTATATTTTGTGTGAAAATTTGAGAAAATTGTAATAATGAGATGAGATGAAATATTTTTACTATCCAAACGGGGCTAAGTCTACAGCTGATGTGATTCAATGCAATATGTTATATCCATTTTTATAATAAAAGGAGATTTACAATGTTATTAATCATATTTAACGGTGCCAGTGTTTAATAAGATTTATATGTAGAGCAAACATTTATCAAATATAAATGAGAAATGATATAGCATATATCATCAGTCATCACATCAAACTTATATGAAGTAAAGAAATAGAAGATCAAGTTGCCCACTCAAAATCGGGGCTAACTTGACACTCTTTTAAAGATTTTATTTATTTTATAATGCCTCAATGTCTGGTTACTTGGTTATTGTAATACCTAAAACTAACACACGACACTGGAAAATCATTTACGAAGTGGCTCTCTATTGGGAATTTGGATCTCTCAAATTCACCCCATAAGATCCACCTTTTGCAGGAATATCAAGAAAAATAGATAAATAATAACAACACAAGAATTTACGTGGAAAACTTTCAAAACAAGAAAAAAACCACCAGACCCAGAGTTCAAAATCCACTATGTGAAAAATTGTTACAATCACACAATTTTTCTCACCCCAAATGACACCTACAAAGCTTCCCCACTAGCAAAACTTTAACTCTCACCTATTTCCCTTTTACAAAAAAGAAAAAAGGATAATAGGAAAATTTTACCAGTCACAAGTCACTAGCTAAGCTTATGACTTGGTGCACTTAGCCAAGGAGTAGCCTTGAGCCTTGCCTCTTCCTCATTTCCCATCGATGTGGGACTCCAAAGAGCAACACCCAACAATCTCCATCTTGCGATTTTGGCTAGTCTTGCAGCCACGCTCCGCCTCAATGAAGATCTTCATAACTTCCGTTATCATACTCTAACATAAAAGCATACACATTCATAATGAACCAATTCCAAGCATTTCACTTCGGCCCATGTCGAAAACAACATTACTGAAAATTATTGTGTAACTTCCATGTTTGGCTTTCCTAGAAGTTCATCAGCCATCTACATGAATTTCCACCACACACCCTGCATCAATGCCAAACCAATGCCTGTGTGCAAACTTGTGGACCCGCTAATATTATCACATTTTCTATCATGGCAACTTTAGGAATTAGCGGCATGCCATGAGGATGTACATGTCACTTTTCAAAAGACATCGTCTTCCATGTGGAGAGAGAGAGACACACACACAACGTTAGCTTCATTACTAATATCTTCATTTATTGACTTGGAGCCACTTATCGAACATGCTCCTTGTACTAGCCGTTTCATCGGTCGCTATTATCACTGCTGACTTTAGGGGTTGGTCTGCCCTTCAACACCTTGTGTAATCTTGACTGAATCAAAACATCCTTGACTTGAACTTGCCACAAGCCAAAATTGATTCTCCCATCAAATTTCTCCACCTCAAATCTAATAGGATTTGAAACCCTACTTCCTGACATTGCCTTGATGAATTTTTACCGTAGAAATGACTAGTACTCATTAAGTAAGTTCCCAGGAAAGACTGGAGAGTCACAATGATCCCGCTTAAATTCTAATCTCCTAGACAAAAACTCCTTAGACAATACATATCCACACTACCACACCAAAGTTACACCCCACCAAAAAGACCTAGGCTCTGATACCACTTGTTAAAAATTTAGACCTCCCAAATTCACCACCTAGGATCCACCCTTTGCAGGAAGATCAAGAAAAATAAAAAAATAATAACACCACAAGAATTTATGTGGAAAACTCCCAAAACAGGAAAAAAACCACCAGACCCAGAGAAGAAAATCCAATATGTGAAAAATTATTACAATCACATAATTTTTCTCTTCACCCCAAATGACACTTACAAAACTCTCACTAGCAAAACTTTAACTTTCACCTCTTTTCCTTTTACAAAAACAAAGACAATATAGAAATTTTACTAGAGTCACAAGTTACTAACTAGGTTTATGACTAGGTGCAGTTAGCCAAGGAGGCTTGCCTCTTTCCCATTTCTCACCGATGTGGGACTCCAAAGAGCAAAACACCCAACACTCTCCATGAAAATTCTCGCCGAATGACCAAAACAACCGATGGGTTTTCTTTGCCACTGCAGCTCTTAACATTCGTTCTTTTTTTCTTTTTGCAGTGTTGAAAAGAAGGGGGGAAACAGGGGGAGGGGGGAGGGGTGATGCGAGCAAAGCCTGTAAGATGTTCGAAATTAAAGTGATGACGGACTAAAAATCTCGTTCGCACAGGCATCAGATAGAAACCCAAGCCTAAACAGGCAATAAATTCCACTCTCTTATGGGAATCTCAACAACATAATCAGGCAATTGAGAAACGATAAGAAGCACCAAGAGGAGTGCCACTATTCTGACTAAAACTGTTACTAAAATCTCTGTATGATGTTTGAACGACAATTGTTCATACAAAAGAATTGACCCAAAAAAGAAAAGAATCAAAACAAAAGAAAATTACAGAATAGAAAAATGAAACCTTGCATATATTAAAGAGAGCTTCATCATTTTCTAACGTGAGTCTTTCTCCATATGAAAGTCACTCTTCTGTGCAGCGTGTAACACAATTTCTTCATGTATTGGGTAGATTCCGAGTGGGGATCTAGAGGGTGGAGGACAAGCTAGAAAGGAAGCACTCTCAGCCTCTGTGGATTTCCCCCACAGCTGTTTTCTGTCGGCGATACTCAGATTCCATGTCCACCCATGTTTCTTGTACTTATATCATCCATAAATAGCATCACAATCTCACGGTTCTCGTTCATTCCACCTGTTCGCCAATCAAATCTAAACCAACCAACAGGAATGATATCCCCTGAAACAGCAAGAAGTAGAAATGGATTCCCTGAGCCGACAGGAGACTCCTTGCTGAGGCTGTTAGGAGAAGGAAAGCTAATGCTAGCTCTTTCGTATATATTCTGTTATGCTTCTTCTTTTTTCGAGAAGCCTTTTGCTCTTGCTGTAGTATTTCCTCCTCCATTTCCTTTAGATTGGGCACCGAGACCCCACGTTGATGTTTTGGCTCCTTCTCGACCAAGGAGACAAGATCACCCTCAGAGGAACGCCCAGATTTCTTAGTAACGACCCACTCATAAGCACTTCCAAGCTGGAATAGCCCGGAAATCATGGCATTGAACTTGGTCACCGACATGGTGTTCTCGAAAAGAAGGTAAGGGACGATAAATGGGAAAGATTTTGGGGCCGGGAGGATATTAAGAAAAGACATAGTGGCTGGGATATAACATACAACCCATGAAGGAAGCTCAGCCTCAGGTATGAACATTGTCATGGGAAGTATTATGCAGAAAAGGGTGAAGGAATAGAAGGGCAGTATCAGTTTTCTAAGGAGGAAGAAGAGAAATATCAAGTTGAATTTCTTCCCAAAACTTATCTGCATCAAGCCAAAATTGAGAAGAGCCGCGTCAGCAATTACATTCCGTCATGATTTTAAACAAATGAAATTGGATAAACAGAACGGAATTAGAAGGCAAGAACAATCTCAAACCCGAGTATACCTCAGCTCTCATTATATCTGGCAAACAAAGTCTAAACAACTGCATAGGTCCAGAATGCCATCTATGCTGTTGTTTCCGGTAAGCTTCATAAGATTCAGGTAATTCGCACTGACACTGAAGTTGAACACAAGAAGGTAACTATCAATTTCAGAGGAACTATTTTTCGGCAAATACAAATTCAACAAGATAAACGAACGAGGGGAAGCAGTACCTCGACATCATTGAGGAAAACGAATTTCCATCCCTTAAGATGAGCACGGACAGCAATGTCCATGTCCTCCACGGTGGTCCTCTCCAGCCACCCTCCAGCATCCTCCAAGGCCTTGATCCTCCACACACCAGCGGTGCCATTGAACCCAAAGAAATTAATGAAAAGACCATTCACTTGCTGCTCTACCTCAAAATGGAAGGCCAAGTTAACATTCTGCAACCTTGTTAGCAGATTCTCGTCCTTGTTCACAAAGGACCACCTTGCCTGAACCAATCCTACTTCTTCGTTATCCTGTTGTGTCACAACAAGGGACTCCATTCAAATTACTCCGAGTGAATTACTAAGATAAACGTATGCATTAGACTCGTGTTGTCTTTTTGAATTCTCATCCAAGTCCAGAAATTTTAGCAACTCATGTGTACCTTAAAATGAGGAACTGTTCGTTTGAGGAAATCAGGGTTGGGCTGAAAATCGGCATCGAAAATGGCAACAAACTCGTAGTCTTTAACATAGCTACAATTCATTGCGGACTTGAGATTTCCAGCTTTGTAGCCATCTCTGATCACCCGATGCCGGTACACAATGTGGGCACCCTCTTGCTGCCATTTATGGACCTCCTCTTTGATCAGCAATTGCGTCGTTGGGTCATCCGAATCATCCAGAATTTGAATCAGAAACTTCGATTTCGGCCAGTCTAAATTACACACTGCAGCAATGGATTGCTGATATACCTGAACGAAAGCATCCCCGAGTTACATTAAAAACCGAAAAACAGAAAAAGCTTTCCAGGGTTTAAATAGTGATTAGCAACGAGAGTTAGAAAAACCGAAGTAGGGACTTCGATTTCAATTTCCAACTTCTATTTACCTCCTTTTCATTGCACATGGGGATCTGAACAAGGACCATAGGGAAGTGACCATTATTCTCGCCCGATTCGAGATCCTTATCGCTTTCATCTTGTTTGGCAACCGGTTTGATCTTCTTTAATCGGATCCACAAGCATCCCAGACACAGAATTAGCCTATCCAGACTCTGGATTAAGAAGAGCACAGTACATGCATTCGCGAGGAATTGCAGAAGAGGACCAAGGTACTCCACCCGAACCCAAACCCACCTAGAATAAATCCAGTCGAACATACCCTTGACCCCCAATGGGGTTGCCCACAGACTCTGCAACTGGAATTCGAAATGCGGAGCACCGAGATGCCAACCCTTGTAGAACGCAACCACCTCAAACCCTAGCAAAAGCACGGAGAGCCAGAGGAACATTTTGATGCAGAAGTAGAACCTGGTCTTCACCGTGGGGTTCTCTTTCTCCCTGCATCCCGCAACCTGGTCGTTGTCAGCGTCTTCGGAGTCTGTCTGACCCGAGGAGACGCGACGCCGGATCGCGGCGGCGAGGCTGAACATTGCGGCTGCAATGGAGGTGAGGCAGCCAGCGGCGCGATGGGCCTTGAGGAGCAGGACCCAGGTGAGTTGCTTGGCGTTCTTGCCGTCTCGGTGGCCTTTGTCTCTGAAGCGACCCGAACCGGGAGACTCGGTCGTGATGAGGAAGTCTTCTTCGGATGGACCCTCGAGCTCAACCATGGACCAATTTGGGTTCTCCATCTTCACCACCACCGGCGTTCCCCTGTGGGTCTGCTTCGCCCACCAATCGAACGAGGGTGCCATTTTTGGGAGTCCGATCTCACAGTTCCAGGACACGAGACCCCCTTAAACCTCGGTTTCAAGGCGGCTAGGATAATAACAAAACTATCGGAATATACAAAAACAAAAGAAAAGGCTATGACTTTGATCTCATTGTCAGAAAAATGCAAACGCGTGGAGGAAATGGAAGTAAAAGGCAGCACCGGCACGAGGCATCTCTAAATCCTGGTTGACATTCGGAGAATACTCATACGAGAGAGCTAATTTCAGAGGGATGGATGGAGGGAGTGAAGAGATAAAGAGCTAAAGCTCGTAACGAGAGCGGAATAAGTTCAGAAGCAGCTCCCGTTCAATTTACAGCTTGCAACAGAAGTGTCGAAAACGTCATAAGAAGCAGAAGAAGGTGCGGTTTGGACATGAGAAAAAGTTAAAAATATTAATAAGATAATAAAATATTATTTTTTAATATTATTAATATTTTAAAATTTTAAAAAATTAAATTAAATTAAATTATATATTTTATATAAAAATTTAAAAAATTATAACAATTAAATTGAGATTAAACAAAAATAAATAATTTAATTTTTTTAAATCTTAAAATAAAAATAATATTAAAAAAATATTTTAATTTTTAACTTTTATTCTTATTCTAACTCTTTCATTTATGAAAACAAACAAGTCATTGTACGTAGGTGTGTTCGGGAGAGACGAAGACAGCGATCAATATACGCAGAGATGTGGTAAGAGCTCAACACGTCTTTGGGTTTTGATGCCAAAAAATCAAAACAATATTCATTGGAAATATGTACGCAGACAGCACGTTCTCGGGCTCCGAAATGGATCCTTTTTTTTTTTTTATTTCTTTTTTCTTTCTGAGAGAAAGAAATGATCGAATTTAAATGGGCAATAAGTAAAACTTGCAAAGCCACAACAAGATACAGATTTCCGACAAAGACAGCCTTTTTTTTTTTTTTTGGTTTCAATTTTGTTGACGCCACCAACTCTTTTGAATTCAAATAAAACCACACGAGTTGGCACCGAATCCAGAAGGTTCAAAGCAAAGGATAAGGGAAGAGAGGGAGAGAGTATAACATGTAACAACTAACCGCGTAATGGTGGGGAGAGGAAAGTGAAAAATATTTGTCTTTGTCGTATTTTTAACGTTTTTGTTTATGATGTCCTGTCATTTAATTGGTGGAGCGGTTTAGAAAGTCATCCTATGACCAAGTCCCTGGAAGTTCTAAGTCGGATTGTTTTTTAGTTTTCCAGCCACGCTCCTGCTGAGTACGTGCGGGACACAGTCAACGGATCACTCCATTTTGGTCTACAACTTAACTTTTTGGAATGGAAAATAGGATTTCAAGTTTTGCAACGTAATAAAATGGAAAATAGGATTTTTTTAATTTATAAAATTTTTTTTGAGTTTATTTTTTTAAAATTATTTCAAATTTTTTATTCATTATTCATATAATAATATTTGATAAAAGAAAAAAATAATAAAAATTAAAAAAAATATAAAATATAAAATATTAGAAAGTTGTGAAGATTTTTTGTTTCATCGCGTCCCAATACTGTTAATTTTCCATTGTATTTAATGTTATGCCTTCTGTTGTATAAACCCAATCCTCAAATAAGCATTTCTTCGATTTTTATTTTACTAAAATTCTACATTGGCTCATATGTTGATGTTTTTGTTTAAAAATCACTAATTACCTTTTCCAAAGATAATAGTTTATATTCAATAAATTATACACGTAACGATATGTTAAAATGTTATGATATCTGCATGAATATATATATATATATATATATTAAGGGCATATTAATTCATTTTTTCCATTTTATTACCATCACTTAAATTGAGCACATAATGGTATAAAATAGGGTTGAATACCAACTGACGAAACCGGCTGATACTGATGCAGATCGATCGCTGGAGCACGAAACCGGCCAAATTTGGTAGAGAAACGGTCGGACGACAATAGAAATTCCTTACTTAAAACCGCATCGGCTGATTCGGTTTGAACCAGGTTCAAATCGCCGAACCGGCTGACTAAATAAATATATATTTATATATATATATAGTTAAAATGATGCAATTCCACTTAAATTTAAGTAGAACGGCGTCGTTTTAGATCTAAAGTATAAAAAAGTAGACTTCACCTAAAAAAGTATAAAAAAAAATATTTTTTATTAGTAAGATCTATTTTTTTATAAAATACTTATATGAAATTTGTCTATTTTAAACTTATACCTAACATTATTTTTTTTGTCAAATATACACCAAGAGATTGTACTTTTTATGAGCTTTTATTCTTGTGCAAAAATCTTAATTGGTTTTCGGTTTTAGGTGTGGTGTGGACAGTGAGATGAGATGAGATGATTTTAAATGAAAATTAAAAGTTAAAAGTTGAATAAAATATTGTTAAAATATTATTTTTTAATATTATTATTATTTTAAAATTTAAAAAAGTTGAATTGTTTATTATATTTTATATAGAAATTTAAAAAAATTATAATGATGAAATAAAACACTTTTAACTAAGATATCTAGATTTTGAGAAAGTCTCATTTTATTTATTTTGTACAATTTTCTAGTATATTTTTTAACAACAAAATTGTCATATTTGTTTTTTATTCATTTTAAAATGTTGTTAACAGTTGGCACACGCGCTCTTATTGCCGGTGCAATTGAGATACTCCCAACTTATTGCTAAAAGTTCCGAGATAAGATATTAATCGCCAAAATTAGCCTCGACTCGAATCGGCCACCGACAGTTTCAATCGGAGGGCATTGGGGGTATTTCAGAAAAACTAGCTGACGGAAGTCCGGAAATACTGTAAACGTACTACTGAGCCCCGCGATATACGTCCACCATAGATCACCAATTATTACCATCATCCTGATTTGGATAGGTTTAGAAGAGAAAATATATTTATAATTGTGAAGTGTATAATCATCGTGTAATTATTTAAAAATAAAAAAATAAAATATGAGATTCACATAAAAAATTTATTTTTTTTAAATAATGAATCTCATTCTTTTTCAAAATGATTACGCGGCATTAATGCGTTTCATAATTATACGTAGAATTACTCAGTTTGAAAAGTTATACTTTTATCTCATTTCATTTTATTATTATAATTTTTCAAAATTTTTATACAAAATATAATAAATAATTTAATTTTTTTAAATTTTAAAATAATAATAATATTAAAAAATAATATTTTAAATTTTTATCTAAAATAAAAAATTTTCATCTTACTATCTAAACATATTCATGTTCGTACGTATTAAAATTTTGTAAATAATAATAAAATAGTATATGAATAGAAATAAGATAATTTTAATTAAGTATTTTTTTAATTTTAGAATATAAGAGATAAAAAATTAAATAAAAAATATTATAGAATTAAATATTATTAAAATATTATCTTATAATATTATTTTTATTTAAAATTTTGAAAAAGTTTAATTTTTTTATTTTTTATTTAAAAGTTTAAAAAAATTATAATGATTTATTTAAAAATATTTATATTTAAATTATATTTAGAAAGAAGATATGATAAAATAAGATAATATGAAAGGGTAATGTTAAAGAAAAGTCATTATAGCAGTGCATATTTTATACTCACTGCGTGGCTGCTTCTAGTTAATTGTTTCCAACACTCATTTGGAGAGATGTGTGGTCTAAATGATGACACATCATGTGTATAAAATGAATGTTCTCAATAGTAACTTCTATCTATATTTATTCAATATAAAATACAAATTTTAGAAAGAGATTAATTTTCAAAAAGTCCTAAATGATTTGTCTTTACACGAACATTCATATACTGATGAGCTGCACTAGAGTATATGCGGTAATAACGAGTTATTGCGTAGTCACGTGAGGACCGTGGGTCCTTGAGTGCCGACTCAAAATTCAAAAATTTGTTCACTCAGGTCAGGACTCAACTTCAAAAGGACGCACCGGATAAGGGATAAAATGGACATTTCAACAAGAACTAAATTGTTCAGGTGTTTTTCGTGATTCTGAGGAGATCGGGGGGAGCGAAACGGGATTTAGCGTCCATCAACCTTAATCAATTTGATTGATGGGATTCGTCGAAGGTGTACGTAGATGGTGTAGCTAGTGAGTTTTGGACACGACGCAGCAGAAGACGAGGAACGAACCAACCGCACGTGAAGAACAGTACACGACGAGTAAGACAATGGGACACGTGGAAGCGGTGGTCCTACGAGACACAGAGGAACAAGCTGGCCACCACAGCCGGCAATGGAGCTTGTCGTGCCCGCAGGCATTTGCGCGCAATCTCCGCTACCACACCTGCTCCGACGTTTCTAAAAGAATGGAGAATTTTTAATTTCTCGTTGATTACCAAGTCTTAAATAACAAGTATAAAGACTTTTAATAAGATATACAACATTTAAGATAAGAAAAAATGAGTACTACATTTATGAATATATCTTATAAAAATAAAGTTATAAATTAAGTTTATTTTAGTTACACATAAGATGAGATGAGATGAGATAAAAATTGAAAGTTGAATAAAATATTGTTAAAATATAATTTTTTAATATAACTTTTATTTTAAAATTTGAAAAAGTTGAATTATTTATTATATTTTATATAAAAATTTAAGAAAATTATAATGATTATATGAGATGAAATAATTTTATCTGTGTAACCAAGCTAGCCTTTAGAGTTCATGTTATGTTAAATTTATTTAATAATAAAAATAATTTTATAATTTAATGTATTATATCAAATTATGTTAATTTATAAATTTATTTTTATAAAATTTATTTGTAGTTAAAAAGTTTTTCAAAAATGAATACAATTATCACTCTTATACAATTTTAATATTACAATTATTAAAAATAATAATCTCTTAAAATATCTTTAAAGGTAAGGTAACGTGATTGAATTAAAGTGAAAATAAAAACTTTGAATAATAATTGAGTCAAAATTGTGCTGTAACCTTAAAAACGTGTTTCTGTTTCAAACTTTCATGGTCAAGTAAGCATCTTGATCCACGGCACACACAACAACTGAATCCAGGATTTGACCGGAAATAGAACTAATGGATGACAGCTGATCTCCTCCGTATGATTGCTTTTGGATTGTTTTTTCCTTTTACAAATCAACATACAGAATTATGTTGAAGAAAAATACCTTTATTTTAAAATTAAAAAAAAAAAAAAAAAAGTATCATGACATGTAGGCCCCATGGCATCTTTATTATCAAATCAAAGGGTTTACGTGTGAATAAAGGGCCATTTGTCACACTTTAAACTCAATAACCGATTAAAGAGTTTGATTAGCTGTACAATGATATGTTGGAATCTTTAATTGTTCAATGTACTGTGCATATAGAAATAAATTAGGTTTAAATCTAGACCGGACACGTTTCATAATAGACGTACGAGTCAAATTAGAAATGAAGAATTTTAGCATCAATTATTATTTATTTTCATATTTTATATTTAATTTTTTTTCGTAGGATGTGAGAATTTTTTTATAAGATATGAGATGTAAGATAATGAATAATGACTGATGATAAAAAAAAATTCATTAGAAACATATATATAAAGATAAATAGATTTAATCAGCATTTAATATATAATATTTATTTGTTTATATGACGAGTCTCATACAATTTATTGTTACTATTTATTTTATATCGAATCATATTACTACGTGTTAATTAAAGTCATCATGTTTTTTAAGCGAAAAAATATAATTGTAAACGATTCTGCGCATAAATACGCACACTCATTCAATATGATTGGTCAGAAAGTAAATTTTATTGAAAACCGTACTAATTTGAATTTAGAATATGAAAGCAACAACATTAATACGCAGATTAGTACACAAACTTACTTATACATAGCAAAACTCTTTTTAAGCATCAAAAGTAGTTATTTCCAAAATTCGGATGAGAACTACCTAGTCATAGAGAACGCATATAAATATAGGAATGACTATAAACATAGGATTGTTTCAATTAAATTCAAAAAGCATTATCAAGCAATCTTTTTTAATTTCTCTTTATAATTACGTGAAAAGTAAATAACAAAAAAATATATACAATTAATATATTAAGATTGAAAAATTATATTTATAATTTCCTATACCGCCTATGTGATTTGTCATTTTTATCTTTTTATTTAAACACATATATTGAAATGTAAATATGCATATTTAAATAAAATGATAAAAATGATAAATCACATGTTGGTGTATGGTGTGAATATGATAAATAACATTTCTCATTAAGATTTTATTGGTTTAAATAAATAATTTTGAATCACGGTCATTTTATACTTAACAGAGACGTGATTTAAAAACCACACAAACTCGACATGATAACGCAAATCACCAACTTACCATTATATATAAATGACAATGAAATGGAGGATTGTCGCAATTAATACCAAACATTACAAGTATCTAACTTTTCAGAGTTTGTAGAAATTATATGTAAATATATTCTTTTTTGTATTGTCTTATATATAAGATTAGTGAGGACACATGAGACAAGGTGTGCATTTGATTCTACTTATTCAATAATTGATATGACTTATATGACGTGAATGACAGAGGTTTTAAAAAAATAATGAGTCATTTAATAAACAAGTCATATGCACAAGTAGTAGAGTGATTTTATTGAGTTCTCACTCTGGTTTATGACAGGAGATGACACACCTCAAGTTTAATTATAAAGAAGAAGCAACACAAGACAAGCTATATAAAAATATATGTTGATCTTAAAACTACCACTTTTACTAAAACAAATAAGATTATTGAATAAAACAATTTTCTCAATCAAACTCTTCATGTTATAGGTCAGCAATTAAATCGTATTGAATAAAAAATTGAAAGTCTTGTTTCTAAATCGACTTCAAAAATTGAAATTTTTTTGATTATTTTATCATAGAATAGGCAAGGTCCTAAGACTCAGACCAACACTTTTGATAAAATTAATCAGATGCTTACTGATTTAAAAAAAGAATAATACTCTACCAGTATTTTAAATAATAATGGCAAGAAAGTTGTTTATGATTTTTCTACAGATGAATCTGGGGTCAACCATTTACCCACTCATGCCCTAAGTGCTCTTTCTGGTAAAATGGGTCTTACAGACACAGTCATTGTGATTCTTTACAACCGGGATTGCGCCAAGAGAAATAAGAATTGAACAAAATTAAAAAAGTATGAAGTAAAAAATGGGAAACAACACAATAGATGAGATGAGATATCTTATCCCACCTTTCATCTACTAACATTTTTAGTCTTTCATCTTATTGCTTTGATCTCCCTTTGAGAAAGTGTAAAAGTTAACCTGCCATAATGTATAATGCTAGATTTGTGATCGCTATATATATACACACACATAAATACGTATACATTTATAAATTTATAAACTTCGTAGGTATTGACAGACGCATAGCTTCTTTTTTTTTTTTCTAATCAAGTTTGCATATTTATAAATAAGAAGTTTTAAATTACAGTACTAGAAGAGTCCTTGCCACTATCAATAAGTACAATACTAAAAGGTAAAATAGCTATTGGTATGCGACCAATCACTCCATTGGTTGCTGCCCATTGCGCCATAGAATGCGCAAATCGATTTTGAGATCGATCTAGTTTTTAAAAACACCATCCTGTATGAGAGGACATGATAAGAGCTATGTCTTCAGAGATGGAAGAAATTTGCCAGACTGAAGATGACCCTTGAATTGTTGAGATTACAAGAAGAGAATCTCCTTCAATTGTAACATCTGGAATGTTTAAGTGTTTAGCCATATTGACTGCAAATCTTGCCGCAATTGCTTCTGCAACTACTAGAGTTGTTGTGCCAATTTCTCCTGTTCATATTTCAATTGTACTTCCTTCAGAATAATGACTTACTGCAGAAGCCAAAGAGGACGATGTCCTGACTGTCGCATCAAAAGAAATGCTTACAGTGTTGAGATAAGAGTTTTGACATAGTTGTGGTTGCTTTTCTTCCGGCTTCATTTGTCAAGCATATAAATATTCTTTGATAAAGGAAACCCACGGTGCTAGTGTATGTAAATCTACAAAAACTCAATTTCAATGAGCAATTTACTATACAATATAGGTTTATACCCAACCGAACTTTGCTTTTACGCACTTGAAATTAATTATATGCCATGATACAGGATATGGACATCTTAAACACCGTCATCCACGTGTAACAGTTTATTCTCACCATCAGCAACCACTTCTTGCTGATAATATCAATAATGCCCATAATCTACAAGAACAACATCAGCCATGTGCAGATTTCATGAAAGCGGCTTTTTTTTTTAACAGAAGAAGGAGAGAATCTTCCTCCAAATTGGATTGGAATAAATTTTTTTTAATAAAGGAATACATAGTAATTTTTTAACTTAATTTTAAAAAAAAATATAAACTTATCGCATACTCACTACCGGTCGAATGACTATATTTACAAAGCTAGACATGTTACACTGACTAAGGTGTAACTAAAAATTGATAAATCAAGAGACACCCCATTGGACGCACATCGCCTAGTCATTTCAGTTGAATTTTTTTGACTCCTACGTAAATATTAGTAATTGAGTTATTTTATTCTTAAATCGGTGTATAAAACACATCATTCACATCACTTAAATGATAAGTTTTAATTTATAAAATTCAAATTTTAAAAATTATCTTCTAAATCAACTTATGCCATGTAAATTTTTTTTAATAATTAATATTGCAAAACATATAGAACTTTCAACATCATATGCAAATTTTATCACATGTAGAATTAATGAAATAACTTTGTACAAGATTTATGCATTTGTGATTTGTCAGTAGCATTACTTTTATGGAAAAAGCTACACCGATCAAACTCGCACTCTCGTTCTTTCTTAATGGAGAGGAAAAAGCAACAATGTCTCAAACTTTTTTAGTTTAGCAATACTAGTAAAATGAATCCGATCACTCGGATGGGCTTTAATAAAGCGGGTGAGGCCCAAACCCAAAAATAAATTTTAATTCATGTCCGAACAAATTGAAAATTTTCCATGAGAAAGCTCTCCGCAAGAGTAATGCTACATACAGTCATGGAATATGTAAACGCCGTGCAGTCGCTTTGAAAAAGAGTAGGGTCCACTATTAAAAAATTAATTTCTTTTCATGTGAGTCTCATATTTATTTACTTTTTTCAAAACGACTGCACGGCACTTATATACTTACAACTGCATGTATGATTTCTCTCCCCGCAAATGGTACATCAAAGCAGCAACAATGGGTCATTTTGATGGTACTTTGCAGAAAGTGATGGGCTAGAAACCATAATAGTAAAAAGAAAAAAGGTTTAGCATTAAGTAAATAAAAATTTACAACAGTCAGGTAAGGGCCTTGAACAAGCTGTAAGAACATATAAGACGTACAGAGGACATAGTTTTAGAAAACTGGATATGCATTGTAGTCAACTTCCTCGACGCTAAATCAACTTTTTCTCTTCCTCTTGGAGGTTTTACATGGATTAATCTTGGCCCCTACAGCAACACTCCACAAAGCCCTTTCTACATCTGATGGAGTGAATGTATCGTCTTCTGAACTTAATTCCTGCATATGATCTTCCATCAGAAATTAAAAAGACAGCCATTATCCATAAAAGTGGGGAACATTTCAACTCTTGACTATTGGTACAAACTTATTTGACAGGCAGACACCAACATGAACATGGAGCAAGTGCATTCTTAATTTTTTTTTTATTGATAGGGATTCCCATTCATTCCTAGTTTCCCGTCACTATGGATTGATTGTCCCTACCTAACTACATGGTAATGGTCTTGGGACTTGGGAGTGCAATTGCTAGAGCACGGGAGAATGAAGAGTAATGATTTCAGCAAGAGCAGCCGGATGGACTACTATAGTGAGGTTTTGAGATTTGTATATCTATTATCTAGAAGCTAAAAAGAATTCTTAGTTAATATCCTGAAGTTCATGTTTGAATATATAATTAGAGGGAAAAGTTTTATTTGAATTTTAGTAGGAGTACACGGACAGGGAAGTAATTTGCAAAAAACAGTAAATTCAACTCCGCTCCAATCAAAGTTGGAGTCAAACATAAAATTGACAAACTCTGAATTTTAATTTTGATTAAAAGCGATTTTCTTAATAAAGTGTAAACTACAACTATAATTAATCCTTATTGATGTGGATCAAGACTCACGAGACCCAGTAGAGACAAAAGCTCTCCGTAGCCTTCTCTCTCGTAACCCCCCCCCCCCCCCCCCCAAGACCACAGTTGGGCATCCCTCCCTCCCATTCTCACTGGCCACTCTAAATTCCAAGTAGATCCTCTCTCCTTTCAGCTATTCTCTTGCATTTTTAGGTCCATTTTTTGCTTTCGTAAAGAGTACTTTTTAGCCTGGATCTGTAACCCCTCCAGTCCTCACCACCCAGAAAAAACTCGAACGACAAAAATTGCCAAAGCCCAATAGAAACTACCAGACAGCCAAGAGAAACTCATGCTCCAGTTTATGGACAACAAATGTTGGTCAGCAAGGGAAGGGTCAGAGATGCAGGTGTGTAAACTAGCCTCCGACTCTGACACTCTGAAATAGGATTTATATACACTAATCATTCACAAAAAGCTAACATTGCTATTGCACCACCGACCCACTAATAGCATTGAGTTTAAAACCATACTAACAAAAACACTATGTTTGACATAAATATCAGAGCTGTTATCCACCAGGAGACATGAGAAGAACTGGGGTAAGCAAACTAATAATAGCCACAACATTGCTCTCCAAATGATCTGGTTTTATGGTTTTATCACATGGTTAATAGCAATCACTGTTGCAGAGGTTCAGCCTCTTAGGATTCTGCAGAAAATGTTGATATTATGATACCATCACGAATAATATCCTGTCACCAAACTATCTCCCAAGCACCACCAAGGCTGATATGAACAAAAAGCCCATATCAACATCACTTATAAAGACCCTCTCACAACCTTATACTACATTTCTCTATATAGGGAAATGCCACTTACACCAAGTAATGCATTTCAAAGTTTTGGTTCCCAGTTTTCTAATGTGTCAGATTCACCAGATGATCAACATCCCAAGCCTTCTAGTGATGAAATAACTTTATTTTGATGTATGTAGGGCTTCTTTTGGTAAGCAATAATTTTATCTGCATAAAGAGTGATGGTTTCCTCAAGAAGTTTGCACCTATAACGATGAAATGACTTTATCTTGATGTAGGGATTCTTTTGGTGAGCAATAACTTTATTTACATAAAGAGTGATGGTTTCCCCATGAAGTTTGCACCTATAACAACCCTTAAAATAGAGCAAAGAAGGGTTATGATGTAAGAAAGAATCTAGTCACCATCTGTTATGAAGTTTGCCAAAAATTAATTTTTGAAAAGTAAACATCCTGTTATAATTTATTAGGAAAAAATCCTCTGAATATTTCTTCTCTTAGTCTTCCCATCTGTGCCATTACTCGAACACAATACGTGTTCGATGTTAAGTCACAAAAAAAATATACTTGCCATACATTTGAGATTAGTGTGTTTTATGTGGAAATATTTGCTAACGAGCTGTAGCATAAATGACACATCCTGTCTAAAAATTGGTAGACGAACAAAATAATCACAGTTGATTATTGCAGTCCAACAATTGTGAATGGCCTTAACTCGTGCGTCACTTATAACGGCAAGGACTTGCTTGGAGTATTTTCTTCCCTTAATACACTTGCCAGTATTAAACATATAGTTAAACGAGGGACATTCACTGACCTTTGCTTTAGTCTGGAGTTTATCAGCGAACAGCAGGTACTGCTTGAGTGAATAATCTTTTGAGTTCCCAAGGGCCGCCTCCATAGCCTTTTCACCAACATTACAACAAATCGATAATTATACCTAAAAATCAGGGATAAACAGCAACGGAATTTCCGTAGTATAACATATTTTGACGCCATCTTAACCCCAAATTTAGCAATTTAGCTAACTTATGTCCATATCACTCACTCACTCGTGTCTGCTGTACCTAATCACGCACATAGACGGCAACAAGACATATATTGACTATAATTGGATTTCGAATTTTACCTCATCAGACATGAACGGTGCCAAATCCGGGGCGTAAGCGGCCAAAATAGCGGAGGCGGTAGCAGGACCAACGCCTTTGAGCACCGTAAGCTCGGACACAGCCTTGGAGACATCGGGAAGAGATTGAAATGCCTTTTGGGAAGTGGATTTCACCAGGACCTCATCCAAAGAAGAAACGAAGTCCAACAAACGCGGCCTGAAGTTCACATATAATATTCTCGTCAATAATATTCACACGCAAAAGGTAATCTATATGCATGTATGAATAGAGAGAGAGAGAGAGAGTGTACCTCCATTTGCCACGCGTGAGCTTCCATTGCATGAGAGTGGAGAGTTCAGTGGTGGTGATGTAGGGGTTAGGGTTTCGTTGGTGAAGAATTGGAGGCAGTTGGTCGCAGTAGAAGTGGTCGAGGGAAATTAAATTGGGTTTGTTGAGGGATTGAATGCGAGTTGAGTAGGATGAAAGAGCCTCTTTCCAGAGACTCGGATCAGAGCACTCTAAATTCATTTCACTCCTTCCTTCCCCTTGTACACCTTTCTCCTCTCCTCTCCTCTCCTCTCCCCTCCCCCCTCCGCGAATGCCTCTCCCGGCGTACCAAATTGTAAAGTTCGCGGTACTTTTTGTGAAGACCGCCCCTTGCTGTTAGGCTCCTGGCTTTTCGGAAAGGAAAATGTTTTGTATTCCAAATGAAAAACTTGGAACCCCCGCGTACCCGTTCCTCCACATGTACAATAATAAAACGGTGCGTTGAAACATCACAGACGAAACACGAAACACGAAACACCTCTATGAAAAAGAGAATACGGTAAGAGAAAACTAACTTGAGGGAGGGACCGAGACTTAAAGAGAGTGAGAGTTTTACAGAACAGCCGAGTAGGGTGGAGATACCCTGTGATGGTGGCTCACGGAGGCACGAGCTATGTATAGTGGAGGGAAATGTTAGGTTTTGTGATATTGGCCAACGGTGGAGAGAAGATGAGGAGAGGTGGCAATTTGGGGGTCTTATCGAGAGGGGCAACGAGCCAGTGGTTAGAGCAGAAGTAGTCGGGGATAGAGACTGCGGGATGGTGGAACACGACGTGGAGGTGCTCTGTTTCGGAGTAGAAAAACAAAGTATGTTTCAGTCAACTGCGACGTGGAGTAACAGCATGAGGTGGAGGCCCTAGGCGGTGGGTGGTGGTTCTTGGTGCAGGGTGGTAACGGCAAGGAGGAGCTTGGGCAGTACTAGGTAGTGTTGTTCGGTTCTCCTCCAACGAAGGTTGACGTGTGCGTGGGGCTGCTTCTCTTTCGAGGACACAGAGGTGTTGGGCCGTGGGGGGGCTGGGCAGTGGACGAAGTGAATGGCTGGGCGTGGCTGCTGCGGTGTGGAGGAGGCTCCGAAGGCGATGGTGAAAAGCTGTGACGCACGGTGGGGCTTGTAAAGGATGATTCCTTTAATCAAGCTAAATATCAATCATGCTACTCATCAGGCATGAAGCACGACTGTAACAGTTAGAAAATCATAAAGGATTTATGACTCTGTTTGATTCTGTAACCAACAGAAATTTCAGCCACAATTTTAGTCTTCTTACTCAATATAAAACCTGTATACTTATCTATGTATCAATTAGTGTGTGAATATACAATTGTTTTGTGAGCAATAAAGATTCTGTTCATATTCAATATTCATCAAGGCTTTGGGCTCACGGTTTGGCTATTTCACAAGGGTGGTGCTTCCGGCGCTAGGGTGGTGCATTGGTTTCGTCGTTGGGTTGGCAAATGAGGGAGGAGCATGCGGTTGTGGTTGCTGAGCATGGAGAATGAGACGGCGTGGGGGAGTGCTAGTCGTCGAGCTTGTAGACGATACTAGTGGGTTTCATTTCGTTTCCCTCTAGTCTCATTTCAATTTGTTTCACTCTCATTTTGTATTTTTTATGGTTTTTTTTTTTTAATATGTCACTACGTCATCCGATTCCCCTAAAGGTACCCAACCCCATGTACCTGTAGCAGAGCTTATTCCAAATACGTCTCTCCTTTGAATATGAAATGATGTTAATTTATCTCAAATCAATATTGATAAATTTTTTTATAAAAAAATTAATATTCATCTCAACATATTCATACATTTAAACATATATGTCAATTTATTTACATTCAAACACATCTCAATAGGATCTATAAAATATTATTATTTACAGATCAAGTCAGATCATCTGAAATCATCTTAGCATCCAAATGCAGCCTTCTAGTGTAATTTTTTTTTTCAAATGTTTAAAAAAGTTACCACTAATTAATCTGTGTATGTTTTTTTAACATTAATAAAAATAAAATACACTATATGCACTTTTGGAGACATGTTTAGAGAGCATCCTAGCATCATCATTTGGAAAATTATCATACTCTCGGATATAGATATAATTTATAAAGGACAATGATTAATTTACAGGTTTATATAACCTTATATTAAATGAAAATAATTTTATAAAATTTAAAGTTATTTTCAAGGCTCGTTTGGATACATAAACCATCTAATCTCGTATCGTCATTACAATTTTCTTAAATTTCCACACAAAATATAATAAATAATTCAATTTTTTCAAATCTCAAAACAATAAAAATATAAAAAAATAATATTCTAAAAATATTTTATTAAACTCATCTAAAACTATCTCATCTCTTGTCACTATCTAAGCTTACATTAATTGATTATGAAATAATTATAAATATATTATATATATATATGTGGTTCTTTTCAATTCTCAGGCATGCTCATAACTTGCTTGGCAATTTTAGTTTAGGAGATGTTTGGATTCAAAACACACCTCAACTCATCTCATATCATCATTACAACTTTATCAAATTCTCACACAAAATATAATAAACAATTCAACTTTTTCAAATCCCAAAACAACCTTCCCAAATTCCATACCAAATATAATAAATAATTTAACTTTTATTCTAATATTTACAAACCATCTCAACCCATCTCAACTCATCTCTGAATCCAAACCTCTCCATCTTTGAAGCGTTTTAAAAAAAAAAAAAACGGATTCAAGCGTATCAACAATGCCACATGGACATAATTAGAGTGAGATGGAAATCTTTTCCTCTTATGAAATGATTTTTATAGGTAATTCAATGGAGTTATGCCTTATGGCATGCTATTCATGTTTCTTGTATCGCTCATTAACCACTAAAGCAATTATTGGTTTTTATAATAATAAATTCAAGAATTGATGTATCATTAGCATTTACATATTAAGATAAAACAGAACGATTGTGTATTATATAACCCTTTTCAATTCAATAAACAATTATTGCATTGATCATAAACAGTTGTCTATGATATATCTGTATATATATATATATAGAGAACAAAAATTATTTAATCACAAATAAATTACACAAAAATAAATTTTTAAAGTGACGTGTATTTATGCGATACATCAATTTACCAGTCTAGTTTTATGTAATCCGTTTTATTTTGTTTCCTTTTCCTGACAAAGACATGCTTGCTCTTTTAACATATTACATTAAATTACGTCAATTTCTAAACTTATTTTTACATCTTCTATAATCACTTGAACCAATCACGCAAAATGACAAATACCAGTATCCCACTGATACTTAATTAATTATCCGCAAGTAAAATTTAGGGACAGAGCAGACAGTGCTTCATTCAAATAATTATGTGCATGTATATTTTAAAGCATGCCAGTTGTTACCTACCAAATTGATTACTTTAATGTTTTATATTTTATGATTTTTTGACTTGTTTACGTTAATAATTATTTATAAGTTATAACCACTGCTGTCGTTGCTTTTTATTAAATCCTAACCGATGCTTTTTATTAAAAAAAAAAATCAGAGGATGATGATCATGAACAAAGACATTATCAGTGGACAACGATTTATTAATAAAATATATTTAAAAAAAACATTTATAAAATGTATAACTTCATGATATTGACTTCATTCATTTAGTGAATTGCAGTATTCATGGGGTCGTTGTATCACACCATAACAAATTAAAGGGAACTTTCAACTATTGAATAATTATAGATATAACAACAACACTAATACTAAAATATTACAAACTAGGGGGATCCTGGCCCCTTGATTATACACCTATTATTGCTATAGATGATAAGGGAAGAAAAAGATGGCTTTTAATAAGTGGCGTCCACTTATTCTTTAAATTATGAGTAATTCTACATACAACCGTAAAGTGTGCAACCGTCGCGTAATCGCTTTGAAAAAAAGTGGGGTCCTCTATTAAAAACAGTATGTTCAATAGCCTGCTCTGGACTCGCTAGATTAATCTCAAATCAAACTTGACTCGTGAAAAAAAAAACTCATTTGTCAAAGCAGATATTCGCGCGATTTGTAAATGACACATACCTGACAAAACTCGACTCAACTCGGCTAAGGCTCGTTAAGGCCCGCTCGTTTATATTCGAGTCGACTCGTAACTCGATTTGATTAAAACTCATTCATATATTGATAAATATATACACACACACACACATATATATATATATATATATATATATATATATATAAATATATATATGTATTAGCTAATAATATAAGCATACAACTTTTATAACTAAATATCTAATATGTAATCTAATTCCTTATGTGTATATAGTGAATATATTTCATAGGTATATTTTATAATTTATATAATAATTAGTCTAATTTCATATTAAGTGTATGTAGTAATAATATATGTAGGCATATGATATATTGTTATTTTGGATAAATATCAACTAGTTAGATATTAATTATTTATAAATTTTTTAAAATTTAATAACTCAATGAAAAGATCTACACAACCTCCCCAACCTCTACACACCACATATTTCTTAATTTTTATTATTTTTTTCTTTTATCAAATATTTAATATATAAATAATGAATAGAAAAATTAAATTATTTTAAAAAGAATAAACTCAAAATTAAAATTTTTTAAAATTTTAAAAAAATATGGTGTGTGGAAGTTGGAGAGGTTGTGTAGCATTACTCTACATTTAGTTGTATAAATATAATATTAGATCTTTTATTTTTTTATTTATTTAATTTGAAATCTTATTAAAAAAATAAACAATTCGAGAGTCGAGCCGAGCTCGGCAAGCCAAAGACTGGCTCGGCTTGGCTCGATTACAGCCCTAGAGTGGATGATGGTGTTTGGCAAATGATAGCTAGTATACAAGATGTATAATAAGCTAAAAGGCTGAATCATATGCACCACCCAAAACTTATGAATCATCCCTTTCGATAGTATTAATCAAACATTTTGTTCGACAACTCTAGATAGTTCTATTCAAATTATAATTCTAAGTGACAAAGTAAAGTTTGTTTACCATGATGTTTGATACGTAGACTTTTTTTTTTCCCCTATGTGTGTTTGATCATGTCTTAAATGTATGCTCTAATTAACATCACCAATGTCAAAGTAATATTTTGTAATAGAATATCTATTAAATACAGTAATATTATTATCATTTTTACTGCCATAAATCTCAAGTATATGCCATTTAATTACTTGAGAGTAGAAATTATTTGAAATAAGAACCATCATTGTGAAAAATTATTCTCATCAGTCACTATTCACCACTGCACACCCTATAAAAAAGTTATATATGTAAGGTGTGGGAGTGAATATTAACTGATGCATAACATTTATTCGTTATTATATATGACTAAAAATAATATAATTTAGGATTAAAAATAGCCTTCTCCAATTAGATATCTTATTAATTAATTAATTAATTAATTCAAAATTTTGTTTGTGTTTTAATTTAGTTTTGGACACTTGTATTTTATTTTATTTTATATATTGGTTCCCAAGGGAGTAAGCACATATTGCAGTCAAATGGACAAATCCGATTAAGGGAAAACACCGAGCTAGCTGGTGTAAGTTAGCACGGAAATATTAGACGTTGAGCCGTGACTTGTCCTGGTGACTGGTGAGGCCTTATATATAGATGGACATCTGCCCTGAGATTCCTCGAATTCTGTGGATCAACGGTTGATTCATTTCATTGAAAACCAATACAGAGAGAGAGAGAGAGAGAGAGAGAGAGAGAGAGAGCGAGAGCGTGCGCGCGAAAACTCGTGGTGCTGTACCGTGACTTTGAGCGTGCCGGGATTCGAATTTTGGAGAATGGTGGATCCGTACGCGCTTGGGTGGAGCTTTGCCTCCGTGTTGATGGGGCTCGTGGCGCTTTACATTCTGGTGGACAAGAAGAACCGCAGCAGAGTTTCTTCGAAGGCGAGAAGCGAGGGCGTGGAGAGCGTCACCACGACCACCAGCGGAGAATGCAGATTCACTGACGGTGATGCCGACGTTATCATCGTCGGAGCTGGAGTCGCCGGTTCCGCTCTCGCTCATACTCTTGGCAAGGTGATTATCATATTTTATAGTTCTCAGCCTTTTCTTTTTCTTTTTCGTTTATCTTC
The DNA here is from genome assembly GCA_961763995.1 of Juglans cinerea. Taxonomy (NCBI): domain Eukaryota; kingdom Viridiplantae; phylum Streptophyta; class Magnoliopsida; order Fagales; family Juglandaceae; genus Juglans; species Juglans cinerea. The sequence continues at coordinate 23,997,592 of CAUIVZ010000012.1, read as the reverse complement.
CCTTTCTTTTGCTTTCTTGCAGTTTCTTGGCATCCATACAAATCATATAATTTTGATGCATTTTTATATTTGGCGTTCTGTCTTTTCTCTACGAGAAAACTCACGCTGGAATTTGGAAATTCGAATGGTTTTGGATTTGCTTGCTTAAATTATCAAGGCAACAGAATACGTTTCTGTTAGAAAAAGAATAAAAACCGTGTCCTGCTGTGTGTTGTACTCTCCGATGCAAAACTAGTACCTCGTGTTTTTCTTTTCCGAGGGTTTACTGTTTAGAGAATTTACAGATACGATATGCCGAATTACATGTTGATTTTTTTTTTTGTGACAGTCTTGCATGAGCTATAAATTTTGTAATTTTCTTAATATGTAGCTCGTCGAAGTAATTTGTACTCTTGAGTCTTCTCATTGTACATGCGTTTTTGTTTGGGAGAGAAATCTCAAAATTACAAAATATCCTTTAAGATATGCGTTTCGATCAACCAAATGAATTAAGTTGTTGCAAACAGGGAGTTTGTGTAGTGGTTTTCTATTTATTTTCTCAAGGCGTTGCTGAATATTTGAGTCTCCATTACATAAATCTTATTATAGTTATTTTTCGCTAGCTGGATCCTTCTCTGTGGTTGACAATTTCAATTTTCTATCTGTCAGAGATATGGCCTTAAAAATTAGAACCACACGACGATACACGCAATCAGTTCGACATTATTGGATCTAATCAATTCCCTGAGTTTATATTCTTATAGCTTGAAAAATAATTAAGCGCAGATTGTAGCTTTCATTTAGTCGGAAGTCGGATTTTATTCAGTTTTACATTATTTCCTCGTTGATCTGATCAAATATGAAGTGTTGTAAGGCCTTTTTTTTAGATTTAAAAAAATTGAATTGTTTATTATATTTTGTGTGAAAATTTAAAAAAATTGTAATAATAAGATGAGATGTTTTGTATAACTCCTAAATGTCTGTTATCAGCCTATAGTTAAAAATTTTGGGTGGGGAGTGGGGTCTGACTTTACGTAAAAACTATTTCTGGTAGAAGTCATTTTTTACTCATAGTGGGAACGGGGAATTTGAATTTTTATACTTCGAAAGTTTGAAGGCTTATTTCGAATTTCTTTTTGTGTATAAAGACAAGTGGGTCTTTTAACCATAGGATTAATGACACGATTTATCCTTTTAACTATGGCGCTTGCCATTATCCGAGATATTTCTGAGTGCCTATATACTTTGACTTGGATTATGCTTGGAAATTAAGCTGTGGTGTTTTGTCGATCACTTTCCTGATGCACTAATGACTAAACACGATTTTACCTTTGTGTTCTAGTGCACTATATCTATACACTACAACGCTGTCAACAGTTCCTAATACTATTAAGGTGACAGAGTACTCGTGTTAAGTGTGGGATTAAATAATAAAAAGGAAAAGTATTTCATTTAATAATATTAGAATGAAGAGTCTGAGAATGTTTTAAAAAGTAAAAATAAAAGTATTTAAAGTATTGATTTCTACACGCTTACAATCTAAAGAAAAGTGAATTACTTAGGATTTCAATAACATACTTTCAAATAAATTTTTATAATCCAAACGACAGCTTGATTGTCTAATGAAAAGACCACTCTTTTTTAACCTTGCAACATATGCCTAAATCTCTAACCCTCTCAATGCAAGGTCCTACTATTATATGTTCTGTGACTAATGCTACTTGTAACACCATTGTAACATCCATGTAACGTTACTGATTTAGCAAGCAGAATATGGTTTGATTTCAAATTTTAATGACTAATATATGTCTCCCACATCAGTTGTTGTGTTATGTGGGTGTTTTAATTGTGATGTTACATGTAACATTACTCATACTCCTCAGGTTGATCTCTATATTCATCTTGGATTTAAGCTGTTAGTTTGTCTCTATAGCAATAACACAGTTCCCCAGCGAAGATTTTTTCGGGTATTGATTTTGTACTTCAAAGTTGCAGGATGGACGTAGAGTTCATGTGATTGAAAGAGATTTAACGGAGCCTGACCGAATTGTTGGCGAATTGCTACAACCTGGAGGCTACCTCAAGTTAATTGAGCTTGGGCTTGAAGGTAGGTGTTTAATTCAAGCTTATTGACTATGCACAGAAATGAGGTCTTACCCCAAATTACTGAGGATTTCAGTTGTTGAATGAAAGATATATCATTTCCAACTGCAGATTGTGTGGAGGACATTGATGCTCAGCGAGTGTTTGGCTATGCTCTTTTTAAGGATGGGAAAAATACCCGACTCTCTTATCCCTTGGAGAAACTTCACTCAGATGTGTCTGGCAGAAGCTTTCACAATGGGCGATTCATACAGAGGATGCGGGAGAAGGCTGCATCCCTTCTGAAGTAAAAATTATAATCCTTTACAGATGTGCAGAAGGATGTTTATATATTTACTCCCGTTCTTTTACATGGTTACTACTCATTGCGTATTAATAATTAATTACCAAGAATTTCTGCATGCCTATGGCTTTGGGATTTGAAAATGATCTGTGAGGTTTTCTGATGCAAGCTTTTGGGTTTTCTAGTGGTTTTTTCCCCAATTTGATTGTTGACTTGATCAGTTTTTTTTTTCAGCAAATAATTCAATCTATAGCATTCATTCCTCACTTGGGGTATGAGTAAAAACCACTTTACAAAAACTTGGTCAAAGTTCCACACCAGTCTTTTTCATTTTTTGTAGTCAAATTTACCGCTGTTGCCTTGGTGTCATGATATAGTTAGTAATTATCTTATATATCAAGGATCTTCTTGAATTTATGCCTCCTTTTTTTCAATCTTCTGCAGTGTTCGATTGGAGCAAGGAACCGTTACTTCTTTGCTTGAAGAAAATGGAACAGTTAAAGGTGTGCAGTACAAGACTAAAGATGGCAATGAACTGACAGCACATGCACCTCTAACCATTGTTTGTGATGGCTGTTTCTCAAATTTGCGTCGCTCACTTTGCAATCCTCAGGTTTGGTTCCCTCTTAATCTCACCCGTGGAGGATAAAGCACTTCTATAACTCGAACTTCATATATATTTGTTTTCCAGTACCTAACATCTTAAAATTTAGTTATCATCATCGACATATGCATGCACTGGTTAAGAATCCTTATCCCCTGTTCGTGACTATAAATAGTTTTAGAAACCTAATCATGTATATATTTTCTTTGCAGGTTGATGTGCCCTCATCTTTTGTTGGTTTGGTTCTGGAGAATTGCGAACTTCCATATGCAAATCACGGGCATGTCATACTAGCAGACCCTTCCCCCATTTTGTTTTATCCTATTAGTAGCACAGAGGTACGATGTCTGGTTGATGTACCTGGAAAGAAAGTTCCATCTATTGCAAATGGTGAAATGGAAAAGTATTTGAAGAACATGGTGGCCCCTCAGGTATACAAGTGCTCCGCCCGTTTCCATTTAGTTTCAGCCTCCTTATTTCTTTTAAGCTTTTTCATCCTTGTTCTTGAGACATGTTTTAAAATCAAAAGATCTGATAGGCCTAGTGCATTTATATTGCAGCTTCCCCCTGAAATATATGATTCATTTGTAGCTGCTGTCGATAGAGGTAACATACGGACAATGCCTAACCGAAGTATGCCGGCTGCCCCCCATCCTACTCCTGGAGCCTTGTTAATGGGGGATGCATTCAACATGCGCCACCCATTAACCGGTGGAGGAATGACGGTGGCATTGTCTGATATTGTCGTGCTGCGGGATCTGCTCAAGCCTTTGCGAGACCTAAATGATGCACCCACACTCTGCAAGTATCTTGAATCCTTCTACACCTTGCGTAAGGTTAGTTGTAATGATATGCAGCTGTTGGTGGTCCTCTCCTTTGAACTTTACCACTCGCTAGTAGCAACAGGAGAACACGTTCACTTGAATGTTTATTATTATTATTATTTGTATTTTTAGGATAACTTCCTCTCTCAAGGAAACTTAGAATCTCTTAAAATGTTTCAATTTGCAGCCGGTGGCATCCACAATTAATACTTTGGCGGGGGCCTTGTACAAGGTATTTTCTGCATCACCTGATCGAGCGAGGAAGGAAATGCGCCAGGCTTGCTTTGATTATTTAAGTCTTGGAGGTGTATTCTCAATGGGACCGGTTTCTCTACTCTCGGGGTTGAACCCTCGCCCATTGAGCTTGGTTCTCCATTTTTTTGCTGTTGCAGTTTACGGTGTTGGCCGCTTATTGGTGCCCTTCCCTTCACCCTCACGCATCTGGATTGGAGCCAGATTAATTTCGGTTAGTATGTCTCTCTCTCTCTCTCTCTCTCTCTCTCTCTCTATATATATATATATATAAACAGCAATTAAGATGTCTTTTCTTCTCAGTTATGAAAACTTTTTGAGTTTTCTCTTGCAGGGTGCATCAGCAATCATCTTCCCCATAATCAAGGCAGAAGGTGTTAGACAAATGTTCTTCCCTGCAACCGTTCCAGCTTATTACAGAGCTCCACCTGTTAAGAGAGAGCCAGATGCCGTGAAATAATTTAGCCCACACTTCGCTGCTGTCAAGTCAGGCCAATTTGTATCAATACCTCAAAAATGAGATTTGAATCAATACGCTTTTCGCTGTTGGACTGACTATATAGCTTAAAGAAAGTACAATTTTCCTAAATGTCCATAAATATCGTCGAGTGAAATTTAATGGCGCTGAGTAAGACAGTTAAAAAATCGTAATTGAATTATTACTTACCATTTCATTAAAAGAATTACAACCTATAAAAAAAAAACTCCCTAGAATTTCGTTACACCGCATATATTACACTGGCGATACGCATCGGTGGCATGCTCTATAAATAGACAACTTGTATGTGAGAAAAAAAAGGCATCATTTCAACCTACGTAGCCTGTACATTCAAATAATCTCAATTTAACCATTTTTTTCTAGCGCCGGTTGATGGTGTTGATAAATGGTTGAATCAAGCTTGTATAATATACCGTGCATTCTTCCAAGTCTCACTGGATTTTGAGGCGATTTACGCAAATTTCTTTCTTTCTTCCTTAATGGCCTCATATGACGTCATCACCTCTTTAAACTTTGCCTCAGCAGTCTCTGGAACAAAAAACGAGCAATAGAATTAAACTGGAGAGAAAAAAAAAAAAAAGCCAATCAATGGCCTCGGATTACTCAGTTGCATAAAGTAATGGCCCACCACATCCCCACCTTTATTATCCTGGTTCTGATCTGGGTGAAACTCCTTTGCCTTAGCCCTAAATGCTGTCTGCAAGGATAAAAAGGAATATTTTTGCCGTTGCATATATGAAAATGGAACAAAGAATAGAAAAGGTGAAAAAAGGAAAAAAAGAAGTGCAAAACAGAGTAATGGCAGTGTGATTCCATGAAGTTCTGACTTGAAATCACTATATAAGAGGTTCCTGCAAGCAATTCATATAACTTGCCAAGACTACACTCAGAAACAGAAACCACTATGCACTACCATAAACGAGCTGTAATTAGAATCATACGGTACAAAGATTGGGAACACGGAATTCATTAGCCTATCACCTAAAGAACCTTCAAATCCACCAACAAATTACGAATCAAATAGAAAATCAAATGGTGATTTGATCATAACTGTTAGATGGATGATACAACCCAATAACAGCTTATAGCTGGCAAAGTAGTTTTTTTCTCCTTTTTAATGTAAGTTATAGCTCGCAAGAACCTACAGCATTCTAACAGAGATGCCACAGATATCATGTTGAATTTGAGGAATGAAAAATTCTAATCATCATCCTCACGCCACACACCACACGTGATTTTTTAATTTTTAATTTTGTTTCCCTTGCCAAATGTGTGATGCATGAATGATGAGTAGAAGAACTCAATTAGTTTAGGAGGAATAAAACCAACAAAAAAAAAAGTGTGGTGTGTGGGATGGTGAGTAACGAAGCTCGGGAGGAATACCTTAATCTCAGCATCAGTATATGGAGTTGTTCTGCACCTGTTCCAAAGAAAGCCAAGCACTGGGTTTATTTTATCTAATTAAAAGAACGGCTGTCCAATGCATTAGCTTTTCCTACTATGGATTGATATGATTTCATGAAGTGCATGAGCATGTCTAGAGTGAATTCTGATACATCAGCAACACTCGTGCAAACTCCCTAAAATTGAGAATACAATTCTAGTCTACTCATGCATATGCCATTTTTAGTGGGGGTTTCTTGTTATATTTATTTGGATCAACCACATGAAGAAAGATTGTATTATGGTCTTAGAAGTACATCGTGTCAAAAATTTTATGCTTATGAACTTTGATGTACTCTCTTGTTCAGATGCAAGGACATTGTGTACTTATCACATAAAAGGATGCTTGGAGAATGAGATGAGATGAGAATTTTGTGAATAGTAATAAGATAGTTTGTGAATAGTAGTGAAATAGTTTAAGTCACGTATTTATTGGATTTTGGAAAAGGAGAGAGGAAATGTTGAATAACAAATATTATAAACTTAAAATATTGTTATAATATAATTTTTGTTTTGGAATTTGAAAAAGTTGAATTGTTTTTTGTTTTTTATTTGAAAGTTATATGAAAGTTGTAATGATTAGTTTGAAAGTGTTTGTGTTTGAATGATGGTTGGGAAGGAGATGAGATGAGATGAAAAACTTTTCCAAACATCCCCTAAGACAAAACGGGGGTAATGTGAACCTGTCGAGAGTGTCAATTGATTATATTTAGTATGTTTTATCTCCAGCCACTACTAAAGATTACACAACTCATACACGTCTAGATGGCCTAATAATAGAAGATAAACTAACTGCTACAGAACATTACTCCTTCCAAAGCAGCATATTTGACAAGATCTGACTATAGCATGAAAAGAATTCCCAACGAGCCATAAGATGCGATTGAAAAAAGCCAACAATCCCCGAGTCTTCCATATAAACTCTACTTCTCAGCATAACTTATGGGCTAGCATTTTTAATTAAAGATTTTTTTTTAAAAGTGAAAAACAAGTTTTTAAGTTTTTCATTAAAGATCTTTCAGGCTGCGTTTGGATGCTAAGGTGATCTCAGATGATCTGAGTTGATTGTAAATAGTATTTTGTGGACTCCATTGAGATGTGTTTGAATATAAATACGTCGGGATATGTATTTGAATGTATGAAGTAGGTTGAGATGTGTTCAACTTTTTTATGGGAAATTTAAAAAGTAGTGGGTCCCATCAATGATTGGCTTGAGATGGTATTAATTGATTTCAACAGCCAAACACACCCTCAACGAATCATGATGGTGTGATAAAATTTCATTACTTTTTGTTTGGGACCGCTTGATAGGTGGGGTATACTACCTTGATAAGAATAAAACAAAGAAAAAGACAGTTTCTAGTACTTATTGCAACTAAGTTTCTGTAACACATCCTCACCTGTTAAGACCCAAAACTGAATAATGATGTGATAACCAATAACCAGCACTTGCTCTCGGAGTTTCCTTGAAATTGGATCTCTGATATTTATGGGACGTATCAGTTTTCCAATACCAATCATCTCGCTGGAAATGTTGATGATATGCACCAGCTCCACTTTCCCTCCAGCTCTCATAGCCCCTTCTGTATTTGTTCCTCTCTCTGTTGAACACACTTTGCACCCGCCTTATACGTTCCTACAAAGAGCAGAAGAGTCATATACAACAAGAAGTTCATTTCTTCTTTTGGAGAAAAAGACCAGAATAACAAACATATGAAGAAAAAGATAACTGGGTATGAGCTAACCAGCCAAACATAGAATTTCACTCAGAAATTTAGCAAGCATGGTTCTGACAAATGGGAAAAAACTACCTCTGATGCGAGAATGTAGTAAACATGAAAAGGTAGCAATATCATTTATCACGCCACGATGATAGATATTCAGAAAGGTTATCGAGATTATCAATCGCTCTTGTGCATGGGAAGAAATAGCGTGGGAAGGGAGTGAGGTCAAGCTGAGCCACTAGGAGAGTAAGGTAATGTTTGGATGTAAAAAGTTGGAAAGTTCCCGATAAATAGTTAAACAATGAAGTTGAGATGAAAGTTTTAAAAGTTTCTGTGAAAGTTGTGGCCCTTGTGGGTCTCATCTTAAATTTGTCTAAATAATAAATTTTTAATACAGATGTGAAAGTTTTATAGTTTATTTATTTATTTTTAATTGATGTATTTTTATTAAAATAATATGTTTTTAATGAAGAAGTGAAACATTTGATTAGGAGTTTTGTATGTTTGGGAAAAAGTTGGGGAAGAACTTTTACTGTAGAAGAAATTATTCTACTGTAGACAAAACCACTCCCAATCATTCCCGTGTGTCAAGTTGAGTAAATAAATGCAACCACAACTAGAGAAATTAACTAGCACCTTGATTTTAGATTGCCGAATGCACTAGTCTATGACCAACCAGTTTTCGAAAGCCGAGTTAAATAGAATTGTTACTTAATTGGGCATTGCCTAGTTTCATTCTATTCAATAAAGAGTCTTACTTGTATAAAAAAAAAGAATTGTTACTTAAAATTGCTGAAAATCCAAAGAAGGTCAATTTTCCCACATGGTTCATTGATCAAACGAACAATTCTCTTCTCAAAGTAATAGAGAGATCTTTTTCTGGTTAGAATTCGCCCAACCATTTCCCCACTTTTTTGCACATCCAACACTAGTCAATCTTCCAAATAGAAACAACATTACAAATATTTGACTGGATAGCTTCTACACTGCTTATCATAACACTTTCCTTAATAAGGAGAAAATTTGCAACAAACAAAATTTTACAAAATGGTTGGTATTTAACAATACAATTTTTTTAGTTTCATCATCACATTTAGGTTATAAAGAAAAATATGCAACAGAAAAAGTTACAAAATGGTTGAAAGAACTCACAACTCTCTCCATTTCTTCTTCATACTCCTCTTGCATGCGGCGATTATACTTTTTCCGTGCTTCCTCCTGAAAGCTTGACCGGAAAGAACTGCCAGTTCCTCCTTTCCATGATGATTGTGACCTGGTCAGCTTTTGTGGTGCAGTTAATACAAGGTCAGCTTCCTTGGTACATTCAAATTTATATTTTTCTTTCTTCGATAATTAAAATTAATATTTTTTATTGTAAACAATAACATAATAAACATACTCCTTTATTATTTTACTTATCAAAAATAATAAACATACTCATTCAAAGTATCATTTCCCAACAAAGGCAATCAGACCCCAGAACAATTCCAAAAAATTTAATGTCAGCAGAAACCACCACTCTTGCAAATATATTTATCAGCAAGATCCTTGTAGAAAAAAGTAGTACAGATGATAACAATATATTACAAGAAACAACCTTGCATGTAAGTCAGATAAGGGAGGATAATATACCCTGGCTAACATATAGAGACAGATGAATAACAAAACATATCTTCTACAATGTTTTTTTTTTCCCGACTAAAAAGAAGCAATTTGCTAAAGGAAACAGTATATATATGTAACTCAGAAATCATTTGCCACACTGAAACGAATTGCTTATTAACCTAATATAGGTTAGTCAATCTTGAAATGCTGACATGGACACATTAACTGGTGGACTAGGTTATTACAACCAAATCAACATAGAGCTGATAAACTAGAGCCTCACTAAAACCCAGTGCAACTGCACATACACACACATCCATAATTTTCCTCTTTTCTATTTCAGAAGGCATGGCTTCAAATGAGCTGCAGGCAAAACCAGCAAGCATGACCCTAGTTTGTTAAATTAAAGATTAGAACATCATAACAACTAGGACTGAACTACCAGGATTTGGGATTAAGAAACACAAGCACAGGCCTGGCATAATAGAAAATTTGAAAACATAGCATGTATACCACCTGAACATAGATCCAATCGGCAGTCCTCCGAAGTTTGCCAACCTACCAAATAGCCACAAAAATCAAAAGAAGTACTTCACAGAATGTAAGAAGTGAAGAATACTAAAAAGACAAAGTTCTCAGAATCTAATGTAGCAAAGATGCCTCAGTTAGTAAACTTTAGAGCACCTGATAAAGTACTCAGGATGATAACTATTTTTTTCTACTGTATAATGGAACCATATAATTATAACACTTTTTCAGATGTATCCAAAACATCAGCATTCTTTTTTGTGCTAAGCCAAGACGTTAGCATTCGTTCCTAGATAATGAGATAATATTCGGCAAACAACATAATGTACTTCAAGTAAAAAGAATTGCAAATCGTTTAAAAGCAGCAGTTGTGAATAATGAAAGCAATGAAAGTGCTATAAAAATTCTTAAGCGTGCACACTTGTACCTCATCGTTTAAAATGTAAAAGGAAAAGGAAACAAATACCTCAGCTATGGTTTCCATCCAGCACCTTAACAACTACTACAACTACAATTTAACAAATTTTTTTACACGAGTCGCTAGCGCAATATTAACTTTACGAGCCAAAAAACTAATAACCAATTGATCACACATCGCAGGTTAGCAAACCCTAACATTACGATTTAGTTGAACACATCGCAGGGTAGCAAACCCTAAGATTACGATAGTAAGCTATGGCTTAAAGGGCGTTTAAGTTATATAGTATAAACGGCCATCGATTTCACGAAAAAGCACAGCAATGCTGCAGATTATATTCAAGTTCACTCAACATTCCAACGCAATGTTTCTTTCTGCTAATTTTAAAGCCTACAAGAAAGAAAAACGTATTGTATACGTTACGCTAAGAAATTTTAATTAACGTAAAAAAAAAAAAAAAAACACCAATAACTTGTCATTGGAAGGAAAAACAAGAAAATACGTCGAATTATATAAATAACTCACGGCAAAAGTAGTGGCAGTGGCGCCGATTAGACTGAAGAGAAAAATCCCCCAGAGCTTCGTGTATTCCTCTTTTTCTTGAGAGGCTCTGTTCGGAGACGGCCAGGGATTATCCTTGTTCCGATTAGCATCGTCGCCGCTCATTTTTCAGTCTCGAAACTTGAAAGGTTGTGTACTCAACGATTGCTCTTAGCAGAGGATGAAAGCGGGAACCCTTATCATCTTCTGATAGGATGCAAGCAGGAACCCTTTGTTTCTGCTGTCTCTGACTAGAATGGTAGAACTCTTCTATAGACCGGCTTTGAATTTGGTTCTCGCGGATCTCTGTGCGTGAGGTGTACTTTTGGATGCATGGCAATGGCACCCTTGTTAGTTGTTGTCATCTTGCTGAACTCGTCGTGGCCCAGAAAGAAGTGGGCTCATCAGTAGGAAAATAAATGGGCTTACCGTATTGGAAAGGGATGGACAATAAGTCCAGTCTATGATTAGTATCTACTTGTGTAAATTATTCTCTATATTTCGGTCCCCGTGTTTTATCTTTTTTTTTTTTTAGTGGAAACAACATCTGGTATATATAAAAAAGAAAGTATGCTACGTTAAGCAGCCAAGCCAAATTACTACATAAAAGGTGAGTTTTTCCCACTATGAAAACTTAATAAAGAAGGTGGAATTGCAATAAATGGAATATTTCCAAACATGTTTTTGGAGGCAGCCCACTGCGCAATTGAATGCAAGCATCGATTTTCATCTCGATGTATTTTCCTGAGTTCTCATTTCTCAATTCCCTTTAACACAAGCCTGATGTCATATATTACTGGTTACACTTTCCAATCAAGAATATAATTAGAATTCTTCACTGCTTGGAGAGTATTGAGAGAATCTCCTGCAATAACAATTTTTCCAATCTTGCTTTCTTTGGCTTCTTTCACTCCCATAAGCATTGCTTCTGCTTCCCCATGATTTGAATTTTGACTGTTTAGATGCTTTTAATAACAAAGAGAATGGATCCTGATGTTGTCCAGCATACAGTTGCCGCAGTGCTTCCATTTTGTCTAACCGCAGGTCCGCAACATCAAAGGTGACTAGACTGTGATCATTTGGCAAAATTCTCCATTGTTTGCTAGAATTAATATGTAAATTGCCCCAAGCATCACAATGATATTTGAAAAATATTTTGAGTGGAAGATATAAAATCAAATAAGTTAGGTTTGAAATCTTCATGAAGGACTTTATTTTTAAGGAACCACATACTATCCATAACCACAATTGTAAAAATTTGGAAATGATGTTCTTCCTTTGTGGGAATTCCTAAAGTTCTGGATGGATCAAGGATGTATTTAATCCACAAGCTAGTGTCATTTTGAGCACAAGAGGAAATATTTAATGGCCAAGGGGAGTGAAGCCACAAAATTCTAGTGAAACTGCAATTTAAGAAACGATGCGATTGTGTTTCTTCACCAGTATTACAAACAAGACAGTCTATGCTTTCAAGATTCACAAAGTTCTTAATGCGAGATCAAGTTGGAATGATATTATTAAGAATTTTCCAATAGAGGAATTTAAGATTATCTTGAATCTTGAGTTTCCAAATATGTTTCCACATGTCAGCTTGAGTGGTGCTATTACCCATCCTACTCTGGTCATGAGATAAACTAATGGCAGCATAGGCTGACTTTACACTAAACAAACCGGAATTGTGATAAGTCCATACAGGTTTATCAATGAGAGTATGGAAGCTTTGCTGAGCAAGAGAGATTTTTTCTATCTCATTCACTGAACTTTGATTGAATAGTGTTTAAAGAAGGATGGCATTCCATTTCCTAGGTTCTTCCATTATTAATTCTGAAACTCTAAGAATGGGGTCTTTTGGAGTATTTATGTCTTTTTGAATTGGAATGAAGTGTGGATTGTTAGGAATCCAATGATCATTCCATACCCGAGTGTTCGCTCCATTATTGATTTGAAAGCATAATCCCTTATTCAGAAAGTCTTTTTGCTTAAGAATTCCTTTCCATATCCATGAATCAGTGGATTTTTTATTGGTATTCAAAAAAGAAGTTCATTTCAAGTACTTCCCTCCAAGAACTCTACTCCAAATGGCATTAACACTGATGATCATCTGCCATCTAATTTTTGAAAGGAAAGCTTGATTAAAATCAGAGACTAGTCTAACACCCAATCCACCCATAGACTTTGGTTTACAGATGGAATTCCAAGATTTGAGTGTTAGATTGTGGGATTTTTCTTCTGGAAAACCCCACCAAAATTTCATGAAAGTTTGGTCAATATTGCTAGCAACTTTTTGGAATCAAGATAGAGGACATGATATAGGAAGGCATTGTACTAGCTACTGTTCTTATAAGAGTAGTGCGTCCTGCTTGAGAAATAAGCTTTGCTTTCCAACCCGCCAATTTTTGGGATATTTTTTACTGAATTTCCTGGAAATGGATTTTCTTTGAGCCATTGAAAGACAAAGGAAGGCCTAGGTATTTAATTGTAGGAGAAGCATTCTTTAAATCAAAAACTTCCTTGACTCTTTGTTTTTTTCTAGACTAAGTGTTTTCACTAAACTTTATAGAGGACTTCCTAGCATGAACTTTTTGTCCTAACCATGAGGAATACTTCTCCACGCAATTATTAAAACTGTTTGCAGTGGTACTATTGGTCTTCCCAAAAAGAATAAAATCATCGGCAAAAAGAAGATGAGAGATGAGGAGATTGTTTCGATTAATGGAATCCCATGAATGTTTCCCAAATTTTCCTCACGAGTTATGAGCCTAGTAAGAACTTCTGTACCCAGAATAAAAAGGAATGGTGAAAGGGGATCATCATGTCTCAAACCTCTACTAGGCTGAATAAAACCTCTTGGAGTACCATTAATAATGACAGAGTAAGAGACCGTAGTGATACATTCTTTGATCCATTTAACCAATTTTTCATTGAAACCCAGATTACCCATAATTATCCTCCATGAAATCGAACGCCTTTTCCATATCAATCTTGATTGCCATGATACCGTCCTTTCCTTTTTTCCTTTTCAAGAAATGAAAAAGTTCTTGGGCCAGAATAGTGGTCTCCTTAATAGTTCTACCAGGAACAAAAGCTGTTTGGTAAGGAGAGATGATTTTTGGGAGAATTTTCTTTAGTCTGTTAGCCATAATTTTTGCTATCACTTTGTAGTAAACATTAGAAAGACTAACAGGCCTAAACTGATAAACAGTATTAGGATTATTAGTCTTTGGAATTAAAGCAATTTGGGTATGATTTAACTCTTTGAGAAGATTACCACTTTGGAAAAAATTCTGAATCGCTTTAATGAAATCATCTTTGACAATATCCCAATAGTGCTTATAGAAGAGGCCAATGAAACCATCTGGCCCAGGGGCTTTTCTAGAGGGAGTTTGCCTAAGAGTGTGAAGAATCTCTACCTCGGAAGGAATTTCACAAAGCATGATATTTTTTTGATCAGTAACCTTCTCAGGAAATATGGACTCTAATTCTGAACCTATACTTGGATTAGAAGTTGTATAGACCATTTTAAAGTGGCCCAAGAAAGAGTTCTGGATGACGTGTTGGTCCTCAGTCCAAATTTGACCTAATTTGAGACTATCAATAGAATTTTGACGTCTCCTCACAGTGGTAGAAAGATGGAAGAATTTAGTGTTCAAGTCCGTTGTGGTTAACCATTGGTCTCTGGAGTTTTGTCTCCAAAGTATCTCTTATCTCCTTAACAATTCATTCAGTTTGGCTTTTAGGTCAGCCTCCATGATCATAGAAGCATGGTTTGGGTCATTAGCTTTAATATCAGAGAGAGCTCTGGTGGTGTCTCTGATGGAAGATTGAATGTGCCCATAATAAGACCTATTCCAATATTTTAAATCTCTCTGAACCACTTTGAGTTTTCTTTGGAGGATGTAGCTCGGGTTACCAAACAATTGACTATTCCAAGCATTTTGAATAATCATTTGACTAGTCTGATCTCTAATCCAAAATTCTTCAAACTTAAAGCTAGGCCTATGTTTTCTTTTTCCTATAGTATCAAGCACAATGGATGAATGGTCAGAAGCACTTATGGGTAGATGCTGAAGAGAAGAGTTTGGAAACAGATCCATCCAAGGTTGATTTGCTACACCTCTATCAAGGATCTCTCTATTTTGAACCATTTCGTGCCTATTATTGGTCCAAGTGTATTTGGGCCTATGATAACCTAGGTCAATCATTCCACTCCTATTCATGTACAAGTCCAGACCATTCGAATTAGAGGAACTACCATAGGGCCGACCACCAAATTTTTCATTCTAGCTACAGATAGAATTAAAGTCCCATATAACAAGTCTTGGTCCCTCAAAATCAATTCCACTTAGCATTAAGGTGGTCCAAAAATTTTCTTTTTTGCTATTTTGTGCAGGACAATAAATTAAATTAAGCAACCAAGGGGTGTGCACAGGATCCGAATACACAAGCATAGTGATTGTATTACAGTGAACACTTACAGGTTCCACCTCTAGTCCATCGATCCAAAGTACCAAAAAGCCCCCAATTATCATTGGAAGGAGCATACACAGAATTTACAATAGAAAAACCTAGCCTATTTACAATACTAGACATATTCGAATTAACCAAAATTGTCTCCATCAAGAAGACTAAATTAGGTTTATGATTCCTGATTATGGCCCTTATACTTTTGATTGCACAGGGTCGAGCCAGACCCTTGCAATTCAATGAAATTATTTTCATTTCTTCCCTGGTGGCAGTATCGGCTCTGCCACGACAGCCGCATCATCAAAAGTAAGAGAGTTGAAAAGCTGGGTACAAGTTTCATTACCAGTTGTGATCTTAGATTTGTCCCCGTGTTTTATCTTAAAAGAATGCTATCAATTTTACCCAAAATTAAGAAGATTCTTATGAATTTTCTTAATTAATTATCAAATAATTATAGAATGAATATGAGATGAGTTGATGTCTTATTAAAATAATAAAAAATTATATTTTCAAGCATGTGTCTAGAATAGACTTAAAATGCTTACATAGCATAATTTGATTTAGAAGATAAATTTTAAAAGAATTATTATATTTGCAAGCCAGTGTGTAGAGCACACTATCCATATTACCTAAATGGTAAAATTTGATTTGTAAGATTCAAATTATAAAATTTATCTTCCAAATCAAATTATGTCATGTAAGCACTGTACTAGGCATACTTTACACATCGGCTTGAGAAAATAATCTTTTATTTTAAAATTGAGTTTTACTATATATACGTTGGTGCGTTAATACATCACTTATAGTGAAGTCCATTATAATTTTAAAAAGTTAAAACACCAATTATTTTTTAGCATAGCTGATATGGAAAGTAGGGTTGGACGGCGTTCGGCTCGCCTGCCTAGCCCAATATATATATATATATATATATATATATATATATATATATGTATGTATGTATGTATATATATATGTATGTATGTATGTATTAATTTTTTTTTTAATAAAACGACATTGCCTTATCGATCTCTCTCTTTCCTCTCTCAATCTCTCTTTCATTTGTTTTGCCCCGTTTGTTGGCGTTGCAGTCTCTCTCTACCTCTCATCATCACCCTAGCCCTAGGTATCTTTCTTTGGAAGCACTCCCCCTCTCTCTCTAAAAGCTATATATTTGGAAACTCTCTTTCTCGTCGTGGGCGATGGGCAAACAACCTTGAGGGCCAATCCGTCCCTCACATCTAGACAGGGGCACCAGGCACCCTATAACGCCCTGGTTTCGAATGGGTTTGAGAGTTACTCATTGTCACTCAAAATCATGTCTCGACCATATAGTCATAGACACCAAAATTTTCAATGACACATAAGATTAACACTTGTTGTTTCAAATCCACTATATGATTAATCTAAACACCATAAAATCTCAAAATTAACATCAATCATTCAAAATGCCAAGTCGACAGAGCAAAACAAAACTATTGAATAAAATCTCCAATAACCCAAGTACCATCTTTGTACTTAATCCACTATGCTCACATAGCATTACACATGCTTTCTACTCTTGATCCTCAGCTGAACACTAAAAAAAATCTGAAAAATATTGCGGAGATAAGTAACGAGTTATCAACAACTCAGCAAGCAGAGAACATATATTATCATGTAAATATGAGCATTTTCAGAAAGTTCGGTATGCATAAACAAAACATATCATATTCATATGCAGATCTCAAAGACATGTTATCAGAAGATCAGAGCGAGTTTGAAACTATTCATATTCAAAAACCAATTGTTCATATTCAAAGACCCTTTGGCATAACATGAGTGAACATCTTTATCTTATCATATCATATCATATACCATGTTTAATCCTCGTGGTAGGGTTGTGCTATCTCTGGTGGCCAAACCAAACAATATCATATTGTGAAACTTTTCCTTATTTATTCTCAGAACTCCGAGTATGCACACAGGAAAAAAAAATACTAGAAAAAACTGTTTTGCTTACAAAGTGGGTGCACTCATATTATATCAGAAGTGTTGGTACCAATCATATAACAGAATCATAAGTATCATATTGGAACCATAATCAAAATCAGAATAGAAAAAGAAATTCATGCCAAAGGTTTTTTAGATGCATATCATATCAAAGAAAGTGCTGAATATATTCATATCATTTTCATATGATTAAAAACAAATCCAAAACATTTTCGTATAACAATTACAAAAATTCTCAGATTTCATATTCACTCTTTTGCACATTTCATAAACATGTCAAATATTGCTCGTGTCTACGCTATGCATGTCAAAAAGTATTTTTCTCTTTCATACATATTTCATAAGTGAATGTAGAACATATACTGAGGTTATTTTCACATTTTCTTTTAAAACATAACATGCACATTTTACAAATCAACCTCAGCTCATTTTCTTTTTTTTTATGCAAATTCAGCATAGGAACTCCGTTTACTTGGATTTTTTAGCTTTTCAAAACTTTTTCACAATAGTGCCAAGCAAATATTAATCGTTATGTAATAGTCACGTAATCTTTATAAATTTCCCGTCGAACACTATTTCAATACTTAACCTAAAATGTTAAAATTAACCTACTTTAATTTCTCAAAACCTAAAATACCATCACTTCCCAAATTCCTCAATACCCACTTAATTTCTCTGGCTATTAAACTCTAAATTATTTCTAAAAATGCATACCAATATTTTTACTAATTACAACTATGCCACATAAAATACATCTCTACTTTAAAAATTCTCTTAACATAATTATAATAAAATTGATTAAAATAGGAAAGTAAAATTTCATTTAATAAAAATAGATTAATTAGATTATCTTTAAAGGTTGAAATTTTGAACTTACTATGCACTTCTAAAATTCATATTTTAAAAATATATTATTACTAATAATATACTTCAAATATTTATTTATTTTCTTTATAAGTTATAAATTTAAAAACTAAAACCCTTACAAATAACAAAATTTAGACTTAATATAAAATCCACCTAAAGCAGGTTATTTTAGGAAATAAGCATAAAATGCATGTGCAAGTTGAACTTTGCAAAAACTATTTTTGAGATCAAAACCATAACACCGTGCGATGAAAACAAGCTCACCGTGAGGGAAACTTGCGACGGCGGATCGGAGTGACACTGGGTGGATGTCGACAGCGACGTAATTGGGAGTGGCAACAGGGCACTGTAGAAGGGAGGGATATAGTGATGAGAGAGAGAGAGAGATAACAGAGGGAGAGAGAAACTGTAACTTGAGGGAGAGACCAAGACTTAAAGAAATAGAGCGAGTTTTACCAAGTAGACAGCCGAGAAGGGTGGAGGAGGACTGGGCTTCCGTGGTGGTTGGCTTCTCTATGTAATCCTGTGGTTGGCTGCGTCTGTGGCCTACAATGGCCATGGGACGGTTATGGGGACGTGTGTGGGTGGTTGTTGGAGCACCAACATGCTTTGTTTTTTTTGTTGGGGAAAACAGGGCATGTCATTAGTGTTGATGCTTGGAGGAATTGGGCAGTGTCGGTTGGGTGGTTGGCCGTGAAGGAGAGGCTGTTGGTGTGGAAGATGGCTCTCGGCTTAGTCTTCGTTAATGTGGGTCTTCGATGTCGTTGGCTAACGGTGGTTGAAACATGGAGGAGTGAGGGCTTGCGGAGGTGATCACTACGGCGACTCTTGGACGTCGAAAGATCAGACAATGTTGGGCGATGACGACTCTTCCAACGGTGGTGTGGGGTGGAGGCTTGAGTGCATGTTAAGGTGGCTTATCGGTTGCTTCCTAGACGTGGAGGGCAACGGTGCAATCTACGGCCTTGTTGCTGTTGTGCATGGGTGGCTGCGATTTATGGGGGAAAGTCATGGTGGTTGCCAGATTCACGTGGCTTGGCAGTGGGGCTAGTGGCAGCTGTCATGTAAGGGTGGTCTCGACACGTGGGGGTGGTGTGCAATAAGGGTATTGAGGTGGCTTTGGGTGGTGTTATCTTGAGGCTCACTTGTTTTGCTGCTGGCTGATAGTGACGTTCTGCTGTCTCTTGGTCGGATGTCTGTTTTCTGAAACCTATGAGGAAGGTGCGGCAACCCTAGTTTGTAAAACTAATGAACAACTTGCTTATATGTGAATATATATCTATATATACGAGACTGTTACCATGAACGTAGTGGGGAAAGGAACGTGCATGGTGCGGTGAACGTGGGCGAAGTAACCAGAAAACTAAACTAAGTTTTGAAGAAGAATAAGATCCAACCACGATGTATGGGTTGAATATATATATCAATAGTCAATTTACGAATTTTAATGAGAATGAGACTCTAGAATTGTAACCATAATCTATTTAAAATTGAACACATATATTTAAATCAGCCTTAATCTTTATGTCTAAAATAAATTCATCCTCCAATAATATATTCGAGCCTTTAGAAGAATTTCTTGGGTTAATTTTTAATTATTTAGGGCTCACTTGGTCCATATATAGTAAATGAGATTTAACTTAATTATCAAGTTCAATAAAAATCATATTCCGTCGTAATAATATTTTGGGCCCGTGACATATTCAAAAATTACCTAATAAATATCAAATGAGCTTCCCATAAATAATAATCTAAAAAAAATTATAGATCGCGGCTTGGTCTGAGCTTAGTGCTAGATCCAGGTGTTACACACCCACCCAAAGGGGTTGGCCCAGGGCCTGGTGGCCCAACTCGTCCCCCGACACTCATGTGTGGGAGGAATCGAGCCTGCCCGCACGGGCGATGTGGGTATCACTTATAATGAAAATTTCCATATCAACGGTATGTAAAAAATTAGGTTTATAAATAATAACTCTAAAGAATTTCAAATCAAATATTATCATTTAAATGATGTGAATTATATATTTTATAAACTGACTTGAGAATATAATAACTATACAATAATTTCACATTGACTGATAAATAATTCTTCCAATTAATATATCAAATCACGTGAACGGTATAATGAGAAGATTTCTTAATAATATGAACTCTATATAAATACTCGGTATTGTATTTTTCTCTCATTAAATAAGTTATATAATTTGATTAGACAATTAAAAAAAATAAAATTATTAAATATTTCAAAATAAGAATAACGTTATACCCGAACCATATCATAAAAATTGTTCATGGGAGCATTATTAATTGAAAATAATATTCGTTCTAAACTTAAATCTTATGATTTTCACTTATAAAAAACATTTATCTTCTGGAATTTAATAATGATTATGATTACAATTTATAAAGAGGACGCTTGACTACCTGATAACGCGTGAATACGGTTATGGTCTGTTTGGATTGTGAGATAAATAAGATGGTTTTAAATGAGGGTGGGTTTGGATAAAGAGTTCAGATGAGATATTTTGTTAAAAATTAAATAAAATATTGTTAAATATTATTTTTTAATATTATTTTTATTTTGAGATTTGAAAAAGTTGAATTATTTATTATATTTTTGTATGAGAATTTAGAAAAATTATAATGATTAAATGAGATGAGATGAAATAAATTTGTGTATCTAAGAGCACTGGCAATAGACTAGCCATTGCCAAGTCCAAGTCTAATTTGCATATGATTTTGAGATAAAATCTCTGGCATTGGAATCGGCAAACCCATAATTTTCTAATTTTAGCTATAGTAAAATCCCCACGCTAGTCATACTTGGCGAGTACCTGTAGAAGGAGCAAACGTATATTTTATTGTTTCCGCTCTCTCTTTCCCTCGTGTTTTCCATTTCCCTCGTATTTGCCCTCGTCTCTTTGCCCTTATCTCGCCCTCGTCTCTCGTCTTTCCCCTTTCCCTTGCCCCCTTTTTTTTTGCAGCTCCATCGCGGCTTCTCTCTCTCTCGCTCTTCTCTCAGTTTGCCATTTTTGTTTTCTGAAACTCCTCTCCCTCTTCTCTCCCTCGGTCGTCTCTCCCTCTTCTCTTCGTTTGCCATTTTTCAACCTCTGAAACTCATATCCCTCTTCTTTCCCTCGGTCGTCTCTCCCTCTTCCTTCCGTTTGCCATTTTCTTTTTCTGAAACTCCACTCCTTCTTCTCTATTCCTCAATCGATTTTCTCTCCTTTCGTGGGTCGATCTTTGATGGTTTTGTAATTTCCCCTCTCTCTCTCTGTCGGCTTGGCTCAAGAACGCGACACTCTCTCTCGGTTTGGGTTGGTAAGACTACCGAAATTTTATTTGGGTAAGCTTTTCATTGTCGATTTTGAGTATGAATTTGTGAATTTGTGAAATGGGTATGAATTTGTGGGACAGAAGGTTATTATCGTTGCTGATTTTTCTACAGTTGGTATTGCTGATTTGTATTAAGTATTTTGAGTATGAATTCGTGTCCAGCCAAACCTCCTCTCAGATTCTTAGAGCGGAGAGCCCATATTTTTTTTTTGTGTTTTCGGTAACTACAATCCACTGTAGTTATTAGAGTTGGTGTTGCTGTTTTCTAAAGTTGGTTGCTTGGTTCTGTATTGTTGTTGCCGTTGTTGATGTTTTCTGAAGTTGGTTGCTTGGTTCTGTATTGTTGATGCTGTTTTCTGAAGTTGTTGCTTGGTTCGGTAACTACAGAAGTTGATTATTATTATTATGGACCTGTTCGACAACATCAATTTACCTTTAGAATTTGAATTCTTCTCATTGTAGTTGTTTTAAAACTGCCCACCAATCCACATGGTTCATGTATTAGTGCATTTAATCTTGGTATTGATGCATTCCATAATGAAGCTATTGTAAGGATTTTAGGCTGATTCAATGCATCTCATCAACAAATTTTTCCTAATTTAAGCTCTCCTTTCATGTAAGCGTGCTTTAGGGTGTATTTATGTGTGTATGTAGTAGTATATTTATGTGGGTAATGGCTTGGACGCTACATTAACGTTTGTGGCTATCTTGATCGATGGTTGCTTTCAATATCATTTGATCCCGGAAACACCACATATATTATTTGTTACAATTGTTAAGACACTTATAAAAAAAAACAAGTATATGTATGTGGGTATGTATGCATTTCTTAATGTGCAGAAGCTAAATCCTAATATTTTCTGCATGTATAACATGATTTGCTACTGATCAAAAAGAGATGAGTATATAATATTGATTTGTGAGCATGCCTATTATTGTTTAGATAATATTGATTTAGATTGAGTAGAACATTAACATCAACACATCCAACTAAAAATAGAGATGAGTTTGCTGTGCTTCTTTTCAAACAAGAATACAAAGTTTATTTCTTTGCTGTTTTTCTTTGCAAAACATAACCATAATTTTGTTTCTTTGTACTCTGATTTGGACCATGTCAATTTGTGGACTATTTGCATGTCAGTTTGTTTAATTTGTGACAACATCAATTTGATGTTTTCTAGGACTTGAAAATTTTAAAACTTTTATGACTCCTTGAAAATGTAATATTTTTCAAGGATGGACACACAAATTGATGATGATCCCTTCTTCACCACTTTATTACAAAGTGGAGGAGAGGGTTGTATTAGCACCCCAACGCAACATTCTAATGTTGTGCTCCGAGCAACATTCAATGACGGTGAAAAGAGGCATCCTCCAAGAAAAGTTCAAAGGGGTGCATCTTTCACTGCAGAGGAGGATAACCTCCTCGTCTCAGCTTGGCTCAACATTAGTATCGATACAATAAATGGTACTGATCAAAAGTCCACGCAAATGTGGGAAAGAATTTCAAAATTTTATCATGAATATAAAAAACAGAACAATGTCAACCGTTCTGTAGTTTCTTTGATGAATCAGTGGTCCTCGATTCAGAAATGCACAAATAAGTTTTGTGCATTTTTAGCACAAGTAGAGTCATTGCATCCGAGTGGTGCAACGGAGCAAGACAAGGTATGTAACATTTTCCTTTAATTATCACAATTATATAGGACTCATTTATGAACTAACAATATTCCTATGGATTTGTAGATTGAGAAGGCAAAAATTTTGTACAAAGAGATGGAGAAGAGTAACTTCACAATGGAGTATTATTCAACCAAAATGGCAGCAACACATCTCCACCCTTGGGACGAGGAGAATGTCACAAGGTAAAGTTGCTATTGACATAGTGGAGGAGAACATAGAGGTTTTTGCTGAGAGACCTCTAGGCAAAAAAGCTGAGAAAGAAAGGGAGAGGAAGCGGAAGTCGATGGAAGGCAAAGAGTCTGAGATCAACATTTCCTTAACTAAAATGACCGAGGATAGAGCCACAACCATGGAAGAGCGGAGAAATGCTGCGTTGAAGGCAGACCAAAAAAGCGAGAAAGTATTTGAATTAAAGAAGAAGAAGTTTGAACTAGAGAAGAAGAAATTTGAAGGCAAGATGATGATGCTAGATCTACGTGGCATGAATGCCATGCAACTTGAATATTTTCGTAATATTCAACACAAAATTTTTGAGGAATCGAAGTCACATTCCGGAGGTAGATCTAACTCTCCTTCGACACCTTATTATGTAGATATCTAACTTTTAATATTTATAGAACATATTTTTTTGAGAATTTAGTGGCTGCCTAGCCACATGTGGGTTAGATAAATATGTGGCTGGGTAGCAACTAATTTGTGGACTGTTTTGTGGATAAATATGTGGCTGGGTATTTATTTGTGGGACTCTTGTATGAGACTCTTTTGTATTTGCACTAAGTTTGAGACTGTATTGCTGGACTTGAATGAGACTGTGCTACTGGACTTGAATGTGATTGTGTATGTATTTATTTGTGAGACTCTTTTGTATGGGACTGTGTTGCTGGTTTGTGTATGGTTTGTGTATATAATGTGTATGGCTTGTGTATGGTTATGTGTATGTTAAGAAGCTTGTGGATTGGATTTGAGATGTGTTCTAGAATGTATGTGAATATAAAAAAGCGATGAATGTATGTGTATAGTTAAGAAGCTTGTGGATTGGGTTTGTTTGTGAATCTCTCAAAGCGATGAATGTATGTAGCAATCTGGGTGCAAAATATGAAAAAAAAAAAATTGAAGTGTACATGAGATGTATACACATTATGAATGTATGTAAAAATCTGGGTGCATAATTTTTTTTTATCAAATATTATTAAAATATATGAAGTGTATTTGTAAAATATGAAAATTTTTTTTTGTCAAATATTATCAAAATAATATTATTATTTTGACTTTAAAATGGCTAGTCCAATATAGACTCAGATAGTAAAAAATTAATGAGTAATGATATACCTATAATACATTGTACAATAATATGTTAAAATGAGGGGTATTATTGTAAAATTATCTTATTTTTATAAGATGATTTTACAATAATACCCCTCATTTTAACACATTTTTGTACAATGTGTTGTATAATATGTTGTAAGTAAATCATTTTCTTTTTAAAAGTTGAATAAAATATTATTATTATTTTTAAATTTTAAATAATTGAGTTATTTATTATATTTTATATAAAAATTTTAAAAAATTATAACGATGAAATCGTATTCGCGGAACGGCGGAAGGCGGGACCATTGATGAAACTTCCAGAGTTGCACGCTGCTCCTTGTTTTGGCCACGTGCCGGTGTCTTTTGGAATTTGTACTCGCACGGGACGTGGCGTTCCCTCGACGTACGGATTTTTTTCCCTCGATTCTCTTGAAACTCACTCCGACAAGGACATTTGCATTGCCCTTTGCGTGTTGTGTCCGAATATCAGCACCTCAGCGGCTTTTTTTACTTCCCATTGTTTCTTCTCCTTTTGATGATCTAGGACTCTGGGTTTCGGATTTCCTTCCTTCCCAGTCATATCAAATCCAGATCTTTGTTGTTGTGAACTTGTGAAGTCGAAGTGAAAAGCCGCAATGGCGTACAAGTTTTGACGCGTTCACAGTCTTTATTTCTTCGGTTCTTTTATGCTTCTTTGAAGACCGTTTGGTGCACTCGTAGTTTTTTACCTTTCGGGAATTTGATCGGTCGGAATTCTCGCATAACTGACGAATTCTTGTTCGTTTTTCTCAATCAAAGATCCGAGCAGGTTTTCTGTTTTCGACTTGTTTCTGAAACTTTTGCTCAATTCCCACTTTTTTCCTATGTACGTGTACACATAGTTTGTTCAAATTTATTGCCTCGGTAATGTTTAACATCATTTATGGGTTGTTTTAAGGTTTTTGCATGCATTATACTTTTCCCTCACGATTATGGGTTTTCTTTCTCCTGGATTCTTGCATGGGCTAAGTTGTAATATGCGAACTCAGGAAAAAAAGATTGTTATGTGCAGTTTTTTTAATTATAGACGATGGAATGATAAAAATCATGCTTCATAATAAAACTAATGTGTAAAAAAGCCATTTTTTGTGTAGGTTAGCCCCAAATAAGCGAAATGTTCGTATATTATTTTTGCTGTGTTTAGAAAACATTGTTGGGGATCGTTGACATTAGTAATCCTGCTATTTATACTCTTGTGCGACTGTCATCCCGAGGCACAAAATTCGTTTGTTAAATGTGTGTTTATTTTGCTTTGATTGTCTGAATAGTAGGCTCAGCTCAAGTGAGCCAGGAGTCCTCTGCAAATTAAATATTGAGAAGGCCTATGATCATGTTAAGTGGGAGTTCATTTATTCTTTGCTTGGGAGATGCGGGTTTTGGGAGAAATGATGATCTTTGATGTGCATTGTATCTCTTTGGAATTTTATTTTTGTATTGGTGAATGAGACTCCTACTGGCTTCTTTAGTAACTATCATGGTTTGAGACATGGGCTATTGTTATTGTATTATCTTTTGTTATTGTTACGGAGGTTTAGAAAAAATGTTATCAGCTATTGTTGATGGAGGTTCTCTCTCAAGCTTCTATATGGGAGCTAGTAATCTTGGTGCGCTAACATTTCCCATCTTTTATTTGCTAATAATACTCGGATATTTTTGGGGGCAAACAGTCACCTCTGTTTTTTGAGGTCCTTTCTTTTACGCTTTGGATTTGTTTCTTGGTTGAAAGTGAATTTGGCTAAGTTAGAGCGATTGGTTATCGTGGGAAATGTTTTTGATAGTATAATGCCCCAGTGGAAGGCTCAAGCCACATGACCTGTATTCCAAAAGGACTAGTTAATGATACAGTTGGAGCTCCATTGGAATATTATAAAGAGTAGGTGTATGTGGGAAGTTTGGCTACCATATTGGGGTGCAAGGTTTTATCTGTCTATGAAATATCTTGGCCTCTGTTTGGGAACCTCTTTATAGGCTCTCTTTTGTCTTTTCAGGATGGTGTAGTAATGGAGAAAAGTGAGTGTCGAATGGCTGATTATTAGATGATGTATTTGTCTAAAGGTGGTAGCATCACCTTGATCAAGTGACCTAATTCGGCTCTATCTTTTCTATTATTGTTTCGCTTTCACACTAGCGCTGCTAATTGAACAGATAAGCTACAGTGTGACTTTTTATGAATCGAGCTAGGTGAAGAGTCCAAATTTTACTAACTAAACTGGGCCAAGGTGGGCTTTCATATTTTTGAGGGAGATTTGTGAGTTCAAAACGTGCTTTTGTTCAATTTTGCACTTATAGGGTAGTGGTTTTGGCGTTACCAATGGAGGGGGAAGGCCTTGTGGAAAGCTGTAGTGGATTCTAAATTGATTGTGTTTGGGGTGGGTTATGGAAAAACTATCAGGAGAAAAGGATGGATTTTTTTCTAGTCATGCTAGACTCAAGGTGTTTGATAGCTCTAGAACTAGATTCCGACAAGACTTGTGGTGTGGTAACAGGGTTCTCAAGGAAGCTTTCTCGTAGATGTATAGTATTGCACGCGCGATGAAGGCTTCAAATTGTTGATTTATTATAGTTTGTAAGTGGCTCCCCTTAGTTGAATGTTTTTTTTTCAGAGCAGCTCATGATGAGGAGGTTGATACTTTCTTAAAATCTTCAACTCTTGTACTTTACTAGATTGTCTTGGAGGTGTAGATAAGATTTTTTGTGAGTCTTCCATGAAAGGGAAGTTTTTTGTTTGATCTTTCTCTGCAGCCCTTATACCTAAGGATTGTAGCTGTTTCCCATGGAAGAAGAGTATTTGGTTGACTGTGACGCCTTTGAGAGCAATTTTTTTTTCTTGGACAGCCTCATTAATGAAGATACTGACCATGTATAGCCTACGGAATTCTAATATCCTTGTAATAAATTGGTACTATATGTGTAGAAAGAGCAATGCTTCTGTAGGCTGCCTTTTACTCCATCGAGGGTTTGACAATGCCCTGTGGAAAGACTTCTTTTCTGTCGAGTTGGGGTGGCTTGGGTTATGCCGATAGGACTAGTAGGCCCTTTTTTCAACTGGAGAAGGTTCCATGTTAGCGCATAAACTGCAGGCAACGATGGATGGCCTATATCTATATGGTGTGGTTTATTTGGAAAGAAACGAATGATGAAAATTTTGAAGATCGTGAGTGGAAGATGGAGGAGCTTAAAACTTTTGTTTTCAATACCCCTTTTATTTGTGCATCTTCTCTAGATTTTAATGGGCCGAAGTTCATATTTTCTTGCTGCCTTTTCCTATTTCTAGTTAGGCGGTTCTCTTGTATACTTCTTGTGTATTTGGGCTATGCTTTTTACGCTTTTTTAATAAAAAAATTTGATTACTTAAAAAACTTATGCTCTGCTTTGGTATCTTGTTGCTTATTCTTAAGGTTGAAGTGAAGTTAATTCTTTGCTTTTGCATATGCTTCAACATTATTATATAAGTTAGAAACTGACCTGAGTATATGTACCATTGCACAGAATTCAAGACATGTTAAGTTTTTCACTAAGCAGAAAATAAAGACTGATATGTAAGTTTTGCAGCTTAGAAACCAGAGTCAAGTAAAGCTGCTTTTCCACGGAAGTGAAGACAACTGCATGCTTTCTGCCCATGGAAATCATGTTGACATCCTATGTTCCTCTCCTCAAGTGATAGGACGCTTGAAGCTTACCGACATATTGAACGGAGATGAACATTTCTGCGCTTTTAACTTCTGCAGGAATTAATATAGGCGTGTGTGTTGTTCTTTTGTCACTTTATTCCGTATTGAGAAAACAACCAAGCAATGTAGGCGTGTACTTTGGACGAAGGCTTGTGTCAGTGTGCTCAAGACCTAGTGATCCTTTCAGCTTTGAGAGGTTTGTTCCTTCTCCTAGTTGGATAGTGAAAGCTTGGGAAACAACTGAAGAGGAAATATTGGCCATTGGAGGCATGGATGCCGCGGTGTTTCTCAGGATGGTTGTTTTCAGGTGATTGCCTACTACCCAAAACTTGTAGACAATCAAAGGTGAATTTGTGCCTTATTGTTTGTTTGGTGAAAAATGTAATGAGATTGTACGAATTTCTGAAGGTGGATGTCTTGGAAAGATGCTTATAGTTGGTTTTGCTTGATGGTTTGATTTGTGGATTATTGTTATTCTGTTCTTTTCATCTCTCTTTTTGTTGTGAAGCTTTTTGCATAAGATCAACTTTCTTTCACTTTTTTTGGACATTTTGCCATTGTATCAATTCATTTTTACTTGTCTATAAAATTTTTGGTAAGTAAAATTGAAAAGTAAAAGGAACTGTCTATAATATAAATATCTTTACTTGAGTTGGATGAGGTTTCTAGGTCAATTAAGTTGCATGCTTCACATATTAATAATTTATATGTGGTTTTGTGCCCCTTATCCGGATGATGAAGCTGAGACCGAGGGCCTGTTAGATATTTGGTGCATGTCTTCTTTTTTGTAATAAATTGGGGAAGTCTACTGTAGTAGACAGTCTAAGCACACTGGGAATGCTACTTGAACTTGGTGGATGTAGGGTTCACAGGGTTTTATTTACAATATATCATAATCTATCTATCTAATGATATAAATTTTAGATGTTGTTTTTGTTTATTGAACTCCTCTTGTTAAATGTCCATTCTCATAATTCAATTGTTGTGGAGGCAACTCTTAGCACTCCTAATTATTTTGCAACAATCTTTCCTTTTAAGTACATGCCATAGATTCTTTAAGCAATAGGCTTTGTAGTTATATTTCAAACTACATGCTCTGAAATTGGTCTCTCTTTTTATGTATCTATGGTTTGCTTTCAGTCTCATTTCCATGTTTGTAGAAACTGCTTGTTTTTCAATTGAAACTTACTAACGCTAATTAATTTTCTGCAGCATTAGAATCTTTTCCGTTGCTGTCGTCATCTGCTTTTTTCTATTAATTCCAGTGAATTATCATGGGCAAGAAATGCGTCACAAGAGAATCCCTTTAGAGTCGCTGGAAGTTTTTACTATTGCGAATGTTAAAGAAGGTTCAAAGTGGTATGAGATATTTTCTGTTGATGGTTTAGAGGGGGTTTAGACATCTAAAGACTTTATTCCCAAAAAGCCACCTCCTTAATAATATTTTTGATTGAAAAGTAAGAACGGCCACCCCATGGTGGTAGCCACCACGAGTGCTGATTTGGGCCGTCCCATGGTGGCCTCAGGTGGCCAGGCTGGCCACCACGGGCTGGCTGTGGATTTTTGGTTTTAGTTTTTTTAAAACATAATTGTAAATCTTTTTTTACATCGCTATAAAAACTAAAAAAAACTCATATTTAAACATATTCTCAATGTGTCTTACCACTTATTAGTCTGCAGGTTTGGGGCCTTATATGAGACACAAAATTCTCATTTGATCTCATCTCATCTTATTCCCAAACATAATTCAAATATAAAATTTTTAAATTAATCATTACAACTTTTTCAAACTAATCATTACAACTTTTTCAAACTTTCAAATAAAAAATAAAAACAATTCCAACTTTTTCAAATCTCCAAATAAAAATAATATTATAAAACTATATTATTACAATATTTTAACTTTATAATATTTTTTATTCAACTTTTTCTCTCTCATTTCCCAAAACCCAAAAAATACTCAACTCAAACTATCTCATTACCGTTCACAAACTATCTTACTACTATTC
Source organism: Juglans cinerea (assembly GCA_961763995.1). Lineage (NCBI taxonomy): Eukaryota > Viridiplantae > Streptophyta > Magnoliopsida > Fagales > Juglandaceae > Juglans > Juglans cinerea. Next base: position 23,967,424 of record CAUIVZ010000012.1, on the reverse strand, counting down.
ACAAAATTCTCATCTCATCTCACTCCCCAAACATGCCAACCTCTAATTTTTTTTTTCACCGCTATTCATGAATATTTCTATACTCATGTTCATCCCAGATCTTTGTTATATTAAAGAACTATCTGCTCTATTTTTTCATTTTAACATGTGTTTAGATGCTTACCTATTAGGCATGCATACAATGCTCCAAAAGGAAAATGCCATCTCTTCCTTTTTTAATTTGTTCGAGTAGAAGTCTACTCTAGCAGTTTATAACCTTGATCTGGTATTAATTATCGCTTTTCAGTTGTCCCATATTTAATCACCTTTGTTATCAAAATAATTAGTTTTTGTTATAAGACTGCTGTAAATCGATTTCTCTCTTTTTTTCCCTTTTTTTTTCAGGCTTTGGACTCATTGTCTCGCATTATACATTATAACCTGTTCCGCTTGCATTCTCCTTTACTTTGTAAGGATTTAATTCTTCTGTAGCATCTACTTTGTATAGCTTATCTTTTGTTTGAGGTTCTAGTAACTTTCTTGACAAATCGTCTATATTTATTATAGGAGTACAAGAGCATCACTAAGATGAGACTAAAACATATCACTGGAGCTCCTCCAAATCCAAGTCATTTTACGGTTCTTGTTCGTTCTATCCCCCGGTGCTCATATGAAACTTACAGTGAAACAGTGAATAAATTTTTCACAAAGTATCATTCATCAAGCTATTTGTCACACCAAATGGTGTATCGGTCTGGCAGAGTACAGAAACTGATGGTAAATGAGCAATTGATTATTTATAACCAGCCACGCATAGACGCACTTCTTTTAATATGTTATATTTGCATGTCCGTGAATTGATTTCCTCCTGGCTTATTAAATCTTCATTTTGGTTACCATGCTAACATCTGTATATCATATGCTTGAGTCTCAAACTCTTATATTGTTTAAGGTGAATGCACGCTCATGTTTTTCTTATAACAAAAATAGAATTTGGAATGCCCAATTTTCTTTTTTCTTTCCCAAGCACTCATTTATGTCAGTCAGCATAGTTGATGCTTTTTGGATGGAATATCCCCTTTTTATCATTATTTTCAGAAAATCAATTTGCAAATCCAAGGGAGTCTACTACCTCCTTTTTTAGTAATCAAGCACCACATCTTTCTTTCAGTGTGAGAGTGCTAATGATTTCGGTTAATGTTTTGCTATGATTCATAATTAATGTGCCATTCTATACTATAAGAAATTCCACGATATCATGAGTCATGGCATCATGTGGACACGATTAGTGTTGTGATTTGTTCTGAACTTTTTTTAGCACCAAATGATGAATGGATGTTACTCTGTGATTGAAGTGAATAATGCGTCCTTATGCATTACTTGATCATTCTAGTTTATCTGGGCAATAATATTGATCAGTACTTGAATTATTGCATCAGACCATTGCCACTGATTTTCTAAACCTGCATGTTGTGCAGTTAATTCCTGTCAGCTTCTCGTCTTCTAAGGCATCAGTCATAGTATGCTTAATTTAGATGCTTCCATATGGCTCTCTATTGCTATGCAACTAAATTTGTATCTGAGGCTTTGTATGACATATTCACTATGATGGTCAAAGAGGGGCCTTTGCTGCATTGTTGTTTTGAGTTAAAGTTGGTTGACTGCTGTGAAATAAAAATGTTTTGAGTGCCTTATTATCTTGTTTTTTTGGCCCTCTAAGATCTGTTCAATATTTGCAGACTGATGCAGAGAAGATGTACATGACTTTTAAGGCGGCTGCTCATGAACAGAACTGCCAGCCAAGTTTTATGCCACGAGGTCTTTGTGGAGGACCTACAAACTCTTTTGAGATAGTTTCTCGTGAGACGGATAATATTAGCGGGAAAACTGGCTTCGGTGATTTGGATTTGGCTACTATAAGAAAGGTCAAATCTTGGCATGAACTGATTTTAGTATTTGACTTCTGTGTGTTTTGGTATTTATGCACATACAAGTAATTCATGTTTGACTTCTTCTCTCCATCTTTGTAAGCTCTGGATCTAGTATGAAAGAATCATGAATTAGATCCCACATTACGTGCGAGGGAGAAGCTCTTGCGATTTAGAATGATTGCAAAGAACTCTTATTATAACATTCATTAGTTCTTTTGGATTATAAACCTATGTGTGGCTCGAACTTTCTTTGAGTCCTTAAAAATGGTATGAGAGCCAACTTAGCCAAATTATGGGAGTTGGGCTATGTTACTTACAATTAAATGGCTTAACGAGGATGTCATAGATTTAAGGGGGGATTTTAATACCCTGGATTTGATGTGAGTGGGTGGTGAATGAGTTCTCACATTACCTGGTATGGAGAAGTTGTTGCTATAAGCTTCAAGTAGCTCCAATTTATAATTGATTAGTTCTTTTGGAGTATTAGGTCCAGGTGTGGCTTAAACTTTCCTTGGATTGTTATAATTTGGTTATTTTAATTTTTAAAGCATGGAATGTCCAATGTTGCAATTTAAGCTTCTCTAGTTGCCTGTCTAGCTTTTTCCAAGATATGCAAGTAGGGGTGCAAATGGTCCGGTCCGGCAATTTCTGGACCGAACACCCATAGGTAGTTATCGGTCCGGTCCGATCGGTCCGGCCTTTTTTTTTTTTTAAAATCAATTAATAAAAAATTTTTATTTAAAATACTAAATTAAATTAAGTGACTTATTAATGTGGATTATATAACAAACTCAATAAAAAAATATTTTATATGGTCAATGATAATAAATTAGATGAAAATTACATTATTAATTTATATAATTACTATATAATTAACTAATTGATATTATATATTAGTTAATTCATAGAATATTAACAAGTGTTAATAACATATTTAAAATTTTATATTGCTAATTGTACAATTTTTATATAAATAATATATAATATATATTTTTTTATTTTTATTTTTTATTCGGTCTGTCCGGTCCGAGAAATCTCCACCCCGGGACCGGACTGAAGACCGAAATTCTCCTACTTATTGGACCGAAACCGACCATGCATTTTTTCGGTCCAGTCGGTTTCTCCGGTCCGGACCAACCGTTTTACACCCCTATATGCAAGTACTTTTGGTCTGATCAATTTTTCAGAATAGTTGCAATATGTGATTTTTAATGGAGAAAAACGTTTAGTCTAAATATGTGAAAAGTTGCTTCCAGGGCTTTCTTTTTTTCTTGGAAATAATTTAGTAATTCAGTTGACTGCTTTTGGACACTTAGAAGGAATTGTATTTGCCAAGTCTTGAAGTTCTTTTTTTTTTTTTTTTTTAAAATTATTTCCCCCTACAAAAATCCTGATTCTACTCGTCTTTCATATGTTGCACCATGATATGGTGATTTGCTACGATAATGTTTAGTTTTGATTATTTTCTTTTTCTTATTTAAGTTGTGTGCTTGGATTGTTCCTGTGCCTTTTTAAAAAAATGAACTCACTTACTGAAAAATGGTTTATAAATTTGATTTTGTATTTTCATAACATATCCAATTAAAAAGTGGAAATAAGAAAGTTGATGTTTGATTCTCATAACCTGTCAAAGAGTGCTTAGATGTAAACTGTTAGTAGGAGCTTTGTTTATTTTATGCCGCCCTACTTCACTTGCAAATAAATCTTTTAGGTTTGGATCCTTTTAAGCCACCACCTCACCTACAAATAAATCCTTTGGGTTAAGATTTTATCTAGATCTTCCAGGAGTGATCCGGCTTGTATTTTCCCTTTTGTTCCTGTCTATCTTTCTTATATACTGTCACAATGCATTATTATGTGTTCTTCACTCAGTTATATGGTTTGGGATCAAAATAATGCTTGCTGTACATGCATTTGTGGGTGTGGGAGAGTGACGGGATGGTGTAGGTGAAGTGTGATGAAATTGTTTGCTTAAACATTAGAATACATTGAGATATAGTTTTATTTAGTTTGTCTAGGTTTGACTTGCAGACATGGTTTGTGGTGGTATACTTGAAACTGGATTTGTATGACTCCTCCATTTGCTTTAAACTCATTGCAGTTTAGTCATTGTACCAGTTACAAAATATGCCATTCTTCTTCTTCTTCCTATTCTCTCTCTCTCTCTCTCTGTACTATTACTTCTTCACCTGTTACATTTTCATTTCTCGTTAAGGTTTACAAATTGTCACTAGTAGCCTAAAGCATGTTGGTCTTCCATACAGGAGTGTTCTGCAGCTGTTGTTTTCTTCAAGACTCGCTATGCTGCTGTTACTACTGCAGAGGTTCTTCAATCTTCAAATCCCATGTTATGGGTGTCAGTCTTGGCTCCAGAACCACATGATGTTTATTGGTCAAACCTTTGTATACCATATAGACAACTTTGGATCCGAAAGATAGGAACTCTTGTGGCTTCCATTGCCTTTGTGCTGGTGTTTCTTATTCCCGTAACATTTGTACAAGGCTTGACTCAGCTAGATCAGCTACAACAAACATTTCCATTTTTGAGGGGACTCTTAAAGAAGTAAGTATATATTGCGATAACTCAGAAAAGGGGTAAACATTGTGATGATGACTGTGTTTATTTGTTATCCTTAGAATTCATTTGAATGTTTCATTTTTTGGTGTTTTTTTTTTTTTTGATAAGTAAGAAATTTCATTGATCGAACAAAGCTAGGCAAAGCCCATGTACACAGGAATTATACAAAATAGACACCTAGTTACATTCTAGAAAGCTGAAAAGATAGCAAAAACTCATGAATATTCCCTCCCTTTAAAACTACAGCAGAAAGCAACTGAACTAAATAAAGTACAAAAAAAATTCCATAATTCCCCCATAGCTCTCTCCTTCTTGTTGAAGCACCTCTCATTTCTTTTCATCCATATACACCACAATAAGCATAAATGAGCCATCCTCCACGTCGCAGCCAGTTGAGGGCTATAATGATGCCTATTCCAACATGTTAGGAGCTCCACCACACTCTTGGGCATAACCCAAGTCAACCCAGCTCTACTAAATATGCCATCCCATAACTCCCTTGCCACCTCACAATATAGAAAAAGGTGGTCAATCGATTCACTATTGTTCTTACACATATAACATCACTCCATTACGATCATCTCCCGTTTCCTTAAATTGTCAACAATCAAAATCTTTCCTAAAGCTGCTGTCCAAGTAAAAAATGCAACTTTTGGAGGCACAGGAACTCTCCAAATACCCTTCCATGGAAACGCAATGGGCTGATAATTTGTCAGCACCTTATAGAAAGATTTAACAGAAGTTTTTACTCCCCGAAGGTCTCCACAGCATTCTATCGCTCCCATTACCTCCTATCCTCTTGGAATAAAGCAAGCTGAAAAAACCTGCTATCTCCTCAACTTCCCAATCCTGCACATTTCTAGAAAAGATCATATTCCAATGCACTGTACCAATGGCTCGACACAGCACATTTGAGACATCGGCCTGCTGATTTCCAGCCAATCTGAAAACACCTAGAAAAACAGAAAATAGAGCTCTCTCATCACACCATTTATCAAATCAGAACCTAATTCTTGTGCCCTCTCCAACCTCAAAATTGATGTGTTGCAAACACCTTCCACCCATTTCTAATAAATTTCCAAAGACTCACACCATAAGACCCCGTACCCTCCTTGGAACACCAACCCCCCCAATCACAACCATACTTCCGACCCACAACCATTCTCCACAACGAAGTCCCTTCCAATTGGAATCTCCACAACCACTTTTCTAAGTTTTATTAAAAGTGATCAAGTCACGCACCTCCAAACCTCCCAACTACTTCGGACTGCACACTTTTTGCCAATTCACAAGATGAAATTTATTTTCCTCACCCATGCCACCCCTCAAAAAGGCTCTAAATAATTTTTCAATCTGATTAGCCACCCCAACCAGTAAAGGAAATAAGGAAAGAAAGTGTGTGGGAAGATTGAAAAGGGTACTTTTGATGAGAGTTACTCCCTCATTTTGAAAGATAGAGCTGCTTCTAGCCCGACAACCTTTTCTCTACCTTCTCCACAGCACCATCCCAAATGTTTTTCGTTTTAAAAGAGGCTTCCAAAGGGAGTCCGAGGTATTTCATAGGAAGAGTAGCCATTTTGCATCCCAACAACTCGGCTAGATATTCGCCACCTCCCCTACCGGGACAAATTCCGACTTGCCCAAGTTCACCTTAAGTCCCGAAACAGCTTCAAAACACAATAGAACAACCCTTAAAGTTTGAATCTGTCCTCTTTCAGCATCACATAAAATTAGAGTATCATCCGCAAATAATAAATGGGAGATGGATAAAACCTCATTATTAATGTTACCCACTGAAAAACCAGCAAGAAAACCCCCCTAACAGCGGCCTCCACGACTTAGGGCCTCCATAACTACAACAAAGAGGAAAGGAGATAACGGGTCCCCTTGTCTCAAACCCCTCGAACTTTGAAAAATCTACAATGTTGGCCATTAACTAAAACAGAAAACCGAGAGGTCGAAACACAATGTTTGATCCATCCACACCACCTATCCCTGAAACCACATTTTCTCAACATATATAGCAAAAAATCCCAGCGCACGTGGCCGTAGGCCTTTTCCATATCCAAATTGCAAAGGACTCCCATAATGCCATCATTCAACCGGCTGTCTAAACACTCATTTGCTATTAAAACTGAATCCAAAATTTGCTTACTCCTTACAAAAGCGTTTTGAGATTTGGAGATAATTTTTTCCATCACCAAGCTCATATGATTTGCTAAAACCCTTTGAAATGATTTTATAAATCCTGCCTACCAAACTAATAGGACGGAAATCTTTCAAGTTTCAACTCAATGGCCCCCGCTATCTTCGAGATGAGGGCAATAAAGGTAGCATTAAGGGACTTCTCGAACTTGTGACAAAGATGAAACTCATGAAAAACCCGCATCACGTCATCCTTCACTATATCCTAGCACTCTTGAAAGAAGGCCAAAGAAAATCTATCCAGGCCCGGGGCTTTATCTTTGCACATACCATTCACCACCTGCTGCACTCCGGCTTCCTCAAATGGTCTCTCCAACCAACTTGCTGCACTAACATCCAACTGATCAAAAAACAACCCATCCAGTTTAGGACGCCACACCACAATCTCTTTGAGAAGATCTTCATAATAATTCACGATATGGTCTTGTATAACCTCCGGGGATTGGTGCACCGTGTTACCTAATTGGATCACCTCAATCACATTATTGCGCCTGTGGGAATTTGCCATTTGGTGGAAGAACTTAGTACATTCGTCGCCCTCCTTCAACCATGTCCTCCTTGATTTTTGTTTCCAAGAAATTTCTTCCATAAAAAAAACCTTTTCTAACTCATACACCACCTCAATCTTTCTCAACGAGGACTCCTCGGTGGCCTCCCCAACTTTTAGAGAATGCAGCTCACAAAGAAGACTTTTTTGCTCATCCGTGTGTCTAAAGACCTCAATGTTCCCCTTCTTTAGATCCAGCTTATGGGCTTTGAGTTTACCATCCACAATAAAACTAGGGGTATCGTGAAAGGAATAGGAAGCCCACCAATCCCTCACCACTCCACAAAACCACCTCAATCTTTCATTTTTTGGTGTTGTGTGGATGAGAAGTGTTAATAAACACATTCACTTTATGAATTGGAGATGTAAGATTATAGGGCTTTTCTTTTGGACAAGTCAGGGAATTCTAATTTGTTGGAAGATACACAACATACACTAGCATATAGATTCATGATAGAATATCTATGTTCATAACCGAATAATGTTAATTTTTAAAGCATTAGCATATGGCCAATGAACCATAATTTGCCATGGGCAAATGGAACTTTTATTTTTATTTATTTTTTAATTTTTTATAAGTAAAAGGTAAATTTTATTGATACGAATGAAATATGCATAACCCGTGTACACATGAGTTATACAAAATGACCCTAAATACATTCTAGGAACGATAGATTAAAGACAGGAAGTCATGAGATTTGTCCCCATTAAGGACAATGGCTGAAAACCAAAGCAATAATGTGTGTACAAAAAAATTTTAAAGCTCCGCCATTGTGCGCTCCCTATCTTCAAATTACACCACATAATGTACAACGGAATCATCTTCCACACTATCGCCACTTGAGGACAGCCTTGAATCTCCTTCCAACAAGCTAGTAAATCAACCACCCTCAATGGCATTACCCAAGTGATATCAACTCTTCTAAAGATCTCATCCCATAGCAATCTTGTCACCTCACAATGCAATAATAAGTGATCCACTGATTCTTCTTGCTTTTTACGCAAGTAGCACCAATCCATCACAATGAGCCCCCTCTTCCTCAAGTTGTCCGTGGTCAAAATCTTCCAAAGACTAGCAATCCATACAAAGAAAGCTATTTTAGAAGGCACACGAGACCTCCCAATATTCTTCCAAGGGAAGGGACCATTACCTTGTGATGCCAATATTTTGTAATACTCCTTGACTGTACACTTCTTGCTGCCATTGGACCTCCACTACATCCTATCCCCCTGTGCCGTAGTGTTTCCCGTGGAGTATATCAACCTGAAAAATTCTGAAACGGTGTGCAATTCCCAATCATGAATATCCTTATTAAATAGGATATTCCACTAGTGAGAACCATGAGAAACTACCCGCATATCTGCCAAAGAAGCATCCCTGTTGGCTGCGATGCGATAGAGAGCTGGAAAGGCCCTATCAAGAGCGCAATCTCCACACCAAACATCATGCAAAAACCTGATTCTGGTGCCTTCTCCAGCCACAAAACGGATATGATTTTCAAAACTCTGCCATCCCCTCCTAATAAATGGAACTTTAGTGGTAGCTTTGAAAGATAACCTAGCATTGATGGTTTAGTGTGATAATGACATTTTATCTTTCTCAGTCCACTTTCTTATCATACTTAGACATACGAATAAAATTGCTAAATAGCTGTCCAACTTATTTCCATCAGGATTTCATAGATCTTGTCATATAACATATAAAGGCTTTTGTGAGAATTGTGAAGAAATTTGATGAAGTTAATAATCATCCATCCCCGTGACGCACTTCTTGCTCATAATTCTTTTTCTTGAATTATTAAATTTCTATAGTTTTTTTTTTTTACCTCGATATGATCTAGAGTAGCAGCTGTGTATGAAATAATTGAAAAGCCATTGATTCAAAAGGTACGGTTGATGGCATTGTATTTAGTGCTCTATGCAAAATCCCCAAGCCACATCTAGGTCCATACTCCAAAAAGCCTTGTCAATGGTACAGTTGGTGCCTCTTGGAATTATTATAAAGCGCAAGAACTACCTTCCGAGCATTATGGGATCCTAAAGGGGTGTAACCGGTCTGGTTCGGTCCGGTTTTGGACATATTTTAGACCCAAACCGGTATATACCGATTTTGAGATTTAAAGAACTGATACCGCACCGATTACACCCCTAAATCGGTATTTCCGATTTTACTGGTTTCGGTTCAGTTCGGTCCCCTTTTTCCGGTATATTATATGGTATATATAATATAGTATATTATAATTGTATTATAAACTATAGTGATATATTATAGTATATTATAATATATAGTGATATAGTATTAGTATAATTATTAATACAATAGACTATAGTGATAATATATAATTATTTATATAAGATTTTTAAATTTAATATTATATTAATTAGTAATTTATCGTATAATACAAAATTATTTTATATATAATTACATATATTATATATAAAAATTATATATAATATAAAAAATATTTTATACAATATAAAAAAATTAATATATATATATATGAACCGATCCGGTCCAGTGTGAGAAAAAGGAAAACCGGAACCGGACTGATTTTGACCGGTTTTGAAAAAAATGAAACCGGTACCGGACTGAACCGAACTCGGTACCGGACCAAATCCATCGGTTCGGACCAGTCCGATCCGGTTTACGGGTTCTTTTTTTACACCGCCGCCGACTCATTGTTTACACCACTTAATACTTGCTCAATAAGGGATATAACAGTTTTTCCTCCTTAAATTTCGGACATTCTTGTTGGGGTTCATTCCATCATACGTGGCATGCTTCAAGTCCCACATTTCTTGTTGGGATTGGCTCTGATACCATTTGTAATGCACTAAGGGAGGCTGTCACATCTGGGCCCATACTACAATAGGACTAGTCAATAGTATAATTGAAGTTCATTGGTATCATTATAAAGTGCAAGAATTTCTCCCTTTCAAGCAATATGGGATCTTATACACCACTTATACTCACTCAGTATGAGGTATCATATCGTATGAACTGAATTTTGGAAAAGTGGCTAGGTTTTATATTCCCTGTAAGAAATGTACTTTTTTTCAAGTAAATTTATCCCTTGCCTGGTGCAGGAAATTTATGAATCAGCTGGTAACAGGTTATCTTCCAAGTGTGATTTTGATTTTAGCCCTGTATACAGTTCCACCAACCATGATGCTATTTTCAGCTGTGGAGGGGTCTATTTCCCGTAGTGGGAGGAAAAGGAGTGCATGCTGCAAAGTCCTATACTTCACAATCTGGAATGTTTTTTTCGTTAACGTTTTTACAGGATCTGTTATTAGCCAATTGAGCTTCTTTTCTAGTGTAAAAGACATACCTGCACAACTTGCCAAAGCTGTGCCGAGGCAGGTAGTGTTCTTTGATTCCCTTGTTAATTTGCTATTTACCTGTCTTTGATTATGCTACCCTATGCAGAGTATACCATTCATTCAGTTTTTCTGTTTTGCTAACATGAATATTAAATTATGTCATGTGAAGTGATGCAAGTTTTGAGTAATATTAATTTTCAATTAGTGATTGAATAAGGCTTTACAAATGAGAATTTTATTTGTGAAATAATCCGTCAGGATCGGTTTCTTTCTATTTTAAGTCCTTTCTTTGGTTATTAGATTTTCATGAAATAAAGAGAGCTGCAATCCTGTAGAAGACATCATGATCCTGTGGGAAAAAAAAATATTATTTGTGGAGACGGACATAGAGATGAAATTCCTGCCATGATAACTGGAAATTACAACTAGTAGAGAAATTGGGGAAAACCTGTATTCTTCTCTCGTGGAAGTGTAGAAGTTTTTTCAATAACTTAATACTGTGATTTTGGTTTTCAAATTGTTGCAGGCTAGCTTCTTCATGACTTATGTTTTAACATCTGGTTGGGCAAGTTTGTCGTGTGAAGTGATGCAATTTCTTGCTCTTTTCTGCAATCTAGTCAAGAGATTCGTACTCAGAATCAAGGATGATTCGTCCAATTGCACTTTCTCTTTTCCCTACCATACAGAAGTCCCACGAGTCCTCTTATTTGGATTCCTTGGTTTCACATGTTCCATCTTGGCACCCTTAATGTTGCCCTTCTTGCTGATTTACTTTTCACTTGCTTACCTTGTGTATAAAAACCAGGTGAGTGCCTTATCTTGTCTTTTACCTTTTATGATGTTACTTGCGATTACTGTTTGTATATGCTGCTTGAATGTATTTAGTTTTAGCCGAGTCCTTTAATTAGTGATTGATCATATTTTTTTCCACAATGCAGAGCTTGTTCTTCCATTCGCCATTGTAGTTACATAATGTGTTTGAATACTGAGTTGTAAACTCATGTAGTTCTGTTTTTTATGTACATATCCAGCCAGCTTTCTTATCCCAAGTTGGTCATAGGTTTCTAGCAATATGTTCTTAGCATCTCCCTCTTACTTTGAAAATGGAAATTGGTTTTTTGCTTTTTATGTGCCTACACAGCAAGAAAAAATTCTCTGTAAACCCAAACAGAGAATTTGAAGATGTTTGAATTGAAATCAGTGTGTATTTGGAATTATTTTGAAGGGATATGTATGAAAAGAATTCCCCTTCATTCTCTGTATAAAACCTGCCAAGGAAATAGTCTTTATTTTTTGTTCTCTCTGTTTTTTTTTGGATGAGGAATACATATGCTTCATCCAAATGCAAATGAGACTGTAAAGATTTATGTGATGATTCTTCATAATTGATACTAGTAAGGGCAAAACATCTTAATTGTCTGATAAAAATCTCAGGCGATGGATTCCACCTGAGGTATGTAACTGATGCTTTTATATGATAGACTGGTCATAATAGGGTACAGCAGGGTATTCCAACAAGAAAATATATTGTTCCTATTATATTATTTTTGTCTTTTTCAATATTCTCTCTTTTTTGTTTGTTTGACTGGAGATTTTGATCTGATCCCATCATTTCAAATGATGTTGTTTACTCTTTTTCAGATTCTCAATGTATATGTTCCAAAATATGAAAGTGAGGGACAGTACTGGCCTATTGCCCACAACACAACAATTTTTTCATTGGTGTTGTCTCAAATTATCGCGCTTGGGGTCTTTGGAATCAAACGATCGCCTGTGGCTTCGGGTTTTACCATTCCATTGATTATCTGCACTCTTCTATTTCACGAGTACTGTAGGCAGAGATTTCTTCCAATATTTAAGATGGTTCCTGCAGAGGTAGCAATTTTAATTGGACCCTCTCTCAACAGTTTTTTTTTTTTTCCCCCCCTTCCATTGAACTTATTTCGATAATTCTGAAACAAAAGATAAATTTCAAGCCTGATAGTTGGATTGTTTATAGGTTTTTATTGAGATGGATCAAAAAGATGAGCAGTGTGGGAGGATGGAAGAGATTTATCAAAAGTTACATTCCGCTTATTGCCAGTTCACAGAAACTCCTCATGAGTTGTGTAGATCTGAATGCTTGAATCATCACAATGACGGGAAGAGCATTCCGGATCCGGAGAAGCTGAACCCAGGTTTGATTCACCCAATGCTTGGGAGACTCCCACTACCTGGAATCAAAGAAATAATTGGGTGGCTGTCTTTGCTTCTCTTTTCAGGAAAGGAAGCAAGCCAATTAAACGGGTCATCTAGTTGCGATTTGGATATAGCAGAAACCAGCAAGAAGTAAATTGAGCTCATTGTTTTGTTCATAATCCATGTTAATGTCAGAGTTTTATCCATCATGAACAAGCGCCAAAGAAAATATATATTTTGGGAAGCCTTGTACGGTACAGGTGCTGCTGCTGGGGACTCTGGTCGCAAAATGCGTAGTTCAACAAGCATAGAAATCGGTTCTTTGTTTTCTACATCGTTTACTTTATAATCAAGAAGTTTCGTTACGTTGTTATACAAAACGAAAATACTACCTTGTACTGTTGTGACTACAGCTTTATACAAATTGTGTAAAATTATGATAAAGTCCAAAGATAACTGAGTATCTAATGTTATGCAATGCTAAACAAAACTAAATGGATTCGACATTTGATTAAACAACGCGAGAACGACGAACTAAATGGATTGGGCAGCCTTATAATTTTAGGATGGGACTTTAGCATTTGAGATATTTTAAGAAGGGTAATGCTACAACTACCTCTTGCATTTTCCTTTTTTGTTTTCCGTTTGACGTGGCATGCATTTTTTATCTCACTTACCGTTTCGACTTCCTCCTTCAGAGTCATTTCATTTTTCCTTCCCCCTGCCATTTCTTCTTCATTTCCCTTTTTTTTTTTCTTCCCATTTTGTCATCCCCTCCAACCCAAAGCCAGTCATCGAGGAAAAGAAAACCCCAACAGCTGACACCGTTGCCCAGATATAACCTCTCCCTCTCCATCGTAAAGCAACCCATACCTCCAAACCAGCACACGCCCAAGCCCAACGTTCAACCGTGCTTGCGACAAGCTGAATACATCTGTTTTAGTCCCACAAAAACAAATCACAACTCCTTCCCCTTTGCACAAAGAACAAGCCCAATAACAACTAGAGCTTTCCTAGCAGTGTCATTATCGATATTTACAGCAGTCAAAATGAATATCCAGAAAGGCGCCATACAAAACAAAATAAAAAGTCGCTATATAAACATACATATTTCCAAATCCAAGTCTCTCCATGTTCCACCCAAACACAAAAGCTACAGAATAGTGATAGATACGCTTGAGAGATATCATCCCATAAATCAAGAATTCCTCCACTCCATTGTGGTCTGTTCTCAATGATTCGTTGTTCATCTCTTGCTGCAAAAGAAAATCGTTTCTCCAATGATTTCAATCTAATCTGATTTGACTTTTCACTTATGGTAATCTGGACATGTGCTTCTCTTTGGTGGGATGGACGGAGGCTTGAAGACCAAATGAGTTTCTCTGAAGACAAAAATAAAGGCTTGGCTTGAAGTTGAAATGCGAACTGGTTTGTAGAATGGGTTTCTCTCAAGGCTTGAAGACGAAACAAAAAAACTTTGGCTTGAAAATGAAATGCGAAAACGAAGACGAAATTTGAAATAGGTTCCTCTGACTTAGACGAAGTTGAAGGCAAAGGAGGTTATAATTTTTTCGAAGTTGAAATTTAAAATGGTTCCTTTGGCTTAAACGAAACTTGAAGACGAAGGAAGCTTTACTTTTTTAATTTTTAAAAGCTTATAATGTGGCATGCCACATATTGCGGTAAGATGGAGCGGAAAAACTGATCGGTGGGCATAGTATTTTCCTTTTTAGGAATCGAGAAGTGATGCAGAAAAATTAATTTTATAATAAAATAATGTGCGTGGTTAATCTTAGCTTTGGCTGCTACCAAAAAAGGCAAAAAAGTAGCTTGGGTAGGAAAAATGAAGTACCATAACATGCTTTACTTCTTCTGAAATTACTGCACAATCCCAGCTGATAAATGTGCAAAAACATCAGCCAGTATTACAAAGGGTCCAAGCCAGTTCTCATGGCAAAAATATCAGAACAAATCAAACTCAAATGGTTGGTATAGAAACTAGGCCTAAAATATTTTGTTATATGAGCTTCTGAATTAAGCTCTTTAATGTACTCACAGCAGTGGTACTTTCATTTCTCTCTCTCTTCTGGTAAGCTTCTCCACAGCCACAAAAGTTGCATTAACCCACCGTTTGCAAAATGAAAAAGAAACAACCTTGCTGGTAACACTAAACTTCCAGAGAGAAACTTGAAAAGAACAAAGAAGCTTCCGATGCCCACAAGCTGCCAGTTCAAACCTTGCTCCTGTTGCAGCAATCGCATTATGCGCAGATTCAGCACAACAGATATCAACTCAATTCATTTGCAGATAAAGAGACTGGTAAACAAAGGAGAAGAATGCACCGCAAAACACACCTCTGAGTTGCGAAACACTTCATTTGATATCTCTTTCAAGAAGTTAGTCATCAAGCAGCCAACAAACAGACCACATGGAATTATCAGTTCTTGGTTTTTTGAGATGGAAAATATGACATCGGATAAGGAGCTAAAAATAAAGAAAATGACAAGAGTCCACTTTAATGCGTTCTGTCCCAGAAGAAGCAATCGCTCAAGCAGTATTTTCTCTGCTTTCTTCCATGGAATTTCTTTAACCGAGTCAGGAGTGGCTTCCCACAACTTCTCCCTCGCGACATTGATCTGCATCTTGACCTTATTTGGTTCACCAAATTCTGCCATGGACACTTTCATAGAGCATGTGGGAGAGAGTTGGTGATGTCCATGCAGTCTCAAGCACCTTTGTTGACAGGGTTGGTCCTGAACATGCTTAATGTGAAATTTCCATTATGATACTGATGGAGAAAGCATATTATTATTTGGGGGTTCACAATCTTGGTGGCAACCCTATAAATTAAGTTGCACAACATGCAATGTTAAGTATATTCTGAGTCAAGTGTGCATAGAAATTTGACTGTGTTGCTACCAGTATAGATGAGAAAAGGGAAAATCACTAACACCTGGCTGATAGATCAAGAAATAATAATATGAAAGTGACCATCGATTTGGAAGGATCCAAAAAAGAAATCGCAGCCAACTATGATCTGAACGGAAGGATGCAGCTGCTTTTCTACTCATGCATGAACAATAATAATGATGACCATTTTTCTGACCATTCAAGAAAAAAGAGCAATGCTGGAAAGTAACAAAATTCTTGATGAGCTGAACAAGCCCACCAAAGGGAGCTAAGACTCATATTATTCATTATGTTCAAGTTAATCCATGAACTTAAAGCTACTACAGTCTGCATCCTTTGTTACTCAAAATTTCTAATGTGCAGCAATTATTCCAGAAAAGAAAAACACTTCCCGGAAATTACAGCAAGAATACCAAAGGTGGTGAGCCATTTGAACTTATAAAGCGATTAAGTGTGCCATTGAAGCATTTCCATGTATAACTGATTACCCTTTCTCTATTTGCAGCCCATGTTTGAGTTTTCATTAACAGTCAAATGTACCAGTCTTCAAAGATGCCTATTCACTGGTACATTCTGGCATCATAGAAACCCAGAACAAAAGCCATTATGCTATCAACCACAAATCTCTCTAGAAAATTCTGAACCCCATTTTCCAGCATTGCTAACGGTCAAAATTTATGAACATAATCCATATGCATATTACAACTAAATGTTGAATTGAGTACGGTATGTAACTTCAAGGCAAAAACTAACAGAATACGAATGTGTGAGAAGTGACAAACCGCAGCTCAGACTCGAACTTCAAACTCTTGGATTGTAAGTAAATAGGGAATTTTATGTTCATGGAAATAAGTGCATAAAGTTTTAGCTCGAATTCCAAAAGAGTCAGATGCAACACGAAAATAACAAGAATAAGAAGTAAACCACACAAACCCAGACACACACAAACGGTTTCCACAAAGGAGGGATAACCCGAAAAGAGCGTACGCGAAATTTCGGAGTTGAAGGCAGTAATGCGAAAGCTGGAAGCGCGATTGATGCCATTGCCATCGTTTCTCAGCTCCGTTTCTTCCTCATCACTCGCTGACAAACGTTCTATCTCGCTTCTCTAGGGTTTAGCACCAAATCCTTTGGGTCAGCATTTATTCAGCAAGATTCTCTTTTTTCAGGGAAGTGGGCCTAATCATCACCATAGTAAAGTACGAGGCCCTGAGAACCAGAGACGGCCCAAATTGCAGTGTATGATGTGTGCTTGGGCCCAAATGAATGAGAAAAACAAAAAAGTCCTGCTCGAAAGCTATTTATTCGTTCTTTTTGAAAAATTAAACGCTATTTATTATGTGGAGCCATGGAGGGAAAACATCTATTAATTTGTTTGAGAAATGCTATTTTTATTTAAGTATTACCCGTTGATGTGATACATTTTAAGTAATAGACATTTAAATTCACTTAAAATATACTAATTAATCGTGACTAAAGATAATAAAACTTAGAATAAAATATAGTAACGTTACTCAATTTTTCGATCGGTGATGTATAACTAATTAAATAGGTTTAACTTATAATGGTTGACGGAAAGACGTATAGCTTCATCATTAAATAAGACATGTCTGATAGGATTAGTAAAACCATAATAAACATATATATCCTATGAAGAAAATCACAAATGAATAGAATTTGACGATGAAAAGCATGTGTTTCAATGAACTTGTAGCAAGTTTAAAAAATAATAGGTCTATTTTTTTCTTTTTTATTTAGAGAAATTTTGTTCTTTATTCTGAATTTGATCATTAATTCCTAATCACTTTGTCTAACGTGTTACATTTTAATTTACTTTTTTATTATGAAAGTAGTTAGGTTGCATTTGGGTAGTTAGATATTCTCAGGTATTCTGTGAATAGTAGTGAAGCAGTAATGAAAAAGTATTTAATAATAGTGAATAATAATGAAAAGTAGGTAAAAAGTAATAATAAAATAATAAATAATAGTGAGATATTATGATAAATATACCTGCTTAATCTATGAAATGACTTAAATATTATTGAAAAGAGGGCTGCTACAGACACAAAGGGATCCCACACACTGATGTGGCACACTCACAGTATGCCACGTCTCCCCACTTTTTTTTTTTTTTTCTTCCCGTGCGTCTCCCCTCCCCTCCTCCCCCTTTCCCTCTGTCTCAGCCCGTCTCCACCCTTTCCCGTCGCCGCCATAGTGGTCGGGGACCACCTTAGGGCTGGCAGAAGCCACCGGCTGTCCAAGCGGCATCATCCCATTCACGACAGCGCTTCTCTCGTGCGACTCCCCTCCCCTCTTTCCCCTTGCCCTCTATGTCTCCGCCTGTCTCCACCATTACCGCACGCAGCTTGCCGTGCATGGGAGCTCCCATCCCCCCGTCGGACGATGCAGCTTGGATCACCGGCAGATTCTGCCGGCCCTAATGTGGTCCCCGACCACCATGGCAGCGACGATAATGGTGGAGACGGGCGGAGACAAAGAAGGAAATGGGGAGGAGGGGAGGGAATCGCATGGGTGAGAAAAAAAAGTAAGGAAAAAAAAAGGGGGAGGAAACGTGGCACACTCACAGTGTGCCACATCAGTGTGTGAGATCTCTTTGTATATGTAGTATTTTCCTATTGAAAATAATTTAATTGCAAGATAAAGAAAAGCTCAAAAAACAAACTGAGGATAGAAGAAGCAAGCAACGACCCAGTTGCCTAAACCCTTAAGCCCATACATACTGAGTAGGCCTTCAAAGGAAATATAATTAGCCCACCAGATCTACATATATATCTCGTTCCCAGGAATAGTTTTTTAAGTGTTAAATGATCCCCAAGATGCAGTAGGGCCGGCTGCTCTCTGCATACATATCTCTGCATAATGGGTATAACGATAGTCGATACTCTTCTTTAATTAATTAAAACACACCAAGTTTGGGATCTCTTCCTCTTCAAGTTCTTAATATTTTCTACAGGTATCATCCCAGTGGTCGGTGATGCCACATATCAAGTAGTTCACTGCGTAACAAAGAATAGAATTCAAAAAACAAGCAACCAAAATAGGCCAAACCAATGAGACAAATAAACAATATATATAAACATTCCCAAGAACTGAAACTTATCCCTCAGCTCACCCTCTGACAGCAGAAAACAACGAAACCGACGGCTATATCTTGGTGTCCTCATAAACAGAATAACTTTTGCAGTATTAAACCCTATCTGCGCGCAGCTCGATCGATCGTTCTCAGCATGTTGAATTTCCCATGCGTTTTATATATGATTGCACTGTGTCTGCAATATATATAGGGCATGAAAGGTACGTAGGTAGGACAAAAAACGAAAAGAATTTCTTGTGTTAGTGAGTGTCATTTTCATAAAATAAATAATATTCACGGGGGGCATCATACGACATTGATGTTGGGTTATTAATTAGGAAAATGAAAAAGTAGGGGAATGGAGTCGTCGTTTGGCTATTGTCATGGCTTATAAGGCTGGCTGCCCTAGGCACCCTCAATTACGGGTGCATGCTTTTTGGTGCTTATTATCGTCAGCAAGTTGACGGAATGTACTGCCTTTCACCAAGTCATATATGAATTAATCCTTGGTTTTTTCTCGACACCCTTTTGTGTTGTGATTATTCTTCGAGAGGGATATTCCCATCTACTTTACAGGGGAGAAAATTAGGCTTTGTCGACCTACGTACGAGGGTGCGTGCATGCTTTTTGTTTTTTTATTATTTGTGTTTCCCTTTCATTTTTTTAAGTATTAATTATTGTGATAGAATCGATATATACCCCAAAAGTTTCAAAAGTGAAACTGTGCAGAAAATAATGAAAAACATATGAAAATGGAAATCAAAGAAAATGGCTGAGGGAAATTTGAATTGTTCATCTAGATATATATATATATATATATATATATATATATATATATATATATATGAAGGAATGTCGGCAGATGAGCAGTTGCCAGGCTGTACAAGATGAATTGCCAACTAGAATATTGCCACGTACGTCAACTAAGGTTGACTGCAGACTGAAATTAATCTGCAAGCGGCCTCCCTATGCTGATGCTGCATGCGTTGCATGCATCTGAATCTGATCTTCGCTCTAATGTATTCATCAAATGTATACATATAAGCCTGTACTTGCTTTGCTCCTATCTATAAAAAAGGTTGATACACTTTTTGGGTGTTCAGAAAAAGGTATGGGAAAATGCTCATCACTAAATAAAGTAGTATTCCACATTGGAGCCTGCGTTTTATCACGAACCAATAATTGTCAGATGAGTACTACTGGATCTGAAGATAATTATTAAGTGAATTAATACAAGTTTATTAATTCATACTCTATATGAAGTTTCAGAGCCCTAGAACTTACGCACTGAAATTGATCTAGTCCTGCAATTCATGATATATATATATATATATATATATCTGTCGTCTCATGCATTCAATTAATTGTACGTCCCTCTTACCGATATCTCGACCTGATGATCCCTTTTTAATTGTGTGTTTTGGTTCTTTGGGTATGATAAATTTTTTTTTTTTAAATGTAACAAAATAAAAGGAAATATTGAACGAAGGAAAATGAAAAGATTTCAGGGGGTTCAATCTTAGAACGGTTTACCGCTCTAGAAATTAGTTTAAAATCTACATCGATCTTTAATTTATATGTTGAGTTCATCGAACAGAATCATGTATAAACTAGGTCGATTTAATTTATATGGCAGTACTGTTGGTAAAAGTTGAGTTTATTATAATTTAGGTGGGACGACTAGACCAATATTATATATATCATGTTAACAATATTGAAGAACTATGCCTGCTAGTGGGGTGTGTGTATATATATATATATATATATATATATATATTGTTAAGCTTTTATAACTTGAATTTTAGAGTTAGGTTTACCTAATGGGACCCGCCTTTTTGACTCATCACTTGAGAAGAAAAAAGAAATCTTCCAATTTCAAAATATGTCATCCAATTCCAACAAACACGACCATAGCTTACCAAACAATGATGCATAGTCAACAAAAAGGACATTTTGATCTAAAATATTACAACTGTCATCAACTATGTTTATGGTACTTGTAATTACTAGCAAATTAGAGATTATGAGATCGACCGTGTAAGATAATAATCTTGATCTCTGGTCTTCCCAAAAAAAAAAAAAGCTTCAGCAACTAACAACAGTACTGTGTTTTAACTTCTTTTTCCACCCATCATTTCATCTGATCAGCTGCCTTTCTTGACATACAATTTGTACGTGATACTTGTGACACCATGCGGTCGTCTCTATGAAATGGCACTAGTACTTGTACGTGCATGTTACATGACTCCTAGAAAGTAGGACACCGGCTACTATGCCGCCCCACGTCCTGCGTAAAAAAGTTTTTTTTTTTTTCACATTTTTTTAACATATTTAAATACATTTAAAAAATAAAAAAAATACACCAATATATAAAAAATTACTCTCTTAATCATTAAGTAAAAAAAAAAAATAGACAAGCATGTCAAATGAAGTAAGCATAGTAGTATTTTTCTTTATATTTTTTTGTGTATAGACTATAGACTGACTGGCTAGTTAGGAACTTAAGAATTTGAAAAAAGGGAAATGCTATACATCTGCCCCACACCGGCACACACTTCACATCATTTTTTTTTTTTTTACACTCAATATGTTGAGTGTGTGCCGGTGTGGGGCAGATGTAAATATTTTTTCTTGAAAAAATCTATACAACCTCTTACTATTCACACAACCTTCACGCACCACACAACCTCCACACCTCCTACTATCCAAATTGATGTGACACTCGAGTATATTTTTTCTATATATAGAACTGCCACGTCAGCAATAAATCTTATTGGATACCCCTATAAACCTAGAAAAAAAAACAAATATTAAAGCTTAGAGGCTGATGATCACATCAGTTATGTATTGAAGCTATTCTTCAATCCGTGTGAGCGATTTCATGATTTGGTTTTTTTTTTATTTTTTGGGAGGGGAGATTGCAGTTGCATAGGATTCTAAATTTCCTCACTGCAACAACAAAAATTCAGTTTACGAGGAATATTCCGTTCTGAACTACTGTCGGGTTGAGTCTTAGGGATTTCCATGTTTGGTAGTGCTTTTAATTTATTTTTGTAATCTAAGACGCCAAGAAAATTTCATATGGGGTAATACTACTGCACGGTCTCTGGCCGATCTTGGATATTATTTTGGTTGCGAACCATTAATTTATAGCAGGTTAACTCCATTGCATTTATCAGATAAAAAAAGAGAGTGAAACGTGCTTGCAGGACGTGGCTTTCGTACGTCCTGGTCGATACTAAATTAGCCATGCATCCGTGTGATCGATCAATTCAGCAGCTGGCCTGGTGGATGATTTTGATATCCAATCTCCGATTTGATTTTCAACAAATTATATATTTATTGATTTCATGACTTTGCAGTACTACTAGCTATAGCCTATATTTATATATACCCACGTGTAAATTCGTGAATTTTGTGATTAAACAGCCAATTATTATCGAAAGAGAAATGCTAGCTAGCTTGGTAGCGTCGTCCTCGTACAAGAAAGACAGCTAAACACCATTCCAAGCAATACATTAATGGAATAATATTATAATGTCTTAATTATTATTATTTTTTTATAGGAAATAAACATTATTTCATTCATGCAATCGAAATTATAGTTGTGATTGGTCAATACAGAGAAAAAACTCAGATTACAAGCTAAACTACTAATCTGTACGTGGGGAGCTTCCCCGCACATAAATTTATTTGCGACAGACATTGTCTTAACTTATAGGAACTCTTTACTGACAAATCTAGTTTGTTTGAGAGGATTATTCTCTATAAAAAGAACAGAGATAACCATCCCTGGCCTCCAAAAGAGAAGGACACAATTACCATCCCATCCTCCAAAAGTGGTGGGGATTCTCCTGTTATGGACCAAAGTCCAATAGTCTATTTATTTTATTTCCTAAAACAAACATAGACCAAAACTACATACACTTAAAAACACTGCAAAAATAAAAATAGACACACATGCTAGAAAAGCCATGGCTCAAATTATGCCAATTGAACAATTATAATTAACAATTAACAATTAACAATTAACAATATAAAAAGTCGAGGCATATATAGATATGGCTTTAATATCGTGATGTTGATTGAAACCAAATGCGATGAAGAAACCCTAATTACGATGGATCGCATGCAACGTCTGCGTTGACAATTGAGGGTTTAATAATTAGGGCTCGATTGTTAGGTATCAGTCAATATCAATTATCAAGCGTGCATTTTGATGGCGTTTTAAGTAATTTTACACTAAAAAGAAAAAATAAAAATGCTTATTTGAGAAATTAAAGACCAATTTTTGTCTCCTTTGAAAGGCCAGCTAGAGGAAATTAATATATCCAAACACTGAATATCCGAGCTAGCCTTAATGAAAGCAGCTAGCTAGTAGCGCCTGCAAGTTCAGAAAACTCGCAAGATCATGATCAAGTTGCGTGAAATCTGATCATCATGTGCGTGCATGCTCATCATGATCTTCTAGCTAGATATAGTACTTTCATCGATCGTCTCATGCCTGTAAATTAACGTACGATCGATCTCTCTCATGAAGTGCTTATTTTAATCAAGCATATATATATATATATATATATATATATAGAAACACTTCACATAATTATTCGCTATATATTCCTAAAATATACATGCACGATCTCAATAAAGGTTGTCAACATCAATAAATCATAAATGTAAAGAAATATTAATCAAACCCAAAGTGCGAGCCATAAATATTTCTTTAATTTTAGAAAAAGCACATACTTATTTTGTTTATTTCGCTTATCATAGTTTCATTTCCATCAGATCAGTACTCGTGTGCATCAGATCAGATGAGTGCTGGAAAAAACGGAGGAAAGATAAAAAGAAACCGGAGACACTACTGTCTAATTAATCCTAATTTATATATCGAAGATTCTAATTTAGTGATACTTGTCATGTTTGGTTCTATAAAGACATGCAACTCATCTTATAATTATATTATTCGTAATTTCTTGGATGAAATGTTTTTTTTTTTTTAATTACTCTTGTATGTACACACATGGTTTATGAACAGCTGAAAAGGGTCAGAATCGGGAGAAGTAAGACATGCTAGGTCTCCTTGATCTGCACTGGTATAAAAACTGAATGTGTGGTTTGAAGAAGGAATTGGACTTTGATATTTTTTGGTTGATTTAATGCAAAAGTCGGGAAAAGTCACACCCAAAATCCACAATTAATGCATTTATTTTAAAAATATATTGTGAAAAAAGAGAAAATTAAACCTTCGAATATCAATTCGGTAGATGGTTCATGAAATGGCCTGGTGATTATGAAAGATACGTACTGTGATAATTAAATATGGAAAAAAACATGTAAAAAACATTACAATATTATTTGATTGATAGACCTCTGAATTAA
Source organism: Juglans cinerea (assembly GCA_961763995.1). NCBI lineage: Eukaryota > Viridiplantae > Streptophyta > Magnoliopsida > Fagales > Juglandaceae > Juglans > Juglans cinerea. Next base: position 23,943,296 of record CAUIVZ010000012.1, on the reverse strand, counting down.
TTAATGAGTTATTCCAAGAGATCATTGGTAGCTAGCTATGCCACTTACATATTGCAGAGATCGAGTACGTACTTATAATATGCGTGAATGCATTGAAAATATATAGGAACTTCAGCTTTTCGCATCCTGCTAGCTACGGATGATTGGCGTCTAGCAAGCTAGGGTGCATTTCTTGGACATTTGGTCTTTCAAGCTCAACAAGGAAATGCAATTTTGGTGGCTGACTGAGTACTGTGATATCGATGCCAAGTCCAAATCAGAGAGTTAACAATCAGCGGAAGAACTATATATTATTTGCAAACTCTTCAAGAAAAACAAAGTGTATGAGATATATATATATATATATATATATATATATATATATATGCAAATTAATGCAGATTTGAGATGCTCATAAAACATTTGCTGACTCTTAATAATATTCTAATTGTAATCCTCATGATCAATCATCCATTCATTCTTCGTTCTATAGTAGTTATGAAACTCGGCCATATTTTATTTATAGAGAAGTGATATAGGTATAAAAAGATTATATAAAAATAAATTTATAAATTGACGTAGTTTCATATGATCTATTAGATTTACTTTATGATAAAAATAACTTTATAATATGATGTAGCATATTAAGTCACGTTATTTTATGAGGATACTTTTGTGTAATTTCTTTATAACCTTTAAAAGTATGTCTCTTCATGTATATGGCATCACCAGAAAGATGAATTTTTCTTTTGCATTGGAACTCCAACAGCACCATTAATAAACTATAAGCAAGATCCCAACCAAAAGGTGTACGTACACAAAGGATAGAAAAAACTTTCGGCTGGGAAAGCACAAAATATTCTTGCATATATATATATATATATATATATATATATATATATATGTATAGGTTTTCTCTCTCTCGAAAGCGAATTATAAGAATTTATAAAATAATGCACATTGGTCTCAAAAATTGTGCATAAGATCAGTGCCTATATTTATAAGAGGGGCTGATCAAACCGGCCATTCTAAATCAAAACTCATATATAATCCATGCACTTTAATCCATTGCATGTGCTGATGAAATCTAGCTCATGTATCTGACAAATTGAAAATCGCAAAATTCGCTCGAACCAGTATCTCACAGGCCAGATCGATGTCTCACAAACTTCTGAATTTCTCAACTTCTACACATGATTTTTTAAACTGATTTCGAGCCAGCTGATTAATCTCAGCTCATGATCTGTAATAAATTACAGCTTAGCTAACCTCAAGCAAAGACAGAACTACAGAGCTAACAATATATATTACGTACGTTATACATAGAGACAATTGGGATAAATAAGACTATGTTTGGACATTAGTAATTTTCCATGACAAATATTTTACATTAGCAAAGATAAAAGATGGTGATGAAGCAAGAAGCAGTACATATAGGAAAGCAGATAATTAAGATCGATAGAGGCCGAAACCAATTAACTAAGAGTACTTTTGGGAAGTACGTACGTACGTACGTAGCTAATTAATTAGCTAATGCTATATAAAAAAACTCAAATAACTAGACTAGCAGTACTTATAGTCTACTGGCATGCATGTACATAAGATGAAGCATGCTAATGTACTTAGTTAGAAGCTTGCCTAGATTAACCTTGTTATAAACGAGAAATATGCCATATTCTACCAATATCATGTGCTGAACACGTACAAATGAACTTAATTCATGTATGCAATATCAGTACTAATTAGAAATGAGGGCATGTTCTCACGGGTGATCTTGTTTATAATGTATAAGATATCATGTATATAAGATACATATATGTATGCAGTACACAATACGCATACATAAATACATATAGACACATACATACATGATACAGACACCATGCAGTACTATCTAGTTAATGCAGCCTTATATGGAATGTGGAATATAATTAACCAACTTTATAAGCTTAATTAGTAAGCCCTGCCTAGCTAATATAAGTCAAAGGCCATGAGCAATCATCTATATGTGCAATGTTTAATTTTCTGTGATTTTCCCGATACGCATTTTTTGTTACCTACAATTAGACCAATGTACTTACGCTTGCTAGCTAGCTAGGATTTTCCAGAAAATTTTTATTTAAACCAGCATTAATAACAAGTACCAACTCAATCATTTCTTCATTATTTTAGAAGCAAGAGTTCATAATTTATACCCACATAAATGTTACCAATGTATATGGAGCAGAAGCTGATGAAAACCCCCCCATTATGTACAGTACCCAAGAAAAGTGCTAGCTTATCACTCACAAAATAGTAGATAAAGTACTATAGTTCAGTACCATGGATAGAGCAAACACATTACCATTGAGTTTATTAGGGTTTTCTGATCTTAGAGTCCATTAACACCACTTTCCAGTTGCTAGATCAATTTTTACCGCTTGTACATGTAGCAAGTTAATTTGCTCGGTGGTACCTTAGCTCTCCGAAAGCACATTCTTGTAGATCAGTTCCTTGTTGCATACCTCCATAGTTGGAAGCCACAGGAGGATAAACCAGAGAGCTCATCTCTCCCCAAAAATTACTTTCAGTACCAGAAGTACTAGTGCCAATTCTAATATTATCGACCATGCCTTCCCCACATAAGAATTCGAGCCCATCTAGTCCTTGTGGATTGTTGTATACGATTTCCTGATCAAACTCTGCCGGAAAACTGTTAATTTTTCCTTGCAGCACGTTTAATTCTGCCTCATCCACGTAGGACTGGGCTTGTGCAAATTGAGTAGCACTGCCAGTGCTGTTGAATGCATCTGTGGGAGAAGTTGGGATATTAACAGCCTGATATATTTGTTGACCAGTGCTGGAAGTATTATAATTTGCGAAATGATGAGTACTTGTCCCAAGAAGCTGGATTGGCAGATCAGCCTCAGAAAATCTTCCTCCAAGTTTGATGAGCAATTTTCTGATGGATGCATGGTCATTAAAACGAGGTTCTTGGTTTGAGTATGGTATGGGCGCCAGCAGTGCAGCCGGCAGTCCTGGCGCCCATTGAGGGTTTTGGTTATTACTACTGTTAGGAACCATGGAACTCCCACCGCCTGATCTCTTCATCATCTCCTGCTTTATGCTGCTACCTCTACGAGCAGCCTGTTGTTCCTTTCTCTGCTTGCCAAGAAGCTTCTTCTTCAGCCTTGTGTTCCAGTAGTTCTTTATGTCATTATCCGTTCTTCCTGGTAATTGTGCTGCAATAATAGACCACCTGTTCATGCAAACAAAAGTGTTTGACAGAGAAAATACAACACTGTATAAGATCTCTCTTGCGCCTAAATTGTTAAATAAATAAGCTATAATTATAGTCTAGGGCCGGATAATTTAGAACTTACCTGCTTCCGATACTGATATAGAGGCTGCAAATTATGTGATCTTCCTCTTCTGAAAATCCTCCATGCTTGATATTTGGGCGGAGATAGTTTAACCATCTAAGCCGGCAACTTTTGCCGCATCTCTTAAGACCTGATTCAGCACAAATTAACATGGCATGTGAGATGTATATAAACAAGCTCACTGCAGTTCAATCAGATGTGTTTCTAACAAGAAAAGAAAAGAAAATAGTGGAAAAGGTGAGTATCAATTACCGATCTTTTGTGGTAGAGCGATCCAGTTGCCACCGGTGCCATGCTGCTCTATATATGACTTGAGCTTGTTATCCTCTTCAGGTGACCATGGCCCTTTCTTGACGTTTGCTTTATCACAGCAAGGAGCTCTCCCCATGTTATCTTGGTGTTGATTTGAGCCTGATGCTATAGCTTCTCTCTCTAGAATCCAATAGGATATAGAAGAAAGAGAGGGGGAGAAAGAGAGAGAAGGACAGGGAGGATTAAGAAAGCTGAAAGATAGACATGGTTTCCGGAACAGTACTGATTTGAATATTTTTTAAAAAAAGGTATGGCACAAACTTTATATAAAAAATTCCAGAAACTAAGCATGCCAGAATGGGAGAGCAGGGTTTTTCTTCTTGTCTTTCTTAGTCTAGAATCAACTAAGATAATAATATCTAGGGCTGTTGATTTCCGTGGACGGGTATTCTAGCTACCCCATATATATTAAGTTATAAACGCATTAATTATACATATATTAATAATTATATATATATATATATATGCCTAGGTGTGCATGAGATATGCCAATCTATCTAGCTATGATCTCTTATTGTCACGATATTTTGATATATAAGAAGATCGTCATGTAGTATGCGTTCATCTTTTTCCCGTCTAATCAATCAAATTATTTTTGGTAAATATAGTAAAAATGAACAACATGCATTAACCACACTTGACACATGAGTACGTAACATGAATATATATAACATCAACCCCCCGACATGATCATTATGAATGGTTGAAATTAAGGGGATCATGTTTTGGAAACAATTTCCATCTCATCCATCTTATTTTCTTCCCTGCAAACATCATTTAAATATAAACACTTTCAAATTTATCTTTACAAATTTTTCAAACTAATCATTATAACTTTTCCAAACTTTTAATCAAAAAACATAAAATAATTCAACTTTTTCAAATCTCAAAACAAAAATTATATTAAAAAATTATATTATAACAATATTTTAACTTTATAATATTTTTTATTCAATTTTTTCTTTCTCATTTTTCAAAACTTAATAAATACTTAACTCAAACTATCTCACTATTATTTATAAACAATTTTATTACTATTCACAAAATTCTCATCTCATTTCATTCTCTAAAGGCAGGTTTGGGGGTGAGATGAGAATTTTGTGTTTTGTTTTGAAGTTTAAAATATTATGTTTTAATATTATTGTTATTTTGGGAATTGAAAAAGGTGTATTGGAATTTGAAAAAGTTGAATTGTTTATTATATTTTATATGGAGATTTGAAAAAAGTGTAATGATGAGATGAGATGAGATGAAAATTTTGTGTTTTGTCTTGTGCCCCAAACCTGTCCTTAGGCATTCCTAATACAATGTTGAAATTGAGATCGACAGACGTTCATGATCAAATCCATCATCATGATTGTAATTTAAGCAGAGTTCTAGAAGCAAAAGCGACAAGACTCTTAACAGATACGTACAAAAATTTTGTAGAAACTAGGGGATTTTTCCTTTTGGGTAGGTTACCAAATAAACAAGAAGCTGGGAGAAAGAATGCCATGAGAAGAGATCGGGAACATAAATGCAGCTCTAGTACTACTTTGTTGCCAAGTAACAGGATAGGGAAAAAAAAGGGGCCAGCAAAGCTGGCTAGTGTAAGCTAATGTACTCCCCGGCCCCGCCCGAGCCAGTCTAGCTAGCGCGAGCTAGCCTTCGTCCCTGCATATTGGGTAATGGTATAGTTTCATAGTTGAAAATCAAGATTTTAGCGATTGAGCTCATCTTCAAGTTTAGATGATCATGAAGTACTCCATCGATCCTACGATCATGATCACCTCCAATGTTAACGTTGATACAGTTAGAAGCTGTCGTCTAAATTGTATATGTTGGAAAAAAAAATGATCAGCTAGTTGTTTTAAGGAGTCTAGTTTAGACACGAAGTCAATGTATATATGTATTTATTTTGGAAATTTTATTAAATCTATTCGTTTATTATATATACAAGAATGTCGCATGTTGTATGGCACCGGCCAGACGGTATTCATGACCTTGTTTCCATGGGGTAATTAATTAACCATCATCTCTTTTATAGTCATGACGTACCGTTAATTATCATCAGCTTCGTGGGAGTTGAGGCTGTTGATCAGACTAGTGCTTGCTTGGGTGGTGTGTCGAAAATGGGCTGGCCATGAGCTAGTAGCTAGGGTTCGACTTCCTAGGGGTTGGTGGTTGGATGCGTTCCACGCTGGGTAAGCTTCATCACAGCTAGATAGGCCTACGTGCTCGTGTGCTTTCTTTGCGACATTCGGATGAGTTATCATCATGACACTCAAGAGTAGTATACAATAATAAAGTTGACAAAGCAAGAATTTTGGAAGATGATTCCAAAATTTGGATATATAGTTTTTCTCATATAAGACATAAATATTGACTGTGAAGAAAATGCGTAAAGAAGGTGCAGCGTATTTGGTGGGCAAAGTGATCAGTGATCCATACATCAATATCATCGATCGATTCATCATCATATATAACATCAACTTGACCTTAATTTGTTATTTCTCATGGTTAATTGTACATTGCTTTTCTATAACCAGGCTGCTACCGCCCGCGCGCATGCATGTGCAATATATATCAAACAATTTGTACCTTGCAAACTAAACGATTTGGACTGGCAAGAAAAAAAAAAAAAAGGTATCAATTATGATGTGAACTCAGTTGCTAAAATTCACCTAAAATAAAAGGGTGGTGGTAATGAACTCATTCCGGACCTCAGATAGATCATATATAAAATTACATTAATTGAATTGAAGGTGCATGATTTGTATGCCCATATATGGTTAATTATATATATATATATATATATATATATATATATATATATATACTCTATTATAATAAGTGGCTATCTAACTGTAAATAGTAACTTTTGTCATTTTTCCGTTAACTTTTCTTGTTTTTCTATTAAGTCCGTTAAGTCATGTTTTACTAAAAGACCCTTAAAATCTTTGACCATATGACGTGTAGCTCTCTTATAGATTTTAATGAAGGATTATGTTTTATCAAAAGGTCCTTAAGACTCTTGACCATTTGACGTGTAGCTCACTTGTAGAATTTAATGAAGGATTATGTTTTACCAAAAGGTCTTTAATAGCCCCGTGGCGCACATGAATTGACGTCTCTTTTTCATGTCCTTTTTGTTATGACAGTTTACTCATTTTTTTTTCTTTTTGTTTCAATTTTTTTAAAAATAAAAAAAGTAATAACATTTTATTATTATATAGAGAGTAAATAGATAATCCAATATAGATGCAGACTAGTGCTGCAACTGGTCCGGTCCGGCGATGGACCGAATATTTTCGATCCATCGTTTTTCCGGACCGGACCGGACCGAACATCCAAAGGGAGCGGTCCGGTCCGGTCGGTCCGACCTATTTTTTTTATTTTTTTAAATAATTAATAAAAAAATTATTTTAAATACTAAATTAAATTAAGTGACTTATTAATGTGGATTATGTAACAAACTTAATAAAAAAATATTTTATATGGTCAATCATAATAAATTAGATGAAAATTAAATTATTAATTTATATAATTACTATATAATTAACTAATTGATATTATATATTTATTAATTCATAGAATATTAACAAGTGTTAATAGCATATTTAAGATTTTATATTGTTAATAGTGATAAGTTAGATGAAAATATATATAAAATATTGTTAATTTATAGAATATTAATAAGTATTAATAATATATTTAAAAATTTATATTGTTAATTGTACAATTATTATATATAAAATATATATAAAATACTTTTTGTATTTTATTTTTCATTCGGTCCGGTCCGGTCCAAAAAAACCCTGGACTGTGGACCGGACCGGACCAGTCTAAGTCTCGGTCCGGACCGAAACGGTCGGTCCGTTCGGTCCGACCAGATCGTTTATCACCCTTAATGCAGACCAATACTCATACTTTGCTGAAATTTAGATTTTTTTAATTTTAATTTTTTATCTTTCTTTAACCTTGTATTTTCTTTTTCTAGATAAATAAACTACTGATTTTTACACTTTTTTTTATTTAAATCATTATGTCAGGTGCATAGCGGGGCTAACGCATCCGGGACCGTTCCCTAGTATATATATATATATATATATAGGCTCATTTTCAATATGAATCATGAGCTTGAATAAGCCTAATTACTGCATGCCTAACGTCTAACACAACATATATGATTAAATAAGGTAAAAGTATTTTAAAAATGAAAAAAACTAATCTCCGAAAATCAAGGAAAGCAAACAAATTAATAGTAGAAAATATTATAAATAAGTAAGAACGTTTTATTTTAAAAACGTAAAAAAAAGCCGTGACCAATTAAAATCTCTCCCTCGATATTATAAATGCATTGCACAAAAACAACATAATATTTGTGGCTTAAATTTGGTCTTTCACTAATGGTCAAAATTCAAGTTGTGGTCTACGGTGTAAATTAGCTGTATCGCTGATTTTTGTGTCCCATTGCTTTGGACGATTCAATTAATTCCAGACTGAAACATGTCTTTTTTATGTTACTTGGCATTGACGTGTTTCATACGTCCCAGGAGGACTCCTCCAACAGTTGGGAGGTTGGATAAGAAGAAAAAATCTACGCAACCTTTCAACCTCCATACATTATATATTTTTTAATTTTTATTATTTTTTTCTTTCATCAAATATTTAATATATAAATAATGAATAGAAAAACTAAATTATTTTAAAAAGAATAAACTCAAAAAAAATTTTAAAAATAATATTAAAAAATTTAAATATTTTAAAAAAATATAATGTGTAGAGATTGGGGAGGTTGTGTAGCATTGCTTGGCTAAGAAACTTGAAAACATATAAGTAAATAAGGGAGTTTGGAGATGGTTGGGGACCTCTTATTCTTAAATTAATTTTTCTTTATAGGAGTTTTAGGAAGTATTTACTTTGCCTTAAGCCTTTTATACTAGGTAGTTTGGAGTTCTATTGCTTTCATCCCAAGAAGTTGTCCTATCGTGCCTCATGTCTCGTGCACGTGAATCAATCAAGGGGCATGATACCCTAAGGAAAATAATTAATGCAATGTTGAGCTTTGACTCACGTTTCGGCGCCTTCTCAGTCAAGGTCGACGAGTCCCTCTCTCTCCCCTTGCGGGGAGAGCCATGATTGCTCTTTCGACACGCATTCCCATAGCTGATGTTTCACAATTGTCACTTTGGTTGCTTATCAGCCTGCCATAGTGGCGCCCGCCTTTCTTTCCTCTTTCGCACGCTTCTTAGTAGCTGTTTTCCAGGAACTTGAGGAGTTTGCGTCCCCTCAGCCTGTCATTGTGGCGCTCACCTTCCTTTTCTCAGGTGATTGGTGGTTGTAGCTTTCCCTTCACGCTTCCTAGTATCCACGTGTTAGTGATGATTCAAGGCGGCTGATAGGTCGGCGTATGTCACCCCTAGCCACCTCTTTCGGCGCCTCATTATTCTTAGGCAGGGCCAAACAGGCCTCTCACTTGGTGGGACAAGCCTACCAAAGGCCGTCATCTTCAATTTGCCCGATCGATGGGCTTCCCTTTGAATCGTGGGATTTCAGACTCTCGGACTGAGACTTTTGTACCCTCTCCACTTAATTAACTTTGTTAATGTCTTAATTTGCACAACAGACCGGAAAGGAGGAAAGAATCATTCCCGGCTCACGACGGTGATTCGGGCTTCGATACGGTGTTCTTTGTGTTCATCCATAAAATAAATAGTAAAGAAGAAATAAAAATAAATAAAGAGAAACACAGAGATTTACGTGGTTCGGTATAATGTCTACGTCCACGGGTTGTTTGGAGGCAAAATCCACTATGATTGGTGATTTTACAATCTCTCATGACTTCACATATCGCTCAATACAATGGAGGAATTTAGTTTAAGTGTAGAGAAGTTGTGGCTAGTCTTTCCAGAGCCCATTTGGTGAGGGATCTCCTCATATATATAGAAGTATATTTCCTTAGAGTGATTGAGTTCAACTTGCCTTATGAAGTATTTTCCTTTTAGAAGTCTGAGTCTCTTTTCTTTTAACAATTTGTATGTCTTTCCTCTTAGGAGTTTGAGTCAACTTGTCCTATCTCTTTATGAATTTATCTCTTAACTTGATTTTTCGGCCTTATCTTGAGCCTAAATTACAGGCTGCTGATTTGACCCCTACAGATGCCCGCAACTCTTAAGGGTGATTTGGTGGACAAGAAGACTTTGAGAATCTTCAAGTCAATAATCAACAGAATAAATTTTGAACATTGATCCTTCGATTTCCAGTTTTCTATTGGTTTTGTGCTAAGCGGTAAAGAGCTCAAATTGGAAAGATAGACAGAAGATATACTCGACCACATTAGGTGCGAGTATGAAACTCTGCTTTTGCGAGAGGTGTACTCAACCGTATTAGGTGATCGTGTAGCTCTGTTTTGGCGGGAAGTGTACTTGACCGCATTAGGTGAGCGTGTAGCTCGATTTTAAGTTTATTCATTTGTATTGATGTTTGCCTGAGAGATTACTTATTGTCGGCGAAGAATGCATATTTCCATGATTGGTTTTTAGTGTGTATTTTTGTGATCGTTTTGTTTTTGTTAATAGTAGTGAATTCTTCCCCTTGGTGTAAATTTTTGTTGGTGTTCTCGTTTTGTTGTTTGTTGGTAGTAACCTGTGCTTAAGTGGTTAGGAAGCTCGTCGACTTCCTCGGTCCACATTAGGCGATTGCCGATCCTGTTGACTCGTTCCCAAAGGAAACTTGTGCGATGCAGTTGTGAAGCTCGGTGGCTGGTTCCAGAAGGTAACCCGCTGGCTGCAGTTGTGGTGAGTGGAGACACTCGGCTTGCATTTGGCAGGAGGGTGCCTTGACCGCGTAATGATGGCGATAAGAGTGTAACGGGTGGATACCTCGACCGAATAACTCTGGCGATGAGAGTGTAGCGTGAGGATGTCTTGACCACGTAACTCAGGCAATGAGAGTGTAGTAGGATGATGCCTTGATTGCATAACTTTGGCGATGAGTGCAACAGGAGGATGCCTCGACCACATAACGTCGATGATAGGAGTGTTGCGAGAGGATGCCTCGACTACGTAACCTTGGCGATAGAAGTGTAACAGGAAGATGCCTCAATCACATAACTCTGGCAATGGGTGTAGCGGGAGGATGCCTTGACTGTGTAACCTCGACGATAAGAGTGTAGCAGGAGGATGTCTCGACCGCATAACTCTGGCGATGGGTGTAGCAGGAGGATGCTTCAAAGGCATAATCTTAGCAATAGGAGTATAGCGGGAGGATGCCTTAGCCACATAACTCTGGCGATGGGTGTAGCGGGAGGATGTCTCGACTGCGTAACTCAAGCAATGGGTGTAGTGGGAGGATGCCTCGACCGCGTAACTCTGGTGATAAAAGCGTGGCAAGAGGATGCCTTGACCGCGTTGATGTTAAAGTTGAGCTTAACTGCTTCATTGTAGTGGGAGACAAAATGCGACCACACTTTGTGTCGGGAGCTAGAGCTCACCTTGTACCAAAATAAAAACAAAATAGGTTAGATTAAATAATCCAAATCACAAGTTTGAGCTTTGCCCACCTTGGCTATCTTGCTTGAGTGTGGCGAAGGCTGGTGACACATGAACAAAGCCTTTTGGCAACCGTGTTTTTGCAACAATGAGGACATGAGATGCCCGCAATACCGAACAGTCTATTCTGATTATAACAAATTAATATGCCTAAGCGATGCTTGAGAGGTAGCCGATGTTTCACGCCACACAGGTGATTTTTCCAGTAAAGTATATTTCCGGGACGTATAGACACTAAGTCTTTGTCTTCGTGGAACTTCGAGGAATTTTGTGGGGGAAAGTCTTCCAAAAATAAATTTTTTAGTAAAAATAAAATAGCAAGTTTGAAAGAGACAAACCAGAGTAGTTTAGTTGTTGATTTCAATTCCTCTTTGACTGAGATTGTTTGCTTCTGAATAATTTTTACATGGGGAAGTTGTTCGTCCTTGAGTGCTCTTGTAACAATGAAAATTATTCTATCTCTGGATGATTTTTGTTTGTTCATTGATCTCTTAGATGCGAGACGAGTTCAATTCTGAGTAAAGTAGATTGACTCGTTTTTTTTTTTTAAAATCGGACTGTATCGCTGAGTAAAATTCATGTGTATGGTGCGAAAAATATTGTATATTGCAAGGGGCACTTTGTGTGGTGAGCAATTGGCGAGGAACACTTCGTGAGGTGAGCAATTGGCGAGGAACTTAGTGGCGAGCACTGGAACTTCAGTGGCGAGTGCAGGTGGCTTCAGTGGTGAGGAGCTTCGTGTGGCCATTGACCATCACTATGGACGAGTAAAAGTATGAGATGTTGCATGGGAAGTGGCCGAGGACATGCAGTCCTCTATGGTTGAGGAGCAACCTTTTGTCGCCATTGTGGTGGGCCGACGAGCTAGGCGGTGGACTTCTTAGTTCGAGAATGGCTGGTGGGGTCTTTCTAGCCGACTTTCAAGCTTTTGACAGAGAGAAAATGGTAGGGGTAGCTCGAGCTAGAAAGTTGTCTTGTCGACGGAAAAAAATGCTGGTGGGTCAAGCGCTGGCCGTTGGGTGTGTCTCCATTAGCTCATGGTTGGTTGGGCAAGACATGCTCGTCGTGGCTTCTCTGAGACTTTACTCTCCGTGGGTGACTGGGCTATCGGGAGGAGAGTCTGTGGCCCGGGGATTACTTGCCAGTGACAGAAAATCCTATGGTCATGGTTGTGGCCGATGGTAGTCCTTCGAGGTATGAAACGTTGCATGACGTGATTGGACTCTGCTCGCAACGCTTTGCCTGACGCGACTTCCATGGTTGAAGAATTACCCCGCAGGCCACAGAAAGCTCTAGCGGTTATGGTGGCTACCGGTGGTATCCTGGCTAACTCACGGGAGCCTACCCTTGAGCCTCCTGCAGCCTGTTGCTCTTTGCCCGCACTGTGCACAGCGTGCACATCACTTCGATCCGATGAGTTACTGGCGGGAGTATCTGCCGTTGTCGTATCTACGCCGTCAGTGTATCACCAGTGAGTTACCCGTGGCTGCAAGTTCTTCCTGGTGAAAGAACTATGTGCACCTCTTACGTGCACAGTGCATGCTACACGTGCTCAACACGTGTAGTCTGCTTCTTGTGTTCTTCCTCTATATTTTTTTATTTGCCGCAGTGTTAAGAGAGTAAATAATAGAAAATAGTAAAGTTGAGGAGATCTTATTTAGTTTTTCGAAGACGATCTCGTGAGTCGGAGAATATCCTTCTCCAGATTCCGATACAGAAGATTAGTCGATCTCACAAACAACGCCAACTGTTAATGCCTAAATTTGGACAACAGACTGGAAAGGAGGAAAAAATATCCCTGGCTCATGACGATGATTCCGGCTTCGATACAGTGTTCTTCATGTTCATTCATAAAATAAATAATAAACCAATAAATAAAAATAAATAAAGAGAGACACATGGATTTACGTGATTCGGCATAATGCCTATGTCCACGAGTTGTTTGGTGGCAAAATCCACTATGATTGGTGATTTTACAATCACTCATAGCCTCACATATCGCTCAATACAAGGGAGGAGTTTAGTCTAAGCGTAGCGAAGTTGTGGCTAGTCTGTCCAACTCCCTTTTTTGGGGGATCTCTTCATATATATAGAGGTCTATTTCCTTGGAATGATTGAGTCCAACTTGCATTGTGAAGCATTTTACTTATAGAAGTGTGAGTCTCTTTTCTTTTAGAAGTTTGTGTGTCTTTCCTCTTAAGAGTCTGAGTCAACTTATTATATCTCTTTATGGTTTTATCTCTTAACTTGATTTGTTGGCCTTATCTAAAGGTTACTGATTTGACCCCCAACAAACTTAATACATGAATTTAAAGAAATCTTGAATTGACTCGAGCTAGGGTTCGGTCAAATCAAATTTTCACACGACCATTAGGCTCGCCCTCTCTGCTTTTTTGAAGATAACCTCATTTTCAGCCCGAATAGGAAAACAGCTTATTAAACCCAAATAAGGAAACTGGATTCTAAGCCCAAATAATAAAACTTCCTTCTGAGACGCGATATCGGTCAACGGTTATTGCAACAATAGGCCAACCCCAATTCACATCTCCCTATCAGAAGCCCAAAAGACAGATTATTACTAAATAGATGTTTTTTTTTTTTGTAAAAGTAATATAAAATGGGTCTGACACTATACGACAAATAACTACGAAGATATCAGAAATCATGTCAATCATACACTTTAATTAAATATCCAAGATTAGGGCCATATGCCAGAGGATAGAAAATAAAAGAGGAGCCATAAGAGTGGTGATATCCTACTATTATATATGCATCAAACAGTACTTTCAATAAACTGCAATCTATTAATAATTCATTGCACTGCTCCAATCTTGTTGATTTGAGTTTTAGACAGCTGATCTTAGCTTAGATGAGTATTGTCAATTAAACTCAATTGCGCCAGCTTATCGTGTTAATTATCCTTATCAGGACCAGCCGACCAAGTGTGCTGACAATGACTGGCACAGCCTCTTGGATATAGACTAGCAATCAGACGAGGATTAGTATTGGATTTATCATTTTTTTTTAAAAAATTTGATGAAAAGTATATATTTTCTATAAATTTAAAACTTCTCTATCTATAACTTCACATTAGATTAGCTATTGGATTCATCAAAATAATAATATAATATTATTTTGTTAATAATAATATCTTTAATTTATTTTTTTTATATTTTACAATTACAGTAACTATATGTTAATTAATAATTTAATTTGATACTTAAATTATTGTTTTCCAACTTAAATATATTGTGGCTCAAAATTGAGAAACAATAATTTAAGTAAATAAAATAATGGTTATAGAATGTGAATAGTAAATCTTCAAATTTGAAAATGAAGGAAAATGTATTATAGTTAAAAGCTTGACATTTGAGCCTATGATGAATCCAATGCTAGGATTTTAAAGCTAAAAGCATCAAATTTTGAAGATTGAACTCATTTGATGAGTCCAATACCAGTGCTCTAACACGTAGTTATGCACTAGATTTTAGTCAGATCAGAGGCCAACTAGAACCATTAATCTCCTCTATACAATTTGATCGATAGGGAATTAAGATCGGAATTGCTTTATCATCTTTAAACACAGTGAAAAAAATTATCAGTAGCATCTGTTCAGTATTTGCGTTAAGTAAATCAGTTGCATCTAAGTTCTTGGTGTTTAGAACTCCAAATTGAAACTTCAAGTTAATTCCATAATTTTTCTAAACCACAGTCAATTCAGCTGGCCTGGTGCTTTGCTGTTTTTTGGAATATATATATAGCAATCCAGAATCCCGTAAAGGCTAAAGCTACTCGGATCCGCTTATACGTTGAAGTATTGCACCATGCATGCTAAAGTCCCAAGGATTTATAAACGAAACTCGGGAAAACTGGCCGCAAAACCAACTGGGAAATCCAGTTGCATGTACGTCAGAGTATTCAAACTAGCTAGCTAGCTAGCTCAAGCTATTTCCGAGCTCAACGATCTGTGTTACGTGTGTTGATAACAGAACGGGCCAGGTATTTGGACGATAAACAGGAAAAGACGTAGCATTTTTTTTCCCTCTCTTAATGATCTGTCACTGCTACATGTGGTACTGCATGCAAACTAATACTTGTTCTTTTCTTATGTTTCTGCAAACCAATCATGAAAGTCGGAATGCCCGTGAATTGTAATCTGATAATATTCTCGGCCGTGCATCGATCAATATTGCTTTTCTATCGAGAAGGTCTTCATCAAGAGATCGATTGAAGAGTTAGTTATATTCTGTGCATCTCCATGAAGCTGTAGTAATTTACGCTCTCCACATCTATTTTCAAACTACGTTCTAACAAATTATAATATCCACCCACAAAAAGGTAGTAATCAAAAAATAAAATTATGAATAGACAAGATCATTAAGGCCATGATGATCAATAAATGAATATATATTATCCGTATATATTTTAACAAGATATATCTAGTATTTTCTTTTTATTGAATGTAATTCCAACTCACTAATTTGAATCACATGAGTTTGTAAAGAAAAGATTGGGAGGGATGGAGACAGTACTCTCCATTAATCAAGACGGACTATTTATGCTTTATCTCACTTCTCTTCGAGCTTGGAGGTTTCTTTCATGGATGCTAGCTTGTTGATATTGATGGTGGGTGATGTCGAAAGATCGAGGGTACTCATGTCTAACATGACCAATTTATAAGATGGGCGGGGTCCACCATGGAAAAAAAGAGGAAATTCTTTGCTGAGGTTCTCTGACCAGCTGATCATCAAGCTTAAACCTGAAGCACTACTTTGTTGTTAAAGGTTAATTTTTAAGTTGATGGTGGGAGCCCCCCCAACTTTCTTTTGAAACTTTGGGTGGTTTTCCTTCCCAATGAGTGGAATATTATCAAAGATTTTCATGAGAGGCGCAGTGTGAAAATTCAAACATCCCAAACAGATATATATATATATATATATATGAAGTAGATGTGATGGGATTTTTTCAGCTCTACAGGAGAAATGATTAGCAGATTCCCTCCCTTGATCTCTCTTTCAAATCATGCATTTGAAAAGGCCTATGAACCATAATTGCTTTGGATCAGCCTCAGCAAGTGGGTAAAGCTGTTTGATTGATCCAAGTCACGAGTTACTATCTTAAACACCATTGACTCTTGAAAACGTTAATCTCTTATTGAGCCGGTACTACGTACGTGAGCAACCACCAAGGAATTGATGTTGAGTGTTGACCCACTTGTATAACTTTCCGATTTGAGGTGCAAGTGGCCACTTCTTAAACGGGTAAAATGCACTTGTATTTTATATATATATATATATATATATATATATATATATATATTTATGCATGAAATCACTTCCACGATAGTCTCATGACCCCGGCCCATTGTTTCTGATCAGGAAATTATATATTGATTGGGCGCGCGGCACCTGATAATCTCTTAGATTACAAGACTGATCATATTCCACAGTCCACACCTTTTTTTTTTTTAAGCGAGCAGATATTGTTAAGACATTACAAATAGCCAGCATATATATAAATTTAATACAAAGGTGGATCTTTTCCACTTGGAAAATCAAGCAAGCTTGGTGGGATTAGGATTAATGGGATGTTTCCAAGGGCTGCGTAGAAGCTGCCTATTGCGCTACATTATGCGCATATCGGTTTTTTCCCCGATGATTTTTTTTTCAAAGACCAGTTTTCAAAACTCTCCAAATTGTGCTTTGATGTCATTGATGGTAGCTTGCATAGTCCAGTCCGTATTTGGTATAGAAGATGTCACTGCCTTTACCACTTGCTGTGAGTCACCTTTAATTGCAATTTTTCTCCATTCTCTTTGCTTTGCTTCTTTTATACCCATCAAAGCTACAGCTGCTTCTCTTTGCATGAATTAGTATGGGGAATAAGGTCAGTTTTTACAAATAAAATATCTCCTGCATATGTTCTCCCCACTGCTGCAATTATGTTTCCTTCTTTTCTGACCACATGCAACATCAAAGTGAATCTCATGTGGGGTTTGGTGGATTTCCTCTTCCATCAACTTTTTCCCTGACCAAGCATCTTTGTGTTCTGCATATCTTCTGAGAACACAAAGATGTATATAGTAAAAAACGCTTCAATACTGAATATTAATATTGATATGTCAAACGTCTTTTATCAGACATGGATTCACCTTAGACCATCAAATAAAGAATGCAATATCGATCAATCCTGAAAAATATTGTCGATCGGGGAAGTACTAATTAAAGCATATTTATTTTTAAAAACATGAGATATATATATATATATATATATATATAATATTCGTAAAATAAAAATTATATTATAATAATATTTTATTTAATTTTTAATAAAATATTTCATCTCTATGAAGTACCATCTCTCATACCATACGTACGCGTGGCCCACATACTCAATGATGGATTGGGTGGGGCATACCCAAAGATCGGGTTAACTTTTGTCATTTCAGCATGTTATTATGTGTGTGTGCTTAGTAAACAGTACAAAGCATGTGCTAACCAGATGGGTCTGGTTTGCTTATTCAATTAGGACCACATAATTTAGTCAATATTTATCTAACAAAAGATGATCAGAATATTGATATATATCATGTCCAGTAGGTAAGATATACAGATCCATCAAATGGGTCGATCGTTTAGAACCAAACGGCAAAGATTTGAGGGAAATGCACATCGTCGTCCCAGCTGGGCACGTAGGGTCATTATTATCGAATTTTTCCAAAAAAACGAAAACACAGTACTCTTTCTGATCAGGGGACAGAAATGGTTGCTCAAAAAGAAAGATGAATGGCGAACTAAGAAGAAATAATTAAAAGGAGAGGCTATCATAATTGGTTGGCAATGGTTATATATCCAAAGGGGTGAGGCTACTCAGGCTTTTTTTTTCACATTTTTTAATATAATTACATATTTTTAAAAAATAAAAAAATATATCAATACACTTAAAATCACTTCTTTAATCACTAAATAAAAAAAATCTGACTAGCGGTCAACTAGAGCGGTCAAATTAGATGGGCAAAGAAGCTTTTCCCATATCCAAAGGACTATTAATTGCACAGTAAAAAATATTATGTCTTTATCAGTGCATCAACTATAATATTGATAACTTGGCAATGGGAATGTCCCCTACACCACTTTTCATAGAAAGATTTTTAATGCGGTTGTGTATCATGTTTTGGTCTTCAAAAGCGTACGTGTTTCATTGATCAGCAGGTTGAGGATTGCATGCAAATGTAGAGATCATATCCTTTTTAGGTAATTACGGGGTTTTTTGCACCCCATCATTTCCTTCGCTTGAGCTGCTGCTCTCGGAGGATGATATGGTTTCCCATGTAATGTGGATGTGCTTACAGCTGAATTGATCCAACGACTACTGTGTAAGGTGTTTGACATGCGATCAGTGGGTATTGCCTAATACTTCACTTCCATTTTCCGAGTGCATTCCTTGTGTTCCAAATTTTCAAAAAAAAAAAAAACATAAATAAAACAAAGCGGGAGTCTGGGAGAGGCTCTGTTTTTTAGTTCCATATATATATATATACTTGCTGAGCATATATGCTGAGCTATGGTCAAGCAACCGTTGTCTTCACCGTATTGGTCCACGTACACATGTTAGTGGATCGGCTAACGTACAGCTAGATAGATGGATCCAAAGTATCATAAACCATTTGATCATATAATTAGAAAAATGTTATTCTTGTTAGACAAGAAAAACTTCATCAAACAGAATCTGAAGCCTCTAGATAAATCCCGAAAGTAATGCAGATAATCTAGGAACAATATTTGGCATTTTATCTAGTTGTTATAATCTTTAATTTTGTATTTTCAAATGGTTTATCTTATATGTATATTCAAACTCAGATCATTATAAATATAATCATATACATCAAACTGGTATCACTCAAACCAGCAATCACATTTCTTCTAGCTTGGTATCAGAGCTACTCTGGCTCACCCCACCCGATCCTTTGTTATTCCCAACATCACCCCTTTGGTCTCTGTCAAACTCGATGGAACCAACTATCTCAACTGGACTACTCAATTTATTCTAGTGCTGCGTAGCCATGATCTCCTGAGCATTGTTGATGGCTCAGATCTTTGTCCTCCTCAATTTGTTGTTGATGATACTGGAAAAACAACATCTGATCTCAATCCTGCCTATCTATTATGGCAGAAAAAAGGATCAATTTATTTTGGCATGGTTGAATGCCACATTATCTGAAAAGGTCCTGTCTACAGTTTATGGATTGACCACCTCTCACCAACTATGGACTACCTTGGCAAATCGATTTGCTCCACATTCTTGTTCTCGAATCTCACATCTCAAGAGACAATTTCAGACTTTGAACCAAGGATCTCAAAGCTACTCTGACTATTTATTAACAGCTAAAAGCTATTCTGATCAACTTGCAGCAGTTGGGAAATCTGTTGATGAAAAAGATCTGATCTCATATATAGTGGGAGGTCTAAATCTTGCTTATCATCCATTTATCACCTCATTGAACTTTGCAATCCGTAACACTACTATCAGCTTTGATGATTTTCAAGCTGAATTGCTTAATTATGAGCAGCTCCTTGAGACACAACCCAAACCTGCTGCAGCAGACAATAGTGTTGCTTTCTTCATGCAGAAGCCAAAGCAGCAACAGTACCATAAGAAAAAAATTTTCCAGTAGCAACACTAATCTCAACAACAAGTTAAGTCTCCCAACAATTCCTCCATACCATCTGCTCAGCAAGGTTCAAAGTTCTCTACCAATCCTAAAATATTTTCTACAAATCGACAACATTGTCAAATTTGTGGGAAAACAAGTCACTAGACACTTGATTGTTGCCAAAGGATGAATTTTTCCTAGCAAGGTCGTCATCTTCCATTTCAGCTGGCAGCATTAGCAGCACAAACACATGCCTCTCAAAAGGTTGAACATCCGTGGTATTTGGACAGTGGTGCCACCAACCACATCACAGCTGATCTTGACAACTTAACTCTACAACAGCAGCCATATAAAAGTGCAGACATGGTGAAAGTTGGTAATGGAGGAGGTTTGCATATCACCCATACTGGTTCTTCATTGCTTTCTTCTCCAAAATCAAATTTTCTACTTAAAAATATTTTAAGATGTCCTAATGCTTCCTCTAGCTTATTATCAATTCAAAATTTTTGCAGGAAAACAAATGTTACTTTATTCTCACCGCCTCCTCTTTTATGATCAAGGACTTGCAGACCAAGGAGACACTCCTCCAAGGGCCAAGTGAAGCAGGCTTGTACCCCATTCATTTACAATATTTTCAGTTCAAAAAGTCGTCACCAACGCCTATTTCTCCTCCCTCTTTCACTGCATTGCTAGGAGTTAAAGCACCAATCCAAGTCTGGCACTCAAGATTGGGCCATCCCTCTGAGTCCATTCTCCATCAATTAGTCAATAGTTTTATGTTGTCTATTTTAGGTTCTTCTAAGTTTAATAAACTTTGTGAATCTTGTCATATGGCCAAGAGTCACAAACTTCCATTTAGTGAGTCAAACACTAGGTCTACATCTCCTTTGGATATAATCCATTCAAATTTATGGACCTCACCAGTGTCTTCTGTAAGTGGTTGCAAATTCTATGTGAGTTTCGTTGATGATTTCTCTCACTTTGCATGGCTCTTTCCTTTGCATCACAAATCCGATGTTACTATGTGTTTTATTAAGTTTAAATGTTTGGTTGAAAATATATTTTCCTGTAAAATAAAACAATTACAAACTGATAATGGAGGAAAATATACTTCAACCACATTCAAAGAATTTCTTGAAACACATGGTATCCTCCATCACCTAACCTGCCCATATACATCTGAACAAAATGGGATCTCTGAAAGAAAGCACAGACATATCACTGAGACTGGTGTATCTCTTCTTGCACAATCCAAACTTCCATCCAAATATTGGGTTGATGCCTTTTTAACTGCCACTTACCTTATAAATCATCTTCCTACCCCTGTTCTTGCCAATACTTCTCCATATTTTAAATTATTCAATAAGCAACCAGATTACTCCATTCTTAAGACTTTTGGCTGCACTTGTTATCCCTTTCTACGCCCATACACAACTCATAAACTTCATTATCGTAGTAAGAAGTGTATTTTCCTCGGATATAGTGCTAATCAAAAGGGCTACCGTTGCTTAGATCCTCATATTAATCGAGTCTACATCTCACGACATGTGGTGTTTGATGAACTGAATTTTGCTGCACAAGATTCACTTGTGCTTCCTCGGCCTGCAGAGGTTGCTACTCCTGGTTCTGCACCTTCACCTATATCAGGTTTGTCTCTACCACTCTTTGGTACCCCTATTGATCTTTCTATTTCCTCAAATATTTCTAATCCTACTCAACATCTAGCTCTTTACCATCAATCTCCTGCAATAGTCACAACTGAATCTGAAACACCTATCAGTAACCATCCTTTCGAGCATTCCTCTAACTCATCACCTGTTTCTTTGACTCCATCAAGTTCTCCTACAATTTCTCCTTCAGAATCTGTACCTTCCCTACCTTCTCGTATGATCACAAAGTCCCAAACAAACTCCTTAAAACCATAACAGTTTCCTGACTACAAAACATTTTATTCCACTAAACATCCCCTTCAAGCATTGTCGACAGTCACCCTCCCTTTAAAACCTACAACTTACTCTGAAGCAGTGAAGGATCAGAATTGGTGTGAGGCTATGCAGGCTGAATTCAATGCCCTCTTAACCAATAATATGGCGCTCTCGACCCCCACGTGTTATTTTTGTGGAGTTCGTGATACCGGAATGATAACCATACGGATCACGCACCCTAACGACCAGTGCTCAGAGTGTGTAAAACATGCAATAAGTGTACAATATAATATTCACAGCAGAGAAATAAAAATGTCTTTCTTTATTAAGTACCAGAATCGTTCAAAAACAGTAAAATATCTTTACAAGATTTATAGTCATCCGGCAGATAAATTAAAGAAAAGAAATGACATAAGGGAAACAAATCCCATAACACTGATCAACATATCAACAAATCATGCCTCTGGCAGAGCTGGTCCCTCGGGTTCATACTCCGACTCTGCGTTAGACTCTATGGCACCATAAGACAGAACCGTAGGATAAAACACCACCAACAAAAGGCCACGGAATCGATACGAGAGCGTTACTGTCTCGTCCGTTCCCATCGTCGCCCTGCGACAACTCAGGGGACGTCACGTCAGTATGTTATGCTCCCGAGTAACCAGAGGAGCTCCACCGAGATAATACCCCATCTCGGCTTGGGGTCGTGAAACACACGCACCCACAATCAGTCTCAATTCCAAACAGACAACGTGACTTCATAGCACAATTTATTAAATACGATAAATATGCATGACGACAACAATTATTGGATGACATCGTAAATAACTCATTTACAAATTCACAATAATTTCAAATACACAGTTTACAACCAACTACACGCATAATCCCATCCTCCAATCCAGCCCAAGGCCCAACACCAACATCAACTGCATTTTAATCCCAACACTTCAACGGCCCACGGCCCAATTCCAACAAATCAACAGTTTACAAATAAATGACAATTATAACAACGCTATTTAAAACTCATGGGTTGCGTTGGAAAATAACGTACAAGAAGATGAGAATTTTCTGGAATATCTCACGAAATGAGGTGTTGCCAAAGGTGGCGGCACACAGTGGTTCAAGAATAAAACAATGGCTTTTTGGTGAGTTTCTCTCAAGTAAAATTCGGTCTAAAAAAAATGGATGGAAAACTCAACTCACGACAAGCCAATAATTCACCAAGAAACCGAGTGAAATTCGCAACTTTAGAACAAAACAGAGCACGACAAAACTTCTCAAGCTCTCGGATTAACAACCAAGATTCTCAGAACAACACATTAAACACTTAGAGATGTAAAAGGCTTATATGAGAGAGAGAGAGAGAGAGAGAGAGAGAGAGAGAGAGAGAGAGAGAGACTAAGAGGATTTAATTGAGGAACCCGTGGCCTATTTATAGGCTGAGCACGGCGGTTTGTGAGACTGCGTGTCTTATGGGTAGAAGAAGTGAAAAAGGGCAGGGTAAGCCATGGAGGAGATGCACAGCAGTATAGGTTGCGTGGTGAAGTGGTGGGTTGACAGCAATAGAGGGAGGGCGTTGCCGAATGACACGGAGCCAAGTAAGGGAGCTCGAGGTGGAAAGTGGTTGCCTCGTGGAGCGGCAGCTAGACAGCAACCTTTCGTAACCACTACCGAATGACACGGTGCTGCCATGAGGTGGAGGAAATGAGGTGATGGCAACGGCAGTAGGTGGAACAAGTAGAAGCTGGAAAATGGTAGAAGAAAGAATGAGAAAAGAAGAAGGAAGAAGAAGAAGTCGCACGGCGCAAAGGAGAAAATGGTGAAACCCTAAGGGATTCACATCAAAACGGTGCCATTTAGACCATTAAGGGGCTAGGTTCATATAAAACAAACGGGCTGGGCCCTTTGCATATGAGTTGGACCAATTCAAAACACACGGGCTGGGTTATAACACAAGACACACAGCCCAAACAAAAAAAAAATACTACAAATCAAAAAGCCCAAACCGAAAATACACCAAAAGAAATTAACATAACATAAATAAAATAAAATATCACATTTAAATAAAATATAATAGGAATTAAAACACATGAAATATAGGGATCTCACAAATAAAACTTGGACTTTATGTCCACGACCTTCATCCAAGAAAGTAGTGAGGATCAAATGCTCAAACAGAAATCTGATGGTTCCATTGACAAGTACAAGGCACGGCTTGTAGCGAAAGGTTTTGATCAAGAACTTGGCATTGAATTCAATGAGACATTTAGTCCAGTCATCAAACCAGCAACAATTCGACTTGTCCTAGCTCTTACTGTTCCCCATGATTGGTCCATTAGACAACTATATATTTCTAATGCTTTCCTTCGTGGGTTTCTTGAAGAGGAAGTTTTTATGGAGCAACCTAAGGGCTTTGAAGATCCTCAGCATCCAGATTATGTATGTAAACTTTAGAAATCACTATATGGATTAAAACAAGTCCCTCGAGCCTGGTTCATGTGTCTCTCACACGCTTTATTGGAGCTTGGTTTTGTCGGATCCAATGTTGACACCTCTTTATTTACTTTTCATCATCATAATATATGCATTCATGTTCTTATTTACGTGGATGACATAATAGTCACTAGTAATTCTTCTAATGCCATTTCTCAACTTATTTCTACTTTGAGCCGTGAATTTGTAGTCAAATATCTTGGTGCGCTCTCGTTTTTCTTGGGCATTCAAGTCACTCACACTACTGACGGCCTTCATCTTCATCAAGGAAAATATGTGACAGATCTTCTTCATCGCACTAAGATGGTTGGTGCCAAACCTGCATCAAATCCTTGTAGTTTAGGTAGTAAACTTTCTAAGCTTTTTGGGGAACCTTTACATGATCCAACAGAGTATCGAACAGTGGTAGGTGCTTTGCAATATCTTACCTTGACTAGACTCGATATCTCTTATAGTGTCAACCAACTCTGCCAATTTTTGCATTGCCCCATAACAGTTCATCTCACTGCTGCTAAGCGGGTACTAAGGTATCTTAAGGGAACACTTCAGTTTGGTCTTCAATTCACAAAGGGCTCAACTGCATGGCTTCTGCGATTCTGATTGGACTGGTAGCCCTGATGATCGCAAATCAACAACAAGATATGCTATATATCTTGGTTCTTGCTTGATTTCGTGGGCTGCTAAGAAACAACCTGTAGTAGCTAGATCAAGTACTAAAGTTGAGTACCGATCCATGGCTCTCACAGTGGCTGAACTATATTGGTTGCGCCTACTATTTCGTGAACTTCAAATTCCACTAACTTCTGCTCCATGTTTGTGGGTTGACAACATTGGAGCTCTAGCGTTATCCTCCAACCCTGTGTTTCATGCTCGGACGAAACACATTGAAGTCAACTACCATTTCATCCGTGAGAAGATTCTAAACAAGGACTTACAAGCTCGTTATATCCCCACTTATGATCAACTATCAAATATTTTCACTAAAGGCCTCTCATCTTCACATTTCTTACTGCTGCGAGACAAGTTGATGATTCGGTCACTCCCCATCAACTTGAGAGGGAATGTTAGACAAGATAAACTTCATCAAATAGAATATGAAGCCTTTAGAGAAATCCCGAAAGTAATGCAGAGAATCCAGGAACAATAGTTGGCATTTTATCTAGTTGTTGTAATCTTTAATTTTGTATTTTCAAATGGTTTATCTTATCTGTATATTCAAACTTAGATCATTATAAATATAATCATATACGTCAAACTGGTATCACCCGAACCAGCAATCACATTTCTTCTAGCTATTCTAACACTCATTTTGGTCTATCTTCTTGGTTTCTGCAGTAATAGCACAGGTCTGATGACCATTCATATTGAGATTGCACTCGAGATAGTGGAAGATGGATCTTACGAAACCTTGAAACCAGGTTTAAGGGAGGTTGTAATGTCGACTTCTACTCTAAACACAAACTGGGGACGTTGGAATTCTCATCTCAGATGTTGATCCATCTGTAGAAGGCATTCATCCGAAAGATCATCCAATAAAGGTAAGGGTAAAAAAAAAAACTAGTGAAAGGGTAAACCGGACCGAACTGGTGTGTTAGGTTCGATACCAGTTCCATTTTCTAAAAACCGGTTGAAATCGATCTGGTTCCAATTTTTCCTTCTTTAACACCGGATCGAACCGATTCATATAAATATATATTTTAATTTTTTATATTATATATAATTTTTATATATAATATATATAGTTTTATATAAAATAATTTGTATTATATGATAAATTACTAATTAATATAATATTAAATTTTAAAATCCTATATAAATAACTATATATTATCACTATAGTCTATTGTATTAGTAGTTATACTAATATTATATCACTATATGATATATTATAATATATCATTATAATCTATAATACAATTATAATATATATTATAATATACTATAATATAAATATTTTATATAATATATTGAAAATATAGGGTCGGAATCGATAAATCGAAAGTACCGGTTTAGGGATATAACCGGTATGGTACCGGTTCTTCAAATCTCAAAACTGGTATATACCAATTAAATTTTAAAATATGTCCAAAACTAGACTAGTTACACTCTTAAATAAAGGCTACATTTTCTTTTTTACCCAAGAACACTCACCGGAATGTTCATGGGCTTGGAGCCGAGGCGATGAGTTGGCCATATCAATTTTAATGCAAAGTAAATCATGAGACATTTTAAGGCTTTGAAATACGAATAATGATATGTTTATTATCTCTTACTACTCATTTATTATTTATTATTTTTGTTTTTATTTTTTT
Organism: Juglans cinerea; assembly: GCA_961763995.1. NCBI lineage: Eukaryota > Viridiplantae > Streptophyta > Magnoliopsida > Fagales > Juglandaceae > Juglans > Juglans cinerea. The sequence continues at coordinate 23,916,725 of CAUIVZ010000012.1, read as the reverse complement.
ACTTAATAGTTAAGTAAGTAATTATTAGTGAAGTTATATATTTTTTTATTTTTTTAATGATTAAAAATATTTAAAAAATATCTTAAAAAATTAAAAAAATAAAATTTTCAATACATTATAAAATAATAAATAAGCGGTAGTATTACTAATCCTATCATTATCTTGAAAATACAGTAGTACGGCAATCCAATGTTCTATTGACTCTCTGTAGCACTATTTCCTCGTCTCGTGTGAAGTGCCAAGCCAATAATTAATGGAATGGACATGACCGCATGACGCTAAGATTGTTAGAAGACTCTCGTGAGATTAGTCAAAATTAAATGACAGTTTTTATGAATATAAAATAAATTTAACTTTTAATTATTTTTATTATATAAATTTTTACATTAGAATAATTATTTTTTCATTATATAATAATAAAATAATATAAGATAAATTTAATTTTAGTTATTCATATTAAATCTCTACATTAGTTATATATTTATTCATTATATGGTAATGAATAACTACTAATTTTAAAAATATTTAATTTTTTTAATTATTAATTTATTTAATTTTATCATATTTTACTATTCTACTTATTATATATTAATTAATAATCATGTTCTTATTAAATTAATATATCACTAAGTCAAATTAATATATTAATTGTGATAAAATATGTGATAGAAAGAAATGGAGAGAGAAATAATTAATAAAATATGTATTTGATGTATGTACAGTAACCTTCAAATTTGAAAAAACTTTAAAAGTCACTATAGCTAAATTCTAAAAATTTAGAATTTGACTAATCCAATGTGAGCATAATTTTACTCTTTAATAGCTAAATACTCATTGAATTTAGTTAATCCAATAAGAGTGTTCTTAGTCATCATCACTTTCCAATAATTTGGTTAGGTTTGAATAGTAAAATGAGAGGAAAATATCATAATAAAATTATATAAAAATAATTATATAAATTAATATTATTTGACTTGATTTGTCAGAGTGTAAAAATATTTTTATTATAAAATAAATCTAATAAATTACATAAAATCATATAAGTTTGTGCAATTATTTTATGTAATTCTTTTGTGGATATAATAATACTCAAATTGAAATGAGATAAGTTGATATTAAAATTAAAAGTTAAATAAAATATTGTTAGATTATTATTTTTTAATATTATTATTATTTTGAGATTTGAAAAAGTTAAAAAATTTATTATATTTTATATAAAAATTATAATAATAAAATAAAATAAAATAAAATGAGTTGAGAGTATTTCTATTTCTCAATCCAAACTGATCCTTCTCTTAATTTTTATGTCCGAATTTCTGAGCGGAAGATAAAAAAAATATATATATAAAGTGACTTCACATTTATCTCTTCTTTAGAGATTTTTTTTTTTTTTTTTTTTTTTTACAATTTTGAGAGAGACCGTTATAACAGTAGATTTCTCTTTGTTTAATGCTAAAATTCACATTGCCGATAAACAATCTCAGATGTTGAACAAATACTCTTGTGAGAAGTGTTACGTCAACAAAGCTAAATATACAAATTAATATGAGTAATGCTACATACAGTCGTGAAATGCGCAAATGTCGTGCAGTCGCTTTGTAAAAAAGTAGAATTCACTATTAAAAAATTAATTTATTTTCATGTGGGTCCCATATTTATTTACTTTTTTCAAAGCGGCTGCACACTCATGACTGCAAGTATCATTTCTCTAATTTTATATGATACGTTAATTTTACTTTACAACAAAACTAACTTAATAATACGAGATACAACATCAAATTATGTCAGCTTATAAATTTTATTTTATAAAATTCATTTATAGTAAAAGCATTTATCATTGTTAGAACAAAGCTGCTTTGCAGCGATCCATCTGAAAATAAGCTTTTAACAGCCTCCAATAATACTCTACCACATCAACATTTACACACAAATCACAATAAGCTCATTACACTAGATAAAAAATACATCTTCTTGTCGCCCAAGAACACCATCTTCACGTCAGAATTTCACTGTCCAAGAACACATCTCCCATCCGCACCACTTTTATCAACTTTTTTATTCTTAATTTTTCTACTTTTCGTCAAAATCTGTAGATAAACTCTCTCTTTCTTCCCCAGTTTCCTGCTTAGATGGTTCCTCTCCATTCCCTTCTCAGAATCCAAGCTCTCTCTCTCTCTTGATTACTACAAGGAAAAATACCCCAACTTTGACAGAATCGTGCGCGAAGCAATGACTACCAAGCCGCACTACAGCAAATACTGATCCTCTCTCTCGAAACCCAGACGAAGCCCCCCTCCCAAAACATAGAATCATGCAGACCCTTCCAATGGAAATAAAAATATCAGATCAAATAAAAATAGAAAAAATATCGACTGACCCAGAGTCGGAGGAAGAGGAGGCAACCATCGCAACCATCGAAGGGATCCATCGGAGGTGGGCGGCATTGTTCTCAATGTCTCTCACCTTGACCCCCTTACCAGACCCATCTAATCTCAGTAGCAAAGGAATCCATCGAAAGTCGCATTCCTCGTGCGACGACGGAGAGAGGAGGTGAAGAGAGTGGCGGAGAGGGGAAGATGAAATTTGGTTAAATTGGGTTCTAGGGGAGAGAATGAGAGGGGATGAGGCCTGAGAGATCCATCTGGGTGCGTGGGGTGGGGGCACATAGTAGGTATACTGAGGAAGCTACGTATAACTCACTTATTGGAGAGCTGTTTTTTGAAGATAAAAAGATAGACCGTTTTGAAAATTAACTCTTGTTCGAATCTCCCAATTATACCTCCCATTAAATGATTAAAAAATATTTAGGTAAGAAAATTGTAGGTAATCGCAGGAATGGTGCCCAACCTAAGCAATGCGGATAAGCTTTGCCTTGGTACTACTGTAATAAGACTACCATGTTCTTTTATCCTTTCCCTTATCGTCCCTCACCATTCTTATACCTGTACCGGGTCCTATTGCCAAGTAAACCGACCTAGCGACCCAAATGATCCACGTGAGTGAGAGAGAGAGAGAGAGAGAGATGCCCAATTAACATCGGCATTGTCCACTTGTTTTTCAGATCTACAAATAGGATCGACAAGAAAGAAAGCTGAAGCATTGCATATCCCCATCACCTTTTCAACTGCACAGTCAGATCCCACTATCATGATAAGCCTGCCTTTTGGCTTTTACTACCCTGCCATAAGAGAGTACCAGCAAAGAAAAAGGAGGCAGATAGACTCCTATCCAAATTGGTGGACTTGCCTGCTTTATAACGCAAACAGCAGGATTGTGACAAATCATCAAAACCATAGGCATATAGACATACAACATGAGGTCAGAAGAAACTTAGAACTGCTATACAGCATCATATCAGCAAGCAAAACCCAGAACGTCGCAATAAAAAATGGACTTCAGAGTTTCAAACTTGGAAAGAGCTTGGAATTCCAATAGGGATATTAAAATAAAGGTAGAGTTGAAGCGCTCCTCCAAGGATCCCAAAAAAAACTTACACCATGACCAACCAACAACCAAAGAGAATCGGGATTCTGCTGGTAAGTTAATTGGAATCCCACACGGTGGAGAACGGGGAATCCTGTAATGTGTAGTTCTACAACACTTTCCACACACCATTCATTAATGGGTATCACTTTCAATTGATCATTCCACATCCAGGAAAAAAGGATGCAAACTCAGGCCCCCCAAGTATATATATGGCATATGGTCCATGCATATTTTGGCATTTATGACCCATCTCACATTTGCTAACAATAACGATAATAAATTTAACATTCAGGTGCTACAACACATCTGAAAAAGGAAAAGAAAAAAACAAATACTCTGAGAGAGAGAGAGAGAGAGAGAGAGAGAGAGAGAGATCCATTAGCTTGGGCATTTAGTTTTCAGCAGCTACAGCTTAAACTAACTACCATTTGAATCAAAATAAAAAGATCGAAGTATTTTCAAGAGTGAACGCTAGCTCCTGATTCTCTGCTGGCGGCATGGAAGAGTTCTTCAAAATTTCACCTTACTCAATGTCCAATTCTTCAAGACCATCTCCATCTCTTATAAATAATATGATACAGGTAAACTCCCATATTTCAAATAACCCATGCAGCTTGAAAACCCCCTTCTCTTTAGGCCGCCTTTGATTATGATAAATAGAACGTGAAGCAAAAGAAACATAAAATTCAGACGCATACCAATTCAACAATGGTCTCATGCCTCGCTTCTGCTTTGGATGCTTCTGCAACAGCTCAAGTCAAGACCCGCGGTGGTTCACTCATATTTGTTTGGCAGACGGGTTGCAAGAACCTTCTTGCGGGTCGTATAAAAGCCACCCACTGAATTTTCCATAAATTTTACCAAACAGCCAAATCAACTTCTTTTATTGTAAGATGGTCACAAATTTTGGGGCATCATCCCTTGGTCCTTCAAGAGACCGATACATATATAAAATGTCAACAGTATTATCTGGGCACTCTGCAACTTCATCCTTGATTACTTCCACCACCAGGCGGGGCAATGCTCGAACAATCTCCTGACAACCTTTGGGAGATAGCCTACATGAAGACATCCAGAGGAATCTCATGTTGTAGTAGTGATGTAAACCAGAATGCAAAGCTGCATCCCCAAATGGGCTATCTCTGATCTCAAGCTTTTGCAGTCTAGGGCAGCCCTCAAGCACATATTTAAGCCCCATGTCACTATCTCCAGCGAAAGCAACTGACAGAGTTCGAAGCAATTTCCCATATTTTCCAATATAACCAAAAGCTCGATCAGTCAGTAAACCGGATACAGCAAGCCGAGTTAGCTTCTTACAGTTCATAACAATGGCTCCAAAACCTTCATCCATGGGTTTCCTAGTCACATGGTCAGGGCTATGTAGCGCAATTATACAGAGACGGAAAACCTCAAGATCCGGGCAGTTCCTTGACATGGCTATCACTGCCGCATTTGTCATATGCTGGCAGAAATACAAAATGGATCGCAGTTTCCTACAACCCTCGGAAATTGCTTGGAGGCCCACATCAGAAACAGGGCCCTCAGTATCCCCCCGAGCATCAAAAGGGAAAACACGAAGCTCACGCAGGTCCTTGCAGGTTGAAGCCACAGCTTGAAGTCCTTCATCACGTATTGAATCAAGGACCTGCATTATGAAAGTAATAGTAAGCTTCACAAGCCAAATCTTGACCGTAATTTGGACATAAATACAACACAACACGGATACTTACCCAGAATACCTGGAGTTTGTGGCAGTGAAATATGACCGATATAATTTGATCTGCATGAATATTTGCATAGCTAAAATTCAGAGAGGTAAGATTAGCACAGACAGGGTAGATGGCCGGTAAGTAATCTGGCAACATTTCCTTGAATCCTGAGAGACAAACTAAGGATTTGCAAGAAGCAAGGGCACTTTGAAGGTCGGAAGCGTGTTCACCCGGAACTACGTCGTCTGGGGAACTATACGAACCAGTTCCAAGGTGTGTGAGCTGCGGAGCTCGTACTATCAGGCGGCATAGCTCCCCAATTGAAACATAGCAGTTCAACCTAAGCTTCTTCAAGGACGGGGACCTAGCCACCAGACTCTCTAATGCGTCAAAATTTATTGGGCATTCAACGCAATCAAAAATCAGCGACTCCAGACAAGTCGCTCCACTCTCCGGGAAACAAGCTATCCAATCAACATCATCATCCGTGACCTCAGATTCGATCAGATCAAGCACTTTCAGTTGTCTGAAGAAAGTTAAATGAGAAAATTAGAATAGAGTTCCTTAAGCTTTTCCATCCCAAATACACCAACATTTTTTTAGCATCTCAATCTTGTCAGTTACTAGTTAGGGTTCGATTACTATAATTATTAAAGAGTAACACAAACAAGGAAACGCATCAATACCATAACCCATATCAAATCCAACAAACAGATCCGCCCGTTCCTCCCTCAAGAGTTAAACAAAACAAATAAAAGAAGAAAAAAAGCCTTAAAATACATTAATACATTACAAAAAGCAACCAACAAATTCAACTGATTAGTGTTTCCGGACCAGAGATCTTAACATGGGTGTATATTCGGATAGATCTATATAGCTTATGAGAAACAAAGGAAAAGGAAAGTACCTGCAGTCGCTGGCGATGAGGGCGAGGCCACTCGTACTGAAGCCATCGCAGCAGACGATAACGAGCTCTTTGAAGGAGGGGAAGGACTCGGCGAGGAGGGCCAGATCGTCGTCCGTGATGGACATGCGCTTCAGGTACACCTTCTCCAGCCAAGGATACGCGGACACCATAGCCGTCACCCACGGGGCGAAGTGGGCCCCCCAATCGATCGGCATCAGGTTGAAGTCCGCGAACCTCGGTCTGCCCTTGATGGATACGGACCGGACACGAGAGAAGCGGTTCGTGGCCCTCCTAGGTGAGACTGAGTAGCAGTTGCCGATGTAGAGGTCGGATCGGGTGAGAGCCTCGACGCGCCACCAAGACTTGCACACCAATGAGGCCGCGTTCCGGTCCCGCCGGGAGCTGAGGAACTGGAGCACGTTTTCCAGCACGTTCTCCAGCACTTGGTCCGGGCACGGGGCCTGGAACTCCATGGAACTCGGCCCAGTACTCCCTGACACGGACCCCACCCCACTGCAGTTCCGGGTCTTGTTGGAAGATTCGGCGCTGTCGGCCCCGTGAAGATCCGCCGGCGGGGACCGATCGTCGTCTTGTGAAATTTCCGTCCGCTCCTTCCTCATGCGCCGACGAGTAAATTTTCCCTACGCCCACTCTCTGATCTAGGTTTTGCCTGACAATAACAACCTCAAATTTTAACAAAATCTCGAGCTTTCGGCAGCGGAGAGAGAGTGAGTGAGAATTGGGGGATCAACTAGGAAGGACACTGGCGCTACCAAGTACCAAAGGCGTCGCAACAGTGTCTGTAAACTTCCTCCTCGGAGTTCTATATATAGTGCTCCGCGTTATATTCTAGAATAAAAAAATATGTTCTCGTATCAGTAAAACATCAATATGCGCTATTTTTGGGTTATGAAAATGAGTAGTGATAAACGCATAACATTTTACACAACACTTTATACAACATATGTTATAAAATAAGGATATTTTTATAAAATGATATTAGTTTTATAAAGTATTTTATAAAAATACCCCTCCTTTTAAACATTGTTGTATAAAATGTTGTGAGTTTATCATTTTTCTTTGAAAATATATCTCGTATTAAAAATTTTATTACATCTCATCTTATCTCATATTATTTTATTTTATTTTTAAATATAATTTAAATATAAATATTTTTAAATTAATCATTATAATTTTTCAAACTAATCATTATAATTTTTTCAAACTTTCAAATAAAAAATAATTATATTTTTTTAAATCCTCAAACAAAAATAATATTATAAAATAAAATTATAACAATATTTTAACTTCATAATATTTTTTATTCAACTTTTCTCTCCTTTTCTAAAACCCAAAAAATACTTAACTCAAACTATCTCGTTATTATTTACAAAATTCTATCTCATCTTACTCCTCAAACGAGCACAAAAGTGTTGGTCCCAAAAACATAGTTTTTTTTTTTTTTTTTTGTAAAGTGAGGTTTAGATACTGAGTTGAGATGAAAGTTGAGAATTTAATAAAATATTACTTTTTTATATTATTATTATTTTGAAACTTAAAAATATTGAATTGTTTATTATATTTTGTGTAAAAATTTAAAAAAGTAGTAATGATATAATGAGTTGAGAACTTTAGATCAGCTCTAAATCCAAACGAGACCTAAATATTCTTTTCACATTTTTAATTATTGAAAAATACATATTCACTCACCACGTCTTTAATCATTAAAAAAATTAAAATATATGAGTGGACATATTTAAAAATCATACTAACAATTTTCTTTTTGTTTTACAAGATCGCATACAATGCATATCCTTTAATAATTTATTTTTATATTGAGAAAATTACTATCTCACTCTTATCTCACTATAATATTACTAATGCAGTCATCCGTTGTGCAAGTGCAGTATATTCATTTTGAAAAAAAATGAAATTTATCATCAAAAAATTAATTTTTTTTATGTGGATCACATATTTATTTACTTTTTTAGAAGAATGGGCGACGCTTGCACAACCCATAACCGTAAATATTATTTTTCTTATAATATTAATAATGGGTCTTTGATTATCTTTTAATAGTGATAAAAAGTACTACAAACGAATTATTCTATTATCAAGTCGGTATATATAACACATTATCTATATAACTTAAACGGTAAAATTTTATTTATAAAATTTAAATTTCAAAACTTATTTTCAAAATTAAATTATGTTATCCAAACACTTTATTAAATTTGCGCTACACACTAGCTTGATAAAATAATTATACTTTAGAAAATAGGATAAAAGTGAGATGATTGAGTAATATACTCCTTTATATTATTAATGCAATATTTGTGAATGAATTTTAAAATTTTGAATTTAAAATTATTTTCAATCTAACCTTTCAAACACATCAGTAGCGTTTATAATTTAATAATTTTTAGAGCATTTTTAATTTTGTTATAATTTTATATGTGATGACTTGCAAATAATAAAACTTTGAATTATATTTGAACTATTTAGATAAAAAGTGACATTTAGGAAAGGAATGCATATCTCGTAAATAAGAAAAATTATATTCATCATCTTCACGTCTCACACCACATATAATTTTTAAGAGTTTTGTTATTCATCATCTTCACACACCACACGGCACGCATCACACTTATTTTTATTTATTTAAATTTTTTGAAGTTTTATTCTTCTTAAACTAATCGAGTTATTCTACTCATCATCTATACACTACATATTTGGTAAGAAAAAAAAAATAAAAGATAAAAAATTATGTATGGTACGTGGTGTGTAAGGATAATGATTATAATTTTTTATAAATAAATATCCCACATCGAGTCGAATAAATTGTCCATAAATGTAATAAAAACCGATTGACTTTAACCTCACATAGTGACATTGATTATCATTATTAAGATTTCCTCAATAGCATCATTGTCCAAATCAATAAACTATGTTATTGTCTCGGGGCCTCACTTTTCTTCCTTTCCTTATACTAATAAGCAGGGATTGCTGTTCCGAAGTTGTGATGGAATCCACTATTATTACGCTACATGGATTTCATTGGATTTGGGATTTTAGTTTGTCAACTCTATGCTTTTATTTCTAATAATTAAACATGACAGAATAATTTAGGTTGCGTTTCAATATTTGTTGTTGTTGTGTTTTTTTTATTTTTTCACATTTTCATGTGTTGATGTTTTGTGTTGACAAAGGAATATTGATCAATAAGTGACGATTTTCTAGTCAATGCAAACATAAGGAACCACCAACAGGTCCAACACCCCCCCCCCCCCCCCCCCTCCCAATCAGCTAACCTTATCGCTTTCCTTAAATGGTGATTTCTCTCCTAAACTCTCACTTATCACCCCTTTCTCAATTGAAAACCTACTCCAATTACAGTTATATGCACATGGGACCGATGAATTGGACCCCCAAAATTGACCGATACTATTTTCTTTTTTTTAAAGTTTAATGGTTATGAAAATGTTTATTTGTGAATTGATTTTTTAAAGATGTTTAAAAAATACGTGAAAAAAAAGATAAAACTATTACTCTTATCGATCTAACTATCGGTACCTTTTAAATAGAACGCAACAATAATATATTTTAACATGGAAACTTACAAAACCAGAAAGAGTCTCTGAGATTAAAAAAAAAAAAACTTACTCCAACAGTTACATGCACATAAAGTGATGCTAGCTGATTTTTATTTTGTTAGTACATAGAAAACAAAGAGTGAATAGTAGTGAGATTTATGTGTTCAAATTTGTAAATAGTAATAAATAGTAGTTAGATCATTGATCTCAGTTCATCTCTCAATCCAAACCGACTCATAATTTAAAAATGAGTTCAAAAACCAACCTGCACATACATACATTGATGATGACGTAGATTTTGTCAACACTTAGAGCTCGTTTGGTTACGCAGTTCAGATTAAATGAAATGAGATGTTTTCTTAAAAGTTAAATAAAATATTGTTATAATATAATTTTTAGTTTGAAATTTGAAAAAGTTAAATTGTTTATTATATTTTACTTGAGAGTTTTAAAAAATTATAATAATTATATGATTAGAGATGAGATGAGATTCGATAATTTAATTTCATGTAACCGAACTAACCCTTAAAAAATTGTGTTTTGATAAGTGGAGTGCATCAAATTGTCTCTTTTACATTCATGCTACAAAAACGTGAAGATCGCGTAAAGAAGATCGAAAGCCTACTCTAACAGTTACATGCACATAAATAGAAAACCGTGTTTAATAAGTGAAGCGCATTAATTGTCTTTTTAGTCTTGTAATCTCAAAAAGGAGATAAAAAAAAACCTACTCTAACAGTTATATGTACATACATACAATAATGCTGACGTTGATTTTGAAAACTACAAACTACAAAAGTAGAGAGCATTATTATCTATTTTAACATCCAAACTACAAGACCATCTATTATCTACTTGGCCCCTCAATATTACAGTTTAAGTATTTTAATTTTTTTAATAATTAAGAAAATGATTATTAATAAAATTATGTGTTTTTTCATTTAATTTAATAATTATGAATGTTTAAAAAATATATAAAAGAAAATGAAAAAAAATTACACTAACGATATGCGAACGATAAATGTTGGACGCCCCGCTAGCAGTACTCATTCTAAAAATGAGATCGGAAACTTATTCGAACATTTACATGCACACACATACATACATTGATGCTAACATTGATTTCGTGAAAACTGTGTTTGATAACTACTAGTAGAGTGTATTAATTGTCTTTCTAACGTCCAGACTACAGAGAGTGAGGAGTCTATAATCAAAACCTAGGGCTGTAAAAAAAAAACACGGTGAACCGAAAAAACGGATTGGTGTATTAGCCATTAGGTCCCGTTCGTAATCGGAAACTTATTTAATAGAAAACTAGTCTGATTTCGATTTTGATATTAAGATCACAACCTATTTGAATCGAATCGAACTAATAGATATATATTTTGAAATTTTTATATTATATATAAAATATTTTTATATAATATTTATATATTATATACTAAATTGTTAATTAATATAACAGAAAATTTTAATCTTAATATTATTCATGCCTATTAATATTATAATATAAAATTAATATAATATTTGATCAGACAAAAATCGAAAAATTCGGAACTTCCAATTTTAGTGGTGAATTAGTTTGATATCAGTTCTTACATTTTTAAAATTAGTGTATACCAATTTAATTATAAAAATTATTCAAAACAGAACCGAATTAGACCGATTACACCTTAACTCCAGCAGTGACATGCACATACAGTGATATTGATGTTGATTTCGTCAACACATAAAACCGTATTTGCATATTAATTATCTCTTTTAGCATTCGGACTACTAAATCATGAAGAGCCAATAATCTAAAAAATTAACCGAATTCGAGTGTTGGGCTTGTGATGGATGGTACCATTCGAACTAAGAGGCCATTGATAACATCTCCCTAGCTTGAATTGATCATATCCCACCGTCTAGTTCTACCCATGTTGAATTGTAATTAAACTATTGTATAACCTCTCTTTTTTTTTTTTAATGTAACTATTGCATAATTTGCATTCTTAAAAATTAGGAGAAATGATATTTATAGTTATGGATTGTGCAAGTGCTAATGCTACACATTCCATTAAAAAAAATTAATAAATATGAGATCTACACGAAAAAATTAATTTTTTAATGATAATTCTCATTCTTTTTTCAAAATGAATGCACAGTGCTTGCTTAATCCATGACTGTATATAGCATTACTAAAAAAATTAATGTTGGTATGAAGTGTAAACTTATCATTCATGAAGGGGAATTTTTATTTTTTATTTTATTTTATTTTTTTAAAGGAGAGAACAACAGTGATTTGAAATGCTACAAAAGTCTATAAACATATGCTTAGTGTCTACTTTATGTCTAGAATAATAGAAAGAATAATTCTACTTACTTTTTTTTTTTTTTTTTTTTTTAGAGTCAAGAGATTGCATTGAAATTGAAATTGAAATTGTAGCAAGTAGCTGTTTAGCAACCATAGTTATAGACTATAGGTGGATCTTTTTCACTATAGAAATTTTAAGTGAAAGAATAATTTTATTTAGCATCTTATACATTACATTTTTTTAATTTTTTTTATAATAAATATGTAGTATATGGGTAATGAATAGAAAAAGTTAAATAGTTTAATAAAAATAAAATCGAAATAAAAATTAAAAATATATATATATATATATATATATATATATATATATGATATGTAGTGTAAGAAACTGAGTAGCATAACCGACTAACCGAGGCCTCATATATACGGACGGCGACGTACAACTTTACAATTCAAACGTCATAGACTCATAGGATATGGAGTCGTTTTGTTTTGCTACCGTGATGGGACATTGACGGTCCTAAATTATTAAAGGGAAAAGCTTGTATGCGGTTCAAAATGTACGGCTCTAGTGTACTGCTACAGAATTTTTTATTTTTTATATTTTTTTATTTAATATTTAAAGAAGTGATTTTAAATGTATTAATATATTTTTTTATTTTTTAAAAATATTTAAATATATTAAAAAAATGTGAAAAAATAAAATAAAAAGCAAGAAGCGGTACAAATGAGCGGTGCTACTCAGACGGCAAAGTAGCATCGCTCATTATTAAATTTTGAGTAGGACTGTAGCCCGAGGATATCCGAGACGCATAAAAAAATTTTAATGGTGAACTCTTTCTTTAATAAAAAAAAATGTATTTACACAATTCATAACTATATTTAGTATTATTTTTAAAATTAATTATCAATTTCTCAAATTAAAATTAAGGTTCTTTTCATTAAATAAATTTATCAAGATATAAACTAAATAATTGAATTCATAATTCTCAACTAATGCAATTAATCCAAAACAATGCATTCACTTACGTTATAAACTATATTACCATTTTATTTTTATTTTACTAAAGAATAATATTAGAGAGAAGTTATTATAGCAGTGCATACTTTACACTCACTACATGACTGTTTTTAGTTGATTGTTCCTAACACTCACTTGGAAAGATGTATGATCTAGATAATGCTATATCATGTATGTAAAATGAATACTCCTAATAATAACTTTTATCTATATTTATTCTTTACTAAATATGACATAGCACGTTGATCATACTAATTTGTAGATGCTGATATCAGCGCAAAACATATGTATTTTTTTAATTTTTTTCCTTCCTTAAAAACGCACACACAGAGACACATTTATGAGGCAAGATTTTGTGATCCTATCCAAGGTATCTTTAACTCTACCTCATGGTACGATTCACCCTTGTAAATTGCAATGCGGTCATTTCAGGAGTCATGACGTTGTCCTTTTCCACTTGGCAACTCCTCCCTCTCCCCAATGAGTTGTGCTTAAGCTTTTTAGCAAATTTCCATGTGCATATCTTTATTTTATTTATTTTTTTCTGGTTTTTGTACTTATGAAGATTCGATGTCAGATTTTAAATTATTTGTACTTAGCCAATCGTATGTCGAATTATAACTCTTTAAAACAAAAATTATTCAGCCATTCTTATAATGCCTATTGAAGTGTACTTTTATTATTATTGGATTCAAATCCAGATTATTTTTTTATACCTTTTCTTTAGTTACGAAATTTTTTGATCGTAAGAGTGAAAATATAATTTTATTAATATCAATATGTTCTCTTTTCAAAACAAAAAAAAAAATTCTCATCCTATTTAATCACAAAGTAAAAAAAAAAACTAAAAAAAAAAATTCCCAGCGGGAAGCAATAAGCATAGCTTTTTTCTTTGAAAAAAGTCGGCCTCTTATTTAGTAAAAGGTGATGATACACTCACAATTAGGGCTCTAAATAATTCGGTTCGGACTGGCAAAACCGACCGGATTGAACTTTCGGTCTGGAGCAAATTATGGACCGGTCGGTTTGGGTCTCCAATTTGTGGACCGATGATATTTAGTCCAGTCTCAGGGTCTATAAATTTTGGACCGGACAAGACTGAACCGAATTGGATCGACTCCTATATATATATATTTTTAAAAATATTTTTAATAATTTAATATATTATTTTTATATAGTAATTATATAAGTTAATGATGTATTTTTATCTAATTTATTATCATTGAATATATAAAATAAAAAGAAAATATATGCTATCAATTAATAATAAATCATGTAATCATTATATGTAAATAGTTAATACATTATACATTCATACATACTCTACTATTTACACATAATTAAAATAATTAGGTAATTTTTTAAAATATCTAAGTTGCAAGCAAGCATGAATAATCTATGTACAATGAAATTATTCGATATTCATTAATATTGGCTTGAGCGGGTTGTCGAGCGTGGCTTGAGTGAGACACGAGCAAACATTGGAGTTTGTGTCTCGCTCGAGCCCACTGTTGCGCGCATCTTGAGCAAACTCACGGATTGAACTTTGCTCGAACCCATTGTCGCGTGCACCTCGAGCAAACTTGAGTCCACTGTTGAGCGCACCTTGAGCGAACTCACGATTAAAGTTTCTCTCGAGCGCTAGGTCGAGCGACAGTCGAGCGAACTTACTGTTTCTCAAATTTTCAGCTCCAAAACCAGTCTCAGACTCTCCACCCTAATAATTAATAATTATGCATACTACCCCGTTTGGTTGTTGACTCTACTGAGATCAACTCAATTCAGTTTAATTTTAAACTGAATCTAACATCCAAACACCCAACTGTTAAATTACTAAACTCATCTCAACTCAAAACCTCTTTACACGTGGGATCCATAACTTTTTTCAATTCAACACATCTTTACATGCAGGACCCACAATCTTTTTGAAATTCTCATAAATATATCTAAGCTTATTTTTAACATTCAAACACATTTAAACTCATCTTAAATGGGCTCCACAAAACTTACTCCACCATCTTAACTCAATACTACTCATAAATAACTCAACTTAGCTCAACATTCAAATGAAACCTAAATAGTAAAGTCTAAGTTAGTAAGTAATAGCTATCAACATCATAAATATAATTATAGTAAAATATTTTTTTAATGAGTTAGTTACATAAATCCATATTAATAATTTACTTAATTTTAATTTAGTAATTAAAATATATTTTTTATTAATTTATTTGAAAATAATGTGAAAAAATAATAAAATAATTAAGTCAGACCAAACGGACCGGACCAGACCGATAGCTACCGGTCTGGAGAAAATGATACCGGACCGGCCGGACCGATTTACACCCTACTTACAATAAAAGTCATTGAAATTCTTCACCACGTGTTTAAATGTTATTTCTTTTTCTATTTTTAAACATTTTTTAAATCTATTAAACATTTTTAAAAAAGAAATAAAAATAAAAAAGTCATCAAAAAAACACTTCCCTAATCATTAAGTTCAAAAAAAAGTAATCAACAAAAAAAATCGGTGACTCCCCTTGGTGGGAGTAGAGTTTTCCTTTAGTAAATAACATTGATAAATGATATTTGAAGTCATAGAATACGCAAGCGTCGCGTACTCTTTTTTGTAAATAACATCTTATCTCACTGCATGAAAAAATTAATTTTTTAATAGTAGACTATACATCTTTTCAAAAGAAGTGCGCAGTCCTTGCACAAGTCATGACTGTATCTAGCTTTACTCACATTGTATACAGAGATGAGCATGTGAGAAGATAAATACTTTAGTCACAAATGATTTCACAAAAGTAAATTTATAAACTGTTATGTTTTGATGTAGTACATCAGATTATAAATTTATTTTTTATGTAAAATAAATATAACGTATCATATGAAATTATGTTAATTTATAAATTTAATTTTATAAAATTTATTTATAACTGTATCATTTCTCGCAAGTTTTTTTTTTTTTCCCCAAAAGTGAAAGTTGGGAAAGTGGAGGAAATACAAATTTGCTTTAAGTCAATCCATCATGGGCATAGCCTTTTTAGCCATAGGCAAGGAAAGGAGTGGAACAATATGCCAATGGGGCATTGGTTTTCAGAGTGATTATTGTAGATGTTCCCTAATCAGAAGAAAGTTTTGGAAGAAACTTCCTCATCTGGTGAGTTGAAGATAGAGGATGTATTTTTTAATGAGTTTTAATAAGCATTTCCTTCAGTGGATATAGGAGTGAAATCTTATCGGATGAAACATGTGCTTTGGTTCTATCCCACCTCAATATAATTATTGGTGGCACACTTGAGGAATGTGACATAATGAAAACCTCATTCTGTATGTTATGTGACTTCATCCATGGAATGGATAGTTGTAACAGAAAGTGCCTTTGAAAACTACACAACTCCATATTTCAACAAAAAAACAGAAAAAAAAAAAAAGAAAGATAGAGAGGATAAGATGAATTGGTTGGTCAAACTTTGCAGATATGAGATTTAGGAAAATCACTTTGCAATCGGAGGTGTAGAAATGTGACAATGCATAAGCCCCATACATATATATATATATATATATATATATATATATAAACCCACATACTGATGTGATTTTATGAAATTCATTAGATTTACTTTACAATAAAAATAAATTTACAATCTGACGTATTATATCAAACCACATCAGTTTTTAAATTTATTTTTGTGTAATTTATTTGTAGCTAAAGTATTTTTCATATATATATATATATATATGGATCATAACGGGACATTGTCGATCTGAACTAATAAATTGACGGTCAAGAGAGCATGAGGGTGTGGCACGTGTGACTTAATAGAACCCTAAAAATCATAGATCAGTCTTCATCCATTCTGGGAGTAAAAACATTAGGAAGAAAAAAAACCTTTAGACCGTGGAGTTGGAGGATGAGATAATAGGCAAATTTATGGCCTATTATGGAGATGTGTTTTAGAGTGGGTTCGAGGGAAGTTATTAGATAACCCAAGTTTGATTTTTCTCAAAGAGGGAGACTTGCTTCTGAGTGGTTGCGTTTGAGTCGTGAGGTAATTTCAGATATTCTATAAATAATAATAAAAAAGTAATGATATAATATTAAATATTAATAAAAAGAAAGTAAAAAATATTAATAAAATAATAAAGAGTAGAATACTCCACTACCCAGACTAGATAGACTATTCAAATTAGTCAGTATTTGAGTAGTGAGTCATTCTCAAGTATTCTATAAATAGTAATAAAAAGATAATGATATAATATTAAATAATAATAAAATAATAAATAATAGTATATTAAATAACAGTAGAATATTATGAGAATATTTCAATACGCTCTATTTATTTGGCGCGTAGAGTTACATAGACTCCATATCTAGATCACATCCTAAGTGGCTAAAAGCTCCATGAATGGCCACTACTACTTATGGAGTCAAAAGGCTGTGGAATTAGGTGAATAAAGCTAATTAATTGGAAAGTAGCTTTCTTGGAAAAACATTATTGGTACCTCTGCACAGTACTATTTGATATCGAAATCTTAGTATAAGACAAAAATATGACCATGAGTACACTTCCGTCGAAAAAATATTGAAAGTAGAAGAAGACAAAAGATTGAATAAGACCTCAACCTGTTCTTACGTTCAAGATGTAAGTTTAATCTTTGTAAGCATCTTTGCATGCTATAAGTTAAGGATTCCAAATTTCATTTGTGCAATAATCCGACGAAATTCGATGATTATCCGATGTGCGCGCGAGACAGACCCAAAAAAGTTAGTCAAATATATATAGTTTGGGACAACCCCTCTATAAGTAATGAAAATTAGAACATGTGAGTTCAAATAAAAGCCTAAACTGGGAAAGGAAAAGAGTGCTACTAATTTCCAGCTCTGATTGCCAAAAAGACTTGGCATTTTGCCTTTTCAATTCGTTTTGCAAGCTGCTTACACCGGTCTGAAATCTCAATATCTTTTAGTCAAAACTAGCTGTTTTTGTTTTGTTTATATTTTTCCTAAGCAATTGGAGGCTTTATTCACAGAAAAAAGATTATAAAAAGGGGTGGGGAAATCTCCATTAGTCATACTTCCAAGATCATACTTTGAATGTATGCTCTAAGTTTCTAAATTTTTGTCAAAGGCATGTGGCCTGATTGACATAACTCCCTACCTCCAAAATGGAGGTCTGGAGTTCGAAACCCCCTACCCCAATCAAAAAAAAAAAAAAAAAAAAAATGTATGCCCTAAACTTTAGTGCCTCTTGTCTTTTTTTCTCAGCAAATAATCAGACTTCAAATATTTGGTTAGGGCTTGTTTAGGGAGTGAGATGATATGAGAATTTTGTGAATAGCAGTGAAATAGTTTAAATTGAGTATTTTTGAGTTTTGGGAAAGGAGAGATGAAAAGTTGAATAAAAAATATTATAAAGTTAAAATATTGTAATAATATAGTTTTATAATATTATTTTTGTTTGAAAATTTGAAAAGTTAGAATTATTTTTTTTTGAAAATTTGAAAAAGTTGTAATGATTAGTTTGAAATTTTTGTATTTCAATTATGTTTGGAAATAAGATGAGATGAGATGAGATGAGATAAGATGAGAAATTTGTACAATTTCTGCTTGTTTCTTCGTAAACCCTTAAAACATATTTTGTTAAGGTGGCATAGTATGTGTACGTGCAAGTGGTGATGGAAATGAATTTACAATAAGGAATTAGGATTCTCTAAAATTTGTTCCCACTTCTGATATAAAGTAAAAGAGGTAGACACAAGAAAGCAGATTTTACAATATTTATTATTGTGCTTGTAATTTTTTTTTTTATATAAAATTAATTTCATTCATGTATATACTTCTCTATCAACCTTACATCTTGAATTATGATTTATATCCTAAATTATTGAAGTTTAGAAGATCTCAACTTCCAATTAAAGGATGCATATGAAGGCTTAATTAATGTAGTTATAATTATTTTCACCATCTTGAGCCCAGTATACTAGGCATATGGGCCTAGATTAACACATAACTGACATCCTAAGGCCCAAGAAAACTAGACCAAAAAACACTGGGCCTTTAAGTCCGAGTCTATAACCTTTTCAAATTAATAACGACAACATATCAACAGGTCACAGGTGGTCCAAACGATTAGACGCTTTTTACATGATGGTCAATCCAAGCCATTTAAATCAAAAACTCTTCCCTCTTCTTTTCTTCGGAATTCCCGACCCGGTATATTTCTATGGACATTGGAGATCCAAAGGGAAGAGTTTCTATCGACATTTAAGTCAAACAGTAGTTACACACATATGATATACAGTCATGCTAACGTTGATTTCGTCAACACTAAGAAAACTATGTTCGATAAGTGGAGTGCATTTCTCTTTTAACGTTCAGACAACAAAAACATGAAGAGTCTGGCTAGCTAGAATCTAAAAAGGGGTTCGAAAACCTACTCAAGAGTTGCATGCAAATACATACCGTGATCATGTTGATGTTGATTTCGTCAACAAATAAAACAGTACTGTTTAATAAGTGGGGTGTATTAATGATTTCTTTTAACATTCGGACTACAAAATCATGAAGAGCCTATAATCTAAAAAGGAAAAAGAATGCGAGTGTTGAATCCTATGACCCCTAAATATCAGGGATGGTACCATTCGATCTAAGAGGCCATTGATGACATCTCCCTAGCTTGAATTGATCTTATCCCACCATCTAGCTCTACGTACCCATGTGGAATTGTAATATATCATGAATATATATAGCTCGCAAACCTAAAAACAAATGTTGGTCTACGTAAACGTATCAGCCATGAATTAATTAAGGGGTTCAGTTTTTATTTTATTAGTTTTTTTTAGAAAAGGATAGAAGAATAGTAATTTGAAATGACAAAAGTCTATAAATATATGCTTAATGTGTACTTTATCATGCCAAGAGAAATACAGCAACGTCGTCCTCAAATATATGGTTCGCCACATATAAATTTACAATTCAGATATTATATGATATATATGGAGTCTTTTTTTTTGTTGTCGAGATTGGACATTGACGCTCCTAAATTTTTATCAATTTTTTAAAAATGGATTTTTTTTCTTTTTTCATTTCTAAGGTTGATAATGGATTTGTATTAAGGTTTTTTTTTTTTTGCTAGATCTATAAAGAGTTAATGGATAAAAATGTGAATTACTAAATACAAAAGTGGACTTTTTTCCAAATATGATAAAAAAACAGAAAAATTAAATAACATTTTACAAAAAAAATCCTTGCTATTCTCCCCAGTCACCCCCCTAGGGGATGTGCTATCCACACCCCTCGGACGGGGGGCTGTCGGCCCTGCCCTTAGTGAGTGAGTGCCCTTGTTTGGATGGATGCCAGGGGCAGATTGGCCTAGATGCCCATCCGCCCACCCTATCCAAAACCACCCACTGTCCAGACCACTACCCAAACCAATCGGAAAAAAAAAAAATTCAAAACCAAACTCTAACAGGCGCGCGCACATACAAAGAGAGAGAGAGAGAGAGAGAGAGAGAGAGAGAGATATAAAAGGGTCGGGAGAATTCCATTAGTCAAACTTGCAAAATCATACTTGAATGTATACCCTAAACTAAGTGTTATTATTTTTTTCTTAGCAAATAATCTTCCTAAACGTAGACAATATCTTATTTTTTCATGAAATTATGGAAAATCAAATTTCGAATATTTGGTTATGTACTTTGATCAAATGGGAGCTTCGTGCCATTTTAGCATGGTTTCATAGAAGTATTGCTCCTTATTCTATCTCATATGTTGGATATAATTTTTGACTTGATAAAATCAGATTCCAAACCCTTAAAAGTATTTTGTTGAGGTGGCATATTATGTGTATACACAAGTGGTGATGGAAACGAATTTCCAAGTAAGGAATTGTGGTTCTTTAAAGTTTCTTCCCAAACTCAGATATAAAGTGAAACACGTAGACACCTGAAGCAGATCTTCCAATATTTATTACAAAATTTTCATTCTTAAGTCATTGTGTAGAGCATACATAGTGAAGTATTTACATAACATAATTTGACTTGAAAAATAGATTTTAAAATCTTAATCTTATAAATCAAATATTATCATTCAAGTGATGTTGATTGTGTGCTCTGCAAACTGGCTTGAAAATATAATAGCTCAATTTGTTATTGTCAATTTAATTTATTTCATTTATCTACTTCTCTATCAGCATACATTCTAAATTATTAGGGCTTAGCATTAGGGTTTAGGGTTTTCGGGTTTTAGAATTTAGGGGTTTAGTGTTGAAGGTTTAGGGTTTTGGAGTTTAGGGGTTTAGGGAATAGGGTTTTAGGGCTTTAGGATTTAGGGATTTGTGTTTTTAAGGTTTAGGGTTTTGGTTATAGGGTTTAGGTTGTTTGGTTTCAGGGTTTGGGTTTGGGGTTTTATGGTTTAGAATTTAGAGTTTTTAGGTTTAGGGTTTTGTGTGTTAGGTTTTCGGGTTTAGGGTTTACGTTGGTAGGTTTCGAGGTTTCAAGTTTTAGGGTTTAGAGTTTAGTATTTAGGGATTTGGGGTTTAGGGTTTAGAGTTTTAGGTTTTAGGGTTTCAAAGTTTAGGGGTTTAGGGTTTTGTGTTTAGGGGTTTTTGGTTATAGGGTTTTGGTTGTTTGGTTTCAGGGTTTGGGGATTTAGGGTTTATGGTTTAAGGGTTTTAGGTTGTGGAGCTTTGGGTTTAGTGCTTAGGTTTTTAGGGATTTAGGGTTTAGGGTTTAGGGTTTAGGGTTTTAGGGTTTCGAGTTTTGGTTTTTGTGTTTAGGGTGTGTGGGTAGCGGTTTAGGGTTTCAGGATTTTGGGTTTAGGGCTATGGGTGGCATTGAGGTTTTGGGTTTAAGGTTGAAGGTTTTAGGGTTTCTTTTTTTAGGGTTTTGGGTATAGGGCTTATGGGTTATGGGTTTAGGGTTTAAAGTTTTGGATTTTTGGATAAGGTTGTAGGGTTTCATGATTTTATGGTATTGGGGTTTAGGGTTTCTGGATTTAGGATTTGGGGTTTAGGATTTAGGGTTTGGGGTTGAGGGTTTTAGGAATTAGTTTTTTATGTTTTAGGGTTTTAGAGTTTAGGTGTTAGGGTTTATGGTTTTAGGCTTTAGGGTTTTGTGTCTAGGGTTTAAGATTTTAGGTTTTAGCGTTTAGCGTTTAGGGTTTAGGGTGTAGGGATTTAGGGTTTAGGGGATAGGGTTTGGTGTTTTAGGGTTTTAGAGTTTTAGGGTTTAGGGTTTGGGGTTAGGATTTGTGGTTTAGGGTTTATGGGTTAGGGTTTTTGATTTGGGGATGTTGGTGCGGTATGGATAGTGAGATGATATGGGATACTTTTAGATGGAAGTTGAAAGATAAATAAAATATTGTTAGAATTTTATTTTTTAATTTTATTTTTATTTTGTGATTTAAAAACGTTGAATTGCTTTTTATATTTTGTTTTGAAATTTGAAAAAGTTGTAATTATGAAATTAGATGAAACACTAACGACAATATGTGGTCGGAAGCGATCTAGCCAGGCGTTTAACGATTTGATGGGTGGCCCATAAAACTTTCAGCGTTTGATTCTGAGTCTACAACCGTTTCAAATTAATGATGGGAGTAAATCTATTCATCATCAATTTTCTCATCATCCCATTATGTTACATTAGATGATAGGTTCACAATTGAAATATAATAAATAATCTTCAATTATCTAATATCATATCATGAAATGATGAGAAGATGATGAAAATTAGGATGATGAGTAGTATTACTCGATTGACAGTGATATATCTGCACGTCAGAGGTTGTCTAGGCGTTGACGATTTGACGCTTTTAACTAAATTCAAACCATTTACGTGCACATGATTTCCCATTCGTTTCTTCGGAATTTCCGACCTAGTATATTTTATCGATATTGGAGTTTGGAGGATCTTGAAGAATTTCCCTAATAGAACTAGAAGATGAGCGTCGATCAAACACGTTTGGCGACACAACCGGATTCAAATTCCAGACCCAATCCCTCACATTCCGGTGACTATGCTTTCTACCCTAAGCTTAGTTATGTACTTTGATCAAATGGGAGCTTCGTACCATTTTAGCTTGTTTTCGTAGAAGCATTGCTCCTTATTCTATCTCATATGTTGGATATAGTTTTTGACTTGATAAAATCAGATTCCAAACCCTTAAAAGTATTTTGTTTAGGTGGCATATTATGTGTATATGCAAGTGGTGATGGAAATGAATTTCCAAGTAAGGAATTAGGGTTCTTTAAAGTTTCTTCCCAAACTCAAATATAGAGTGAAAGATGTAGACACCTGAAGCAGATCTTCCAATATTTATTACAAAAATTTCATTCTCAAGTCACTGTGTAGAGCATACATAGTGAATTATTTACATGACATAATTTGACTTGAAAAATAAATTTTAAAATTTTAATCTTACAAATCAAATATTACCATTTAAGTGATGCTGATTGTGTACTCTGCAAACTGGCTTGAAAATAGAATAGCTCAATTTGTTATTGTCAGTTTAATTTTTTATAAGATTTATTTCATTTATCTACTTCTCTATCAACATACATCCAAAATTATTAGGGTTTAGCATTTAAGGTTTAAGGTCTTAGGGTTCTTGGGTTTTAGAACTTAGGGGTTTAGTGTTGAAGGTTTAAGGTCTTAGGGTTCTTGGGTTTTAGAATTTAGGGGTTTAGTGTTGAAGGTTTAGGGTTTTAGGCTTTAGGATTTTCATGCTTTAGGGTTTTGGAATTTAGGGGTTTAGGGTTTTAGGGCTCTAGGATTTAGGGATTTGTGTTTTTAGGGTTTATAGGCTTTAGGATTTTCAGGCTTTAGGGTTTTGGAGTTTAGGGGTTTAGGGGTTTAGGATTTAGGGATTTGTGTTTTTAGGGTTTAGGGGTTTTTGGTTATAGGGTTTAGGGTTTTAGGGTTTAGGTTGTTTGGTTTCAGGGTTTGGGGTTTAGGGATTTTCGATTTTGTGTTTTAGGGTTTAGAGATGTTAGGTTTAGGGTTTTGTGTGTTAGGTTTTCGGGTTTTGGATATAGGGTTTTGGGTTTACGTTGGTAGGTTTCGGGGTTTCAAGTTTTTGGGTTTAAGGTTAGTATTTAGGGATTTGGGGTTTAGGGTTTGGAGTTTTAGGTTTTAGGGTTTCAAAGTTTTGGGGTTCAGGGTTTTGTGTTTTTGGGTTTTTGGTTATAGGGTTTAGGTTGTTTGGTTTCTGGGTTGTGGGATTTAGGGTTTATGGTTTAAGGGTTTTTGGTATTGGGGTTTTAGGTGTAGGGTTTTGGAGTTTGGGGTTTAGGGTTTATGGATTAAGGATTTTTTGTGTTGGGGGTTTTAGATGTATGGTTTTGGGGTTTGGAATTTAGGGTTTAGTGCTTTGTTTTTTAAGGTTTAGGGTTTCGAGTTTGGGTTTTTGTGTTTAGGGTTTGTTTTAGGGTGTCCGGTTTTGGGTTTATGGGTAAGAGTTTAGAGTTTTAGGATTTTGGGTTTCGGGCTTTGGGTTTAAGTCTTTAAGGTTTTGGGTTTAAGGTTTTAGGCTTTCTTTTGTTTTAAGGTTTATGAGTTTTGGGTTTAGGGTTTTACGGTTTCATGATTTAGGGTTTGAAGTTTAGGATTTTAGGGTAGGGTTTTTTGGGTTTCAGGATTTTATGGTACTGGGGTTTAGGGTTCAGGATTTAGGATTTGGGGTTTAGGGTTTGGGGTTTAGGGTTTTACGGATCAGTGTTTTAGGTTTGAGGGTTTTAGGGTTTAGGGTTTAGGGTTTTAGGCTTTGGGGCTTTGTGTTTAGGGTTTAAGGTTTTAGGTTTTAGCGTTTAAGGTTTAGGGTTTAGGGTTTTAGGGTTTAGAGTTTTAGGGTTTAGAGTTTAGGTTGTTATGGTGTTAGGGTCTATGGTTTAGAGTTTGGTGTTTAGGGTTTTAGAGTTTTAGAGTTTGGGGTTTAGGGTTTATGGATTAGGATTTTGGGTTTGAGAATTTTGGTGCAGTTTGGATAGTTTGATGAGATGAGATATTTTTAGATGAAAGTTAAAAGATAAATAAAATATTGTTAGAATATTATATTTTAATATTGTATTTATTTTGTGATTTGGAAAAATTGAATTGTTTTTTATATTTTGTTTTGAAATTTGGAAAAGTTGTAAAGATGAAATTAGATGAAACACTAACGGCAATATTTTGTTGTAGGTGGTCCATAAAACTTTCAGCATTTGATTCTGAGTCTACAACCGTTTCAAATTAATGGTGGGAGTAAATCTATTAATCATCTATTTTCTCATCATCCCATGATGTGACATTAGATGATAGGTTCACAATTAAAATATAATAAATAGTCTCCACTTATCTAATGTCACATCATGAAATGAAGAGAAGATGATAAAAATTAGGATGATGAAAATTAGGATAATGAGTAGTGTTACTTGACTGACGGTGATATATCAGCAGGTTGGAGGTTGTCTAGGCGTTGATGATTTGACGATTTTCACTAAATTCAAACCATTTAGGTGCACACTGTTTCCCATTTGTTTCTTCGAAATTTCTAACCTAGTATATTTTATCGATATTGGAGTCTAGAGGATCTCGAAGAATTTCCCTAATAGAACTAGACGATGAGCGCTGATCAAACATGTTTGGCGACACAGTCGGATTCCGATCCCATACCCTATCCCTCACATTCCGGTGACTATGATTTCTACCCTAAGCTTGGCCCTAACGACGTTTCTCCCCTCTGATTGATAAATCGAACGACGTGCCGATGGACCCCCAATTGCAACCGCAACAGCAAACATAAGCACCGTTGGAGAATCCTGTTCACAGTGTGGAAGAGATATTTGGGCCCTCACAATTTTAGCTAAGAGATAAAGTCAAGAAAGGACTAAGACTCCTAAAAGAGAGATGACTTAGACTCCTAATAAAAGATAGACTCAGAATCCTAAAAGGAAAATGTTTTACAAGGCAAATTGGACTCTATCATTTCAAGGAAATAGCCTCTATAAATTGCCTACAGGAGGTAATAAATTCTTCACTTGATTTATTGGCTACTTTATACACTTACTCTTATATTGCTATATTGATTTTGGCATCGGAGTGTCCCCAGGGCAACCAGTGCTGCCCCTTTATTCATTGCAGGTCAATCGTGTGGTTGGTGGTGTGAAAGACGTCCTTTACAGTGACGTTGTCTGTGGGTTCCTTTGCAAACTTCAACATGATTTTCACACGTCAACTATCACGCGATCACATGCAAATCACAATCATCTACAAAAGTCCAAATTCTTTAACTCATGAGACCAACTAAAAAAAACAAAAAAAACTAAAAAACAAACAGATAAGAATTTTATGTACTAATCTATTATTTTTATTTTATTTCATTAATTTTGGTGTGTGTGCATATATATATATATATATATATATATATATCTGGAGGATGCTCTTCATGTGTAACATGATTTGCTCGACTTTTGAATCTCTTCTTTGTAACTAATCATCTCATTCATGTTCTATAGAAAAGGAAAACTTTTTCACTTTCTCTCTCGACCTCCATGCTTGAGCCACCAGGCTCTACAATCGCCTCGATCGGGTTACCTTCGGGAACGAGCCACCAAGCTCTACAACCGTCTCGAGCAGGTTACTTTCGAGAACGAGCCACCAGGCTCTACAACCACTTCGAGCAGGTTATCTTCGGGAACGAGCTACAATGCTCTACAACTGCCTCGAGCGGGTTACCTTCAGGAACGGGCCGACGGGCTCAACAACCACCTAAGATGGATCCAGGAGGTTGGTGGGCACCTTGACTACTTAAACATGGATTACTACAAACAAACAACAAAACAAGAACACCAGTAGAAATTTACACCAAGGGGCAGAAAATCCACCACTACCAACAAACAACAAAACGAAGAATACCAACAACAATTCACACCAAGGAGGTAGAAAACCTATTACTACCAACCAAATCAAAAATATACACACAAAAACCAATCATGAAAATATGCACTCTTCATCGACAATAAACAATCTCTGAGGCAAACATTCACACAAATAAACAAACTCAAAATCGAGCTCCACGCTCACACCTAATGTGGTCGAGTATATCTCCCGCCTATCTCTCCAAGCTGAGTCATTCACCACTTAGCACGAAACAAACAGAAAACCAAGGACCAAAAGGGAAACCAGTGACCAATTTTCTAAATTTAATTTGCAGATTATTGACTTGAAGATTTCCAAGATAACCAAAAGGTCGAGCCTCGTTCACGGTGCAACCAATTGTTAGCTAACCAAAAGGAAGTGGAGACACCCACATGCACTAACTAGCATGGATCCTCGGCGGGGTAGGGGAAAACAAAAGCAAGCAGGCGCCCACAAGCTAGCAGGGTAAAAGGCAGGCACATATAATGCAAAGTATTTAATTTTCCATGTGCCATCACAAAGAAAATTAACGGGGTAACTAGAAAGGATATTTGAGCCTCCACAATTTTAGCTAAGAGATAAAGTCAAGAAGGGACTCAGACTCCTGAGAGAGAGATGACTCAGACTCCTAATAAGAGATAGACTCAAACTCTTAAAAGGAAAATGCTTCACAAGGCAAATTGGACTCTATCACTCCAAGGAAATAACATCTATAAATAGATTGCAGGAGGTAACAAATTCTTCACTTAATTTATTGGCTACTTTATACACTTACTCTCCTATTGCTATATTGACTTTGGCATCGGAGTGTCCCCAAGGCAACCAATGCCGCCCCTTTATTCGTTGCAGGTCAACCGTGTGGTTGGTGGTATAAAACACGTCCTTTACACAGTGTTTCCAAGGTTTCAATCTCCATGGACACTGCCACCATGATGTCGTAGGTGTCTAGTCCCTACATCTCTCCGGCGTCGGTGCCACCACCGTCGTCCTTCGTCAAGAGTGAGTACCGACCTTACTCGTATTGTTCGATCATTTTGTCAAAGTGACTCTAGAATTACTTTGATATGATTAATGATGGTCAGATAAAATGGACACGGTGAAAGATGCGCTTGGGAAAGTCGGGAAGAAGGCGGCCGGGGCCACCAAGAAGGCTGGGAATCTCGCTGGGAACATGTGGCAGCACTGTAAGTATAAATTTTATTCCTATGTTCACTATAATTCGTGTACTTCATTTATGATTCATTCTGTTTGAAATGCTTTTGAAGTAGTTATCGTGCTGCAAGTAATCTGTGAAGCGAAGGTAAGTGAGAGTTGTGGTATAAGCTTTGAAACGACCGTTAAATCTAAAGCATAATATCTTCTCTTTTAAGTTTGTTTTGTAGCATGTGATGCATATACCGATCTTTTCTTTGGACAGTGAAAACCGGTCCTAGTTTTGCTGATGCTGCTGTCGGAAGAATTGATCAGAGTATAAAAGTTCTTGCAGAAGGTAGTTATGAGAAGATTTTTCAACAAAGTTTCGAGACCAGCCGTGCCAGGGGAGAAGCTTCTAAAGACATATGCATGCTATCTATCCACGTCTTCTGGACCAGTAATGGGAACCCTATATCTGTACACAGCAAAGCTGGCATTTTGTAGTGATAATCCACTCTCTTACCAAGCTGGTGACCGGACAGAATGGAGCTATTATAAGGTATACTCTTCCTTATACTCGTTAGCTTTTGGTTAATTGAAACCTTACCATGCATTCGGAGCAAGTTATGTGGGGCAAAATGAGGCGATTTTATTTTTTTCTCTTCTTATATTGTTGAGACAAAGGAAGGGAGTGAGAGTCCCCCAAGTTTTTCCAGAGAAAGGATTTTGAAGTGAGTGATAGAAGGCTTCTTGAAATGGGTAAGAATGACATGCCTGTCATAGCTGCAATAACCCGAGCCTGCAACCTTCTAGAGATCTAACAATAAAGCAATTAAAATTTAATTCAAAGAAAGTAGAGTTTGCAAATAGATTTAGCTGCTCGTTACAACAATACAAAATGCCTCGGAAAGCTTTAGGTTAGCTACTTCTCAGGAAAAAGACTGCGGCTAGGTTAGCGATTTGTGCTTGCCGAATTGGCAAAAGAAATGTTATCATCATGAATAAAGAAGTGAAACCAAGAAATGCAATCACAGATGTTATTCTAAATTGTAATTTAAGTTTGTAACTCCATTAGCCATTCGCTCACAATACTTACAAGAGAAAAGAAGAAAGAAAAGGGGAGGATGGTGATGCATTGGCTTTACAAAATATACAGAGGTCGTTCTGGAAATCTAATGATAATGACGGAATGGATTGTGTTTGTGAGATGGTAGGCTTCAAAAATAAATGTCCCAGGGATCAATTGGCCTAACAGATTGTTCAAGACAAGTATATTAATAGCATCAAGTCATTGTGCTGCCTTGTTTGCTTTACATACTTCTCAAACTTTACGTACACTTTCTCTTGGTAAGCAATAGTGTGTGTTTTGTTTGTTTAGTATATGTTAAACAAGTTTTGGCTTTTCATTCATGGATTAATGATATTGGCGTGTGTGCTTTTCCCTTGTACATAAATAGGTCGTGTTATTCCACTACATCAGCTGAGGAATGTCAAGCCTGGGGAAAAATACATGCAGGTTATCTCTGTTGACAGCCATGAATTTTGGTTTATGGGCTTTGTACACTACGAGATCAGCGCGGTGAAAAATCTTCAAGGAGCACTGCAGCCCCACAGCTTATGATGCACAAGGGCTATGTCGCAGAAGGACCATTATACAAGCTGTCTGTCTATGTAGATAAAATATCCTGCACAGTCTGTAGATAAAACCTTGGTCCTGGTCTTCCACCGCCAATTTTCTGTCGTGATTTTTTTATTATATATATATATATATATATAAATTGTTGCAGATCATATTTAGGAGACAGAATTTTGAGTTTTGTTGGAGCATGGCGGGCTTTAAATTTCTTGACTGGAGCTGTTATCGAACAAAGGTGCATGCTCTGAATTGTAATTCCATCACGTTGCTATTGTATTGACAAGCAAGAATATTATGAACTATTGGTGTAATTTTATACACAAATGTCTGGTAAACAAAACCGATTGAAAGCTCCTTAATTAGCATTTTATTCAATTTCAGATGTTTACATTGACGAACCTTATTGGTATATGCCTTTTGCGAGCTCAATGTTGATGGGATTACAATGCAAAATCCATCCTTGTTTGATACTTTCTTATGAAAATTAATAAAAAAAGGGTAACAATCTGTATAAATATAAACTTGAAAAACTCGCAGTCTAAATTAATCTATATGCGATGCGCAGCAAATGATAATAGCAGTTTCCAAACAGACGCCCATTTGTTGCCTCTTAACTTCTCAAGTGACGTGAACCTATTTCTGTCCCGATCAGTGGTAAATCATTGATCCTCAGGTCATGTTTTGACTCATTATTCGGGGTAACTACATTTTAGTAGGGCTGTACAAAAATTGACGAAACCGACCGGCGTCGACTCAGACCGGTTGCTGGAGCAAGGAATCGGCCTAAACCTATAGGGAATTGGATGGCAGACGGCATTACTTTATCAAAACCGACGTCGACCGGTTCGAACCAAGGATACACCACTGAACTAGCCGACAACGGTTTTCCTATTTTTTTTTATTTTACACCCATCAGTTTTCTCTCCCAATCGATCGGTTTTGGCCAATTCTGAGTATCACCCAACGATATCGATGTGGCGTCAGTTTGGCACTGAAACCGCGCCAATCCAATCGGTTTTCACCCTACATTTTAGAGCAATTTAAAAAAAAAAAAAAAAAAAAAAAAATAGGTGGTCGTAGAGTCTACTTTCTTTGTCAATCAATATCCAAATTTTAAGTTTGGGATAAGAAAGTAATTTATAGTGGATCTTAATGCGCTGGCAAATTGATCTGAACAATCTTCCGGGAAATGGGTCCAAGTTTTGGAATTAAACGGAAACCAATGGTTTATCGGGCATCTTCTTCAAACCAATCACCCACTTGGATGCATCGAGTTCTGTGGAAGAGCGAGAATTATTCCCTCCAAATTCAAAAACAAAACCTCTACTCTTTTTGTAATGTACAAGGCGTGGACTTTGCAACACGCCCATGGACCTTGACTTACTCAGCTTCACCACCGGCATTTTCAAGACCACCCCGGCTACCGGCTTCCTTCTCGCCGACAGAGACCGATTGCAGCACACATTTGAACCGGACCCCATTTTTGTTTCGCTTAAATAACCCACCGATTTCGACCTGACCATACGATGATCACCCGGAGCCGGAGGAACGGCGCCAGATACTTTCCTGTTTCGTCTGCTTCCGAGTTTTGTGGCCTTCGAAACCTCTTCAGTACTCGTGTATTGCAGTTCAGACTTCATCAACGGCCGCTGATTCTCAATGCACCTCACTCGCCGCCTCAAGTTGTTCCATATCGGCGGCGCGTGGACCATGTAGGCTGCATTTTTTAAGCACTCCGCCACCTCCGCCATCTCCGGTCGTTTCTCCGAGTTGGATTGGACGCACCTGGCCGCGAGCACTGCCAGATGCTTGATCACACCCGGATCGGTCGGAGAACAGACGCGGTCGTCGCAGATCCCAGTGAACTCGCGGTGCTTAATCAACGGCACGGCCCAGTCGACCACTGAGGGGGGACTGTAATTGACATCTATGGCTTGCCTGCCGCTGATGATCTCCAACAGCAAGATCCCAAAGCTGAACACGTCGCTCTTGGTGCTCAGATCCCCCGGAGCAAGATATCCCGGGTCTAGGTACCCCAACGTCCCCGCCGGAGGCGGGCACTTTATCCGTACGTCTTCCACATGTCCCCTCAGGGCCAATCCGAAATCCCCCAGCCTGGCGTTCCAGTTTTCGTCGATTAAGACGTTGGCGGACTTTATGTCCCGGTGAATCACCGGCGGGTTGGACGAGTGAAGTGCTTGGACCGCTTTCGCTATTTGGACGGCGAACCGGATCCTCCGGCTCCAACCCGGGGCTGATCTGGAGCTCGAGTGCAAGAGATCGTAGAGGGAGCCGTTAGGCATGTACTCGACGACGAGCAGTTTATCGTTCTTGGAGTCCGAACAGAATCCCAAGAGGTTGACGAGCCGAGGGTGTTGTACCATGGAGAGTATCTCAATCTCATTCTCGGCGGGGCTGGTACAGTTGGTGCAGTTATTGTTGTGGTACTGATGGCGTTGGAAGCTTGCTGTTGATGGGCTAAAAAGTTTTGTCTTCTTAACGGCGGCGACGAGCTTTCCATCCTCGAGCACGGCTTTGTAGACACTGCCATGGCTGCCTTTTCCCAAGAAGCTCTCCGCTGAAAAACTATTGGTGGCGGCGACGAGCTCGACATACGAAAATTCTCTGACTTTCAGGGCTCGATTGGGTTTGCGAGGTCGGGTTCTTCTAATTCCTTTCTTCTTGAGATCCCAGTAATGGGGGTCGCAGGTGGCGATGGCGGATTCTGCATTGCACGAGAAGTAGCCCATGATTCTTAACTAATAATTAGCTGTGTGGGTCTCCAACTCCAGACCCAGAGACAAAGGGGGAGGCTTTGACAGGCAAACTGATGATGAACGAGAGATTGAAAGAGAAGTGGTAGTGGGGGAGATAATCAAGAAGAAGGCGATGGAAAACGAGAGCGGCAAAAGCCATTACTGCAAACATAAAAGGTGGGTGGAGAAGTGTTGTGAAGCGGTCTCTAAAAAGCCAGTCGTAGTTCATTTTTACGGCTTCAACGAGACGTAAATATCAAACAACCACCGCTCGAACCACTGTTATAATTATTATTAAAAATTCTGTTCACCATCTTTATATCATATACTATATTTTTTTTTTATCAAATATATAATGTATGAATAATTAATAACAGAATTCAATTAAATTAAAAAATAATAAAAATAGATATGATATATGATGTGTGTAAATGATAATTATGCAATCTCATTTAACGTGAAATAGCAGTGCGTTTGCTAATATTTTAACTTTGTGCAGGAATTTCCCAAAGGCCTTTTTCTCTTTTCTCGGGTTTGGGTTGGTCTTTATATTGCTTTATCTTTATTATCTAAAGATAAGATAATAAAATGGAGGCAATGATTAATGAATTAAATTCTGGTTTAGATTTTGATACGAGACCAGTTAAATTTTTTATAAATAATAGTAAGGTGAGATAATAAAGTGAGTATTGTGGAGTTTATTTAAAACGCGTTTACATATGTTTGGATGTTATTATGTTAAGATATATTTATAAAAAATTGAAAAAGATTGTAGATCTCTCGTGTAAAGAGATGTTGAGTTGAAAAATATTATAATTCTTATATATAAAAAAAAATTTTAATTGTGATAAATTTAATAATTTAAAAATTAAATATTTAAATATTTAATTTAATTTAAAATTAGACTGATATCAGTTCTATCCAAATTAAGCAAAAGAGTGCAGCTTTCTAAATTTTTGACTCGGAAGCCATTTGGATCACGTCTCAGTAACGGTAACTTGGACTAATATCTCTATCGCTCTCTTGACTAACTCGAACCCAGACAACGTGATCCAGCAAATGCTCCCAAGAAGTTAGGTTGATTTGACTTCCATTTTCAACTAACCTAGTAACGTGACAGTAGATTTGCATTCATGTGGGGGCCAAAAGTATTAGGACAAGCTACAATAAATAAATAAATGATTCAAAAAAAAAAAAAAAAGCTACATTAAATAAATAAACAAATAAATAAGGGATTTTTGGAAAATAAGATAAGATTAAAATTTTATAAATAGTAATAAGATGATTTGTGAATAGTAGATAATTTAAGTTAAATACTTATTCGATTTTAAAAAATGAGAGAGAAATAATTAAATAAAAAATATAATAAAATTAAAATATTGTTATAATATAATTTTTATTTTAGGATTTGAAAGGTTGAATTATTTTTTATTTTTTATTTGAAAGTTTGGTAACTTTGTAATAAATAGTTTGAAAATATTTATATTTGAATGATATTTGGAAATGAAATGAGATTTTTTTTCAAACATCTCCTAAATAAGAAAAATTCTATTCCTAAGCCTCATACACCACACACCATCATTTTTATGATTTCTTTAATTTTATTCTCTTACCAAATGTGTGATATATGGATTATGAATAGAATAATTCAATTATTTTAAGAATAATAAAACCAAGAAAAACTTTAAAAAAAAATTAAAAAAATAAATTTTTTTTAGTGTGTGGTGTATGGGCTTATGAATAGCAATGCTCCCTAAATAATACTAATTACAAATCTCAAATAAATAAGTTCCGCGTAGGTCCTTTGCAAACAAGCGGATTTCACTAAAAAAAGAATGGTTTTTTTTTTCACTTTTTTAATGTAGGGTCTATTTTTTTATAAATGTACGTGCGAGACTTGTCTATTTAGAACTTCTACCAATCATTTCGCATAAAAATAAAAATAAAACCATTCAGCCGATTGCTTGCTAAAAATTGAATGATTCGTTTCTGCAAAATTAGAGTTACTTCCGTTCAGATATTTGTATACTTTCAATAACTTCACGCATGACTTCGTAGGATCTAGTTTCTCTCTTCATTTAGAGATTCAAAAGTGATTAAAAAAATAGCAATGCAGTTACAACTCTAATTTGGGGACTGCAATACAAATTTAAGTAATTTTATCTTTAAAATTTTTTAAAATTATAAAACTATCCCTTTTAAAGTTATGCGTTATTCTTCAGATAAATTTGAAAAAATGGGATGTACGTTGATTGTAGATTAATGATTGCTTATATATACGACGTTACATGCAGCTGCAGGTTAAAAAATAAAAATTTACATATATATACAGCCATATGATCTGCTGGGAGGCATGCATGTCTTTAATTCAATAATTTAATATAAAAGAGTGGATATATATATATACTGGACTTATACTTAAAATTTACGAGATTTGATATAGTATGTCAAATTATAAAATTATTTTTATTTAAAAGTAGATCTAATATATCATATGAAATCATATTAATTTATGAATTTATATTTATAAATTTTTTTTATGAATTTAGTAATGGGTCTCTAACTTAAAAACTCTTTCAGAAGGCGTTGGGAAAGCTAGCACACAGCCATGCACTACAATGGGCATGGGGTACATATGGTTTCAAAACGTGCCCAATTTGGTTGCCTGTCCATTAAAGTTTAATACCTGCATGCGTCTGTGAGAGATGGACAGTCAATGCTTTTTAATTCAGTTTTTTTTATTATTCTTTATTAATTTGAAGATAGGTTGGTTGGTTGGTCTCCCTCCTTTATCCATTTTGGGAACCAGAAGAAAATCATAATCTTAAAAATAAACTGAGATGAGCTATACATTTTTTAATGATATTACAAAAATAAATTTATAAATTTATAAATTGATATATTTTTATATGATATATTAGATGTAACTTTATAATAAAAATAATTTTATAATTTAACGTATCATACCGAGTGTCGTCAATATGTGAATTATTTTTAAGTGATTTTTTGTGACAAAAACATTTTATATATATATATATATATAAATAGGACGTTCTTTCTTCTTTGAATTCGACAACACTGAAAAATATGACCTGTAATTCAAGTTTACGTGGCCCAATGAGAATCCCTCTGTTGATTGTGTCCCTATCAGTTCTAGCTGTTTAAGTTGGAAACTCTAAGGTTAGTTTCCTTGTTTTTAACTCTTGACACGTCGCCAGTTGCTTTAAAAAAAAATAATAAATATGAGATTCAAAGGAAAAGAAATTAATTTTTTAATAATAGATTCTATTTTTTTTTAAAGCAACTGTACAATATTTGTACATTTCAAGACTGTATGTAGCATTACTTATTTAAAATATCAAAAATTTTATGTATAGTTTTGTATACTTATTACTCATTCCACTAATACAATTGATTGCATCATTTTTTTTAATATAAAATAATTATTTTAATTAATCACAAAGTCATTTAATATTAATGTTTGACTGGACGGGATTTCCAGACCCCAAAAGTAGAAAACTTTACAGGCAAAGAAGGCCGGTGCATGCAGTTTTCACTGATTAATTTGCAGAAAAGACCCATTAATCATAGAAATATGATAAATACATATCACTTTTCACAACACATTACATAACTATATTTTAAAATGAATGGAAGTTTAGTAAAATAGTTTATAAAAATAACGTCACTTTACAAAAATACCATCACTTTAATATATGTGTTGTGAAATATATTATGAAATGTATTGTGCGGATATCATTACCCTTAAATATAAATTTATAACCATTGCATGCTTCTAGAGTACTTAGAATTTGTTTGACTCTGATGATTGCTCTTTATTCAGGATTGGATGCAGCTAGCCATGCAGGATACAGCATTCGGTGCTTCTTTTCTTTTCTCTTTTTCTTTTTTTTTTCCTTCCAAATTTATAAACTTCCATTACTCAAAAGATCCATAGAACGAGAAGAACATACAAACTGAAATTTAATTAAAAGTGGTAATCTAACTAATATACATAGTAATTGAGTGGGTCCTTTCCACTGTGAAAATTCAATAGACATTTTTGTATTTTGATTCTAGGTATATCTTCAAATGCTGAGTTTGAGGATGCCCATTGCGCAATGGAATGCGCACATCGGTTCTAAGCCCGATGAATTTTAACTACTTTCCAGCTTTCAAAGTTACTAAGTAGTGTTCTTGAATTGCTTATAAAGTCTTCTATGATCCAGTCTGAGTTTTGGCATGGATTTTTTAGGACTGAAATCACCACTTGGGAGTCAGCTTCAGTAACAATGCTCTTCCATTCTTTTCCTGCTGCCAAACATATTCCCATGAAGGCCGCTAGTGCCTCTCCACAATTTGAGTTGCAATTTCTTGTAAATTCAGTTACACATCCAACAATTTCCTTGACATCCGGTGCTTTATAAAAATACCAACTTTTGATTTCCAAATTGATTGTTTGACTTTAAGATTGAAAACCATTCAAGCCAGAATTGTATTTGTGCTGCAAAACTTTTCATCTCATTTTTTAAAGAAAAATATTTGGTCTACAAATAAATTTTATTTAAAAAAAGTTATAATCTAATAAATTATATTATATACTAATATAGTTTAATGTAATCTATCAAATTATAAAATTCTTTTTTAAAAATAAATATAATATATTATTTTAAATCACGTCAGAATATAAAATTAAGTTAAAATTAGTTTTAAAATTAAAATTCCAATGCTGAGCAAAAGCATGAACTCGTGGGCTCTACTAGCATTAAAGGCTGGCCTACAGAAGGAAAAACACTTGGAAAAAAAAAAAAAAAAAAAAACACAAAACCCTACCCGGAAAGCAACGCAAGAAGACTATCAAAGCAGCTTGCGGGCCTAGTCTACCTAATTTATTGCCCAGGTGGCGAAAACTTTAGTATTGGAATATTAGAGCACTCACATCCCATGTCCTGTAACACTGTTATCTCTAAATTATAAGAAATAATTTAGATAAAAGCTCAAAAACCACCTCCCATCTCATTCCCTATTTTAGGATTTTGATTTAGGGAATGAACAGTGATTCTCCAAATATAGAGAATCACTATTCATCTCCTAAATCATCTTTTATTAATATTTTATTCTAATAAATAAAATAAATTCTTCTTCCAATCATCTACACTTTCTCTCATATTCATATTTATTATAGTTTTAAATAATAATTTTAAAAATAATTTAAATATTTACTAAAATATAAAAAAATTAATTTTAAAAATATTATTATACCCGTAAAAAAATAATTTAAATTTTTGTTTAAAATATTTATTAGAGTAATAGTTCAAAATATAAGAAAAAATATTGAATAGTTAAGTTTGTAAATAGAAGTGAGAGAAAAAAGTAATAAAGAAATAATAGAAGAGTATTATTTTAATAGAATAGAGAAATGATAGGGAATGAAATGTAGAAGGTTTTTTAATGAGTAAAATTTAGGATAAAATTATAGGGAGTGTCCTTTTTAGCTAAAATTTAGAGAAAAATTTAGGAAATCGAATGTGAATGCTCTTACTCCTTTCAAAATTTAAAGTTAAACATTTTATAGGTGTAAATAATATTTTAAAGTTATATTTTTTAGTAAAAAATCAGCGATTTAATTAGTTTTGTATACAAAAAATTTCTAGAGTGCGGTACACGAGATCAAAATTTACGAGTGCCTTGGAGAGATTTCCGACATTTAAAAAAAAAAAGAAAAAAAGTTCTCTTAAATATTTTTCCTTCTAATTAGAGTTATTTTATGCATGTTGGAACAAATTAATACGGTATCAATAATATATTAGGCTTCGTTTGGAACCTTAACTCATCTCAACTCATCATTACATCTTTTTCAAATTCCAATACAAAATATAATAAACAATTGAATTTTTTCAAATCTTAAAATAATAATAATAATAAATAATAATATTCTAATAATATTTTATCATCTCAACTCAACTCAGTTCAATATCCAAACGTACCTTTACTAAGCTTGATGTGAAAGTAGTACATCATATGTGGGTCCACGCGCTCATGAAAATTTCCAATTTCTCTATCATCCAACAGTATTATTTGGCAAAAAATTCTCCGCATATTTGACAGTGCGTGTAGACCTTTCTCTTGTCTTTTTATTATTATTATTATTAAATTTTTATAATTATTATTCTTTTAACTCAATTAGAATAGATGCTGCATTAATTGTCCTATGACTGAAGTACACTGATCAGGTTATAATGCGTATGATAAGGCCAAATTATTAGAGCTCACTTGCCCATATATTCTAAAGCATATATTACTGTTTTTAATCATTTTAATTCGGGTAGTGTTACCTTAAATAGCTAGGTTAGCTATATATAATTTATAAGAGATGGCTCAAATAATAAAGGTGTTCGATTTGGTTGTATGCTCCTTCCAGATTTGAGTTCGAATCCTCTCGAGTGTAAATAATTTTTAACAATCACTAAATTATTGAAAAACTTTTTCTTAAATTAATTATCCGATGTGTTTTTATGAGAAACTCTTTATCAAAAGTCTGTACGCTTCCGAAATTAATCGGGATTTTGTTCTTGGGTACCAAAAGCTAGCTATTCTCATGTCGATTTATTTTCTTTTTTATTTTCCTTAATCCCTAAATTAAATTTTATTTCACGGTTAAAGGGGTCCATTACTCATCATCAAAAAGGATATGAAAGGTGGGTATTGATCATGTATAGCTAGTCATCGTCATATAACAGCTCATTTATATGGAAAGTAACAATGATATGAAACGTGCAGCATGCATGTATCTTATTCACAGTTCACCTGTAACCTAATCACAACGATGCCCTACTTCAATTTAGAAAAAAAATATTTTTTTAATAGTGGCAGAATATTCATTTTTGAGGTGGTCCATTCAGTGTTTATATTATTCAATATTATTTATTTATTTATCGTCGATTTGTTTAACAATAAAGGTTAAATAGAAGTGTCCAGATCATGCTTGAAGCTGATATATATATATATATATATATATATATGTAGTACTTAGTGGTGAATTGAATATTGTTTTGCCCGTGTCACACCACTTGGATCTATTCAAGTAGCAGGAACTAAGAAAATAGAGATTTATTAATTATTTATTATTATGGACATGCAGATCAACTAGGATATATATTGAGCTTTAGCCTATATATAATATGCGGTCCACATTAATGCTTCTTACCCATTCAACTTATTCTTGTGTTTCTGGGTACGATATTATATATTCACGTAGCTTTCTGATTTGATTTTCTTTTTTTTCCTGGGGAATCCAAGTCGTTAATTTTGCAATCTCTCCGGCCAAAAAGCTGGACGTACATATTCTCGTAGCATAGCAATTTTAGAATATATGTAAATATCTGATCACTATGTGTGATTGTGGAACAAAGGTCGTAGGAATTAGTTGACATCGATCTCGATCATTGTGGTGCATGCTCTAACAAATTAATGTAATTTATTGTTATTAATTTAGGGAATATATATTAATCCAATATCCAAATTCGAAAGCCAGATCTCAGCTGCATG
Source organism: Juglans cinerea (assembly GCA_961763995.1). Lineage (NCBI taxonomy): Eukaryota > Viridiplantae > Streptophyta > Magnoliopsida > Fagales > Juglandaceae > Juglans > Juglans cinerea. The sequence continues at coordinate 23,876,740 of CAUIVZ010000012.1, read as the reverse complement.
GAAATCTTGAAGAAAAATCTACGATTTTTCATTTGGTGTGCTTGTTGATCCGTTTGGATAGTGAGATGAGACAGAGATAGTATTATTAGATAAGCTGTTGAATAAAATATTATTAGAATATTATTTTTTAATATTATTATTATTTTAAGATTTGAAAAAATTGAATTGTTTATTATATTTTATATATAAATTTTAAAAAATTGTAATGATGAAATGAGATGAGATGAAATGATTTCTATATGGGATCTATGATATATATCAGTAAACTACCTTGAAACTTCTAACTAAGAGACAAAAACATGCCCATATAAGGATCATTAGCATGCAACAGTTAACGTGTGATTGGCTCCAAAGAATGAATAATGTGTACGTTGGGACGACGACGATGATTGATGGTTCAGACAACGAGGAAAACGACGAAGATTTTTTTGGTATACCGCTAGTACTACTGTTGGATATTATGACGATAATGTAAAGAGAAAATTGCCAAATTAAAACTCGTACTACACGACATTCTTAAAAAGAAAAATGATGATTAGGGCAGAGGCCAAAAAGCGAACGCCAATAATTTTGCAGAAAATAGCTTGGGATATTAATTTCCATCACTGATTATTTATTAAACCAGGCAAATTAATTACAGTACTGACATTATATACAAAATAGTTCAGAGTAGAAAGGAATCCGAGATCAGGATCCTGCTAACCCTACTACTCTTTTTTATCTGGTTTATATATATATATATATATATATATATATATACATGGAGGGTAAACCAAACCAAAACATTTATTTATTTATTTATTTTTAAAGAAAAGGACCATAATATAAGTCAGTAATTAGCTTGAAACCTCATCCAAAAGCTTATACCTTCTCACCTTATTCCTGAAAAAAGGCCTGGTGGTGACTCCAATTCTGTTTGATATCTCCTCTGACTTCCTTCTCCTGATGAGCTTCTCCTCCATACGAGCATTGGTGATGATCCTCTTTCGTGCCGATGGGGACGGCGGTCCTCCCGGCGATCTCTGTTTCTTGATGGGGCCATTGAGTTTTAACTGCGAAGTGCTAATTCTTTGACCCTTTAGAATTGCAAGACTGTCACCGTTTCCATTCCCTTTGTTGTTCTTGCCCTCATCTTCCCCTTGGTTCTTGTTCGATGATGAAGAGTTGGAGGAGTTCTGTGACTTTTCTTTGGGGTCCTGCTTTTGACTCAGACACCAATTGCAAATCCGATAAGACTCGTCGGCCTTCGGATAGAGATTGCTACAGTACCTGTAAAGATTGAATTGTTAAGAAGAAACACTTAACTTGTCATTAACAATCAGAAATAAAGACAGCGAGGCCACGTAAATGAAATCCAATATATAGTAAAAACCAAAAGTAATTAGTTTTTGGTAGGGTACCTGTGCTGCGATCTGAATTCGCAAACTTTGCACTGGAAAAGCTCGTGGGAGAAACCATAATCCCCACACATGCAACACTCGAGGCCAGGCTTCGGCGCAACAACGTTAGTTGTGTCTTTGTTTGTTGTCATAATATCACTCTTTCATCAATCGAGAGAGCTCAGAGAGAGAGAGAGAGAGATTCTGGGGGTGGCTAAAGGCAGACGACCATACAGCAAAAAGCCTCGACGGTGTTTTATATATTAATATAGCGTGAAATTGAATATTTTGGTATCAATTTCGGCGTCGCCGTCATGTGTCAAAAGTAGTATTATAATTTCCAATATATATATATATATATATATATATATATATATATATATATATACCTAGCTTGTTGCCAAATAAAAGAATCCATAATATTTGAGGTTGAGAGTCAGATAAAAACATTCTTCCCAAGTCTCGTCTTTAAAAAATTAGATGGCCCAGTAAAAAAGTTTTTTAAAAAAAATGATGATCACAGAATGTTAGATTACGTTTGATACTCGTTAAAAAAAAACATATATCATAAAATAAAATAAGCCTAATTTGCCCCCGCAACCACCATGTAAATTTCCAATAAAAAAATGTAATTAATTTTGTCTATTGCAATATAAAACAAAGCGATTGAAATACTTAAAAGCTCCAAAGAGATTATACAAAAGTACTAAACCTATAAATTAAAGTGATGTGGCTTGATTGTGATACATCAAATTGTAAAGTTACTTTTATTATAAAATAGATTAAACAGATCACATGAAGTCACGTCAATTTGTGAGTTTATTTTAGTGTAATCTTTTTTTTATTTTTATTATTTTTTTAACCAAATGACCGGTGATGGCCGTAAGCAAAAAATAGTTGGTAAGAAATTAGCATGCATTGCCTTTTGTGAATACGAGGTACTAATGATTCACAATTGAAAACCTAATACTACTGTACAATATATAAGATATGGATGGTTGGCAGCCACCTCTGAACTTGTCTCTTACCATATTTTTTTCCTCAAAAAAGAAACCCAATTAGCTGATGATCATGCCTCCGAGTCAAAGGAAGAAAACAAAACGCGTTACATTAATATAGACATGTATAGCATGCAGCTTATATTATATATTAAGTAACAAGTTTAGGTGTGATGATAACATCTTTGATGCCACGTACGTACGTCGAGTACTGGCCTTGATGGGGGCTTGTTTTGAATGAAAATGAGTAGCTAGCCATTTCTTATTCAATAATAATATCCGTCGTGTACAACGTCTTTGCTTGAACGCAAGCTCTTAATAATATTGCCCAGTACATGCACGCTGGATTTATGGTCAAGATATCCCTCATCTGACTCGCTCTATATATTTATTCTACTTAATTTTTAATTTGTGTTACATCAGTTGTCGGCTAACTTCTCTGTATCTGAATAGATTAAACAACTAATTATTTTATCGGTTTGTATCTGAATAAAATGACTTGTGGCGTACGTGTATATTGCATAATTGGGATAGTTGGCTAATCAAAGTTTACCGTGTCGTGTGCAAGGGAAATATATATAATTGATAACTAATCCCTATATATATATATTTTTTTTCCCGGTTTTTGACATGAAAAGCCCGAGTTTTCAATTTCAGGAACCTTGACTTTGATGTAAATGATCGCAAGAGTTGAGAAATTGCTCCAGCATCGTTGAAACCCAAGTCATTTTGGGATTAGCTTCTAATATGGACAATCAATCCAATATCACAATTTACCATCTCGACGCTGTTAATTATTTAAAATAATTATAATAATTAAAATGAGATGAAATGAAAATGATTGTAAAAACAAACGAGAGGGCTTGTCCGTCGGATTAAGGAGTAAAGAAACTTTTTAGTTTTTATCCCAAGGGGTAGTTGATGTAAGATCACTGGTTGTTACTCAATTTCAATCTCTCTGTTCTCAACAATGACCGACAGAAACTCTCACAGCCATTTAAAACCTCTACTCGGATCCCAGATTCAATGCAAATTAATGATCGGGTAATACCGTTATACCAAATCCACCCAAATTCAATTGCATCAATACTCATATTTATGTACGTATGTATGTATCTATCATGCATGCATGCATCAGTGCTGACCAATATATTGGCCGACAAGTTACTTGCTTGTACACTTTAACAAGCAAGTTAAACACTCAACGACCACTTCTGGCCAGAATCATACAGCCAAGACGACTCTCCAGTCCTAGTCGTAGTTCTCTAATCTAATAGCACGACCTAAGCTATTGATGTGCATTAGTCGATGTACTTCCATGCAGTTATATAAGATAAAGGAAATGTTATCAATAATAAATAAATAAATAAATAAATAATTGCATAAAATTACATTAGAAACTGATATGTCAAATCATAAAGTCACTGTAGATCTAATCACCATTTAAAGCCACACCAATTTATAGACTAATTTTTTCAATTCTCTATAGACCTAAGACCAAGAGAATAAAAAATCAAGCACAAAAACGACAATAGGCAAGCACCCGTGAACATGTGTACAAAGTGAGGATCCAGAAAAAGGGGCAGCAAACCCACGCCAGAATATTGCTGGTATTTTGGGCTGTGCTACAATAACTTGGCGTAATTGATGTGAGAGGGCTTGAGATTTTGAACACCACGCATAAACTCCTAATAGACCATCAGAATATTGATTTCAACTACATTATTATCTTATTCTTTTTTAACACCGGGTGTCCAGAATAGTATCCTAACTAACCCCGAGAATGCATAGGTCCTCGGCAAGGAGTTTTTCGCAAGTACACCTAGAGTAATTTGAGAAGAAAATCCCAGTCCTATGGCCCCTAAAGATTGTTTGCACCCAGTGGGATTCAAACCTTGAACCTTGGATGGAGCATACCACCAAGACCAAGGTCTTTACCACTTGAGCCAACCCCTAGCGGTTCTTTGACTATTTTTGCACCAAACTCTTACCTCACTCTCTTTTTTACTTCCGTAGCATAGCGCCGCTGGCATTTTTACTGATTCAGCTTCCAATGGGGCTTATTATTACAAGGAAATTTTCAGCCATTACCTATCAATAGTTATAGTTGTAGTAGTAGACTCCAAAAAGATCTCTTCAACATTGCTGTGCAAGATGTTTTGTTGTGCCAGCATAGAAGCACACATGAAAGAGAGTAGGTAATTCAAACATACCAACTTATTCAACTTTGGTAGTCACGAAATTCTGAATATAGAAGTGAAATATGAGTATTAAACATACTACGTAGGAACACCGTTATGCTGTAAATGATAAACTCATTGCAGGTGGCAACTGCACCATGTTCTAGAGAATATATTAACAATAAAACACAAATGACGATTTTTGTGCTCTTATTCTGTACAAACAAAAAAAGAAAAAGAAAATACAACTATACAAGAAAATTTTAAATATGTTTACCAATTAGAAGGGTAAAGATTTGAGAGAGAGAGAGAGCAAACAACAGCAGTAATTTATGACAAAGGAACAAAAAAGCTCGAAGCTAACCAGGGATCAAGGCAGCTCAGACAATTTCAATTTATTTTTGCAGGATGATGTCTTATTACCAACAATGGCTTGCTTATATCTCACGCTTCACAACCTTATACACAATGCAGAAACACCATCACTTAATATACACTTAAACAGAGCATCTGCCACGAAATAAAAGTAGAAATCAATAATGGTATGGAATTTAACATCTTCGTTGACAATTCTATAAACCAACCCAAAGCTCTCCAGGGTCCACAATATGGATATCTCATACATCAACCCGTTGCTTTTGTATCATGATTTCGCACATGAACTATCAGTTTTAAGTTATAGAACATATACGTGTAGCATAAAAGCACCACATTTTGGCGGTTCAAATTTCAAATTCTAATTTACTCGTCACAAGTAAATAAATTCTCCTTTGGAGAATGCACAGATAATTTCTACTGTAAAGTTTTAGATATAAGTACTAAGAAACAAGCATACAACAAACACGGACAAACAAACAGAGAAAATGGATTACTTACAAGCATGCTTCAATAGGAACCTGATTAGCTCTGAGTACACTCAAATGGATGAAATGTTCCTTCAGTAAACTCATGCCTCCGGAACCGCTGAAGAAGTTCAAAAGGCCTGCACATTAAAATGTAATTCTTCCAGGTAAATATAACCATAGTAAGTCATGCGAAGAAGAATGAAATCAACATAAGATAGTCTTTTCTGGGTAATATTGTTTGATATCACACAGGCTTTTGTGGTCTGCATCTTCAAACCTAAACCCCCCCCCCCCCCTTTTTCTCTCTCTTAATGATAAACACATACTGAAACCACATCCTACATATCCGCATAGTAAGATGAAGTGACATATATTAACCCCAGATCTTGGTACATGTAATAGTTTCAAATTTTTTTATTTCATCTTTTTTTATTCCCTTCAACATGGTGTAAGAGGGAGCATTTACATACCATGAATATGTGAAATGCACTTCAACTCAATCCAAAATAACATGGTGGCATGCGAAAGTGTTCAGGAAGAATAAAATGGTATTTCAAAAACAAAAAAACATGTTAATACTTTTTCAACTAGAAGGATTCTAGAGCCTTACAGGAGAGTTTCACGATTGCGGCATAATTTGCGTTGATTGTTTTCCATGGCAACCAGCACATCAGCAGTTTCTGGTCTTTCTGCTCCACCTGCTACAATAGATGGGACTGGAGCACTTGGAGTCCATATCTAGAACAATGAACCCCAAAATTCAGAAATAATCCGTCTACTCCACCCAAAATACTACTACTGATCACATTTACCTTTATTGTGTTGTCAATCCCACTAGTTGCGACAACAGAATCAAATGGGTGGCACTGGACACAGTTCACAACTATGGGAAGACATGAAAAAAAAAATCAGACAACTTAATTAATCAAAGAGACTACTATAGTCGGTAACTAACTCGATTCATCTTGGAGTGAGGGAAAGCATTACCAGAATCATCTCCAAGAAGCATTTTTATCAGTCTACCAGTTTGCTTTTCCCAGATAAACCATCTACCATCATCACTTCCACTAGCAATATACTCACCTGTAAATCAATAGAAACAGTTAAAAGGGGAGAAAAACTATTAAAAGTTTGAACATGAAGAGGCATGAATCACAGCATACAAGATAACCAATAATATACACTAAACAAGAAACAAAATCTTCTGTCATATATAGGTTCAAGGACATGGAAATAACCGGTGGAGATATCAACATTAACATTGAATATTAAAAGTGATGCAGTTCAGTAAGTAGACAAGCAATTTCATTTCGGAGAGGGTGTGTGGAGAGGGAGAGGGGGGGTTAGGCTTTTCACCAATGAAACATTATTTACTTAACACCACCATGGTATCAAAGTGTGATTGTCAATAAGGACTTTGTCCCACTATTAACATTTCAAACTTAACTTGCATGGAATTAACTGATGATAATGACCGCAGCAGAAGAAAAGTACCTTTCTGGCCAAGAAAACTGGCCTGTTTTATGTCAGTTCCAACATTGCAGTGGCCAACATATCTCTGCTTCATATCAATTGCTGCCTCAGGCTGCAGTATAAACAAAAGCATGAACTAAATGGCCAAAGCGAGATGAAAAAAAAAAATTATGTAGCATATGACAACAAAGAGAACATAGGACTTTAAAAATTTTGGTGCAACCAAGTAAAAAAAAAAAAGGACAGCTCATTTAATGAACCTGTGTCTGAGTATTAGTTGACAAGTGAAATGGCGAACCTGATAAGGTATCCCGTCATTTTGTGATGATGAAGGTGATCCACATATACCATTTGCACCAGCACTTTCTCTAGATGAATCACCTCTACGATGAAATCTCACATTTACGCTCCCATGAAGAAAGTTTGATTCAACATCATGTCCTTCATCACCCGATATTGAAGTTTCGAAGTCCAACTCCAATTCCTCATCGTAATCAGAATCTTCTCTTTCAGATCCTGGACCATCTTGAGAAACATCACTATTAACCTCTGATCGGTAGAGTATATCACTTAACGAGAGTATTCTTCCACCTCGTGATTCAGACCTTGGCATTCCCTCATTTGCCTTATTTTTTTCAGCTTCAACTAGTTATGTAATCATGCAGTTAGATTTACGTAAACCATGAAACTTTATTCTAAAAATATCCCTCAATGGTACTTATATAATTCAAGTCAAACAAAAAATATGCTCAACATCTTACCAACAACAGAAGAACCTAAAAGGAAACGTCTTTATTGTAGTAGTGTTTACGTATTATCACACATGATGGTTGAGCTTGGGTTAATTATCCTTGTAATAAAATTAACATCAATGGCCTCCATAGAACCACGATAGACGTACAAGCAACTTTAGTCATGAGTTAGCAGACATAAAGCAGCCTGTCTTGCATGATGATCTGAACTTAAAAAGAAAAGGGGCGTATCATGTTTGAAACACTTTCCAAGAGCTGCATTGAGCTCAGGTTCTTGTATATACAAAAACTAACATGTGGGGAGGAAGTCTCTGGACTATCATATTGCATATTCATGACACGTGCTTCCCATGTTTATTAAAACTTACAAAGAAAATTAGGAGTTTTGATGATCAGAAACCTCACCAAAGGATATATATACAAATTGTGTCAGTAGTTTTAAATTTGATCGAAAGGTTTTTGGATAGGGGTTTATATGGATATTGCATGGTTTCGTTTCACTGCCAACTTGGCACAATCAGTTTTTTCTGTGCACTAGGGACTTGTTACATTGTAATAATTTCCTAAGCACATCGGTACAAGTTAAAATGCACTGTAATGCTAAAAATCTTCAAGTTTGCTTAAAGCTGGAAAGTTACCTTGCTTTAAATAGCCAGGAAGAAAAAAGATAGTGCTTTTATCAAGATGAGGGGATTGCTTTGAGAAAAAAAAAAATAGTGCATACTGATCAAAAAGATTTCAAAACTGATTAAAAAAAAAGTTCAATATATGGGAAACGAAACTGACATGTCAGAATTTATTGGTCCTATTCTTATCAAAAGAAAACAGTTCAGTTTGTTATATGCAATTGCTACAACATATTCTATCCTTGCTTTGCACGAGGGCCTGTGCACCCCCGGGATTAGTCGGGACGCTGTTCCCGGACACCCAGTGCCAATAAAAAAATATATATTTTAAGGACATAGCATACTATATACTATGATATGATAGAAGTACCACATGTCTATACCCAATAACTATCCTATAATCAGTTTTAACTTGCATTATTAGTAAACTACCAAAATAAGACTATTACCCTATTTGCAGGACAATAGGCATAAAGTGTTAGACAAGGATAAAATGAAATTAAGTTTTTTATGCTATGGTAATACTAATAAAAATGTATTGAAACGCATTTTTTTTTTATAAGTCGCATTTTTTTTTATAAGTAAAAAAAATGTATTGAAACACATTAACAGTGACAAATGTGATGCACCAACTAATAATAATAAATGTAGAAGACATAGCATGGAAGAAACCTGAGACAAGATCCCTTTTGACATTCTCCACTCTTTCTGCCACTTCAGAATCTAATGGGGCCAAAAATTGAGCTGCCGTTGCGAAGTCAAGAGCATCTTTATGTTTGCCTAGCTGCAAGAAACTAAGAGTTAGGAAGTAAAAATAATTCCCTAAACAACTAAAGAGGCAGATTCAGTCAGTTCACGTTCTGTGTATACTTCCTGTGTACTTGGGCTATGCCATTTACAATCTATAAAGTTATACTTATATAAAAAAAAAAAACACATGCCTAGAAGACAAGGTGTATTCTCTCAGACCACAGTCCAGCATAAAACTCAAAACCAAAAATTTCATTCATGGCTTACCTAGACCAAAAGAATGCTATGAATTTGGATGCTCTATACTATAAATATCAATGATTCTTATGAAAACTAAGACTATAATTAATAGTGTGAAATTTTAAACCCTTAAGAGCTGCAAATGGCATTCAAAAGCTTGCATACAATTTATATGCAATGACCTAGCTTTGCAAGATCTTCACTACGGAGAATTTTGACTCATGCTGCTCTAGTAACTGAAAACACCTACTTTTAAATGTAGGGCAGCCCATGACTGGGAATTGGAGTCTTTTACAGAGTTCTTTGAGGCTTTATATTCCGCAAGTATTCCAGGGGGCTCCGGAGACAAGTTGCATTGGAATCATTCTAAGAAAGGTATCTTCTCGGTTAGTTCTTTTTATCAAAAGCTTACGAACTCCGGTTTGTCTATATTTCCATGGAAGAGTATATGGAAGACAAAAGCTCCTTCAAAAGCAGCCTTCTTTGTCTGAACAGCGTCTTTGGACAAGATTCTCACCATAGATAATTTGAGGAAACGACGGGTCATTGTCCTAGATTGGTGTTGTATGTGTAAGAAGCAGGGGGAATCTGTTGATCATCTGCTTTTACACTGCGAGGTAGCTAAGGCTGTATGGGATGATGTCTTCTCAAGAGTCGGACCGTCTTGGGTTATGCCTTGAGATTGGTGGATTTCCTTGCAAGCTGGACAGGACTACACAGAGATTCTCAGGTAGCGGCAATTTGGAGATTGGTACCAATATGCTTGTGTTGGTGCATTTGGAGGGAGAGAAATGCTAGATGTTTTGATGATCAAGAGAGAACAAGAGACGAGCTTAAAGTTGTCTTTTTTAAGACATTGTTCCTATGCGGGGCTATAGTTTGTAATGGACGTAGTGTCCACGATCTCCTTCTTTCTATTGTATCCTCTAGCTAGGCGTGTTTTCATGTATACTTCCTGTGTACCTGGGCTATGCCTATTTCTATGAATATATTATCTTTGATTACCGATAAAAAAAAATGTAATGATTTGTGATATATATTAGAAAATATAGCATCGAAAGACAAACAGATGGGATTTAATGAACTGTGGCCAATCGGGAGCAACAAATAGGCAAGCATTCAGGTCAGAGGAGTTGCTTGGGCACCTAGAGCAATATGCTTTGATCATACAGTCAGTTGCAGCAAGTACTTAAAATTACCTGTGATAAAGCTTCAGACATATGATAAAGTGCTTGAAAAGAGGAATTATCGATCCTCCGAGCATTGTAGCAATCTCTTATAGCCATATGAGCATCATTTTTCCACTTCCGCTGGAGAAGGAAAAAAAACAGATGATATACAGGTATTTATGAAATGAATGTGACTGAACTTCCAACCAAGTAACATATTAAATAACCTTGAGCAATAGAGCAGCACGTAAACAAAGACATTCATGCTTTAGCTTGGGCCCAATGCCATGACCATATCCATCCAAAACCTCATTGCATGCCTCAATTCCATAGAAATAATTTGTCGCCTCCTCTAATGCTTGTTCTGCAATTTGAATTAGTTTCCTGCACTTGTCAAGCTGAAACAACCATGTCAGACAAGCTGAAACATAATCATCACAACACACTTTTCTTTTCTTTTTTCTCCATTACTAAATTGAAAGACATATATATATACAAAGAGCAGTAACACAATATTCAAATAACTAATAAATAAGTAAAAACGCAGACCAATGCAGCAAAATTGCTTTTTCTGTGAAGACATCTTGAGAAGACATTGGATACTGCTGGCCGCAATTCTACCCCATTGAGGATTGGAGTGAAACTCATCAGCTTCGAAACATCTCCTGAAGTATATTGCATGGCACTCCTACCAGCTGTGAATTCAAAAATAACATATAACCTTTAAACTCTGCTAATTTGACATTAAAAACTACAGGAGAAAAAGAACACTAAAAACAATGATGTTACAACTATGAATACATCATTATGCACATATAAACTACAACACATTCAAATCCTAGACCACAACTTAGGATTGCACTTAGTCGACCAAACCGACACCCATTTTACATCAACAGATAAGTGCTGAGTCACATTTAGGGTGACACTCATGTGAAGCAGGTGCTATCATTTGGGTTTTCGGTCCAAAACTTTAAAATCTTTCAGGAAATTCAAAACGGCCAGTAAGTTTCAGATTCCAATGCCTAAAACTGTATCCATGCAAAAATGTTTACAAACATAAAAAAGTATACCTGTATACCCACTTTTTCTTTCAAAAATAACAGTAAGTTTCTAAAAAGAAGAAAGCTCAAAGCACAAGACGTGTGTTAAAATTAATCTTCAAAAAATATAAATATCCCACACGCCCTTGAGCACAAACATATAAATACACAAGGATGTTGAGTCAGGAAAGCAAAATAGAAAATGCTAACTAGGTGCTTCTCATGCATACTCCCTGTGTACTTGGGCTTTTTGCCTATTTCTATGAATAATACTTCTTCATTACCTATTAAAAAAAAATTAAAAAAAAAAGAAAGAAAGCAATATACAAATGTAAATTAGTAATTCATGAATTGGCAAAATGATATGTTCTTGTATAAAAAGAAATATTTAAAAAGTGAAAAGCAAGGTTCTTGAACATTTCCACAATTTTATTCATTACAGTACCTTATTTTTTTTATAAGTACTTACAGTACCTTATCAAACCAAACAAGACCAAGTTGAAGATTTCAAGCTCTTAGACATAACTGCCTTTTTATGAATTAATGATCAAAGACATATCTTAAGAATATATCACAATATATGATTATCAGTACAACAATAAGGAGCGAGATTAAGCACATTTACGTTTCAGGCACACTGTTTCTGTGCCTGCATTTTTTTGTGGATACCTAAATAACATAATTGAACGTTGTTTGGGGCAGGGGGATGGGGGGAGGCTTCTCACAATAAAATACAGTAAACGATAAATATCTCTTAATCAAATGATTCAATGGCATAGGAGCTAAGCATTTTAAGACAATAAGCATACCATTATTTACATCCATCAGGTACACATGCTCTCCACTGTAACTAAGGAGAACCTCTTCTCCAGTTGGACTAAACGTAACATGAGTGAGGTGCAAGCTTGGAAATCCCTGGAAAAAATGGTAAAAAAGTAATTTACAAAACAAAACTATGCTAACTATAATGGTATACTAAATAAAAGTAGCTCTGAGTCTTATATGATGATGGCTTATTTATGAAACAAAGCAAAAAACATGTACAGAAAATATATTTTTAAATTAAGAAAAGAAAAAAAGAAGATAAAATTAAGTAGATTAAAAAGTGAGTATAATAGGATTCTAACAAAGTTTGTAAAGACTGACTAATACCAAAACAAAATCCACTAAACAAGTCTAACCCATATGTGGTAATAAACATTCAATTTTTTCATCAAAATGCTTTTTGTTCTCATCTACAAGCCCGAAGAAGAAAAAAACCCCAACTCAAAAAAGAGAGAGAGCTAATTAACATCTCCACTAAACACTGAAACATCTACATGAATCAACATCTAATGCAGACATCTATTTGGCAAAACGTTTTTGTAAAAGACTCGTTATCACAAAGAGAATAAAAGTGCAAAATGAAAATCTTAAAGCATCCTAGATTACTTTTCTTATGGATAATAGTGCAGAAATAGTTGCAACAAGGAGGTGGCAGCATCCTTTTATCAACTATAGCAAACACCAATGCAGCAATTATTTTTAGCACCAGTAACAATATGATGCAAGTATTGGAGGGGTACATCAGATTTCAGCAATCTGGAAGATGATTCCTATGTGTATCATGTGGTATCTATGGTAGGAACGTAATGCGCGGATGTTTGCGGACAAGGAGAGATTGCTAGAGGAACTTATAGCTTTATTTTATACCACATTATATACTTGGTCCCATGCTGTTGATTTCAATGGCATGGCCCTTCAAGATTTTCTTGTTTCCCTTGCACCCTCCTAGTCAGGGTTGCTTTTTGTATATACTGGGCTAGGCCTATTCTTGGAGTAATATACCTTGTTTACTTATAAAAAAAACAATATGATGCAAGACTAATCAGAAAGAACTCTTAAACTCACATAGTCAGAGAGATGCATTGGGCAGAAGTAGTTAACACAAGGAGGAGGTGACATCCTTTTCCGACAGGAGGTCAGTGGAGGCAGCATCCTTCTATCATATAAACGTGCAAATGCATCACTGCAAAAACACATAGCAATCAGAAATCTGTTAGAAGAGGAATCGTGGGAAAATTTTTAACATGCAAATTAGAATTCAGCAACAATAAATACCTCCCACCAACAAGGAGCAAATGAGGCCTAGTGGAACTGATATCACAAGATTTTAGAGCTAAGACTTGTTTAGGAGGATCGGACAATGACCTCTTTGCTCCACACCGCAAGTCAAGCTGCCATCAAGTTTAAATGGGAAAAGCAATGATTTGCTAGGCATTAAATTGGAGGACACCAAGGTCCATACAGAAAGCACCTCAAAGTCATGAATGAAAAAGATTTGTAAGTCGACAAAACCAGAAGCATATTTTTGGTGCCAATGTGTACACCTACTCACACAAGCCAAAAATAAAGGTAGTTGCCCATCAAAAATAAAGGCAACTGCAACATGGATAAATGCCAATTGTATCAAGGATCAAGTTGGTGGCCAAGGGAATACTAAGCAAGGTCTCTCAAATTGGTTCCCAAGAAGATCCCTCCCATTCTTGGTTTCATGAAAAACTTGCACAATAAAATAACTCTGCAATATTTGAAGTTCATTTTAGAGTACCATGATAGAAGTAAACAAGAGGGGGCTGTGTAATCACTTGAACTTTAGAAAGCAGAACTTCATAGGGATCCAGATTTCTTAGCAATAGCACAATTTCACAAAAGCCAAAGTGCATTTAGGTCACGATCAAGAGAAAAATCCTACTCAAATGGTCGACAACATGTCAACAACTATGTAATATTTATTCCAACCAGAGTATTAATATGGGCAAGAACGAAAGGTATACACATAACTAAAAGCAACAGTTCCACAAGACAATAGGATAGAGCCAACACTTGCAATATGGAAGGTAAGCTCTATATCAAGCATGAAGCAATAACCAGAAATGTCGAGGGTTCAGTTAGTCAGATGAACATCCCTTGCTACAATAGGCTACTATGAAATCTTTTAAGTGACATTTGTGAAACTCAGTTCTCAACAAAGGCAATTGGAGATGTCATGATGTTTTCTGTAATAAAAGATGAATGTGCAAACATAACTGTATGTATAGGTCACATACTAGAATATTGCGACATTCTTGACGAGAAGATCCGGCCGGAGGACAAGATGTGCCCTCTCGAAAGTCATGCTGCCTCAAAGTCCCATCTTCACTAGCACTCCATACCACGTTGGGGTTTCCAGCCTCAACCTTCAACCAAAAAAGGCTGGCAGAAGTTATTAGAAGCAAAGGAAAGCAGCTGACTGTTAATATTCACCACTATAAATACTTGTAAAAAAACATTCACCACTATAAAAATCGCAAAAGCTTCAAAATAACTCTCTTTACAATGATTTCCAACAAATATCTTACAGCTAATTTTTTAACTCTTTTTGTGTGACACTGATATGTTGCAGTTGGAGAAACATCATCAGGTCCTCTCCCACTTAAGCGAGACAAATTAAATAACCGCACCTGCAAAAAAAATCAGTAAGTGCAATTCACCAGCAAAATCTGACAGCACACAAACAGAACCCGCCTATAACATATAAAATGATTTGAAAATTACTTCTGCATCACCAGCTCCAGAGGCCACAAGCTCATCAGAGGTTTCAGGCACAAACTTTGTACAGAATATGTTTGCAGAATGCCCAGTCTCTATAGAATGCAAAAGACTCCGACTGGAATAGCTCCAAATATTAAGCTGCATGGAAACAAAGCATCAATAATTTCATGAAAAAATTATGTGTACACAAGCATTGGAGAAAGGGTGTAGAAAAACTGGCATCCCCAGCTGATGAGTCGGTCAGCTCATTATCACTCTTTAATTTATTTGAACAAAAACACCCATAAGTTCATAGTTTTAAGTTCAAAGATAAGGTCACGCAAGTCATAAAACTCGCATTTTCCTCACCCTGCCTCGTATCCACTAGAGTTTACAGCAATACAATAATAACATAAGGGCTCTCCTCTACCCACCCCAAGCCACTCTGTTCTTTCAGTCTTTCTCAGCTCACCTCTTGAATCTGCTAAACTTCAAACAAAAGAAAAGAACCCAAGGAGCAAGAGGATACTATTAAAGTAGTATGTAGAACAAGGAAAAGCATTAAAATTTTGACACATACGAGTGTGTGTCTCCATCGCAGGTTACATCTCACAAACAGTGCCAAATGTATTCCATGCCATACTTTTTTTGATGATTAATAAAATCTATTGATCCTCATAATTAGGCATTGCCCATATTCCATGCCATACTTAGAAGGTGAATTAACACTGGGCATACCATTTATTCTGGCCAAAGTAGATAATAAAATATTAGAACTCTAGAAATTCGCTTCACCAGCCAGATATGTCACAGAGCAGGAAAAGAGAAGATAAAAAGGCATACTTAAGAGGAATGAAAACTCCCCAGGGGAAAGTGTTGGACATTAAAAAAAATTATAAATACCGAGGCACTGATTGCCCTAAAATTTTGTAGGGTAGACTAAAAGTACATCTAATTGCACATAGTCCAACGTAATATCGACTGAGTGTTTTACTCGTCAATTGAGAAATAGTCTTAGCAACAATAACATCATGGAACAAAGATTATAGCAAACTTATTTTTACAATTGTAGGTGTGAGCCCATTGGTGGCTAGAGAGGAGGGGAAAACAAACAAACACACGTGCGGGCAAGCACACGCACACACCCAGAGGAAGACATCCTGAGAAGGTATCAATACAACAATGTAGAAATTTAGGAACCATAATTACACATGGAATAAGATCACACTCTTGAAAATGAAATATTCTCATGCACAGCACATCTCAACACATGCTACTCATATCAAGATTATTAAAAATATTAACATAGTGTAATGTGGCCTAAGAGAAACACAATTTTAAATATTATCAATCAATAGAGTAAGTTTCAAATTACAAATATAAAAGCATCATACCCTTGTGTCATCTGATCCCGATATCAAAAGTGAACCCTTGGCATTCCAAGCCACAGCATTAACACAACCTTGATGCCCCTATGAGACAGACAGAAAGGAAGGAAGAGGTGACAACTAGTTATTATTTAATATTTGGTAGAAACAAAGATTCCAAACACCAAATAACACAGAATAATAAAAGTGCCATGGATCCTTAGCATGACTCACTATGTTGGTAATCGCTATCCTAGGGTCCGAGAATTCATAAATTAGCAAGGGCTTTCACATGAAAAATCTACTGGAATCCTTAAGAAGAAAATGATTTGGAGTTGGCCTAATTTTGGTGTTTCAATATAAAGTAATATTTTAAGCTGCCTTAAACTTTCACATTGTTATGGCCCTGGCCCTACATTTTGTTTTAACAATGGGACTCAATTGCCCAGAATTTGGATGTGGGACCTTTAGAATCTATTACATACTTTGCAAGGATCATAAAGAAAAGTAAGAAATTCAGGTTCAAATTAATAGATGACAAGGAAAAAAATACAAAAGAAACGATGTGAATAAGGCTGTATAAACCATGATCACTGCATCACTCAATGAAAACATTACATACTAAATATCTTACTAACCTCCATTACTTTTTCAAGGGAGAGCCTCCGTATAAATGATGAGTGCATCTGTAAACTGTGATTAACAACCTATATAGAGACCAAAATATTCTCTTAGACCTTCAGAAAAGCGGAAACCCTTTATCAAATAATAATTGCAAACCAATCTTAATTAAAATAAATGCCCCAAGTGGAAATATGGCATAAATCATGAACTTTCTTTGATATTCCTTAAATTTAAAAAAGATGGCAAGTCAAGGAAGATAGTACATACAAAAGCATAAAAGCCAGAGATCCTTACACAGAAAAAAAAATCAACAAATTTATCTCTCTAAAAGAAATTTTTGTGATAAATCTAAAGATACATTGATATGGATTTCATCAGTTGAATTTATTGGAAAAACCATTAAGAGATTAATTTATGCATAAAAATCCTTTCTTCCTTTCTTTATCTTCTAAAAACTCTGATCAAATATGTTTTAACACCAAATGTCACAAAAGCTTAAGTTGATGGGAAGAGATTAATTAAATGATTAAATGTATATACTAATTCCCTTCACTTGTGGGTCAAACTCTATATTATTAAATTGTCCCAATACATAGAATATTTAATTGAAATGGGGGATAAAGTGTGGAGTCAAGGTTCAAACTCAGGAGTTTTGCTCTAAGATCATGTTAAATCACTAATTGTCTCAAAAAATTAAGTTAATGAGAATTGGTAAATTTAATCATTTGATTTATGTTCTAACAAAATATAAGGAAAATATCACGTTAGGCAATACAATAAAGTGTGTTCAAACCTTCACCAGCGTAAAACACATCAGTGACCAACTCTCAACCCAAAACACACGAAATTGGTTGCACCATCGTATTCTAGATGGTCTTAAGAGGAGTATAGCTGCCCTAGAAACGATAACTGTAGTGCAAAATGAATAGCACTAGTATGCTTTTCCCTCATCTTGTTTCAAATTTTTGCAAGAAGTAAAATTCTCTCTGACCGGTAAAATTCAGCAGGGGCATTTCAAGCACCACTAGAGGTACTAAAAGTGGAAAATCTCTCATCTTTGGATTTTTAAAACGGGTACCGTGTATATATATATATATATATATATATAGCACCACTAGAGATACTGTAAGTAAAAAAAAAAAAAAAGCTGGTGTTTGTTAAAACGAGTACCAAATTTTTTTCAAGCACTCAATCATGACCATACCCACATTACGTGGTCGCAAAAGGACTGGTGTTTCAAATACGTCGTTTAAAAAGATGCAAGTTGCTCCCTTAAATATGATGATTGATGACTAATCTATTGTCCCGGCAATTCATCCTAAGTGTGTAAAACACTTCCAAACAGATGAAGAACTGGAAGTATCCATAAGTACCTTACAACGCAATGAAAAACTTTAAAAACTCCCATCACAGATGAACAAGTTTTTCAAAGAAATTCAATCACTTCTTCGGCCCATGAGAAACTAAACCCTTCAGTCTTTTTCACAACAAAACTATATCAAACCCCACGCAGCACTAATTGGTACGAAGATTCAAAAGCAAAAAATCGAATTCGAATTCGATCGACGGGAAATAAAAAATAAAAAAAATCAACGATTTGGTAAAATTATATGAGAAAAAAAAGTACTTGGCGAGCGTCAAAGCGACGAGTCTCAAGCAATTCGGAGATGTTTCCGTCGCGAAAACCGAACGACTTCATTGAAGTAGCACTGGAAAACCCTAACGGAATCGAGTCCGACAACCGCTGTAATCAGCTCCTGGAGAAGGCGGTTCCGAACCTTTTACAGGTATGTGTATACGTATTTTCTTTTCTTTACTTATTTTCCGGGCATCCTAAATTCCTAATAAACTAAGAAACACCATTTTATAGTTCATTAGTCTGTAGCAGTACACACGGAGTCGGTCTCAATAACCTGATTTAAATAGTTAAATGAGATAAAATGGCATGATTTTAAATTAGTTGAATAAAATATTATTTTTTAATATTTAAAAAAAATTAATTATTATTATATTTTATATAAAAATTTAAAATAATTATAATAATAAAATAAGATGATTTCGCTATGTATGCGAATAATGCAGTGGATCTCACTATACTTTCCTCTTTATCTTTCTTACTAAACAAACATTTTAATGAATGTTTGTCCACATCTACTCATATTCAAGGTTGATAATTGTAAACGTTTTAGGGGATGCCAACGTCACCAAGGGTTTATATTTCAAAATAATTAGTCACTCATCAATCAATATGGGTATCATAATATTTCATTAAATTCACAATCTCGTCGGGTCATTCCATCGTAGGTGATATGGCTTAAATTTCACATTTCAGATAGGATATACTCTAATACTATTTGTAACGTATTAAAAGAAACACAACTCACTAATCAATAATGCAATTATAACTTTATTGAAATCATTATTTAGAAAAAAAAAAAAAAAAAAACAAAATTCTCTCTCTTAAGTAACGTGAGATCTTCATACAACGTATACACTTATCAGTACGTACAGATAATCACAATAACTGTTTTTATAAAACTTCCAAACTCAAAATGAATTAATAGTTAGAGTTATGGACATTAATTATTTAAATAAATATATTGAGGTATGGCCAACTCATATAAAATCAGAACTTGAATTTATGTGATTGACATTTTTTATCACAAGTCTTTGAACCTTATGCCGACCCAATACAAAATTAGTGAATAAAATTAGAGCGGTGCCACTCTTCCGTTAGAGAGTGCACCGCTCTATCTTACCGTTAGTTTAAAAAAAGAAAAATTATTATTTTTTCAAATTTTTTATTAATATTTTTTTATTATTTTAAAAAATATAAAAAAAAATAACAATACATTAATAGTCACTTCCTTAACTATTAAGTAAAGAAAAAAATTATTAAAAAAATTTGAAATACATGAAGTGTCAAATTGAGGGGATAAATTGAGTGAGCAAAGTAGCATTTTTCATAAAATTATTATAAACAAGTTAATATTTTTAACTATTAGCCTAAAAAGAAAATTCTACATCTAGTTTTTGGCAAAATAAAAGATGGACTCCACCCATTTAAATTAAAATAAAAAAACATTTATCACTCGACAACAAGATTTTTCACGAATGTAGGAAATTACATCTATGGAATGGTGGTCAATTGTTTTGCTTTGAAAAGGGGAAAAATACTCCATAAACAAACAAGTTTAATATCTACATGTCAAAAAGGAAACTATTTTAACTTGCCTTGCAAAACTCACAATCATTGGAAATAATATTGGATGCAAATCATTCCATGCATGCAGCAGGAAAGTGAAACAACCAAGAGGTAGTTCATTATGGGGTAGACACTAGCGTCCATGAAGCAGAAATCCCAACACCATTGTAATCAAAATATAACATATGAAAATGTAATCAACACCATTGTAATCAAGAGCCGATGGTCTCATGGTATATGACCCAGTTTTTCAAATGGAAAATTTGAGTTTGAAACCCCTCATCCCCTTTTATCAAAAAATATATATATATAATGAAATTTTCATCAATTTTTATAAGTAAACCTTTTAGTGCAGATGCTAATATTAGATTCATCTAAAACTTACAGGTCCAACAGAAACTATGGGAAAACCCGCTTTCAAACCACAACAGTGTTGCAGTAAAAAGGCTCTCTCTCTCTCTCACAAAAAGTCTCCAGATCTGATTTTTATCAGAGGAGGATGCCTCCTCCTCCTCCCTCTCTTTCCCTCTTTTCTCTATCTACCCATTTTGTCTATCAAGATAGTTCTTTTTTCTTAGTTTATTTTGTTTCCTTCAAGGCCAAAAAAGACAGATCTATAGTTTTTCGACAACTCTCGAGAGACGTGCAGAACAAGAAAACTCTCAGGCCGCAATTCATTCTGTGGATAGTGGCGGTTTTGCGAAAATCACCGTGCATGGTCTTCACAAGCCACTCACAACTGCTTGTGGTCCTTATGTTCTACCCTTTTCAACAGCTTTTTTCGCCACACATGCCGAATTATCGGAATCCCCACCATTAGATCTTTTCAGATCTGACTTTTGTGGCTGAAAAGAGACAAGCGTGTTGCCTTTACGTGCCGTCACAGGTTCAAAGTCTACCGAAATCGGTCCAAACTGTAATTCATCCTTATTCGCATTTATCTTACTACTTTCCTTGTTGTTTTCCTTATTCTTTAGTATTAAAAAAAAAAATTGTCTCTCAGATATTTGTTTGTAGAGGTTGAGTCATCTTTTTCTATGAAGGGTGAGGTTGAGTCTCTATTTAGGCAGAGTGTTGTCTCTTGGACATTTGTCTGTAGAGATTATCAGCAGTAGTAAAGACTAGACCAGTCACAAAAAGAAATAGTATATTGGTGAAGCTCCAAATGCACTAATTAGTTTATGAGGTAATGGTTGATATGGAGATATCCTTGCATGTATCCAGTCATGGATGTAAGTTTCTCTGATGAATGAATGATGATAGTTTTCCTTTAAAAAAAAACAAAAAACCCACAATAGTGATGCTGTTTTGTGTACTTAAAAGGCAATGATTTGGTGCGATTGTGTATGTTATCCTACATCTATCTGATTCAGAGGGGAAGAGCCTGCAGCAGTATTTCATTTCCAATTTAAACACAAGATTGATTCACACTTATCATTCGAAAAAGATGGAAAAAAAAAAAACACTAAATAGACAGGGAACCTGTATGTGTTCATATGTAGATATCACATAGTACACAGTCGTTATATGATTTCAATTGTAAATCAAATGCCAAATACTTATTTTTGTCTTCATTTGGTCCATTCCTAAATAAATATCAGAATATAAATTACATTAGCCTCTTTTCATTCGTAAGTAATGCTAGATATAGTATTAGAGTATGTAAGTCTCGCGTACTCCCTTTAAAAAGAATAAGTATTATTAAAAGTAAGTTTTTTTTATATGTATCTCAAATTTGTCCACTTTTTCAAATAGAGTATGCGAGACTTGCATACTGTATAACTATACAAATCATTTCTCTTTATTTCTCCATTTCATATTTTATAAATAGAAAGCGAATACCAAATATTCTTAATTTGATAGTAGTTTAAACATAGACTATATTTAATAAATGCAGAGCTTAGGTTATTCATATATCTCGTTTTCAAGTTAGGTTTTTCATATGATAAATGAGTACTCGGAGGTTTTTTTTTTTTTTTTTTTTTTTTGTAGAATTATTAAAATTTAAGACCCTCTAAAATTGAGAAATTTTATTCGTTTCACCATGTAATAACTGGGTTTCGTACTTCATGAGGCATCTAATACGGGTGTTCGGTTGAGAAAATGGTATAACATGTGCATGCATATGTATAATTGTTTCCGAAAATACCCCTCATTTATTTTTCATTTTATTTCCATATTTCATTATTAAGCAAAGATTTTAAAATTTAATCACAAATGCTGCAAGTATAGTTTTCAAAAATAGGTATTTCATTTGTAAATATATCCTGATTTAATTTGAATAATTAGCATTATTGTTTCTACTATGAATGGATGGTGTGGCGTGTATAACCGAATAATTATGATTTTGACCCTAAATAAATAAATAAATAAAATTAAGTGCTGAATTTTGAGAAAAAAAAAATAGTGTTTATTTTTCTTTTTCCAAAAGAGGGGTCAAGTGATTGATCACCAAAAGAGTCGTTGTAGTCTGTAGACGACAGGGATAATTCAATTCTTGAAGTTTAAATACGATTTTGTAATATTATTTGAAAATGAGTAATGCCAGTCTTAGGATGTGAAAATGAATTTTTTTTTTTTTTTGTGAATTCTATATTTATCTAATTTTTTTTAAATGAGTACGTGGAGCTTACACACTCTATAACTGTAAATATTATTTTTCTTTAAAAATAAAGTATTATAAAAAAAAGTTTGATATTCTTATTTTGAAAATCTTGGATTGTTGTAAAATTAAAGAGAAATAGTAAGAGAATTAAAAAAATAGCAATACAAAATTAGAGAGCTCATTTTCATTCACAATTTCTTGTGTTACAAATGATCATCAAAACATCCTTTTAAAGGTATAGGAGGATAAAAAAAATATAAATAGATAATACATGAATTAATGAGGTACATTCATAAATTTAAAAACTCTAAAAAGTAGATCTAAACGACTATGCACCAAATGCGTATATGCATAGATAAATTTATACATAAAATGGTATTTTTGTCTCTTAACACGTTTTCTCTTTCTAACCAAAGTTTGAGTGGAAAAGGATGAAAAGAAAAAAAGAAAAAAAAAACTCTTAAAACACTTTTCAAGATGATCTCATCTCATCTAATTTAATTTTAACTAATAATTTTATTATTATATATAAATTATCTCAACTTATCTCAGTTTCCAAACACGAGACCCAACTTATAACTATATTTTCATGATTAGACAGTTAAGACAATATTTTCAAGCACTAAAATATTTCTTAGTGAATAAAATTGGTACGACATACGATCCCGATCCATAAGATGTCATCGTTTCAAATCGATCGACTTCGAAGTGATCTTCTTCAACATATTTTTTGGGTCGTAATTATTGTGAAGAACATCTACAATTAATTAGCTTTTGGACAATGTACTTCGCACTTAAAATTTTAAGACCACACAGAAATTTAAAAAATAAAAATGTAATAGTTGAATGGGTTCATTAGAGATTAAAATAGAAAGAAAAATAAATGAACAAAGGTGACCAAATTTCATCACATTTTATTGGCATGATATAGCCATCGATCATTAGATTAACTATTATTTCTAAAATAATAGATTTTGAGAGTTGATAATAATATCACATCAACTCAATAAAATAAAAATAGATAAGAATGTAATAAATAATATTTTAAATATATTTTATTTGAATAAAATTATTATGAGTGAAATTTATGGATGTTATATAATAAACCATATTTGTTAGATGGAGGGGCGCCCACGTGGGGCTGAACCCCTCCTTAACTGCATTGTAACGATGGCTTTACAATGCCATGTGTTACTGCCATGCGTTACTGCCATTCAATTTGGCAATTTAAGGCCAGCCATGTGTAGGAGGACTATATATAGTCCTCCTCAATTGATTTTTGAAACCATCTGAAATACATAAAAACTCTCTCTTTTTGTTCTCTCTTGATAAGATACTTAGGCTGTGGATTTGTTAAGTGTTATTCTAGTCCTATACTACGTAGTACACTATACTACGTAGTACACTTTGCCACTAAGAGGAAACACTTGAAATTTGTCAATCTGGAGAAACTTGTTGAGCAACTATATAAGCTGTGCTTGAGGTATTTTTCCATTATGCTTTATAACATTGGTATCAGAGCTTTGTTAGTTGTTCCCAGTGATATATGTCTCTATTTCTTGTTCATGTAATATGCATATATTTTTTCTTATGTTCCATGAATCCGATCATGTTCATATATATTGTGTTAAATCTATGTTTATAAAAACATGTTTGAGACTGTTAGAAATGCCATGATCCATTATCGTAAGTTTTTATTTGATCTCTGTTTACATGAACATCACGCCATTGCTAGATGTATTTGACAGTTTTTTTTTAATTTGTCATTTTGTGTATGTATTGGTTGCTCCTCGCAGAGTATAGTGTTGGGGGCACCCTGTGGTGCAGCGCGCACACACCCTGTGCAGCCTGCAGCGGGGTGCTGTGTGCACCCCGCGGTGCGGCTTACACTGTGGGGCTGAGCGCACCATGGTGCTTCACGCACCGCGTGGGGCAGCAAGCCATGGAGTGGTGCTGCACCATGAGCGCAGCCTACTCCAGTTGCTGCATCCCGTGGCTTGAGGTTGAAGAAAATTTTTTTTTACACGGGCTGGGCTTGGGCCCTTTGGCCCACTGTTTTTTTTCTAATAAAGTTGGGTTAGGCCATTCGGCCCTTTTTTTTTGTTTTTCTATTTTTTTTTTTTTAAAAAGGATGAAAGTGGCACACCACCGATCAAACAGGGGCAGCGCACACCACTGGGCTGCGACTTACCTTTGGTTTAGGTGGGGGTTTTAAATGCATTTATTATACATTTATTTTGTTTTATTACAAAAAATGGTTTTTTTTTTGCATGATTTAATATATGCTTAGATATATTGTTATATTACATGTGATATTTTATTTAATGTTTTAGATTACATATGAATATATTATTATATTCATGCTATTTTTTTTAATTCCATAATGTTATTTTACATGTGATCTTTTATTTAATGCTTGAGATTAAATGTGATTACATGTATGTGTGAATTGAACATGTGGATATGTGATTATTTTATCATCTATGAATGTTAGGCTTGAATGTTTAGACATTAGTTTTTAATGATAAAATAGAAAAATTTTCACTAAGTAGTCTTAGTTAAAACTGTCAGTGTAAATGATAGGCTGAAAGAATTGTAGTGACCCTAGTAAGAATTGTAAATGCACTGTATAGTCAAAAGAACATAGTGACCCCAATAAAAACTGTAAATGCACTAATGGAACAAGAAAAATGAACTGTAATGGTTTTATATGAACCATCTTTGTAGACTGGTCCAACAGGTTGCTGTGGTTGGAGTAGTTAACCTTGTAGACTGGCCCAAAAGGTTACTGCGATTTTAGTAGGTTATGTCTTTACATGTGACTAGGGCTAGATGACTATTTAAGATTGTGGGAGTATGGTTGAGATTTATGATGATTAATTCTCCCATATTTATTTTTTGAATTTGTAGGGAATTAGGTTAGAAATTTAATAATTAGATATTGTTGATGATTTTGAAGCCTAGCAATTTTTCGATATTGCGACATGTCTAAATTATTCTTTTTCTAGCTTGGATTGATGCGGTAGATTTCTTAAGTGTGTGTGTAATATTCATTCTTTGCGTATTGTAGTGAAATGACATCCAAGAGTATAGTTGCGTATTTAAACAAATGGGAGAAATTGGATGGGGAGAACTATGACATTTGGCATTGCAAGATTCAATATGTCTTAGATGAGTAAGAGGTCTTTGAGGCCTTATCTCACTCCCTTACTGCGCCCGGGGAAGGGACCTCGGAACAACACAAGATAGATCAATTAGTCTATACTCAATGGGCTAAGAAAAGTTGGTGTGCGCGCATAATAATGTTAAGCAACATGCACAATGATCTAATGTGTGAGTTCAAAATCTATAACACTGCCTAAAACATGTGGGAGGCTTTGAAGTTGAAGTTTGGTGGAACTTTAGCCACTAGGTCGCGTGGATTAACCATGAGGTTTGACTCCTATAAGATGCGCTCTAACCACACGATGAAGCAGCATCTTAGGGCTATGTCGACCATGATTCGCGAACTTAAGTTGGCAAAAAACAACTTGACTGGTGAACAGCAAGTCCAGGCAGTGATAAGATCACTACCGAATTCTTGGGAGAATATGAGCCAGAACCTGACGCATGACGAGAATATCAAAGACTTTGATGATGTCTCACATCACTTGGAATTGGAGACTGAGCGCCTAGAGGCTGCTAAGCCCAATCATACGGACTATGTGGCTAATTCTGGTTCGCACAAGGCATCAAGGCCTAAGCGCAAGAAGTCCAAGAATGGGGTAGCTGCTGGATAAATTAAGAATGTGTCAGGAACTTCTCAGAGCAGCAAAAGGGGCAAGCGCGGGAAGAACAAGTCAAAATTAGAGTGCTTCAACTGTGGAAAGAATGACCACTTCGCTCGTGACTGCACTGAGCCGAAGAAGGTACACTCTGACTTTTCTCGCATTGTTTTTTTAACTAGCCATGTGATTGTTGCTCACTCCTATCCTATGTGAACTGTTGATTCAGAAGCGACCGAACACATAGCACGAGATAGAGTCGGATTTGTGGAATATCGTCGGATTCCAGCTGGGAGCCGTGATATCAAGGTGGAGAATGGAGCTAGCATGGAGGTACTGGGACTTGGTACCTACAAGCTGGACTTGCGAGGTGGCCGCACTATTTTCCTCCACAATGTGCTATACGCTCCAAAAATCCGACGAAACTTACTTTTTATAGTCATTCTATTAAGACTGGGTTTTCGAATTGTATTTGAAAACAATTTTATTTCCTTTTATTTGGGCCATGTGTTTTATGGTAATACTTTTCTTCAGGATGGTTTTATGATACTTAATTTGGATTATTCAAATATAAATGAGTCTATTGTTTTTCTTTCTACATCTGATAATTTGGATTCATATAAATGGAATGCTAGGCTTGGCCATATAGGGCAAGATAGAATGACTCAGTTAGTTAGAGAAGGCCTAATAGACAATCTCGCTAAGGTCATCTTGCCCACATGTGAACATTGTCTAATGGGAAAAGTTAAGAGAAAACCGTTTGAAAAAACCACTAAGGCATCTTTTCCACTGCAATTAGTCTACTCAGACATCTGTGGTCCAATGAGTGTGAGGGCAAGACACGGAGGTGTCTACTTCATCACATTTATAGATGATTTTTCATGTTACGCTCATGTCTACTTAATCTCCAATAAATCTAAAGCATTTGAATGATTTAGGCGATATGTAAGAATGGTTGAGAATCAGTTAGACAAGAGTTTAAAAACTCTAAGAACTGATTGAGGACCAGAATATCTCTTTGAGCATTTTAAAAGGCTCTGTGATAAAAAATGAATCAAAAGACAGTTGACAATGCCGAGTACGCCACAGCAAAATAGCGTGGCGAAAATGAGAAATCGAACATTGCTTGAGATGGTTAGGTCAATGATGGCGCAAGCAAACCTACCAATTTCTTTTTAGGGGGATGCACTTTTGACTACTGTCTATATTCTTAACCGAGTGCCCTCTAAATCAGTAACTTTCACCCCATATGAACTATGGATCGGCGAAAAACTCAATTTGAGTAACTTGCGGCCATGGGGTTCAACGGGTTTTGTTCACGATCTTTCTCATAAGTATGGGAAGTTAGGCCCTAAAGGGAATAAGTGTATCTTTATAAGGAACTCAGAACACACTAAAGGATATGTGTTAATAGGTGAACAATCTGATGGAAGTGTGACTGAAATTGAGTCACGAGATGTGGATTTAATTGAAAATGAGTTTCCAAGTAGATGTGAGGTTGATAGGAGTTTAGAACTTCATGAGATTGTGGAATAAGAGGAAAGTGCACCAAGAAATTTAGTTGAGAATGATGAAGAAATTCTTCAAGTTCCTAAAAATTAAAAAAAGAATTTGAATCCGAGTGGGAGCATACCACTTGTCAATCAATCATAACAACTTCAGCTGAGTGAAAGCACACGTGAAAGTATTCTCCGTCGTCATTTTGAGATTGAAGGGGAAGCTTTTATGATAGCTCCGCATGATGATGACGAGCCTAGAATAATTGATGAGGCTCTCTCATCTTCTACTAAAGATGAGTGGATGAAACTCTTAATGATAAAATTGTGTCTATGAAGACTAACCAGGTCTGGGATCTGGTTGATCTACCTACAAGACGTAAGACTATTGGGAACAAATGGGTTCTTAAGGTCAAACGCAAATCAGATTGATCAATAGATAAATACAAAGGTCGCTTAGTGACGAAATGATATACCCAACAGAAGGGTATAGACTATGAGGAAACATTTTCACCAGTGGTGAGATTTGCCTCAATTCGCCTGATTCTAGCTATAGTAGCAAACATGGATTTGAAACTCTACCAGATGGGCGTTAAGACAACATTTATCAATGGAGAACTAGATGAGGAGATCTATATGGATCAACCAACGGATTTTGTGGTAAAAGGTCAAGAGAGCAAAGTGTGTAAGCTCAAACGATCTATATATGGCCTAAAGCAGTCATCTAGACAATGGTACCTCGGATCCCATCGAGCCATTCTCTCGAATGGGTTTACGATGATCACAGAGGACCATTGTATCTATGTCAAAAGGTTTAAGAAGAGTTTCATTATGTTGTTATTGTATGTTGACCACATACTACTTGCTGGAAATGATAAAGGGTTGATAGTCGCCACAAAATAGTGGTTATCCTTCAATTTTGAGATGAAGGATATGGGTGAGGCAAAATACATTCTGGGAGTTAAAATCTACAGAGATCGCTCATTGAGACTTTTGTGTTTGTCCCAACAGACTTACATAAAGAATGTCCTCGAGCGCTTCCTAATGAGTGGATGTAAATCCATTGACACCCATGTTGCAAGAAGCGAGAACTTGTCCAAAGAGTTGTGTCCTAAAACCCAAAGAGAAAAGGAAAAGATGGCTTGTGTCCCTTATGTTAATGCTATGGGTAGCCTGATGTATGCAATGATGTGTACTCGGCCTGACATATGCTATGCAGTTGGCTTAGTGAGTAGATTTCAATCTAACCCTGAACTGGCTCACTGGAAAGCAGTCAAGAGGATTATGCGATATTTCAAAGGAACTGCGGACTATGTGTTGTGCTATCAGGGTTCAGATTTGCAGCTGAGAGGTTACAGTGATGCCGACTGGGGCTAGATGAGCACAAATCAACCACTGGGTATATCTTTCTGCTCAACAAAGGCGCCATTACATGGAGCAGCAAGAAACAACCTTGTATAGCTTTATCTACCATGAAGGTAGAATACGTTGCTTGTTTTGCAGCAGTTCAAGAAGCTGTTTGGTTACGGAGGTTCCTCAAGCATTTAGACATTGGCACGAATACTTCAGATCCGGTGACGATATTCTGCGATAGCATGGTAGCTCTCGCATATGCTAAGGACTCAAAGTATCACGGAAGAACCAAACACATAGATATCAGATATCACTATATCAGAGACATGGTAGCACAAAAGGAAGTGGTTCTGAAAGACCTTTCTACGAGTCGCATGGTTGCTTATCCCTTAACGAAGCCTATTGCAAGAGATGTCTTTGAGGCTCATGTTAGGAATCTAGGACTGCGTAGACTATAAATGTAATTTGTGTTTCAAATGACATTGAGATGTAACATTTCCTTTGAGATATTAATACAATATGATTAAGTTCTTGTCTTTATCGTATTGTTTTTCTAAATACACACACATAAGATATGTCAACAGGCTAAGATCGGCTCACTCACACCAGCGATCGCCTCTAGCACTTGAGTAGCGAGTAGAGATGAGATATTGTGTCCTTAGGTACTTGTCCTAAGGGATAAGTTGGTTGACATAAACATATGTTGCATTAGTGGGAGCTAAGTTGAGGTCCAATGAGAGGATTATGCATGGGTTACCCACCATCCATGTAGCATGTAGTTAGCCAGATGCGAGATCCTCTTTGACGCATTATAAGCATGCAAATAAAAGAATTCGAGTTAGACGCTTAAGGAGCGACTAGACTAAGATATGTACGGTGTTGATATAGACATATGTTCTTTGAAAAAGAGAAATCTACCGTAACATGTGTTTCATACTACATGTGCTTATACGACCATATGAGTAAGTGAGTAAAAGGTTCTCCTCTTTCTCACTGTGTTAGCCTCATTTTTTAAAATTCATTTACTTTTGACTATGTCACGAGATTGAGATTGTGATGTTTGCTACTTTGGCATGCTGTCCATGACTATTATTAATACGGTCTAAAGAGGCATTGCTGGGAAAGCGGTTCGACCAAAATTGAGTGATATGAATGCAAAGGGAAGACTCTTCGATATCATATCTTCGATAGTGTTTGCTGACGTCAAACTATGACGCTACATTTGGTAGAGGCTAAAGGTTGTGAACACATTGAAATGATTTGGAGGTGGTCAAGCATTGTTCTGAGTTTTTTAACTCAAGAGGGTTCGAAAATGCTTGATCTTGATGCGATCGAATGAGTCTAGAACATAACCAGACACTTTAGGGATGTTACTATGCTGGACTTCTCTGAGAGAGATTTGGTGTATGTACTCCCACCTTTCTACAGATGTGCTTGGTGGTCGCACGGCCTATTACTTGTATGAACAAGATTGAGAACATTAGAGAGATGTAGACTTGGGGTCATGCCCACTGTGTGCGAGTGGGAGATGTTAGATGGAGGGGTGCCCACGTGGGGTTTGACCCCCTCCTTAACTGCATTGTAACGAACCATGCGTTACTGCCATTCAATTTGGCAATTGAAGGCCAGCCGTGTGGAGGAGGAGGACTATATCTGCTCAATTGGTTTTTGGAACCATTTGAAATATACAAAAATTCTCTCTCTTTTGGTTCTCTCTTGATAAGATACTTAGGCTGTGGATTTTTTAAGTGTTACTCTAGTTTTATACTACGTAGTACACTTTGCCACTAAGAGGAAACACTTGGAATTTGTCAATCTGGAGAAACTTGTGGAGCAACTATATAAGCTATGCTTGAAGATATTTTTCCGCTGTGCTTTCTAACAATATCAAATTTTGAGTTTTTCTTTTTTTATTATTAACAACGATAAGGATATATAAATCTACTTATCTTCATTAACCAATTAAATACGTAAGTCTCCTTGTTTTAAGACATTGACCATATCCGTAAGTGATGCTTAGAAATCTAACTTGCACTAGTTTTTTAAACTTTATGATCTAAAACTAAACCTTGATGAAAAAGCAATTATATTGTCAAAACATTATTACATACGTTACATGCTTTCTTCCTTTTTTTTCTCAGGTTAGAAATGCTAGATCTATCAAGAAAATTATAAAATATTTAAATTATAAAAAATTTTAAATATAAAATTTTCTTAATATAAAGTAAATCTGACAAATGATATGAAAGCAAGTCAAATTGTAAATTTATGAGAAGTGATTTACTATGCATCAACCACTATTCATTCTCACACTCCATACCTATAGCTTTTTCATAGAGTGTGTGGGTATTTTTCATTGGGTATAAGAGTATTTTTCATGAAGAGTACTACTGTCACAAAGGGATTACACCAAAGTAATCACACAAACTGATATGACTTCATGTGATCCATTAAATCTACTTTATAATAAAAATAATTTTACAATCTAACAAATCACATCAACTTATAAGATTACTTTTGTATAATCATGACGAGAGTATTGAGAAACCCTCGACGTCACCTACTCAATTTTTCAAGGCATTTGGGGTTACAATATTTGTAACCCAATCAGCATTTCAAATTAACAATTTTAATGTTTTTTTTTATTTCTAAAAAAGATTCCATTGACTTCAGTGAAACTTATAATACCCACAAAAGTAAATTCGAAATTCTAAAATAGAGAATAAACAGATAAAATGAGGAAAATAAATGCTTTTTTAATTTGAAAAATCTAACAATGGCCGCTAATAAACACCTACCACTGGACCCCATGCACACATGCTTCCTCTCCCTTACTCCCCTAATAATGCAGCCGTGTAGGGTCCATTCCCTCACACGCACCATCATCTCCAGCACACACAAGTTTTCACGACACATCAAAAACAACCGAAGGAATCCCAAAACAACATCGCTGTCTCTTATCATAAATGCTTGAATGTGACGTCAGTAAAGAGGCAAAACGACAACAATAAAACCAAACAATACTATAAATTACTCCCAACCAAGATAGAAGAAATCATCTCACACCAACCAAACCAGCACACAGCAACTACTACTAAATCCATGATAAATAACACCAACCAAACATATCAGTCTTTCCCACAACCAAATTACAGTAGCAGTAAGCATTAAAAGGGTAAAGGTCCAATCCCACACAGAGCTGGTACATAAATAAAATACATACAAGCAAGCTGGCTTTCTGGGATCAAGGATGAGTGGAAATGGAGAATGGAGGGCCCAAGAAACATGTTGCAGAATGAAGTGAAGTCTTCTCATCCACCCTCCACGACCCTTTATTGGGACATAATACACCGCACCTCATCTAACTTTTAGCAAGCCAAAGCTCTGTTGATTTCCAAGTTTTAACCACTGGATAAACTTGAGGGCTATTCGAGCTTTTCTGTCCACTGTCTCACATTTTACCTCGCTTTGAACTCCTGCTATGCAAATTCACACCCCAGACATGACATTTAGAACTTCAAATAGACATGAACCGATAATGCTACTTACTACTAAAGATACTAACAGGAAAACACCCTCCAACTTAGAGAGCATCGAGTCCTAAAGCCATGGCTCTGTGCTTCAAAGATTTTAAGTAATGTATAGTTTCGTCGAGGACTACAATTGCATCCTTGCCGCTGGCACCGGGAATTATGCTTTGGAGAATGTTCACAGTCTCACGAATTCTCTCCTTCTTCATCCTCTTGGTGCCTGATAAGGAACACATTTCTCTTGACCCTGCATTGTTGCCATTGGCACAACTAGATTCCGCATCATCTTCACATTCAAAGGGTCTGTTGCGATTCATTGAACTTGCAGTGTCCATCAGTGATGGTGCATCATCATAAACAGTATCCAACTGTTTCCGCTTCTTAGTTGGCCCAGCAGAACTAGCAACTTCTTCAATACTTCCTTCGAGCCAATCTTTCTTATCATGTGCTGTCATTGTACAAGGTGAATGACCAGTGCTAGTAACTTCACCGTCTTCAGTATATTCACTACTGTCGTCTGAGTAAAGCAAGGCATTAATTTCTTCAGTATCTTCATGCATCTCGCTTTGAACATCGGTACCGAGATTTTCATTAATTTCATCTGTTAGAATTGGTCCTGAGAAATAATTCAAACCTCCATTGATTCCAATATCTTCCCCATTTAATTTAGAAGGTTTTGGACCCCAAGAAGTAAGGCATTGGACGGGAGTCCCAATCCCAGAACTAAAGATCAAAGTGGTTTGGTCCCTCAATTTATCAACAACAGCAAACTTCTTCTGGACACATCCAGACCCTGCATTGAGTGAAATGGACTCCCTGCAGCTTTCATAAGGGTTAGTAGGCAGTTTTCCTTCAGCAATTGACTGCTTAAGGGCTGGGGTGAAGGATTGCCGGAAACGAGGCAAACAATAAAACCAACCATGAGGTTCATTTGCTTGGCCTACCCAAGAATGAGGTAGTTTAGAAGATGCATAAACTGGCAACGTCCCACTCATTGGAGTCATGTTAGTCCCAGGATATATACCTGCAGAGATGGGATTTTGCTGCCCTATGTCAAGGGGAGCACCCAGGGGATTCAAATTGGGTGATTGCCAATTAAACTGCAGGTGGGGAAGCCTTCTATCGTCTCCTCCCATCCAACCAATACACCTAGAGATCACAAGGGAAAACACCAGAAAACTTTACAACCAATTGATGTCATTATAGTCTAAAAAGAATCCATGAACCAAAATGTAAAGCGTACCAGAAAGATGCTTTTGCGTAGTTGAAATAGCTGATTATTTTCTCTT
This sequence comes from Juglans cinerea, assembly GCA_961763995.1. Classification (NCBI taxonomy): domain Eukaryota; kingdom Viridiplantae; phylum Streptophyta; class Magnoliopsida; order Fagales; family Juglandaceae; genus Juglans; species Juglans cinerea. The sequence continues at coordinate 23,842,500 of CAUIVZ010000012.1, read as the reverse complement.
TATATTAGGAACTAGGAAACTAACTAAAAACTCCAGCTTAACTCAACGCGATAATGCAAAACTATTCTACGTTACAGGTTTGAGCAAATGACGGAAATATTCAGCCTGAAAAAAAAAACACAAGAAATACTATTAGTGGGCATCACATTAGCTCTCAAGCATTATCAAGAATGAAAAAGAAGAACAAATCTTTGGGATCGATGAAGACAGTAAAACAACTGAGAAATGTTACCACATGCTCATCCCATTTCTATTTGTAGCTATTAAATTATAGGGATCCAATTATCTTCTACAAACCTGGCAGTCCTGGAGAGGTTGAAAGCAAGCTATGACTCTAACAATTATAGTGGCACTCCCTGCAATCCCATTTTCGTGTTTCATTGCCCGAAATCTTGTTTGGCTCGCTGCTTGGCACACCATAACTACTTTCCAACACTTCACTGCGAGGAATTAAAAAACCCAACTTTTCCAGAGGACAAAGACTTCAAAACTCAGTAACTTAAAACTAGGGAGAGATCAACTCAACAGAAAAGTGAATCTTTATCACCAAGAAACAGATGCCCAATACAATTGAATGGGAACTGAAATGGACAAATAGAATATAACGACTAATAGAATGTCTACCGTACGCGATGAAAACAAGTTTCAAATGAAACTACTACGCGAACAATGTCCAGTAATGTTCAGCTAATCTGGCGGACATAACAAGGAACAACGATGAGGAAGTTGGATCCCATGGAAAATTTAGAGAGAGATATACAAAACGAGGAGGACAAAACTTGAGGGGTTCTGAATAGTTGGAAGGAACTACAGAATTACACGGCAATAAAGGTTCAGAGAGATGACTTTGCGGATGACGTCAACGGAGAGACTCAGCGACCACCGCATGCTGTTCTATAATTCTCCAAAAAAGGATCCCACGACCGTTTCGCTATTCCAAGCTACCTGCAACAAATTGTCCGACACAAATCTCCCACAAACGTTAACTTCAAGACGCTTTTAGCACCCATGAAAAAAATATGATTCAAGAACAATACATACAAACAAATACTTGTTACAATTTTCTTTTTTTCTTCTTTTTATTTAAGCTCAGGAATTTGACTCGTTAGTTTTCTCAGGGACCAAGCAGAGGGAAACACGTCAAAAATTTACAGAGAAAATGGACTAATCTAAGCAAAGCGAAACAAACTAAATAAAGTGGCCATCCGTAGCTAGTTGAATGAAATCAAATTTCTAAATATCAGGAAAAGGCATAGAGAGAGAGGGAGAGAGAAAACGCCAGTAAAGAGAAAATCAACCATAAACTGAGTTTAGGCGGACTTACACAAAGAGGTTGAATTAAGAACATAGGGAAGAACATATGAAAGAAATAAAAACGAAAACAAGAAAAGCAGAGGAAGAAACAGACGAGCCAAAAGCCCAAAAAAATTAAAACACTTCAAAATGGACCAAGAAAAGCAGAGGAAGTGAACCCAAACAAACAAAGCACCGCACACAATCAGAATATCATTACAGAGAATATCAGACACCAAGACAACTTACCGCTGATAACCCAGTGAGTTCAGATAAGAGCAGAACAAGAAAACACAAAGATCCCAAAGTTTTCTCAAGCCCCAAAGCTGCGCCTGAGAACCAGATCGAACAACCAACACTTTAAAAAAAGCGAGAGAGAGAGAGAGAGAGAGAGAGAGAGAGAGTGTGTGTGTAAAGTCAAAGTCGAAACTTGGCGAGAGAGCACGGGGGTGATAAGATCATAAAGAATCGAAAGTGACATGCATATCCCTATTCGTCTGGGAATCATAACAAACAATATTATTTTTAATTAAAAAACAAAAACAAAAAAAGTAATTTTTTATACGTGCGCGAATAGCGCACGCATTCGCAAGGCATAGGTGTTTAATAATTAGTGGTTTCTATTATTATTATTTTTCTTTTATTAACTTTTTTTTTTTTTACCACGGTCGACTTCTCGAATACTCCTCGTGTTACACCTTTCATTTTGCTTTCCAAAAAAAATATAAATAGATACAAAATTAATATATCATTTAAGAATTATGTAAAAATTGTAAAATAATATTGAGTTCTAACTTAAAGCAACTTTAATCCAACAATAACACCATTTACGTCCATAAAAACTATGGTGAGGTTGAGATTAAGATGTTGTATTAATCGTGACAATGGGTTAGTGGGGGATGAGAATTTTTTGTTTTAGATGAAAGTTTAAAATATTATTTTTTAATATTATTATTATTTTGATATTTGAAAAAGTTGAATTGTTTATTATATTTTGTATAAAAATTTAAAAAAATTGTAACGATAAGATGAGATGAGATGAGATGAAAACTTTGTGTCTTATCCCACTTTTCAAACCTAAGAGAATGTTTTGATTATAAAAATTGAGAAGTTTTTAATGAATAGAAATAAATAAATTATAAGTTGACATTAAGAGGATGTCTAAATCGTAATAGTTACTTATAAAAAAATGTTTCGATCGAAAAGATTATAACGTTTTTAATAAATAATAAAGAAATAAGTTGGGAATAAGAATATGTTTTAATCGTGATAGTGGGTAAAATAATGTTTTGATTGTAAACTCATAACCATTTTAATGAATAACAAGTTTTAGGCCACTTTAGATATAAAAAGTGTTTCATCGCATCTCATCTCATCATTATAATTTTTTTAAATTTTAACATAAAATATAATAAACAATTTAATTTTTTTAAATTTTAAAAAAATAATAATATTAAAAAATAATATTCTAACAATATCATCTAACTTACTATTCAGATGACACCTTAATGAATATTGAACAAATAAGTTGAGGTGAAAATCTTATAAATTTTAATATAGTTATGAGTCACACCTTCAAAATATGCTTAAATAATGAATTAATGAAATATTTTTTAAAAAATTATTGTTTAAATTAAAAATATATATATATATTGGGGAGGCCAAGGGCCGCCCATGGTGGCTGGCCTGCTGCGGCAACCTCCGGTGGCCCACGGGAGTTGTCGGGTTGACCTGTTGTCGTTTCCCAATAACACCGGTCCTTCTGGTCTTTACATGGCATGGGACGGGACCAATTCACCTTCGTCTTTTTGAAAATCACCTTCGTCATGTCCCGCGAATATTAATATTACACGTACCATGACTATTTTATTTACATGGTCAGATTCCCAATATAGCCCTACTGTTTTACCGTATTTGCGGATCTCGGATGACACCTGGAATCATGTTTTGTCTTTTTTGTTATATTTTTTCGTTCCTCGCGATTTAAAAGAATTTTTTACATCAATTATGTAATAAATTATTGGTGTTTTAATTTTTTTTAAAGTTAAAATAAATCTTACTACAAGTGATGTATTACTAGCTTATATGTTGGGATGTTACCCGTATGGGCGGGTGGGTTTTGCCCCCTTCCCACATTGGCAGGTGGGTTTTGCCTCCGGAATCCGCCACTATATCTCGGGGGTGGGGCACCTCGTCCATCGGCCATCTATCGCCTATCTACAATGTAAACAACCAGTAAACATAAAAAAAATAAAACGCAAAAAAAATAAAAATCCATAACAAATGACAAAATATAAATTATCAACAAATCCATAATAAAATGCATAATAAAATACACAAAACTTTGAAAACAACAAAACAAATCTTAAAATACTAGTAAAACAGATCTAACCAAACAAAAAAGCTCTAAACCACATCGGCGTCTACTCACTTGTGGTCATGGTTCTCTTTGCAAACCCACCGTGATTCGTAGTCGTGGGTTTTTACGGTGACATGACCATGAGCGTTGAGTGCTTCAATAAGGATGAGAAGAAAAAGTGTAAAAGGAGCTGAAAAAAAAAAGATGAGAATAAGAGGATGCTACAAGAGGAAGAGAGAGACTTTGGGAGAAGAGTGAAGAACCAAAGAGGAAATAGAGAGGGGAAAGAGAGCTATGGGGAGAGGATAAAACAATGTCGTTTTATCAACAATTTATATATATATATATATATATATATATAATTTTGGACTAGACTGGTATGGATGGTGCGGGGTGAGGTAAGGGGCAAGCTTGGGCCTAGACCACCCCCCCCCCCCAACTCCCGCTGTGTGTGGCTTGCGACAAGGTTGCCTGTGCCGCCTACGCAGGATCGAGGTGGTGGATGGCAAAGTGGCGGAGGGCAGTCCCCAGCTGCCTAGCCCTACTTATAGGTAACATACTTCTTTAAAAAACATTTACTTAATTTCTTTTGAATTATAAATTATGAAGTACTTGTCCGGTTAGGAAAATAACGAACGACAAAAATTATATTTGGTTTTATGAATTTGTTAAAAAGGCATAAATCCTCTTATCCTAAATTCATATATATATTTTCTTTTATCATTCTCCTCCTCCTTCCATCCTATTAGGATACATTCACATTGTTTATCAACTTTTAAATTTATCTTTTAAAAAGGACAAATTTAATATCATAAATAGCTATTTACGATATTATAGGATGATAGAGCAATTTGCAATATTACTCCCTTTTCAATCACAAACAAATAACATGTATGGATATAATATTCTAATAGAAATGTATGGCAATAATATTCTAAATAGAGATAAAGTTATATTAGAGCTTGTAAGCGTAGGTCTTAATGCGAATCACGAAAACTTATGTCTTATTTAATTTTTGATATACTTATTTATTTTCTAGGTTTACAATTGCGTGATTTCTCCATTTGCATGCATACTTTTCAAGTCATATGACTAACTGTTGACCACAAGATTGGTTGGGTATGATGTATTTAGAGGGTATAAATATTTTTAATTATTTATTTAAAAGCGATAGACATAATATTAAATTTTATAAGATTAAAATATTTTTTAACTCAAATCATTTATAACACATCTCATCTTAATTTAAATATCTCATTACTATTTATAAATCATTTTAATCCATCTTATTTCAATGTACTATCTAAAATTAGGGTAGCCGCATAACTATTTCGTCACGAGGCAAAAGTAGAAAATTGGAAGGATGAAATTAACACGGACTTATGGGATAGATGGAAAGGGTTGGTATCCAAAGTTTGAATCATACCAACACCAACCAATGATTTATATCTTGACCGTTCAAACCATGAATCATAATGAACTTCAAGTAGAGCGGCCCACTGATCAGCAATTGGTATTTACACCCGCATTTCACCTACCTAGTATTACATCTCTCTTAAATTACGTATGCTTGTTGAGTTAAATTCAGCTGAATTAAATTCTTTATAAATAGTAATAAATTGAGTAGTAGAGAAATTTATGCATGATCTATATAAATTGAATTTAAAGTGTATTTAAATGTTAAGATGAATTTAGTACTTTTTATGAAAAATTAAAAAAAATTGTAGATCTCACGTATAAAGATGTTTTAAGTTGAAAAAGTTTGTGGATCCCACGTATAAGAAGGTTTTGAGTTGGGATGAGTTCAGTAATTTTAGAGTTGAGTATTTAAATATTAGAGTCAGCTTAAAGTTAGACTGAACTCAGCTGAGCTCGGGAACCAAATACAGTCTAAGTGTTAAGTTTACAATGTTTTTTTTTTTAATAAAATTAGCTTATAGATTAATGGGTCTTAGTGTGACATATCATATCGACTCTAAAATAGAAGATCCTATAATCATAATTTATAAATTTAAGATGGTAATACATATTGAGTATCTCGTAAAAATAAATATATTTGTCTGTAGAGTATATTTTTCGTGTTTTGATTTTATAGAGACGTCTAAACCATCAAAGTAGCCATGAGGAGTTGGGCCCAGACGAGATCAGGGACTGGTATTATTGATTAAGCTTCATTATTCATCTCAATTACGAGGGCAACTTTAGTTTTAACTTATAAAACTATCTATAAAACACTATTATATGGTTTACTCATAACACTTGCCACATTATTGTGATATCCTTCTTTTCTTCACCATCTTTGAATAATGAGAGAGAGAGAGTAGCAATAAAGCATAGGGTGGCGAGAAGGTTATGGTTTGAGAGTTCTACTATATATATATATATATATATAATATATTTTACGTATTATTTATATATTTTTTTGATGTGATTGACTAAAACAGTTATTTAATATTAAAAAAAGTGATACAGCCAATCATATTAAAAATATATATATATATAAAAATGATTGTATATAAAATCTTGGATAATGCTGGAGCTCCAGTGTATTTTATCATGTGTATTTTTTAATTCTTTTTTTATATATATGTTTTTAATAATTTTAAATATTTTTAAAAAATAAAAAAATTATAATATTATTAAATAATACTTGCTTAATCACGAAGTAAAATATAAAATATTTTTTTATGATTTTTTATTTTACTTCATGATTAAGAAAATATTTTTTTAATAATTTTTTTTTACTTCTTAATTAAGAAAGTGTTTTTAATGATATTCTAAATTTATTTTATTTTTTAAAAAAATATTTAATTAAATTACATAAAAAACAACTTAAAAAAAAACACATGCAATATATCAACAAAATCTTTCATAGTTTCATCATCCCAAAAATATATCAACAAAAAGGAAGTGACATGATTTTGATCACCTGAAAGAGATCTTGGGCACAGGCCATGAGAAGATCGGTTGCAGTCAATTATTTATAGATCAGAGCATATTATACTGACTTGTGATAAGCACACTCCTCAGGCCCTATTAATGTTTGGAGTGGAGGGAACAATAACGATTTTTTTTTTTTTTTTTTTTTTAAGTTCTCGCTCACCTACAAAATGAGGTGCAGTGCAATGATTCATTTACTCACCCAACATTTAAACTCTCTCCCATTAAAAAAAAAAAAAAAAAATGATACTTATAGTTGTGAATGTGCAAACGCTGTGTAGTCGCTTTGAAAAAAATGAATAAATATAAGATCCACATGAAAAGAAATTAATTTTTTAATAGTAGACCCCACTCTTTTTCAAAGCGACTATACGACGTTTGCACATTTCACGACTATATGTAATATTACTCAAAAAAAATATCCTCCATACACCTTGTGTTTTTTAAAAAGAGAGGTGCTACATCTATCGCTCCCAGCTCTCGCTGGGAGTTACTGTTAGTAAAAAAAAAAAAAATTCTTTTATTTTTTTTACATGTATTTTTGAACACTTTTAAATATTTTTAAAAAATAAAAAATATAATATTATTAAAAAACACTTCCTTAATCACTAAGTAAAAAATAAATAAAATAAAAAATCACAGCGGTAGAATAGAGCGGTAGAAATGAGTAGTAAGAATAGTATTTTTCTTTTAAAAAAGGTTTTCTATGTTTTTTTAAAGTATGAAAGTAATAATGGGTGATAAGTTTCACATTGACTATTTCTTAAATAAATTAAACTTTGCTAGTGATTTTTATAATGTTTCAAATTGATTGGTCATTTTTTAAGTATAGTTTAGATACTGAGAATGATTCACTGCTATTCATTATTTTATTATTATTCATTATTATTCAATATTCTATCATTATTTTATTATTATTATTTACAGAATATCTCATAATACTTCACTATCCAAATCCAAATGCAACCTAGAGTTTAAATTTAGAGAAATTTTGTTACATCATTAGAGGTTTGGGAGTATGTGGGTTTGAGGAGTTTTTCTTTTTTGGAGTGGCAATTAACATGTAATTGAGTTTGGTGGGGCCAAGAGACCCTAGAGGGAGGCTATTTGGTCGTGGACTCTCCAACAAAAACATCACGCTTGGAAAGCCATAATTTTAATAAATAAATAAATAAAGCACTCTTCACCGCACTTAACTATCATATGTTTTGGCTTTTAAGATATAATAACCCACTCCAATAAATAGAGCAAAAGCCTAGCTTGCCCCAATATTATATCCTACATATCACCCACTTTCTTAGACTCTTATCCCACTATTCTTTTATATTTATGTTTTTTTATTTTATCAAATGAAAAAGGTGTATTAGAAAGTGTCAAAACTCCCATCTCTCTCTCTCGCTCTCCATATAGGCAAGTCTTGGTTTATCTTGAGATTTCCATCACCAAACACGTGCGATGGGCACGCTTATAATTAAGTTCCATGACTATATCATAACCATGATGATGCTTTTCTTTTTTTTTTTTTCTTTTTTTCCTTAGCAGATGCCACAATGATCAAACTAAGGATTTTTTTTTTAATTCTTTTTTGTTTTCTTCCTTTTATTGTCTATAAATCAATTTACATATACAACACTTTTTACAACTCGATTTTAATAAAACACAGTAGTTATGTAACAAGACTTCAGAATTTTATACGAAGTGGCAGTATCACGTGCGTGCATGCAGTGGCGAAACCAGAAAATATTTTTTAGGAGGCCAATTTTTCTAGAATATGATACGTCTATATAAAAATAAAAAGTGACAAATCTTAATCTTAATTTCATGAAGAAACATAAAAATGTAACTATATATAAAAAGCAGATCTCGATAATTTGCTATATACATGCAGAGATATAATTCTAAAGATACAACTTAACAACTGTTTCAAATTTCTAAAGATAATGTTTCATGGATATATATATATTCATCCATTATTACTTTTGTAATAAAATATTTAGAATTTATTTTCTTCATAAAAACTATCAAGTGATCTTTTAGAGGCTTATATTTCATTCTAGTATATAAGCTAATTTATCAAGTTTAATGTAAAATTTAGATATTAATTTGGTGTCACAATAAGCATATAATTAATATTACAATTGAAATCTTAAATGAATATTTTCTTGCTTGATGAAGTCTAGGAGATAAAATTTCTCAATTATTTTTCCTATAGATCAAATAATTTTCTTGAATTTATTTCACTTTGGCTTTCATATTAAAAAGCCTAATATTGTATAATAAAAGACTTTAGGATACAAATTAATAAGTTTATTATTTATCATAAACCTAACGTTAATTTAATTTTGGAGGGACCGTATCATAGAAAATAGATAATACATAAAGATTATACAAAAATTTGGGGCTATAAGAATAAAAATTGGAAAAGGCATTTATGTGTATATAGAAATTTAAAAAAATCTTAGAGAGCATATGGGAATTATAAATTTTTTTTTAATGCAATTTTCTTATATATAAATTTATGAAAAATATTTAGGAGGAATTCCCTCCCCCCTCCCCATCTATCAATGTGGTTCCGCCACTAGGTGCATGATTGGTTAATATTTTTTTTATTTTTTTTATAAAACAAACTGCATTCATTAATAAAGGATATTACAACTTTGACCTGAAACATTTATTACAAGTTAAATACAACATTAATGGCTCTCTAATATGCAATTGTGAATGACATGGTCTAGTCCATGCTACAAACCTCTCTCAGACCACCTGAGAGACAGCACAACTCTGTCCAAGATAGAGTTAACAAATCTCATACTCTGTCTAAAATAAAGTAGATGACACACTCTATGAACAGAAGTTCAAGAGACGATGTGTTTTTTTTTTCTAAAACAAAAGATGTGACATAAATTAAAGATACATAAGAAAAAACGAATTACATCTTGAAAAAATATAGATCCACATTTTCAACATTGCAGGAAAAAATTACAAAGAAAGTGATTGGTTGGTTGTAAAATATTTGTATGAATCTCTTTATTTTTGCTGTTATTATTTAAGTTTTTGAAACAAATTATACATATTTTTATCATGAATCTTACCTTGCACGAGACAAATTAAGCAATGGCTAGAACTAGAAGCAAGTAGATGAAGTGATGGAAGTCCTAGCCCAAGATCGGTTGGTGACTTTTGTGCACATTCGTGTCCCCTCGATGGCAAGAAAACACGAACCTTCGCATCATGATATCTTATAGATGTGATGCCAATCGAGTAGAAAAAAGAAAAGAAAAAATTCTTATATAGATGTGATGTTGAATGTGATTAACCACCCACTAATTAATTTCTAGTTTCTTTTATTTATTTAATTATTTTCCCTTCCCTTCCCTTCTCATCGTGATTGAAGCATTGAAATATGGTTGCTTTTTTAACAGAATAATGTGGTTTTTGACGCGATGCAGGAAGCTTAGGAGCTGGTGTTAATCATTAATTTTAGCCAATATATTTTAATGAATATGAACGCATGAGTACCCTTTGATCGTTTGGTAGCAAGTCAAACTCAACAATATTGTTGATAAAGTCACCTCTATATGCAGCTCGTTTAAAGAAAAAACCAATTGTATTGGACATTTCAAACAATTTTGATGTATTTCTTGTGGTTGTTCACTTGTTTGTATGGTTGGAAATTCAAAAGATCACACCTCTTGTGACACTTTATCCTGTCAAGTTAAAAGGAAAAAAAAAATTTATAAGTTTATTTATTATTATATTCAATACGCGCTATAAGAAAACTGTTTATTCGTGACCGGTCAGTTATTTATAATAAAAATAATTATTTTTTTATCAAAATGAATTTATTTTTATCGCAAATAATCGTTATCGTCGCAAATAATTAATCATAAATATTTATTTTCTTTGTAATTTATTAATTAATTAATTAATGGTATGTACTTACAATATAAAAACCTTTCAGGTCAAATCATATAAAATAAATTAAAATTTTAAATTTTATCACGACCACGACGAATCTTACAGTTAGTGATTAGTGATGTGCTAGCCACCAACTTAATTTTAGGGACGATCATGATTCATGCTTCCACATTAATTAATATTCCATTTTAAAAGCATTAAAAAGAGGGTCAGGGATGGGGTTTTTATTTTTTGTTCAACGTTTAATAATATTCTATTATAAAGCATTAAAAAGATCAGAGACGGTTAACCGTTCCTAACAGACCGATCGAGGCCTTGCCTTTTTATTATGGAAAATTTTATATACTACACTATCATCTTTATATCATCTTATTATATAGAACTTTTCATAATAATAATAGAGTAATACTATACTCTATACTCATTCTATTTTCATCCTATTATGTAAAATATGACACATTTATCACTATTAGATAATCTTTTATTGAATGATTTTTTATCATCTAATGATGATAAATATGTCACATCTTACATAATATGATGAAAATTAGATAAGAGTATGGAGAATAGCATTACTCTATTATTATTATGGAAGTTGAATTGTGACTATCTTTAATTGTTATTATTAGGAAAATTATAGTATGCCCCTCATTTTGCTCATTCATTTTGATTGCTCGTATATTTAATTTTTTTTCTTAATAATTATATAAGTAATTTTTAGTGTATTGATTTTTTTTCTTTTTTAAAAATATTTTAAAAATGTGAAAAAAGTGAGACCCGCCTAACTGTCACTGCTGGACGACACCCTAGTAGTACTCTTATTATTATTCTTTTAACTTTCATTAATGATAAGTCAAGATGATCCACCAGAAACTGTGATGTAATTATCAAGTGGACTCAAAAGATGAACCGCGCTATTCCCCTTTAGAACTTTAGTGCATTTTTATCATTATTGGGTTTCATACGGTATATTAATAATCCTGAGAACGTATAAGAAATGTTATATACGAGGGAGATGCTCAAGTGATTGTTAAAGCTGTCAACTGTGATATAGAAAGCTGGAGCTGATATGGCTAAGTCATTGAAGACATCAAATCTTTACCCTCGGAGCCGAACTGATTGTAGATTGTTTTTACCCCTAGAGCTGAGAATTGTATAGCCCATCAGCTGTTTGGATTGAAGATGTTCCTGAAGTTGTTTCAGGGTTGGTTTCAAATGACAAACTTTATATTTGATTGCTATTACCAATAATACTACTGGTTTCCTTTAAAAAAAAATAAGAGTAATGTTATATATAGTCGTAAAGTGCATAAGCAGTAAGCACCGTACAGTCACTTTGAAAAAGAGTATAGTCCATTATTAAAAAATTAATTTTTTTCATGTAGATCATGTATTTATTCACTTTTTTCAAAGTGATTATGCGGCGCTTGTACACTCATGACTACATTATCATTTCTAAAAAAATAATCCTAAGAATGAGAGTTGTATTGTATCTAGTATTATTTTTAAAGATAGTGAATATTTTTTAAAATACTCTTTTACAAAAGAAAAATGTACTAGGGATACTCCGTATATGCTGAGTCGTAGAATAGCAGTTTCTGAATGAAATACAGTAATGAACAAGCTGGTTATACCACATGGATGGTGTATGATGTAGAGAATTATGCCATGGTAATGAACAAGTTTCTAAATCAAATTATGTAACGTGTATAGTGTGTGATATAGATATTTTAAAATAGAGTTATTCATTACAAAAATAAACTCATAAATCAATATAGCTTGATATGGTATATCAAATTGAAACTCTTTTTATTATAAAGTTAATATAACATATCACATCTAGCAACATCAATTTATCAATTTTAATTTATAAGATGTCTTTGTGAACTCAATAATTTTCAATTGTACCTTCTTTTTTTTAAAACAATATAGGTTTTATATTAAGAAAAACAAAAGGAAGATTTCACTAGTCATTATAAGATGGAAAATGCTTGGGTGGCCCCCTACGATGCCCCCAACGTGCCATGTGGCACCCACGTAAGTCATTATTAAAAAATAAAAATACAAAATCATCCAAGAGGTTCTAGAATTTTTCATTCTTGTCCTCTTATCCTCCTTACTCTCTGTCTGGTGAGAAATTTAAGAAATAAAAAGCTCTCCCTCTAAAACAACTTATCTTTAATTTCCTTTTAGCTGAATATGTGATATTCAGATATTATTATTATTATTTTTAATAATGGTTGACATGACCGCCACATGGCAAGGCCACAACAGGGACAAATGCATGGGCACCATGGCAACGTCCTTACAAGATTATCCTAAAATACAAACACATAATATTGTTATTATCTTATCATAACAATTTGATAGCACCTAAGAAATTTAATAATATGAGATACGAGATCACCTTATTTATATCAAGAAATAAATTCATGATTTATCAACTAAAGCCTAGTAGCCGAAATGTCAAAGTAAATAACATGATTGGTATAATTTTCAGTCTTTAAAATGGAAGTTTGGAGTTGGAATACTCCCTTAAAAAAAATAAAAAAATAAAAACGGCTAGTAGCCGAAATAATGAAATGAAAAAAAAAAAAGGCATGCTAGAAAGGAAAGGGTTAATCGGATAATTAAAAAATAAAATAAATTCTTGATAAGGAAAGAAAATCATAATCCCGACCACCAAATCTTCCTGTACAGTGAATAAGGACAGGCAGACTTTATGGGAGAAAAAGGTCTCTCACACTTCACGCCTCTGCTGCTCGCTCGCCTTTTCAAATTAGATAGACATGGAGCGGTGTGGCACGAGAATGGCTGATAAGACAATATAATTAAAAAATACTTCTTTAATACTATCTGATGAACGAAATTGTTCCCAACCACCCACAGCCACACCGTCAAGCAAAAGAGCATTGGCTCTATCGGCTAGAGTCGCTATAAGTTATTGGTTCATATCACTAGTAGTGTGCTATTTAAAATCAAATTTTAGTTACAAAAATAATTAAAGTGTAATAATGGGTCGGCTAAATATACAGTAATTTTAACTTTAGATAAATTGATTGGCTAAATTTGTTAAGCCAAATGATGCTGACCAAATATTACTTTTGATTAAAATATTCTCTTCCCACTGCTTCTCTCTCCCGCGCAAGTAGAAAAAATTCATAAACTTAACACAGCTCCCTTCCTTTCCAGCATAGTTTACAGTGTAGCTTGAACAAAACCCACCATTGCAAAAACGAAGGCCATCGACTCAGACCATCACAACACATCATCTTCAATCTACTTTTTCTAGGTAATTAAGAAAAAAGTTCAGAATGAGCTTGTGATAATTTCTTGCGATTTAATTTCAGTTTCTATTTTTTTTTCTTTGCTTGTTTTGTGAACTACTTGATATTTTTTAATTTATTTTTATTCATTTTGCTTAAAGTAGTATAAAAACATCTAGCTAATGAAATTCAAATTATAATTAGAATTAAAATAAATGAAAAGTTCAAAATCAATATTTTAATAGAATAGTGAAAGATTTGTTGAGCATGTTATTTGATGTTGTTGAAAAGTAACTAGCTAAATTTGTAAAAATAGATTTCTTAGTCAAATTTTAGTTAAAGTTTGTTGAGCCCACTACTAGTGGTCTATTGTACTTGAAACTTTTTTTTTATTATTTTATATGAAATTTAATTGGATACTACTATGCGGTTCAGTGTTTACCGTAAACATTTGTAAAAAAAAAATACAAATTCATTAATAATTATTTCTCTAATCATTAAAAAAATAAAAATTAAAAATAAAATATTCGAGTGGTTAAACTGAGATGACAAACCTAGGAGTATAATTTTCCAATTTAATTTACACAAAAAGAAAGAACATAGATTTTTCAAATATTTATTAAAATTTTAATATCCGTGCAGTCGCTTTAAAAAAAAATATAGTCCACTATTAAAAAATTCATTTTTTTTATGTAGATCTCATATTTATTCACTTTTTTTTAAAGTGATTACACGACACTTACACACTAATGACGGCAAATATAATTTCTCATCAAATTTACCACGTATCAGCATCCTCCACTCCTTGCATGTGGTCATCCGTGAGGCGAGTGGCTATAAGTATAGCCACTACAGCCGCTCATAGTTTGAGATACTTGTACGAGCATCCTCATTGGCTTGATCAAATGCATCTTTAAAATTTAGCCAATATCACACTTTTTTACATTTGCCTATTCTATTTAAATTCAATCATCACATTGGATTAGCCATTCACTCTCTATATAATAATAAAATATTTTTAAATTAATAATTTTTTATTTAATTTATTTGTATCACATTTTATAATTCTACCAATTTAATATTAATAATAATTATATTCTAATTAAATTAATATTAAAAAAATCATATTTTCAAAAGTCATTTAATGCTAATAACAAAAAATATTTGATTAAACTCATCTAATATTCTATCTAAATTTCTTAATTACAAACCAATTAGTATCTTAATGTTTGGTGAATCAATTATGGTTCTCTATCTTTGGCCAACCATTGTAGCAGAAGTCCATCTTATTTTAGATTTGGTCAATTCAATGTGGGGTGTTTTTTACATCAATTATATAAATTTTAGTTAACTTTCCTATTTAGCCAAGCCAATATGAATGCTCTAAGGTGGCTCAACCATATCGCAAACAAATCATTGATCAACCAACCGCACAAATATAGGTGTATTTATGTAGACTACAAAGTTAACATTAAACCCTCATTTTAAGTAATAAATATTAAATATAATTAAAAAACATAAAGAAATATCATATTAAAAAATGTTTATGGAATTTAATATAAAAATAAATTAATTGGCCCGGTTTGGATTCAAGAATCATTTTATCATTACAACTTTTTAAATTCTTACATAAAATATAATAAAAATTTAACTTTTTCAAATACTAAAATAATAATAATATTAAAAAATAATATTCTGACAATATTTTATATAATTTATTACACTGCTAACTTTCATTCAATTCCGCCTAAGAGCACTGGCATCGGATTATCCAAACGCCAATAAAATGTAAAATTTGACTCAATTTACATAAAATTACATACATTGGATTATCTAAATGCAAAAATATATGACTTTGAGCTACTAAATATATCATACTCGGCGGTCATATATGCAAGACTATTGTACAAAGACCAAATCTTATTTTAATTCAATAAAACTCAATGCCGGTTTCTTTTCCCCGAAATTCTTTTTCCCAAGGACCCAAACCAAGCTTCCTTCTTCTCTCCTCTTCACCATTTTCGTTCCTGTCCAGAAACCCCATTTCACAAAATCCTCCCGGTATACTTTGTCTGATTACTAATTAAGCAGGAGGAAGCGGTGAAAACAACACAATCCCCTCTGCGACGAGAACACAGGAAATACTACTGTGGAAATGGAAGCAGCAACAGCAGGAGGAGGAGGAGGGGGAAGTACGCTGTCAGAGATATACCAGAACGCCTTGAGTACTCGAGCGGTAACATTGGGATGGACTCTCCGGAGCTCTCATCCTCAATCACCAAGGACATTACCCACATCCAATCCCTCTACGTCGAGATGGACCACCTCAGCCGCTCCTTGCTCTCCAAGTCACACCGCGACCTCTGGAAATTGTGAAATTTATCTCTTTCTCCAATGAATCCTTGGGGACGGAGACTCACTAATTATTCTCGTTAGGGTTTGAATTTTGTTTGTTATATTTCTTGGCCTTGTTCATAATCCCATCAATTTAGGAATCGATTCATTTTAATACTCTGCGAAAGGCCATTCCAATTCATAATACCGTGGGAAAGGCCCTCGAAATTAATAAAACAAAAAATATATATATAATTTTTTATTATTATTATTTTAACTAATAGATGAATAATTCAATGTAAAAATAAATTTGGAATGAAATAACCAAATGCAAAATTATATCCTATTATACAAATTTTATATTTACACTTACATAATACAATGTTAATACTCTAAAAGAAAAAAGTTCGTTTTGCGCATGGATGGAGAGATGGGTCTTCCTTCCGAAGTAGCAGTAGCGGTGTACCGCGACAGGCGTGATTGATGGATTATAAGCCAACTTTGTCCTCTCCAATCATGCCGTCCATTCCAAACTATCAAAAGACACATGATATCCCTCCCGACACAGACTGAGACAGTCCACAAAGCAAGTTAAATGCCATATAACGGACAGTACGAGACTTCGGGCCTAAAAAGACGATAGGCCCGATTCACTACAAAATGGGCCCGAATAAAATACCCTTTGAATCAATAGGATAGGAATGGAACGAGAGTAACAGCAGCAACCCCTGCCATTAATTTGAAATTGCCTTCGCCTTCGACTGACATGTTTTCCCGACCTGTCTATTTACATCATCTTCAGCGTTCTACTGCACAGTTTACCAACCTTATATCAATATAATTTTAAAAGCATACATAAAGGATTGCTTTTCTCATATATATATATATATATATATATATATATGATACTTGTAGTCGTGAGTGTGCAAGTGTCATGCAGTCGTTTTGAAAAAAATAAATAAATATAGGATCCATATGAAAAGAAATTAATTTTTTAATAGTAGACTTCACTCTTTTTCAAAGCGATGGCACTTGCGCACTCCACGACTGTATATAACATTACTCATATATATATATATATATTGTTCACCACAGTCATAAAATGGTACGGCAAATGAGCTGTTATGATTCACCAAACCGTAGGGCCATGCCCATAAAAGCACTGTTACATTGTGTCTATACATCGTTGTTTGTCACATAGGTTGTTAGCTACCTTAATCCATTTCCTGAAACTGTATTCAAACGAGGTTTCCTTGATTTTTGGACTTTTTTTATTATTTGTATCTGTAAGTGTCCAATTTTATTATCCGGTATTACTTCCCTAATAAGAGTTGAGGAAAGGGGGTTTCGAACTCCAGACCTCCATTTTGAAGGTTGGGTGTTATGCCAATTAGGTTACAGACCTTTGTGTCCAATTTTATTACCCGGTATTACTTCCCTAATAAGAGTTGAGGAAAGGGGGTTTCGAACTTCAGACCTCCATTTTGAAGGTTGGGTGTTATGCCAATCAGGTCACAGACCTTTGACCATCTTGAACTTCTTTAAATGTAGAATGTCCCATCACATATAGTTAATATTCAATTTAGTTTGTATATACATGCTTATTTATCACCCCTATATTTCTCTTGAAGTCCTTTTGGATTCCATACCCATCACACATATTTCCATTCATTAAAACTAAATGCAAAACAGCTAATGCCAAAACCTTGTAATAAACCAGTACAGAGAACTGGGGTGGACAAAAACAATCAGCCTAGTGAATAAGCAATTGAATATCAACATCTTCGTGCAGTTTTGGTAGAATAATGGAGGAGGAGAGAAAAAGTTTTTACTTTTTGGTACCTAATAGTTGGACAGAGCTGAGTTGGTTAAGTACAGAAAAATTTATAAAAATCCATAGCCAATAACATGCTGTTGGCCACTGTTTCATGGATGATTTGTGTTTGATCTTTTTCTGAAGCAGTATCTTTTACATGTTCTAACTGACATTCTGAACTTGGAATTCATGGCATGGGCTATTTTACAGTTTCAAGACTCTTGTCTTTCTGTTTCCATTTATTTGTCTGTCTTCTGTACTATTTACTGTGATGCTCTCCACTGATCAGTGATTTTGAAGGCTTGTTTAGATAAAAAAAAAATATAAAGAAATGATAGTTACAATAGTAAATGCATAAGTGCCGTGTAATCATTTTGAAAAAAATGAATAAATATTAGACTTACATGAAAATAAATTAATTTTTTAACTATGGACTCCACTCTTTTTCAAAACGACTGTACATCGTTTAGACATTCCACGACGGTACGTAACATTACTCTAAAATATAATATGCAGATTTGGCCATACTTAGTTGTTAACTAATGTCAGTTTTTATGGCATCATTGCTCGTATACCCATTAATCGAGGATGAGTAACATGAATACCCTGTTGGACCACACCATTTATAGTACATATTTCAAATGATTCTTTGGATGAGATTATAGTTTGGATATGCTATATTATCAACAACATTAAATTCCATGTTGAAAACCTAAATAGAGTGAATTTTATGGGGAAAAAAAATAGAAAGAAAAAACTTGACAATAATTAATGCATTTCTCATAATTAAATATAAATTCTCTGCTAGCAGTTATGGCAAGATTGGCTGTTTAATATTAATTATGGCCTCTGGAATATGCCTCTAATAGCCAGATGATGATAAGGAGACACTAGGCACCCAACCCATGAATTACTTCCTTTTGTATTCTCAAAAAAAGAAAAGAAAAAAAAAATGACTTCCTTTTGTTTTATCCAGCTTGTCAGTCAGACATTGACTGCTTCACATGCAGACTGGAGTTAATACGCTTTTACTACTCAAATTAATACGTTAAATTCTTGATATGCACTGCTATTGGTACTCTTTTTTTTAATACTTCTTATCCCATCTTTTAAGAGATCACGAAAACATGTCTGAAAGTGGGTCAGGGTCGTTCGTACTTTGGGCGTGGAATGCCCTCTTATTTCTTTCGTCTTTGGAATAAACAGATCGGTGCTATGCAACTCATGAAAGAATATTAGTGAATAATGATAGACCCATATTTGTTAGGTTGAACTGTTGCTTATCTTTTTCAAGAAGAAATGTTGCTAATCACCTTGTCCTATGAGATCAATTAGAGGGTGTAGAACCAACCAACAATGCCCCTTTGCCTGAATCTGAGATTGTTTTAATTGCTTAACTAGATCAGATAGACCTGACTTTTAAAAGATAAGTATACATATCAACTTAATTCTAAGACATGGGTCGTTTGGATATAGAAACCATCTCAACTCATTTCATCATTATAACTTTCTCAAATTTTTACACAAAATATAATAAATAATTCAACTTTTTCAAATCTCAAAACAATAATAATATTAAACAATAATATTTTAATAATATTTTATTCGACTCATCTAAAATCATTTCATCTCATCCAAACATTACTTGAACAAGATTTTCGAACACTATGAATCTCACATGAATATTAACGATTTCCTTTATCTATCTTTGAGTTGAATCATCCAATTTGAGTCATTTTGCCTCGCCCACATTGAACAAGATAAACAAAGCACCCTAAACCAAAGCTCTCTTCAATTTCAATACTTCAAAGGGTAATTAGGAATCAGACACGGTCAAACAAAGAGCTGCTGACTGAATAAAGAAAATGATCAATTCGGTGACCCTGGTTGGTAAACAGTAAACTATTCATAGAATAACAAATAATCAACAACACAAGAACATGTAAATTAAACAATTCTCTCAAACAAATATATCTCAGGATCTTTACTTTCTTTGAAAAAAAAATATTTTTTCTTTTTCTAATAAATGAAAACTCCAAATCTACTCAAACATGACGAGTATTATGTTTTGGTCCTCTCCCTCTCATTCTCTCTTGCTCGTCTCTAGCCGTTAAGAGGTCTAATAATTAACAGCTGGTGACTGTTCTTCATGCTAAGGGCATGAAATATACTGATTCGTTCCTCATCCTCCATCCTCTATCCATGACTCAACTTATTCAAGCCCTCTTATAACACAAGCACTTCTTCCACTGGCCTTTTTCTTTCCAATCCCTCTCTTTATCTGTATTCTTTTTTGGTATCTTTGAACGGGCACCTTCATAAACAAACCAAAGTTCCAAAGTAATGACAATCCCATTCTCATGACTTCATAACTCCACTTCAAAGGTTCTGTTTAGCTTCCTCCTTTTAGCATCTGGGCTATTGTGTGAAGAATTTGCACATGAACCAACTGCAACCTCATCACTTTTATAGCTCAAGCGTGCAGCATCCAACACCCCACTTGGGCTATGGGGTACAGAGAGGATAGAAGTAGTCGTGTCCTCAACAGATCCATCAATTAATGAGAAATCACGAATCATCTTAACACACTCGAGCACTTTCTCCTGCAACAACCATAATTAGGTGGGGAATCAACATCAATTATTGTCTCAGTTAAATGAAATTTGCAAGAAATGAGTTAAGAATATAGTAAGAGCAAAAGGGAAATCATCATATGAATATCCCATTTTGGTTCGTGGACCCCCCCGACTATATACCTTCTCTACATGTTGACTGAGAAGAGAAGTTGCTGCCTCATTGTCTACTGTTTGGATTTCTTCTGCAAGAGCTATTGCCACTGCTGCTGCAACCTCTGAAGGCCTGTACTCCACGAAATCAATCCCTGCATTGAATTCCCACCCACCAAAACATTAAAACCCTCTTCTCATTTTTGTCTGTCATAATTGTTGCCATATAAGCCAAGCTTTTTTTTTTTGATAAGTATATAAGCAAAGTTATAGCTCCACATTCCATCTGTCACCTTTTATTGTGCTTAATATGAGTTCGATTGATCTCGAGATTGATGTTTGAAGTTGGGTTTGGTGGCCATTGATCTTGCAAAGGAAGTAGTCTATGAATGAGAAAGGGGTAACCGCTTGCATTCTCCACCTCAAGGTACTCAAAACCAGAAGTTCCATCCTTTGAATTGTTCTAGCTTCGAACACAAATTTTGCTTCGCCCACCTGTTAAGAGGATTATGATCCTTTGGACACATACGAATGAAAAGAAAACCTGAAGAGCTTGCCAAGATGTTAATTGAGATTTGAGTTTAACCTGCAAGTCTAGAGCTAGAGGAACGTCGGTCTCCTCCACTTTGGCTGCAAGAGATATACATGCCACGGCCAACAATTGCACTGTCCAAGGTTTGCTCTGCTGCAATATGCAGGAAGAGTTTAGAACATGCTGTATGCGAGATTGGTACCAAAAGAATAGCCTGTTCATTTCTCAACTTACAGGAAATTCATAAGCAGAAAGGAAACGATCCAAGTAGTTTATGGATAAATATGCACACAGAGGTCCAAAACCGAAATGGGCATGAACCTGTAACAGCAGTATATAACCATTAGCCTTGATCCTCAACAAACAGGAAACAAAAGAATCAAACAGTTCTCCTTTCCCGGCGGGTTTGCTAAAGAAGGGGAGGGAAGGAAAGCAAAACAAAGTATTCAAGAGAAACTCATATATACGACAAACAGGGATGCACAGATACAACTCTAGCTTTTGTAGGGCTATTTGGATGATGTCCAAGGCCAAATAACCAAAAACTTAATCAAAATACCACAGACTTACGAATAAAATATTAAAATCACCACAAATTACAAACACAATAAAAGGAAAATTTATATTGTAAAGACGGCAATTTCTCTGCGTATACCCAGTTCCCACCACATCTTATCAACGAAAAAGCAAAAGATAGAGGTAATAATGAGGAAACAGTATACCCATATCAGAATATCATGGACGTATAATCCATTCATTTCACGCAAGCAAAAAGAGATCGAACCGCGAACACAAGAGACCCATTATAACGAGCCATCAACTTACCTTAAAAATCCAATCAACGGTCCGTCTTCTGGCCCCCAAGTCCAAATCCCCGCTTCGAAGCCTCTTCAAGTAATCGGCAGCAGGCAAATGCTGGCATTCCTTTTCAAGCATCGAAGCCAAATACTCATCACTCTGCAGCGGCAATCCATCGCGATCAACAAAGCCCCGGTCTTGATTATGGTTTCGATTATTCCGATGGCGCCACGTGGCCTCACACTCCTCCGCGGCACCATAATCGTTATCATCGAAAAAACTGTTGTCTTCCGAACAAAGAAGGCTTGAAACTGCAGAGTCAAAACTGGGTGCCATTTTCAAGGCCTAAAAACACTCTCTCTCTTTCTCTAAACAAAGAGTTCCATCAAACGAGAAATGGAAGCAAAAACTTGGGTTTTGAGTACAGATGGATTTCAGTCTTCAGATATCGTAGATGCAGAAGTAGAGGTTTTTCGTCAAAGAATTTTGGAAAAACGGTGAACGCTAGAAAAAGAGCGAGTTGTGCGAGGAAAATATGCAGAAAATACTATGAAGCGAAGCAGCCCTCCTCTCTCTCTCTCTCTCTCTCTCTATCTCGCCCCCTATCTCTTCCTCTCAAAGTTGGGCTGAAAAGACTACAGCTTGAGAGGCGCTTATGAAGGAAATGCGTGCCTCTTTTTAGAATGGAGAGAAAGAGAGAGGGAGGGAAGAAGAGGGATGAGAATCAGAAGGATTTGGCGTGAAAAATATACACATCGATAAGGTCAAAAAGGGAGAGAGAGAGAGAGGGCTGTGTGTCTTGTCTGGAAACTGGAAAGTGAGATGTCCTTACTCCTTAGGCCACCAATGAAATCCCACGATAAGAAAGTCGATTCAAATTCTCTTTCTTCAGTCACTATGCTGTGCTTTTAAATCCCATGCATTAAGCTATGTGAATCTATTGATTAAATATGAATACAATACATATATATATATATAAATCATTTGTATCCTTAATTTAGCGTTGGACTTTATAGCTTAAAAATGTATGGATGATATCCTTTTAACATATCTCGTCCTACTGATTTATCCTTTTTTGTCATAAATTGACTTTCGTATCATATGCCTCACTTTTCTTCACACTTGAAATTCTAATATCCAATTTTAGGATATCAATATACTAAATTAGTCTCTCTTTTTTTCCTAAGCAATGAGACAAGGAATTTGAACCCGGATTCTCTCAGTGAAAAATCTTGGGTCAAATGTCACCCAACTTCAAATAATTTTAATTTTAATTCTTCGCATTTCTATCTTCGATCTAAAGTATTACAAATGTACGACTAAAAGATAAATAACATAATTATTTTGGTCAAAATCATGAGAAAGCGTTTGGACGTTGAACTGAATTGAGTTGAATTGAGATGATAAAATATTGTTAGAATATTATTGTTTATTATTATTATTATTATTTTGAGATTTGAAAAAATTGAATTGTTTATTATATTTTGTATTGGGATTTGAAAAAGTTGTAATGATGAATTAATATGAGTTGAGAAGAGTTGAGGTTTCAAACGAAGCCTAAAGTCGGAAGAACGTAGCTGCGAGTCAAGGGATGCCTTTGAGTCTATGTCATGGTTACATATGAATCAAAAGAAATATACAACAAACTCATAACATGTGCTACTGATATGTTGAGGAATAATCTCATATTATTTGTGGATAAAGTTTTGGGCATGTTTATAAAGAATAGACAATTCTCTCTTGTTGAAACGGTTTTATGATATGAGTTAGGTCTATAAATTTTTCATGGTATCAGAGCCTGCCACAGAATAAATGGGATCCCACACTACTTACCCCGTGACAATGACCAGAAAAAAATACTGGCCTACACGTGAGGGAGGGTGTTGACTGGTGAGGAATAATCTTACATTGTCTGTGAACAGGATCTTGGACATGTTTATAATAAATGAACAATTCTATCTTGTTGAACCGGTTTTATGAGATGAGTTAGACCCATAAATTTTTTCACGATATTACACTCTCATTCGAGACTTTATTTTTCTAAAGCAATTGCTTTCAATCTTCATACCTCTCATATGCTAAGTACTTAATCATAAGAGGAATCCCTAATTGGAAAGCTATTGGAATCATGTCCTCTCGTCGTCTTGTAAAACTACGAGATCAATCGAGTCATCAGCTTCCAATATCAAGATGTTGTCGCATCATGAAATATCCCAAGTATTAAACCTAATGATATGGTGAATTTCTTATACCAATGATATAAGCTCTCCATGAGATGGACACACCAACCACTTAAAAAGAAAGAAATAAGAGATAGACTCAGCATGAACATCCATAGACAGATATAGCTATGAATAAATTATGTTACAATGTGGACATTAGAAGAGATAAGAGTGAGTCCAACCGGTCGTATTCTTGTGTTAAAGAAATATTTTTGGTCAAGTCTGGTTGTGATCAAGAGCCACAAAGGCATAAACCCAAAATATATATTCTGCTCCTCATGACTTAATTCAACTTTTAGTTTGTGTTGCTACATACCTGTCAGTTTTTTCATTCTTTGTTTTCTTTTTCAATACCACAGCCTTCATGTGACACAATACTTCTTGTTGAGGAATAATTTTACATTGTCTGTGGATAAGATCTTGTTCATGTTTATAAAGAATGAGCAATCTTCTCTTAGAGAACAAGTTTTATGAGATGAGTTGGCTCATGAATTTCTTTATGGTATCAAAGTCTGCCAAAGGACAAATGGTGTTTCACACTATTTACCTCGTGACAAAGACAAAAAAAAAAATACTGGCCTGCACATGAGGGAGAGTGTTGAGGAACAATCCTCACATTGCCTGTGGACAAGGTCTTGTACATGCTTATAAGGAATGAGCAATCCTCTCTTGTTGAACCGGTTTTATGAGATGAGTTAGGCCCATTAATTTATTCACTTCTTTGATCCACTCTTTCTCAACATATAAATACATATATATAGACATAGAGTACTGAAGGAAAGGAATATTAGTTCCCAACATTGTATGAAACTTTGTGCCCAAGTTGCTAGGTTACTATGAAATGTATTCTACTTGCAAGTGGGTGCTAATATCGCAGAATTTGATTTGCCCAAATCAAATCTTATCACGTAAGTGTTGTACTAGTTTTAGAAGTATAATTCTTTTAATACTAATTCTTAGTAGACAGTTGGATCGACTCTCACTGTATATTTCCATCTAATACAGTGAAGTTTACCAACTAAATTGTCGTTAACTAACCATACTTACTAAAGAAAATGATCTGGCTTTGAATATATATATATATATATATATATATATATATATAAAGGCATAATTAAAGCTTGTATTGTATTTAGTGAACCAAGCAGCACATCAAACTTGGACCTGCATGTGTCATTTTCAGTGACCGGCAAAGCTAGAACTCAATGATGAAAGGAGGAAATCTTGTCCAAATCAGCCAAAAATCTAGTTGGAGAAAATTAAAGGATTGTCTCTACACAGGCCAAGGAATTCCAAAAGATTATATGTACTTTAGCTGCTTTTTCAACTTTTAGGAGCGTTCTCTTCTCGGCTGTGAAAAATGTGGGATCACATGCTTTCTCTAACATTCAGCAACGACTGCTTGATTAGGAAGGTGGGATTAATTACTAATTAAGGAGATAATCACGTGGTTTAGTAAGAAGTAAAGCAGTGGTAATTTGAGATTAAGAGGTTACTGAGATCAGGAGTCTCAGCTGGTTCTGATAAATCTAAGACATTTTCTTTCAAGTTGACTGGAGGATTCATTAATTATCTTTTTACACCTTGGTTACCGTTTCTCATGTCTTTTGTTCTTCTTTCTTTTGTGGAGGTGGGGGAGAGCTGAATCATGGAAACTTCAAAAGAAGATGGCAAGTTTTGGGATTGAAACACATTCTCTCTCAGTTGGTCCAATTTGTTGAGGTTCAAATGTTCAATATCCTTCTCCAGATGCCCCTCGACTAGGTGTTTTCTCAAATTGACTAATTATTTGCAGTTTTGAAGTTCCCTCTTTCCACCCCCCTCCTCCTCTTTGTGTGTGCAAGAATAATTCAATGTGACCAGCACTATTGACACCTCCTAGATCGTTCAATGATTGTAATTTGCACCTCATGCTCTCATAGATTTGTAGGGTCGTACAAAGTTCTGTTTTTTCTCTTCACTAGTAACACTTTACTCTTAGAGTTTTGCATTTTTAGTTACACTGGTTGATATGACACGCTTTAAATAAGAAAATTATTCTCATATGTTACTATTCACCACCTCACATCCTATGAAAAACACTCTCATATTCTATGAAAAACACTCCGACACTATGAAAAAACTATATGTGTGGGATGTGAGAGTGAATAGTAGTTGATGCATAGTAAATCCCTTTAAATAATACTAAGTCAATTTAAACGAAAACTCGAGTTAGAGATGGCAAAATTCAAGAAGAACAACAATATTTTTTTTAAAAAAAAGTTGGAATATTGCAAGAGTTTAGAGCATAGGAATTTGTAGGCCGTACATCAAAAAAAAAAAATTTGAGCACATGGGTGATTTATAATGACCATAATTACTGATATCTAGGGTAAACTTAGACTGAATTGGACCACAGACAAAGGTAACTACATTTAACTTAGGATGCTTGTTCTTGGATTCACTGGGAGGTGCTAAAAAAATGGGATTTCTAAAGAGACTTTTGTGACACAAATTTCAAACTCCTCCTCTCCCTCCTTTATATTTTTTTTTTCCTGCATTCTTTGAAATGCTCTTTTCTCTACACTCTTTGGAATCCACCCTTTTTGATCTGCTTTTGCCGTTTCACCCTCAAAAGTTTGCTCGCAGCTAGGGACAGTACCAAAGCGACCAAGAACTTTGCTCATATCATATGGTTCATGTCAGTCTCTGCAAATTTCAAAGACCATATTCCCTTCTACCATTATTTTAAGCAGACTGAGAAACACGAGTGAGCTGGTCCCTCCTCCTTCCTCCCTCAGACTTTTTCCTCATTTTCTAACTCTAAAAGAGAGTCTTCCTACTTAACCAAAAAAACAAAAAAAGTCTTCCTGAAGTACTGTATGTATGTTTGAGATCCGAGCTTAACAGAGTGTCATTCACACCTGGCCACTGCATATTTTTTTAACTCATCCATTTGGTTTTTTTTTTTCTTTTCTTCCTTAATTTACTGCTACAAGCCGGCCAAGGTCTGTTCATATGTTATCAGGAACGGTGCTTGTACGTTGTAGCTAGCCTTGGGGCCACCCTTTTTTTTAAAACCCTTCTTCTTGCATTCAAGATAATAAAATATTAGTGATTCCTGATCAAATTTTGATCCCTTTATGCTCTAGGTTTTAAAGTTTTGATTCCATTTAGTGGGTTTAAACTTAAACACTTGATAGTCATATAAACTATCTACATTTTTCTCTGATTCCATACCCTTGTGTTTACACATATATTAAATCAATAATCATGTCTTCCAAATTAAAGATAGTCATAATATGATCAATATTTTTTTTAGGGAATCAAAGATGTTCTTGAATATGTTGGAAAATTTATATCATAGCATCAACAATGCATTTGGTTTTATGAAAGAGTAATGTTAGATACAGTCTTAAGACGTGTAAGTCTCGCAAGCTCAATATTGAATATCCCCATGCGGAATACAGTAGTGTGTATATATATATATATATATATATATATATATATATATATATGATCATGTGCTGTTTATGGCTATTGGGTTGCACTTACATGCGAGCGTGACCTCTAATTTCACATGCTATTAATTATTAAAGTTGGTGAAAACTTCAAATAAGCATTATATATCCTTTTACTGATCAAGGACAACTATCATAATCAAACCATTGGACTCTATCCTTACTTAGCAACCTCTCTAACAATACTGGAATATTTTGAGTAACACATGATATCAATATTATATAAACCCTAGCTAGGAATTAGGATATTATTCCAAGGTCTGGTATTTTTCCTTTGACCTTTCTTCCTATCTCCGGAGAAATTAAGGACCACTCAATAAGGAGACAGCCATTGATCCAGATCCCTAGCTAGCTAGCTGAATTAGGCTTCAAGGAACTGGCCAAGTTTGGATAATTAAGATTGTCATTAATTAATAATTCTTGATATATATTTAAGCAAGTCTCCTTGAGATTCACCACTGATATAAACTAACTCAACCTCATATATATATATATATATATGAAGAAAAATCAGCAGCGTTTACTTATTTTACAGATCGGGAGTGAGTCAAATAAACAAAAATATAAATGAAAAATGCAGCAAAATAAAATTAGATTGAAAAAAAAAAAGAGAGTCTCTCTCTTTCTCTCTCTATGCATTGAGTTTCAATTGAAACAGTGCAACCAAACCAACTCCGTTGTCCGCCATCAAAAGCAGCTTCCAGAACATCCGCTACATCTTCTGTGTCTCCACGACAAACCTTAACCCAATCTCTATATTAACAAAAAAAAAAAAAAACATAAAATTATAAATAAACATCAAAATAAATAAATAAAATCTCCACGTGGAACAAGAAAAAGAAAAAAAATATATGGTCATGTTCTTTAGGGCTGAATTCTCATTTGTCACAACATTCTAAGATTAGTAATATATTTGATAAACCAGTTTGAGCTGGCAAAGTCATCTGTCTTGTCTCAACTTCTGTCTTTATCAAAGTTCTCAAAAAACAGGAAAGAAAAAAAAAATGTAAGAAAAAGGCATTGTTGGGTAATGTATGCTTTGTGGGTTTCCGAGTTTTGGTGTTAGGGGCAGTATGTACATGCTTGGGAAAAGTGGGTGGGTTGCTGTTTCTTAGACCAAGGGCTTATTAAAATGTTAATTTTGGTTGATGTTTCTTAATTACTGTTAGTCAAATGCACTCTGATCACCGTGGAGATGCTAAACATGAACAGCCATAAGATAATGTCATCATCTTAACCAAACTGACATAAAGTACTTCTTCTGCTTCCTTGACCAAATTATTCACGTTCATAAACATGATTTCAAATTATATATATATATATATATATATATATATATCTTTGCTTGATTTGTCTTCACTCGATGATGTTTCTCTATTGATCAGTTTGTCATGCTTTGTTGATGATCAGCTTTGTTCTTTGTGGATTTGTGTCTTCAAGTTATTGCAGTGTTTGGTTGCTAAGAAATATTAGAAAGGGATGCCAAAAACTGAAAATTTGATGATACATTATCATCATGAACTAGTTGTTGGAAAATTGAAATACAAATGTTCTGTAGTTGATAGAATTGAAATTGAAATGGACATGTAACCACCTTATTAATTCATATATACGGTTGACAGCATTTATATGGTATTCCATAAGATCCAAAATCAGTTCAATGCTTACAAGTCACTTGGGATATTTTATAAAATCTCAAGACAACATTACCCACCCTATCATCTCTATCTAGGGCTGCAACCGAGTCAATTTTTCAATGAATATTGAACCAAGATTTGGAAGAGATTAATTTATAATTATTTTACAACTCTATCATACGAGATTAGCTCGTATTATAATTTAATGTCAGATACTTTGAAACAAGGAAGGAAGAGTTTCAAGCAGAGCTATTTGCAGCCCTAAATAACATTGTTTGGTTTCTGCATTCTTGAGCAAAATCCAAATTCTGTCCTCCAGGCTCTCAGTTTATATGGGCCGCAATGGGCCTAGAACCAGTACGCTCAAACCCATACACCACTAAAAACTTGAGAATATATGACATCACTGAGGCGGTTTCGGGGTAAAAAAGCATCCGATAAGTTAGTTGCTTGCATGGTCAGCCCTAGCTCCATCCAGGCTGAAGCTTATCTAGACGCCACAACAACATGAAATTTCCAGCTATTTCCTTGAACCCTATATGCATGCAGCAGCAGTTGTGATTTCTAAAC
The DNA here is from genome assembly GCA_961763995.1 of Juglans cinerea. Lineage (NCBI taxonomy): Eukaryota > Viridiplantae > Streptophyta > Magnoliopsida > Fagales > Juglandaceae > Juglans > Juglans cinerea. The sequence continues at coordinate 23,812,589 of CAUIVZ010000012.1, read as the reverse complement.
TATAGGCAAGCCGCAAGGCATACAGCAAGTAAATGATAGATTATATATGCATTAGAAAGGAATATTTTAAAATTTAGGCCCCGTTTGGATAGTGTTTCATCTTATCTCACTATTACAAATTTTTCAAATTCTCACACAAACTATTATAAATAATTCAACTTTTTTCAAATCTCAAAAGAATAATAATATTAAAAAATAATATTCTAACAATATTTTATTCAACTTTTAACTTTTATCTAAAACCATCTCATATCATCTCACTATCCAAACCGTACCTTAATCCATGCAAGGCAAAAAACATAGCTAAACAGGGCTAGTCATAACACACACTTTCTTTGCTTCAACTCTATTTCCCACTTAAAAAGGATAAAACCAGAAGTTTTGATAATACATAGCTAGCACGTACTCTTGAAATCTACCCTTTCCATACCAAATCCAAAAATCTTAAGAACAAGTTTAGGTTTTGAATGTTTAAGACATGATATGGGTTGATACCCAGAATCTTCCATATATTACACACTTTTTAATCAGCACACAAATGACATTCCAAGCCACCACCTCCTCCAGAAGAAGAATAGGACCATCAACCATCAAGCTTACAATTCCTTGTTCTATGGCTCGTCTAACTGGTCCTGCAGAAAGGCAAGCACATAACCACATGTTAAATCCTGATCAAGTGATTTATCCAGTCTTTGAAGTTCATGGTATTTTTCCTTGGGTGGGTGGGGGGGGGGACTGACCTGTGCATCAGAAGTCCAAAGTGTTAGGTTGTCCCTTAAAAGTTGCATAATGAGAGTGCTGTCCTTGTATGATTCTTCTCCCAAAGTGTCTAGCTCAGCAATGGCTTCCTCAAATGCCTTAAAAAAAAGCAAAACAATTCAAAGAATTTTTAACATTTATGGATGGAAAACAAGGATGGCATTTTTCCCCATGAAAACGCAGAACATGAAGACTCACGATTGCAAAAGGATAGCAATGTAATTAATGCTGCTAAAGCCACGATGTTGTATATATTTATTTATGTTGTACATAAATAAATGTATGGATCATTAAAATAGGAGAGCTACCATGGCAATATGTATTTAGGCTTTATGTGTATGACTCATTACATCTAGTGCAGCTTATTTCTTGCAGAATAGTAGCAATATACTCAGTGGACATGATCTGTAACTAGAATACAGTAGATCAAGCATACAATGTATACTTTCATATACGTGATTTGTCCTTCATCTCACCCGAGATGAAGCACATGGTGAAATTAGCAATTCACTGACAATTATGTTGCTAACGAGTAGGGGCTTCAACATCACCATGGGATCCAACAATTTTGTGAATCATGCAAAATATCAAGCAATGGAAAAGAAAACAGAAAACCAGCCACCCTCTCAGAGACACAAAGGAATAGAGTGGATGTATCTGTACATCTTATTAGTGTATTTTCTACCCATGGCCTAGCATCATCACCATCCCATAAGTTTTCCATATGAATTTTAATCACTCTTTGCAGCAAAAGGATAAAAGCTTTTGGATAGTTTAAAAAGGACTATTGACCCGATCAGAATGGACTACAAACTACAAGCTGCAAGCTAATGTACTCCAAATTAAGACATGTGAACCAATCAATTCCTTCAACTATCATAACCATCTGAATGATACTCGGCATCTTTGGCTTCATAATCTTTTTTCACACGTGCACACAGGCATGCACAACAGGCAGAGAGAAGCATGGATTTAGTGATTGATTGTTTTGTTTTGTTCTTTTCTTTTTTTTTTCTAGGAGATCACGCAAGTGATTGGTAACCAAACCTCACATTAATTTGGTAAAAAACTAACCTTGATTATACAAAATTATAATTGTGATTGTAACGAGAGCAGAGTTCAAGTTCATCAACCTTTTTTTTTGCCGGGGAAGGGGGGGGGGGGGGGGTGAGGGATTGGATTTTTGTTAATAAATATAGCTATTAGTTAAACTTGGGTCATATATGTCATAACATTTGTGGGGCCACTGCTATTTTTCATCGAGGGTCTATGTGTACAAATAACGACTTTCTAAATCCAAATATATGAAAGCCGTGAGCCAAATATATGTTCACATTAATCTTCTATGTCTATAGCTGACAAAAAGTACTAAAATCAATGGTATTGGAATCTTCAAACAACTTTGCAGGGATAAACTCGACCCAGCTCCACTGAACCAAATACCATAATTAGCTTAGCTCCGCCGAATCATTTAACTCAAAATCCAGAAAAGGACTTAACAAAGAGAGATTATTTTTTGAGACATTTCAAGGGTAATAGGATATGAAGCATACCTGTTTAGCCATGTTACACGCTTTATCTGACTGATTGAGAATCTCGAAGTAGAAAACAGAGAAATTGAGCGCTAGACCCAACCTGATCGGATGCGTTGGAGCAAGATCTGCGGCCGCAACATCCTTAACAAGCACACACAAGCACCAACAAGCACGATATGAGAAAATCCAATTCGAAAACCCGCAAAAATGGGAACCCCACATGCCAACCCTAATGAATTCTAACCACAACCACCGTGCCTTGAAAATGGATCAATATTCCCAATTTCCAATCATTCTTGAATCTGTTTTTAAGGAAAATAAGTGAAAGAGAGTTCCCAATGTTTTAATTTCTTAAGCGCCCTGTCTAGTTATATTTTAGTTATTTCAGATCCTTGATAGTTTGGATCTCGATTCAAGTCCAGAGCGCCTTTTACTAAATCCGCAAAAATTTATACTTCCGTTTCGTTTTTCCCTTACTATCTGAGCAACCAAACACTGAAAAAAGCCGCAAGAGTACCTGAGCAGCCTTGTACGAGAGCATGGTATCCTCAGCAGCAGCTTTCCTCTCATCCCCGGACTTGAACTCGGCCAAGTAGCGATGGTAATCCCCCTTCATCTTCAAATAGAAGACCTTGGACTCGCTGGCGGAGGCCGAGGGCACGAGATTGGAGTCGAGGAGCCCGAGAATGCTGTCGCAGACCTGGGAGAGCTCGGACTCAACCTTGGATCTATAGTCTTTGACTAGGGTAACGTGTTCTTCGTTCTTCCGCCCCTCCTCTTTCTGTTCTATCGAGGAGACGATACGCCACGCGGCTCGGAGAGAGCCGATGACGTTCTTGTAGGCCACGGACAGCAGGTTCCGCTCTTCAACGGAGAGCTCCGATGCAGGTGTCGAGCCGAGCACCAGCTTCTGCATGAACTGGACCATTTCCTCATAACGCTCGGCTTGCTCGGACAACTTCGCCAGAAACACGTACTGGTCTCGCGTAAGGTTTTCGGGTATCGTCGATGCCATTGTTGGAGAGAGAGAGGGAAAGAGATAATCGCAGAGGAGAGACGGGGGGGGGGGGGGGGGGGGGGAATTGTAGAGAAGAGAGAGTGAGGCAGGTCTGAATTCCGTTCGATATCCTTTGACCACGATTGAAATCTGTGTTCCGTGAATATTGCACGATTTCCAATTTTCCATTTATCTATCTGCCTTTATTTTCTAAATAAATAATATTAAATTGTACCCAATCATTCTATTTTCATATGGTCTAATTTCTTATTGTTGATTATTTTAAACAAATAGTAATTCAATAATTCGTAAACAATATCCCACTTATTTGAATAGTGCTTTGGAAAATATAAACTCTCTTGTTTTCACCCCCCAATTATTTTTTATTAAAAAAACTATATTTATCATCATAATTTATTATTTTTATTATTTTATTTAAATACACTATTAATATGTAATTATGTGTGTCTAAATAAAAGGATAAAAATGTAAAATTATATATTGATATGTGGTGTACGGATACTAAATATTATCTTTCCTTTTAGCAAGATAGAGAGAGAAAAAAAAATAAAACTTGAATAATAAATCTTAAGAAATAAAGTTTGAATAACACTCTGTTTAACAAAACTATCATCTGCTGGTAATGAAACACGTGTAATTATTCTTTATAATTTTATAGAAAATAATTATATAAAATTTAAATAAAATATTTAATATTTTTAACTGTATAATATTATCACATTAACTAATTGTAAGAATATTATATAAATGCCTTTATATTGAGACGGAAAAAAACTTGTAATATTCTCGGAGAGGCACAAATACTCCCCCATGTAATAGTCACTACATCAGTTGTGAAGAGGATTACTATCGATAGGGTAATGCCACGTGTAAATGTAAAATGCATAAGTTATTGTAAAGTCATTTTAAAAAAGAATATATTTTATTATTAAAATATTATTATTTTTTTCATATAAATTCTATATATATATATATATATATATTTTTAAATAATTACTCAAGATTGTGCTCTCACAATTACAAGTATCACTTCTCATTATCGATATGGCTTGTGCACGAATAAAGTGTATGGACTATGTGGCAGCCTGCACCATATTGGTCAATGGTAACGTGACACTGTAGTATGTCGTTTCGAGCATAGTGCTCAATTCAAAATTTAATGTATCTTCAAAATTTGAAAAAATATAGATAAAATAATTTATATTGACTTCTTTAAAAAGAAAAAGCTCAAAGAGCTACAGTAATTTTAAGTATATATTCAAATTTAAAGATGTACTATTTATCTTTAAAAGTAATATTTTATTATAAAATTACTCCAACTGTTTTGTTTTTCAATTTTAATTTTTCACTTCCCCGAACGCCCTTTCACTTTCATTTTTGTGTTCCGTTTTGAAATTAAATGTGAATGAAGAAATATTATTATTAATTAACATATAGTTAATGTAATTGTAAAATATGAAAAAAAAATTAAAATATTATTATTAAAAAAATAATATTATATTATTATTTTAACTAATCCAATGTGAGGTTATGGCTAAAGAGATTTTAGATTTATGAAAAATATGTACTTTTCATCAATTTTTGAAGATAACTTTGATGAAGCCAATGCTAATGCTCACACATAAATTTTAGATAAATGTTATTATACCGCTTGAGTTATAACTTATATCATTTATTTTGCTTTGTTGATGTGCCATGTAACTTATTAAAAAAGTTAAAAATACAAATATAAAATGGTAAAGGAAACTTAGAGAATGCTTGGGAATGAAATGATATAAGAAATCAATAAATAATAGTGAAATTATTTCTGAATGAGAAATTATACTTGCAGTTATGAGTGTGCAAGCGCCGTGTAATTGCTTTGAAATAAATAAATAAATTATGAAAAGAAATTAATTTTTTTAATAGTGGACCCCACTCTTTTTCAAAACGACTGCACGGCGTTTGCGCATTTTACTACTGTATGTAGTATTACTCTATAAAGTTAAAACATTATTAGAATACAAAATTTTAATATTATTTTTGTTTTAAAATTTGAAAAAATAGTATTATTTTTTGTATTTTTTTAGAATCTGAATAATTTGTAATAATTAGATGAAAAAGTTAAAAATTAAAAAAATATTTGTATTTGAGTGATGTTTGAGAAGAAAATTTCGTTTGGATAAGAAAAATGTTTCATCTAATCTCGTTTCATCTCATTATTACAACTTTTTTAAATTTCCCTATAAAATATAATAAACAATTATACTTTTTCATATCTCAAAATAATAATAATATTAAAAAATAATATTCTAACGATATTTTATTCAACTTCCAACTTTCATCTCATCTCAACTCACTATCCAAACAGTACCTGAAGAGAGATTTTGAGGTGAGATGAAATCCCTTTCCCAAACAACCCTACAGAGTTATAGTATTTCTCTTTTGAGAATACCTGGTAACCGGTCCATCCGTTATTCTGGAATAAACAGCCCACTAATAGTTGGCCCCCACTAATAGTTGGCCGCCACGTATACAATTTATTTGACTTAGTCTACATCTGCCTACACCCGATGAGATGTGTGTATCTGCTATTTCCATTTCCATATTCCCGTGCCTCACTCCATCGTCGTCTTCCCTTCCATCCTATTCCCAAACGATGAAACTCGAATCTCATACCGGAGGTATTTCTACTCCAAGACGGAACTCGAATCTCATACCGACGGCAACTCGACCCCTCGACGGAGCTCAACCCATTCAGTGGCATGGAGGGAGCTCCATTTCTAGATAAAACTGTAAGATCTCCACCCCTAAACCGACGGACCTTCCCTATTTTTCAATGGGTGATGTTGTGTGAGATGATATCTTCTTTAAGTGTGAATTTGGTGCTTGGTTGTAAGTGTTAATGTAAACGGGTGAAGAAGAAAGAGAATAAACCGATTGGAAGCCTCAGAAAACATGATGCACATAAAGTGTTTGATAAAAGTTCTAAGAAGAAAAACTGACCTCAAAGTGGATAAAATTGTTGATCAAATTGTCGGTTTGACATTGTATTAGCGTTGGCATGGGTCTATTAACAGTCCAGCCGTGAATATTAACATGTTAATGTAGCGTAGTGGGCGATGAAATTAAAATTGCTGGACTGGTTTTTTATGAAGTCAGTGTTTGCTCTAACGGACCAAAGAGGACAACGACAGCCTTCAAGTGGTGGACTGGTGGCAGTGGATGCTTGCGACGGATTTTGGCGGTGGTGCGTTGCTGGTCGACGTATGTGTGAGTGAAACTGAAGTCGTGTAGTCTGTGCGTTGCTGGTATGTGGTTTGAATTGTTTTATCCTATGTGGAAGAGTGTAGCCTAATTATAGTATTATTTCTGAGGTGGCGCCCAACTATTGGTGGGCTGTTAATGTGCGTAAAGCGGATGGACCGCTTCACAACGCTTCTGTTCTCTTTTTATGTTTTTCGACGCCATGCATAAGCCCATGTCTCTGACATTTTTGCGATCCAAAATAACAATTCAAAACTTTTTTATATTTACAGCATGAGAAGAATTCATGGTGTTTTTATTGTTTGTGTTGTGTTTTATGATAGTACTACTCAGCAACATATATGGTATAATTAGTGGATCGAATTGCCAAACTTGTGTTTGAATAATTGGATGCAAGGTGTAGATGCCCATAATATTGTATTAGTCATGCGGCACATGTCTATTTCGAACTCAGCTAATATTTTAGGCACTAATTCAAGCACTAACTCGTGTCATTTACGTGCCCGTTGTATGTGTTGGTTGTCTCTATTGTAAATCAACACTGTTTTAGGAAAGAAAAAAAGAAAAGAAAAGACATGAGTTGTCATGATAATTAAAAAAAGAGTAGTGTTGTGGGATACATTTTCCCCTGCCCCCATGTGCATAAGGATGACGGAGACTAGGGATGTAAAAGAAATTGAAAATTCGGTTGAACCAATCGAATCGGATCGAATTGGTAGATTTGGTCCCGTATTTGTTCTTAATAATCGAAACGGGTTCAATAATGGTTTTCATATTTTAATTTTTAAAAATAGGTTAGAACAAAATCGGAGTGGTATATATGTATTGAATTTTTTATATTACATTATATATATTATATGCTAAATTACTAATTAATATAATATGAAAATTTTAATCTTATTATGCATGTATGGTAAGCTTATAACATAAAATCTAAGTTTCTTTGAGAGAACAAACATTAAAATAATCGGTTCTCATGTCTTAACTCATGTAGTGCTACACGTATAATGGGATACCAGAAAAATCGAACAGGATTAGACCAGATCGAAATTAGAAAAACCGAAAGTTCTAATTCTAATGATGAATCAGTTCATATTGATTCTTACATTTCCAAAACTGGTGTATATGGATTTAATTCCAAAATTGACCGATTACTCCCTTAGTAGAGACACCAAGGTTATCTTTAACTGAATGCGTATGTTTTCCTCCGTTAATATCAAAACTATTTTTCGACAGAGTTTCAAATAAGTTGAGTTGTGATTATAAGTTTCAACTTGATTCGTATAAACTTCAAAAATAAAAATAAAAAAGTCTCATTTTTTTATCATCATCTTTTCCGTAGCTTAAAAATGTATCAAATGATTCACATTTAGTTTATTTCTTAATAAATCGATTTTTTACTGAGAATAATTAGATTTATAACCTAAGGATACAATCTCAAGATAATTATGTTTATATTTTTGAATTGTATTCGCATATAGTTCACTAAGCTTAGTTTGTTTTCGCAAATGAGATGAGTTGTAGGGCTGAACACCGACCAAGTCGGAGTTGGTATGTCCATCCTTCAACTTCAACTCTAACTTTGTCAGAGGTCGAATCCGACCTCCAACTCCGACTCCGACTCTGACTCCGACATGTTCATCCTTCGCTCCAACTCCGACTTAGACTTGTCAAAGTGGAGTCAGATTTTGGACTTTTTTTTGGGCTATTTTCAACTTCATATTTGGCATACTTTTTAAAAAAGAATTTTTTATGTGAGCTTTTAAATTTAAGTTTTTTCAAAATTTACAATCTAAAGTATATAATTCACTTTTGCTTCAATTTTACTAAAAACATAACAAAAAAATAAAAAATAAAAACAAGTAACATACTAATATGCTTCAAAAAATTACAAAAAAAAAACCAAAAATGACTAATCACTACAATAAACATCCACTCACATCATCCACATCTAACTAATAACTACAATAAACATTCACACTCATAATATATTACTATTACACGTTATCGCCTATAGACTTATACTATGATTTTTATAAATAGTATTTAATTACATGTTATTAATTCATTATACTTTTGCTATAACTAGTGTCTAACTAATTCCTATTAGTAGCTAAAATATAATTTGTACTATATATTAGTATAATAATATTACATGTCTATACGCTAGTAGTTAGTTACATATTGTTCTACTAAAGTATTACATATTATTATATTAGTTTCTAACTTAATTATGTACTAGACTTAGTATTCTATATCTAATTTATTGTACTAGTCACTAGTGATTATATATTATATATTAGAACATTGGTTATTATACATTACTATTATTATATTATATGTTTTTATACTTTAGTTATTATACATTAGTATTATATGTTATCATACTTTAGTTATTATATTTATATATTAGTAATTTATTGTTACATGGCAGTAATATTGTAATAGTATGATGTTTACATATAAACTATTATTAGTCAATTTAGTCAATATATATATATAGTATAAATATATTATTTAATAATAATGAGCTTATGCTAGTATAGTATGGAGTTTAACTAAGTATATAAAATATAATTATATACAATTTTTATGATTAATATATAGAAAAACACATATATATTTATAAAATATATATAATATTGGTGTCGGAGTCGGAGTTGGTTCAACTCTACCTCCAACTCTGACTTTTCAGGGTAAAAAACCTTCGACTTCGACTCTATATTGTTGGAGTCGGAGTGGAGTCGATGTCGGAGTCAAATTTTTTAATTTTTGCTTAACCCTAATGAGTTGAGATAAAAAATGAAAGTTGAATAAAATGTTGTTAGAATATATTTTTTAATATTATTTTTATTTTGAGATTTGAAAATGCTGAATTGTTTATTTTATTTTGTATAAAAATTTGAAAAAGTTGTAATGATTAGATGAGATAAGATGAGAATTGTTTAATAGTTTACAAGTTAGTTTAAATCTTGAGTTTATTATTTCATTTAGGAAAATAATAAAATTAAATAAATCATTTGTGAACAATTTTTTTTTCCAAATAATAGACCATTTAATCATAAAACGTAAATATAATTTCATCATAAAATGGTACTATTTCAGTAAAAAAAACTAAGGTATAAATTGATCATTTAATACTTAGCACAATTTGACTGGTTACAATATTTATTTTTACAGTATGAGATTGAAAGTAGGGTCGTAAATAAACAAGGTTACTCGACAAGATGTTCACCATCTGTTCAGTCAAATTGGAGTTCGGCTCAATTAATCTGTCTATTAAATAAATGGCGAGCAAATATAAAATTATAATCTATTATTAAACGATGCAATTCACACGAACGTTCAGAGATGAGTTGAGATAGTTTGTGAATAATAAAATAAAAATTGAATTATTTATTATATTTTGTGTGGAAATTTAGAAAAATTTTTTTGGGATTTGAAAAAGTTGATTTGTTTATTATATTTTATGTGAGAATTTGAAAAAATTATAATGATGAGATGAGATGAGTTGAGATAAGTTGAGATGAGTTTTGAATCCAAACCTCTCTTATAGTTTCACATCTACTATTTTTTATAGTATCATCTTTATACTCATAATGAGAGTATTTTTTCAGTTTAGATAGTGAAAATGTTTCATCTCATCTAATAATTATAACTTTCTCAAATTTTAATATAAAATATAATAAACAATTTAAATTTTTTAATTCTCAAAACAATAATAACATTAAAAATAATATTATAATAACATTTTGTTCAACTTTCAATTTTCATTTCAACTCATCTTACTATCCAAAATGACATATTAATCATTAATACATGTATGTATAAATTTATAAATACAAAAACTCTATGTGCAAGTCACTTTTACGTACTCTTTTGTACACTTTATTAATGTGATTGACTGCATATTTTTTTAATATAAAATAATTATTTTGGCCAATCACATCAATAAAATACATAAAAATTACGTAAAAGTGACTGTATATAGCACAACTCAAATAAATATATTAACATATTTCATAATCTTTAACGTATTAAGAGTTGGCACATCATGTAAAAAATATTATCGAAATGAGAGTATTTCTGCAAATAAAAAATACTCGCATCATGCAGAAATGCCGTAACTGACTGTTTGTATATGATATATAGCCTACATGGTTTGTGAGGATTTATATTCCTCACGAGGACTATGAGCTGGTTTATACCTAGCTAGTAGCTACGCACTGCCATTAATATTTCCTTCCTTAAAATGCCTTCTACATTCTCAAGTATCGTTGTATAGTTGCTCATATAATCTCAAAAAAATTGTTTTCAGAGGGGAGGCACTCCTGAAACTAGAAATGGAAGTACAGAAAGCTTTTCGTGAAGCTGGCCTGGAGTTTGCAAAACAGGTTTTTCTTTCTGCTTTTTATTAATAGCCCCTAATTCACGGTAAAAGTATAATATGATCTTTTGGTGATAAATCAGATCCAGAGTTGCATTGAGTCTTAGTGGAAATACCTTCACTTGCTTCTAATGTTGGTAATTACAATGTGAACTTCTATTTATCTTTTCTCATTTATCTTGTTTTAAAGTGACCAATTTGGCTATGCATGAGGAAGTTTCACCTGTTGGCTTCCTGCTTATACTAATATGGCAGAGGATCAAAGAGATACCCATGATTCTCTCTTTTTAACCTAGCGTTGGTAGATTTTCGGAATTTAGTTATGCTTGCGTCACTTGCACGCCTGTTGTCTATCGCACTGCATGAACCACTTATCAAATGTCTCAATAGAAATTTTCTTTATTGGAAAATGTCTCAATAGAAATGAAAGGGGCAATTTGATTCGTATTTATTTTACCCTACTGCCCTTTTAATCATAGTGTCTGGCCAGGTACTGGTTTCTTTACGGATTTGAGATGATTGGCATGAATGATACCAGAATACCTGTCTGACTGTTGGAAAGATGGAGTTCTAACATATCTGAGATTTTTTCCCCATTGATTTTAATTGCAAAATTGTGATTTTCTTGCTTAATAATTGTTTTGTTCAGGGTGTTGCCATAACGCAAGAATATTCATTGTTAGAAAACACCGCAAGAATTGAGGGCTGGCTAGCTAGATTCCCTATGTTTGACTGGGTGGGTAGTAGAACATACGAAATGTCTGCAGTTGGTCTGCTTCCAGCAGCACTTGAGGTTACTGGCTCTTCAATTCAGAACTTAATGTAATTATCCTTTATGTATTATGGTTGTTCATAATCAATCTACAATCCAGGCAATTGACATAAGAGAAATGCTTGCCGCAATGCTGGTGCATCATTAATGGATGAGTCGAACAGAATCACGGTGGTAAGAAGTTTCCTAGTCTTTCTTTTTACTCATTGTCATATCTCGAAAATGCTGTTGTCTGTTTAACGAGGATAAAAGATATTCTATATCTCAAAAGTGTACCTTTCACTTGAAATTTTAGGGGCGAGGGCAATAGTCTGCATCAGTTAAAGTTCATAATGTTCCCGTGAAAACATAATAGACCGTTACATATCAAGTTGCACCATACAGAAAACCTTTTACTGAATTATGGTCAGTTCTTTTCCAGCTTCATCATTGTTTCTCTATGGCTTCCAAATTATTTTCAAGGGAAAATATAGCTGCACAAGAAAAGGTGGAAAAAGGAAAAATGATAACCACTTTGGTTGATTTCTTTGCTTTAGGTCAGCAATAATCCTGCAGCCTTGCTAGCTTTATGCTGGTATTGGGCTTCTGACGGGATAGGATCAAAGGTATTTAATAATCTTAAGAATTGCATGATACCTAGTTTTTTTTTTTTCCTTTTTAAACAGAGTTGCATGATATCTGAACCATGTTGAATTTCAGCTTCTCTTATATTGGTTTTGCTTGTCTACCATTGTTTTTTCCCAGGATATGGCTGTTCTTCCTTACAAGGATAGTCTACTGTTGTTTAGTCGGTATTTGCAGCAGCTGGTCATGGAATCTCTTGGGAAGGAGTTTGACTTGGATGGTAATCAGGTTTGTGCTACCAAGATTTGATTATTGGCTTTTGTTTGTGCAACTTAACTGGGTTGTGCAAGTTGAAGATCAATTCAAGTTCACTAGCGATAGTAGTTATTTAGATTGAAAAGGGACTGTTACTTCTTGGTGAGGGCTTCCATGGGTGAATCTGATTCTATTGAGCAAGTTTCCATTCAGATTAATGTATGCCTACTCTTGTTTTCCTAGAGCCGTTTTAATCACCCTGTCTACAATTAATCACCAGCATAATTATCATAATTGGGCCAAGCATTCGATAAGATTTTGTTTACCGATAAAAAAAATGGGCCGAGCATAAACTCGAGAAGATAATTCATGAGTTTGAATGTCGGATCAAGTGGTCAAATCCCTTGAAGATAAATGTTGCGTGTATATCTATTTGTTTCTCGATATGGTTACTAAACTAAATTAGCATGTGCATAGGGTCAAACTTGAACCTAAGGCTCTGTTTAGAAACCATTCTCATGAATGCAATGATTTCTGAAAACTGTTCTTGAGAATGGTTTCCAAAATTGTTTTTACCAAAGCACAAACAACAGAAAAATCTGTTAATATTTCTTTTTCAAAACTCTTTAAGAAAACCCCCACACCCTACCTATACATACACACTCACACATATATGTGTGGGTATATATACTTATCAAAACATATATATAAAAACAAAAACAAAAACTTGGGAGGTGGGAGCACTGAGGTGGAGGTGAGCTCCCCGTCCCCCTCCTCTTGCACAGCTGCCACATGAGTTGAGGTAGAGGGGGGATCTCCCTCTGCCACCATGTGCAGTGGGCAAGAATCCCCCCAGCCTCCATTTTTGACCATTCACAGATATATGCAAATTGTCTTTTTTTTTTAAAAAAAAAAATATATATAGATATTGTTATCTTCTATGATTTTTCATCTCATTCTCCCAAAGATTTTTTTTTCCCCTTCAATTTTCCTCAGTAAAAACATTTACAAAATACTCACTAACAGTCTAACACTCCCAAATGCTATGGTATAACAACACACCTAAGGCCTTAAAACACTTTTTTTAAGATGCTACAGTGCTTAAACATTCCAAAACACTTGTTTTAAGCACTTACCAAACGAACCCTAAGCTTCTGTAGCTCGTGAAATAGGCCTTTTCATGTATGTATAGAGGCAATGTTTCAACTTCCATCACATTTACATGAGTTCTTGAGAGGTCCCAACATTGTTGGCAACTGAGCATGGAGGACCTCTTTATATCGGAATATGGTCTTTCTCTGAGTTAATTACTTGGATGTACTCATCATCAAGATGCTTCAGATGTTCAAATTGTAGTGCGATTGAAAAATTGAATTTTTGATGTCACAGGTGAATCGAGGACTTACTGTCTATGGGAATAAAGGTAGCATTTATCAGCATGCATAAGTTTTTGTTTTTGTGTTTTAAGTTTATATGATATGCCCCATGATGTGGACTGTGTTTGGTCCCGATTCACCTCTTCTTTTCTGCAGTTATATTCAACAACTGAGAGAAGGTGTGCAGAATTTCTTTGTGATGTTCATTGAGGTGCTTCGTGATAGACCCCCTCGGTCATGATTGGGAGCTTGAACCTGGCGTCACATGTGTGACTACCTCTTTGGCATGCTGCAGGTTTGATCCCAAATGGCACCAAGTCTAAAGATAGAAGTTCAGTTTTGTTGTGTTAACTGATAAAAACGCTGTTACTTTTTATGTCCTTTTAAACTGAACATACTGATTATTTCATATAGGGAACAAGGTCAGCGTTGTATGCTAATGACTATGAATCTGTTTCAGTCACAGTACAAGAAGTGACACCTAGATCTGTGGGTGCACTTATAGCACTTTATGAGCAAGCAGTTGGGATATATGCCTCACTGGTCAACATCAATGCATACCATCAACCTGGTAAATATATGTCTTTTTGCCTATATAGAAGCTTTCGGTCTGGAAGTGAACATTGGAAGGTTGTTGTGGGTGTGTCATGCCTTGGGCACTTACATATATTATCTGGGAGTTAATATATGTACATTGATCACTTAACCTGTTTGGCGTTGCTCTTTCTGATCTCTCTTTGTATTGTCTTGCTTTTAGTTGCCATCTCAGGTATTTTGTACTCAGGTACTTCACCAAGTCTTTTATTCATATTAATAAAATTCTTATGTATATAAAAAAATGCTATCTCAGGTGTGGAAGCTGGGAAAAAAGCAGCAGGAGAAGTAATAGCTCTTCAGAAGCGTGTTTTGGCAGTACTCAATGAGGCCAGGTACAATGTTAATTCTTCATGCAATCTAGGTCTTTATTGTTACTCCTATTTCTTTATCTTCTTATCTTTTCTGATATCAGGGTTGAAATAGGAAGTCCTATGTAATCCTAAACATGTGTACCCAGCAAAATAATTTGTTATTAGCCTTGTATATATGGAGTCACCACTCTTCAAATTAGAAAGATTGCTTGAAGACAAAAGGGTCTGGAGCAGCTTTTCTTGCCAAAATCTTTCATTTTTAGCAATCCCTTTTGGTTGAACGGTATCAATCTTTCGAGGGCAAAACGTATAATGTGAGGATGGTACTCTTAGGCCCATGCTGCTGTATGTTGGGCATTTATGAAAAGATTAAAGTATTACAAGCTTACAATCAAAACCCTGGAGTCCTCTGGTGTGGCTCCAAATGTTATGTTCATTTTACTTGTGAATATATGACTGATGAAAGTGGCATAGTTTGGAGAATTGTTACTGATTACCATCAACATGTTTCTCTGTTTTCAGTTGCGAAGTGCCTGTGGAACCGCTGACTCTGGATGAAGCAGCTGAACGTTGCCATGCTCCCGAAGATGTAAATGCGCTATCTTGTATTCCCTTTTCAGGAAATATCTCACAAACAACTAAAGGCTTCGCTGACACATTTTCTTTGTTCATCTTTCTCAGATCGAAGTGATAGAGCACTTATCACTGAAGGCAGTTGTGGTTCGCCACGGAGCATCAAAGTTTTCCTTGGGGAGTGCAATGCAGTTGTATGCTTAAATCACGGATGAAAAACAATGTTAAATATATTATACTTGCGTTCGAATATCCCAACTTTACTGTAGTTTGTTATTGTTGTATTGCACCGCTTTATTGAATGTGGGGATTTTTGTTGAAATAATTGAAAAATTCTATTACTAAATCTCACACACCGCACGCCATCTTTTTTTTTATTTAATTTTTTTCTCTTACCAAATGTATGGTATATAAATGATGAGTATAAAAATTCAATTATTTTAAGAAGAATAAAAAAAAAGATAAAAAAAAAAGTGTGATGTGTGATGTGTAGAACTTATAAATAACAAAACTCATTTTCAAAATGAGAAATATTTTAGCTACAAAGGGATTATACAAAAATAATTTTACAAATTGATGTGGTTGATGTGGTTCTTCAGATTATAAAGTTACTTTTATTATAAGGTAGATTTAACAGATTAGATGAAGTCACATCAGATTGTGAGATTACTTTTATGTAATTCGTTTATGAATATAACAGTACTCTTTCAAAATACTTAAATACCGAAACTAAGCCTTAAATCCGGAGTCCTTGTGATTTGAGATGTAACACTGAGCTCAAAATCTAAGAATTTTGGCAATTAGTGGCCTCTAGTTGTGGGAACTTCTTGAACTCATTGTAACAGGGCCAATAGTCCACGCTTATGCTGGCCTATCATTTTCTTGTGTGGGCCAAGAATATCGGACTTCTTGAGCAGATAATGCTGAAGAAATAGACCCAATTGCGGAACATTATTTGAAGAACACAGCCAGATAAAAGTGACTGTCAATCTTTAGCTGTTCTGTTCTGCTTTGTGTACTTGTCTCTTTCCCCCTGCTTGTTTTATAGTTTGACAATTACTTAGCTGAGTTACCGTGGCTGACTGCATATATGACAAGTCCGCCAGCCAATTCGAAAAGAGAGCGCTGTCCTTGTCAAAGTTTTAACAATAAAATGTGAACGTTATACAAATATTCTGTTAGTAAAATTTTATAAACTATATTACTATCTTACTTTTATTCCATTAAATATGATATGATATATTTATCATCATTAAATAATCATTTATTATATACTTCTTTATCATCTAATAGTGATAAATATGCCACATACCACTTAATATGATCAAAATAGAATAAGAGTGTGATGTATAGCATTACTCAAATAATTTTATTTTATTAAAAAATAATTTTATTTAAAAATCTATCTTTATACTACTCACTATTTAAGTGATATAATTTGATTTAAAAAATAAATTTATAAATGAAATTGTGTTATGTAAATGACATGTGGAGTAAAAATCTTTAAAGCCTCGTTCATTTTCACAAATTTTTTCATTTCATATCATCTAATCATTACAATTTTTTTTAAATTTTCTCTTAAAATAAAATAGACATTCAACATTTTCAAATCTTAAAATAAAAAAATAAAAAAAAAATATATTATAATAATACTTTATTCAAGTTTCAACTTTTATCTCAACTTATTACATTTCATCTTATATGTAAAAACAAACAAGGCCTAAATAATACTATTTTTTATCAAAATATTATAAAAATAATTGTACGTATATTATTTTACCCGATCTCCAAACATGTATTGTTTTATCTTTTACCAAAATATTGGAGCAACATTAAAAAAAAAAAAATGAAAAAGAATAGCTGTGGATGGAATGTTCAAATCAAATGTTTTCAAATTAAAAAGTCCTTGCTGTTATAATATATATAATTATTAAGAATATGAAATGGTTGTCGGCCGTCATCATGTCATGAAATAAAATTACGTGTCTGTCTGCTGAGTGAGCTTAGCAATTTAGGCAGGATAGGTGTAACAAACAAACAAACAAACATGGAAACGACGACCAGCAAGAAAAGTATGTGCCAAGTGGGACCCACTACTCATGTGACTGTTGAGGTTTTTCTTTTTTCGAGTGTCGTGTAGGCGGGAATTTAGAGTAAAAAGGTGTCCCCACTGCAACGTTCGACTTGTTTCAACGTTTTTTAAATGAATAGAACGGAACGGAGCTCCTATTTGCACGTCAACTACCCGTTACTCTTTTTTTTTTTATGTGCCGCTTTTATGTTCCCTTTCCGGCCCTTTGTTTAGGAATTTCCGTTTCTTTTTCTTTATTTTTCTGAACGAACGGCGACGTTTTAGTGATTTCGTGGGTAATACGACGGGGTTTTAGATGGGAAAATCTTCTGGGTCCAACATCCTAGTGAGATTATAATTTGAATTTGGTAACGTGGAATCTACCCCCAAAAAATAAAACAAGTACTACAAAAATAAAACAAAACAAAACAAAACAAACGAGGAAACTAAAATGGAGACTGGAGTGAGACACAATCCACCTAGATTTGCAGAGAGCTTTGCGTGACTTTCTCTCACACTCACAGCCGAGCAAGGAAAGCTTTTGGGCCAAGCAACAAAACCATTTCGATTTCTCAAATCTCGTACCCTCTTGTTAAAATCTTTTTCTTTCTCTTGACATTACTCTTTGTTGAGCTCCGACCGAGATAAGTTCGATTCTTATGTGAGTTCCTCGTTGTTTTGAGGACTGTAATCTTCGTACTTGTCGCATCTGAGTTCTTTGTTTAGTTTTTTTTTTAATAAAAATTGATCTTTTGTTGGGTGTAAAAGGTAGTTAAGATTTTATTGTGAGCGCAGGTGAGGTGACGAAGACAGAGTCTTGGCAATCATGTTCACGGAGGGTCTTGATAAAAATGGGCGTCGATGGGTTACAGAGGTCAGCTTCACTAACTCAATTCCCACTTTTTTTTTTTTTTTTCTCTTTTCCCTTTTCTGTGAATGTTTCTCTTTAGTTTTCTTAGTAAGTTTTGCGTCTTCATTCTGTGTTGTGATCTGGGCATGTTTTAGTTGGTTGTGTCATTTGTTTTTCCAAAGTCACAATTAAAAAAAAAAAAAAAACTTTAAATTTCTGGCCTCTGTTTCTCATCAGAAAGAAGTCCCATTCTCCAACTCCAATCTGAGACCTCGGATAGATCCCATTACCAACATTCGCATTGGTGGCGGCAGGGGATTTGGACTGCCCCCTCCAGCAAAGTTTAGAAGCGGGCATTTGCCCTCAAATGCCATTCCGGTGTCTACAGCTATACTGGGTGATGTAGACGAGAGCGAGTCTAATTCTGACAATGATATGAGCACTGGTTCAGAGGAGGAGGTTTATGAGAGCCGATATTCCCTTGAATCGTCGCCACAAGACGAAAGGGTTCCCAGTGGTACTACTGCTCATAGATACGGGAACCCAGAGCAGAGGCCGCCGCACTATGCTAGTGATTATATGTATTCTGATGTCAGTTCGTCAATGGAAACAGTGGTAGGGAGACAAGGGCATGTGGCGGAGAGAATGAGAGGAAATGGGAGGTACCCGGTTGGGAAGTATGGCTATACGGAGGATGAGTCATCGGATTCTGCTGCTAGCTCGGAATTTTCAACTACCCAAGTGGGAAGTGTCAATGGTGCTGTTTCTCACACTAGAGCTTACGTTTCTGAGGGATATGCTTCAAGCGTGCCATCACGGGTGAATGTGGAAAGTGCAACCAGAAAGGTTTGTAACAATTCAAGTCTACTTTTCAGCCTTTTCTTTTGCGATTGGTTTCAATTACTTTACTTACAAAAAAAAAAAAAAATTTCTTTTACGTTGGATTATACCTAACATGTGGATTTTGCCTAAATTCCGAGAATAGCAGCCCAATGTATTCCTATCTTAATTATAGATGTAGCCGAGATCTTAAATCCTTTTCCTTATCAGTTTCCATCAATTGCTTATTCCTCATGCTAGTTATGCTAGTTAGATAATTGGAATATATATATGTGTGTGTGCGCGCGCGTGTGCGTGTGTGTGTGGGTGTGGGTGTATTTTTTCTCATATAAATGTGTTGAAACATTGAGCACTCTCACTGGGCATTGTGGCACCCAAAACTTCACTTCAGGATTGCGAACTATAACTGCAAAAGTTAAGTGGAACCTTTTCTCCCATAAGTTGTCTTTGTCAGCATCAAATATTAATGTAGAAATAGATATAAGCTTGCAGCAATTTCAGTAATTTCAGGCATATTCTGTTTATAGACAATAATTTCAGGCATATTCAAAATTACCGAATGATCTGCTTGTTTTCCAAACACCTAGTACTACAATTGGGTGTTTTTTTTTGGGATGGCCAAGGAATTTGACTGGTTTTTGAGCTAGGGCTCTTTCGCCATTGATCAAAATTAATTTTCTGACATTGTTCAAAATTGATTTTCTTACATTTTGTGTACCTGGATTGTGCCTTATGACTATTGTAAACCAGTGAAGATAACCAGGAGTGATGGTCTGATGATGCCTGCTGATTTTCCATGCAAGCAATATTTCCAATTTAGGGTACTGTTGTATGCCTATTTGATTTGCTGGTCAACCGGGGGGGGGGGGGGGGGAATTGTTGAGTGTGTCTAGTGAGGTCTTGCTTTTGACTCTTTCAAGCAATGCCAGGGTGGACCACAAAGCATTTTACCCTCTTTTACTATATTAATATTTGTTCCATATTTACCTATCAATGACTCATGTATTTCCTAGGTTTTCTATATTATGACATAAATTTATGCTGGAATGTTACTCCCATGAACTGGGATGAGAAAGTTTGGAAGTTTAATTGTTTCCTTTATTAGCACTACTATGGTGTATATATATATATATATATATATGGAAAATATATTGTTAATATGTGTTCTTGGCATGTTTGGCATTTGCATTCTTACCGTCAAGTGAATCTTATTTATTGCCTTTGATCGAGAAACCTGCAGAATGAAAAGTTCTCCGATGATGATGATGATGTTCCCAGTGCACCACCTATTTGTGGTTCTGGTCAAGAAATTAATCAAGGTACTGAGAGAAGTCCAGTATCAACCAAAAATGATCGAAATACATTAAAAACCACATCTAGTGCTAAGCCGGAGAACGATTCTGGAAATAGGAATCCTGAGAAATTTGTAAGGTTTGTGTGATCCTCATAGGGTTATTGTTTTGGCAAAAGTCATATGCATATTACACTTTCTGTTGTTTAACACATGAACACTCGAGTTTTTGTCATAAATTTGGAAATGAATTTATGTTATGTTTCAATAGAACTACAGCCACTTCTGAAGAAGGTGCACCTTCAGGTTTATATCCAGCTCGCCTCCCAACATTTCATGCAAGGTATGTCTATGCAACACTGCAATTATAGATGGTTTTGGTGGGAAAAAGCTTTTTGCAAGCCTGCTTTTTCACACACTTAACACGCTACTTAAGTGGGTCCCACAATGATAAAAAAAAAGTATTGGTGTTAACCTTTTTATAACTATAATGGGTCCCATAACAAGCAGTATATTAACAGACTAGGCTTGCAAGTAGCAAAACTCTTTTGGTGGTAAATCAATTGTTTCATTATTGTTCTTATTTGATTTGTAAATCAAATCCAGTGCTCTAGGACCATGGCATGCTGTGATTGCGTATGATGCATGCGTGCGACTTTGTCTTCATGCATGGGCAATGGAGTGCATGGAAGCTCCGATGTTCTTGGAAAGTGAATGTGCTCTATTACGTGATGCTTTTGGGTGGGTTCAACCTCTTCTTCCCGTTGTCCATCTATAATGCTATAGATTCATGCTGCTTTCTTTCTTCTTCTTCTCCTTTTTATTTTTTAATGTTGTTGTTCTATCTTGTGGTTTTGGAAGTGGAAGTAACGCTTAGGGAATTACAGAGAGATTGTGAAATCAGAAGGCATAGGCCTTGTTTGATTACACATAATTTTTCCATTCTTTTTTCAAATCAAACCACATCTTTAAATCTAAAAAAATATATATATTTCAAATTTTCATCCAATCATACCCAAACACAAAAATCAATGCAACTACTTTTACAAACTCAAAAACAAAAATACTCTTTTAAAAAATTATCTTCAAACAACTTTTCAACTCACCTATCCACTTTCACAAACTCCAATACAAAAATTATTTTAAAAAAATTAGTCAAAATTTTCTCTCTTTCCCAAAACCCAAAAACAATGTATCTAGAAACAATTCACAATTTTTCATAACCATACATACCCATAGATGCTGGAGGAATTTATGTGATAGAGAGGAGATGGAAAATTATATCTTAATTATATGTGATAAGCCATATCCTATATGTTTCTGGCAAACAAAAAGAATCTTGCTTTGCAGTTTCATCACATAAGGAACTGTTTTTCTTGCATCTAATTGCACCAAGTTAATTGCATTTTCTTATTGGCGGATTAGTAATATAATTTAATGTATCTCAAAATCTTATGTGGCCAGCTGTTTTTAGGTTTACATAATTCCATTAGTATAAAAACATTACTAGATATGATTAATCTGGAATGGTTATTACTTTTGAATACTTCCCATGCACTTAGGTTGCACCTCTCTGCACTTTTAATAAAATTTTTGCATTAACTATCTAAACTTAGTTGGGAATTTGTTATTTACTCCTCAGAAATGCAACAAAGCCTGTCTAGATTATTCTTATGTTATAAGTCAGTACTCTGTCCTTCAGAAAGTACGTATTTGAAATCACTGGATCAAAGTAAGTAGGCAAAAGGTGCTGTCCTAATTAGCTAATGTCTTTCTTTAGCCAGATTTGAAAACTATCTGGCAATTGAGATTTATTTCTGATAAGTGGCAGGTTAAAAATTTAAGTCACTCTAGAAGTAAATTAATGTAGGAATAGTCCATAGAAATCTGTGTATTTTATAGCCAATAGATGGATTAGGTTTTCAAATTAAGAACTATAACTCACAGAAGTTAGAATTTAAACTTCAAGGTTTTGGGAATTCAATAAAGCTAATATTTAGCTGCTTCACCCGATAAAATATGTTATTGGGTGAAGCAATAAAAATATATTTGTTGCATCTCACACATCAGTACTATATTTGTTTTTTCCTTCCCATTGAAAGATCCTTGATGTTATGCAGATTGGGAAAACTTTATGCGTGGATACCTCCTTACATACAACATTTTCTTGGTTCTTTTGGACGTTTTATGCTTATTATAATATAATATATTTGCAGATTACGGAAAGTGCTATTACAATCAGAAGATGAACTACTAGTGAAGCACACTTCAGAGCTTGTCAGTGAGGGGGTTGCTCCAAAGCCTAAGAAAATTATTGGCAAGATGAGGGTGCAAGGTAGGTTTTTAACCTAAGCTCTGGCATTCTCATTATTCAAGTGCTTAGTAAGGGGACTATCCTAACATCATACTGATTGTGCAGTGCGTAAAGTGAAAATGGCCTTGGACCCACCTACTGGCTGTAGTATCTCGTCTTTTAGGCCACCAGCAATCAGACTGGAGTCCCTTCAATGTCACTGTTCTAGTTTGCAGTCAACAATCACTTCTGGATGGCAAGCTGTAAGAAAGATTCGTGTTGCACCACGTCTTCCTGCAAATGGCTCATTTTCACGTCAGAGCTTGGCATATGTGCATGCCAGTACACGGTATATAAAACAGGTGTCTGGACTCCTCAAAAATGGTGTAACTACCCTACGCAACAGCCCCTCGTCATATGAAGCTGTGCAAGGTACACAAAAGTTGCAAACCATATTGGCATATCAATGTTAAGAAACCACAATGTAAGAACATAGGACCATACAAAAAATTGCATGCTCTGATTTCCCCCATCTGGCTGGACTAAACAAGATCGATGACAATTTTGCTCTGCATCTCCAAATTGCTGCAAGCCATTTGCGATTGGAGCTGCAATGACTGTGATGTTCAGACCTTATACTCATAGCACCATACAATATTTTACCTGGTCAATTCTCTGTTCTTTTTGTTCTCAATCCTAAGCTTAAAGGTTTTTCCTCTTCACTTGCAAATGTCATCAGAAACATACTCTTGTCTGTTAAGGCTGAAAAGTTCACCTGATGATGATGCAATTCGAATGCAACCTGGATCCGGTGATACCCATCTCTTGTATGTTCTCTTCCCATATTTATTCTATGTATTTCTAAATTTGCTTGAGAATATACTTATCAAAACAAAAGATTGCTTGAAAATGACACAACCCTACAGCTTTCCAGATAGTATAGGAGATGACCTACTACTTGAAATCCACGATTCCAAGGGGAAGCAGTTTGGCCGTGTCCTTGTTCAAGTGGCTACTATTGCTGATGATCCAGTAATATTTCTTGGCCCTTCAATTAGCTTTAAGCATAGATTTTGTTCTGGTAGAATGCTGATATTAAAGTTGACCGCAGGCTGACAGGCTACGCTGGTGGTCTGTTTATTCTGAGCCAGAACATGAAGTTGTTGGCAAGATACAGCTGTATATAAACTACTCAACTAGTTCAGATGATAATAGTCATCCAAAGGTTAGTGACTCTATACTGGAGTATCTTCAGATGTATTAGCCACATCAAGAGTTACTTATAAGCAGTAGTTTCATATTTCAATAATAGTGAGATTTGTTTATCTGATGCACCCCGAATTCTTAAATGATTTTTATATAATTTCTAATCATCGCTGTGTTCCCAATATAGTAGACGATTGCAAGATCAGGATGTGAGACATCCTACTTATATAGTTAGATATGACCTTTTGATCTATTATTGCAACAATTTGGGGCGTTAGCATGGGGCTGTAGTATTGGTCTCAATTTTTCTGTCGCGTCTTTATCTAGAGAATCTGATGGGGGTACCCTCTTATAAGATTATTAAAGATTGTTATGCTAAAAGTTGTTGATTTTTTTTTTTTTTGAAAAAAAAAAAGAACTTCAAAGATTACTTTTAATTAAAAATACTGCCCACCCCCTGTACTAAACAAAAACGAAAAAAAAATGGAAGTGGGAACCTGGATTCTTCATTTTATGTCATGGCTTATGAATAGCTTAATGATAATATATGTTTCTCCTTTGGTCCCAGTGTGGCTCTGTTGCAGAAACAGTCGCATATGATCTAGTTTTAGAGGTTGCTATGAAGGTTCAGAATTTTCAACAAAGAAACCTATTGTTGCACGGTCCATGGAAATGGCTCTCAACAGAGTTTGCCTCATACTACGGGGTTTCTGATGTATACACCAAGCTGAGGTAATTGGATGTTAGGATGTTATTGCTAATTGCTACTGAAATCACTAGGTTGTCTAATATAATAAGTTATCCAACCTGTTTTTCTCCTTAGGCTGTTTACGTTGGTTGATGTTTCAATCTGCAATATCAATAGGTACCTTTCTTATGTCATGGATGTTGCTACACCAACAGCTGACTGTCTCACATTGGTGCATGACTTGTTAATGCCTGTTGTTATGAAAGGCCACAGCAAGAACACATTGAGTCATCAAGAGGTGCAAATCTAACTTTCCAGCTTGAATAATGTAAAAATTGTTTCGTAATGTTCTTATATGGTTCTTGTTGTTATTGTCTTGCGTTGGTTACATTTTACTTTCTTCTAGTTGCTTTTGTATTATACTGGTATTTTTTTGTTTATGGTACTTTGATGGATTCTGGTATCTTCTAACACAAATTTGCATAAATTCTGGTTGTTTCATCAGAATCGAATCTTAGGAGAAACCAAGGACCAAATTGAACAGATACTCGCATTAGTTTTTGAGAACTACAAATCACTTGATGAATCCTTGCCCTCGGGTATCATGGAGGTTTTCAAGCCTGCAACTGGTCTTGCAGCACCTGTGCTGGAACCAGCTGTTAAATTATATACACTTCTTCACGACATCCTATCTCCCGAGGCTCAAACAATGTTATGCCATTATTTCCAGGTTTGAGAGTGAAACATTTTTTGTTCTGATGCTTGATTGAGTTGTACATGTATCTGTTTTAATCGAAGTTAGTGTCTCCCCAGGTTGCGGCAAAGAAGAGATCAAGAAGGCTTTTGACGGAAACAGATGAATATGTTGCCAACAACGGTGAAGGTGGTTTGATGGACAGTGTTACTATGTCTACTGCTTACCAGAAGATGATATCACTGTGCATGAACATTAGGAATGAGATTTTTACTGATATTGAGATCCATAATCAAGATATACTTCCTAGGTATGTTTCAAGCTGTCATCGGAATACTCAGTAATTTATAGTTCTCTTATCTTTTTTTTTTTTGAGAAAAAAAAAGTCAATTTTATTCAAACAGGCAAAGGGGGTGCAACCCAAGTCAAAGGGTGTATACAAAAGAAAGCACCCAACTAGGAATACAAAGTGAGGAAACAAAGAGGTGTGTATAAAAAGGGGATAGCTGGAAAGGCCAGGACAATTCTGAGCCTATATCCAGACAAAAAGATTTAGGCTCAGAATTGTCCTGGCCTTTTGTGAATAGTAGTGAAAAAGTAATGATAGGATATTGAATAGTAGTGAAAAGTAGGTGAAAAGTAATAATAAAATAATGAATAGTAGTGAGGTATTCTGAGAATACCTGAGGTATTCTCAGTACCCAAACTATTATAGGACCTAAGATCATCTGCCGTTCTCTCACAAGCTTCAAAATTCCTAGCATTAAGTTCATTCCACACGCACCACAACTCCATGAGGCATAATGGAACCATACATAAAGCTTCCTCGCTGTAATGAACAACATTTTGACGACTTCAACATGCCAACAAGGTAACAACTCTACAACCCTCAGAGGCATCACCCAATCAACACCAAAATGATGGAGTCTTGAGGTCCATAATTTCCTAGCAACGCAATGCAGCAACAAATGATCAGTTTATTCCCCAACTTTTCATACACATTCAACACCAATCCATTACTAAAATTCCCCTCCTTCTCAACTTATCTATAGTAAGGATTTTCTCCAATGTTGTAGGCCACCCTCAAACGAGATGTGTTCTCCCAACAACCTTTCCAAGTTAAGGGAGTGCCTGTAAGCATAACAAAAATTATGACCTCAAACTTCCTTCTTTTAGATGGGACCCACCACATCTTACCCTCTCCATCGTCTCCTAACCCTAATAATAGAGTGCATATGGTTGAAAGGAAAACATCTCTAATTTGCAATCATGTGCTAATATAATAAAAGGGATATTTCATTGTTTAGAGTTGTTGGAAAGTTTGACCTCTATTGTCTTTAGAGTGATGTTCGGTAACTGAAGTTTCTTTAATTGTTTAGAATTATTGAAAAATCTTGAGACGCGTTTTGTATTAGGTTTTGTGAAATTGGCTAGGTAGGATGAGAAGTTGTTTAGTAAAAAAAAATTGAGACGTATTTTGTATGGTGGTTTGTGGAAGTGGGCAGGTAGGATTAAAAAGTTATTTGAATAGATTTTTATGAGTTGGTTTTTTGGGTTGAAAATTATTTAGGTTTTTTATGGAGACATAGGCAAATTAATAGATGATTTTTTAGTGAGAAATAGAAAAATCTTTGGTATTTAAAGATGTTTGGTTTGAAGTAAAAATTAATAATTCTGAAAATCTTAACTATAACATTTTGAGATCATCAGCAACATAAAACCTCCATTGAAGAGGGCAAACAACTTGACATATAAATTGTCCTCATTTCTTACCTTCTGATGTTAAAAATAAACATTATCCACTTTATTGCATTTAATGTATTATATAAGCCCCTTGTATGCTACCTGTGTGCTTGCACTATGCTATTTTTGCGTTTCTTGATAAAATCTTCGATTACTTATCAAATATGATACATACATACAGTAGACCCTCAAGTTCTCTTCTATTTTTATGTCTTAGAGAGCTTTGAATGTGGTAGGATATGATGATTAATATGATTTGGGAACACCTCTTGGCTGGGGAATCATCCTTAAGTTCATAGTATTACATGCTTGTTCTTAATTTTCATGTTGCTTATTTACTTGGGGTTTAGTGGTTTGACTGCCAAGCTCATGTCAAACAAATAGAACCCTAATATTTTGAATTTCTTTTGTGCAGTTTTATAGACCTTCCAAATCTGTCTTCATCCATCTACAGCACAGAGCTTTGCAACAGATTGCGTGCTTTCCTCATTGCTTGCCCCCCCACGGGCCCTTCACCTCCTGTGGCAGAACTTGTTATTGCTACGGCAGATTTTCAAAGGGATGTTGCCAGCTGGAACATCAGGTATTGTTATTTCTTCTGCATTATAATTATGGCACAGAAAGAGTAGGGGGAAACGTCTATTCTCAGAGTAATTCTTACTTTGCATCGCTCTAACACAATTATATGCTTTTTCGCAGCCCTGTCAAAGGTGGAGTTGATGCAAAAGAATTGTTCCACTTGTATATTTTGGTGTGGATACAAGATAAACGGTTATCATTGCTTGAGTCATGCAAATTAGATAAGGTACATATATTAAACAGTGGTATTACCACAGGCTTTTATTTTCTTATGTTTGCCGAATCTTTTTTGGTGTTTTTGCTAAATTGCATGGAACTAGAATAATTTTGATATATCTTCTTCGGAGGGGAAATATGTCAGTTGGAGGCCTATTTTGAGAGTTGATTCTTTTGAAAATTCTTCAATCTTAAATGTTATTGCACATGACAAGTAATAATCTCCACATGTAACGGTTGACTGAGAATTATGTACTTGCAGGTAAAATGGTCGGGAGTGAGGACCCAACATTCTACTACTCCTTTTGTTGATGACATGTATGACCGACTGAGAGAAACATTAAGTGACTATGAGATCATTATATGCCGATGGCCAGAATATGTTTTTGGCTTGGAGAATGTATGTCCAGTTGTCTTTCTCATCTCTCAATCTTTATTTTCTTATTTGGTATCTGATATCAACATCATTTTCTTTATATAATTTTTTTATAGGTAAGTTTTCTTTGTATAATCTAATGTGACGTTTTCTCTAAATTATAAGATCTGGTTGAGTTATAACTTCAATTTAATTTTATGTATTATATTTTGCTGACCATTGTCTAAACACCAGTAACCGGCCTTCAGCCTTGCTTCTTGATCATTGACTTATATAAAGAAAACAAGGTTAAGGGCATGTATAGACTCTCTCTCTCTCTCTCTCTCTCTCTCTCTCTCTCTTTTGGCATGGGGTATAGGAACCAATTGCCTGTTGCCTTTTTGTAGAACTAGAACTAGAGGTTGAAAGCATGATTGTATTGTCGTTCAGTATGTTAAAAAAAATCTCAAAATTATAGACACTGAAGTTATTGGATTTTGTTTTTTGGACTATTTTCCCCACAAGGCTATTGCTGATATTGAGAAGGCTATAGTGGAAGCTTTAGACAAGCAATATGCAGATGTCTTATCGCCATTGAAGGAGCATATGGCACCCAAGAAATTTGGCCTGAAGTACGTTCAGAAACTTGCCAAGCGTTCCGTTTGCCCCTATACTGTTCCTGACGAGGTCAGTTGTAACTTCTCAAATGTGTAATGTTCCTTTTCCCAAGTGTATTTCTTTTGGTTTGAATCTGGTGTTGCTTTTCAGCTGGGAATTGTACTGAATTCCATGAAGAGGTTGCTCGATATCTTGCGCCCAAAGTTAGAAGCTCAGTTCAAGTCATGGGGTTCTTGCATCCCTAATGGTGGAAACTCAGTTCCTGGAGAGCGTCTTAGTGAAGTAACAGTAATGCTGAGAGCCAAATTCAGAAATTATCTGCAAGCAGTTGTGGAGAAACTTGCAGAGAATGTGGGTATCATCCAGAAAATCCACGTTTTTTGTTTGGATTTTAAGCGATTTGCTATGGTGTAGAATTGAGATGAAATGTATTTCTTATGAAACAGTTAATGAAATTCTGGCCTAACAAATGATTTCTATCATGAAATTTGCATGAACTTTTAAATTAGGCAAGGATTTCTGTCAAGTGTGCTTGATTTGCTTCTTTCTTTTTGTTGTGTTAGGCAAAGTTACAGAATGCTACAAAACTGAAAAAGATTCTTCAAGATTCAAAGGAGACTGTGGTGGAATCTGATGTACGGGGTAGAATGCAGCCACTTAAAGAGCAGTTGACAAATACAATAAATCACCTTCATACCATCTTTGAGACTCATGTTTTCATTTCACTCTGTCGAGGTTACTGGGACCGGCTGGGGCAGGTAAATTCATTGCACCTGTACCTTAGTAACAGACTACATTCCAGATTCAGATTCGAAGCTAATCTTCTCTGCATATTATGTTGTATTTCCTCTGTCACAGGATGTTCTAAGTTTCTTGGAGAACAGGAAAGAGAACAGGTCATGGTATAAAGGTTCACGGATTGCAGTTACTGTAAGTAATAGCATTGCAACTTCAAACCAATGATTTTAGCTTATCAGTACTGGTCCCTGCCTGAGTTTGCTAGTAAATTAGTTTATTAAAATGTTAGTTCTAGAATGCGAAAAGTTTCGGTTTTGTTTGTGATGTCATGACAGTTAGCCAGAGGTTTTCCATTTCTTTTTGTTCCATTCTATACATTCTTCTTGTACTTTCCCTTCTCATATTTGGCATTTCAATGCCTTGCAGATTTTGGATGATACCTTTGCCTCACAAATGCAGCAGCTACTTGGAAATACAGTTCAAGAGAAAGACCTGGAGCCGCCTAGATCTATCATGGAAGTCCGTTCAATTCTTTGCAAGGATGTTCCCAATCACAAGGACAACACATATTACTATTAATCCCATGTTAGTATGTAAATCTGACTCAAAGAAGGGAAACATATCAATTAAAAAAGCACAGGGGCTCAACAGCTCAAGTAATCTGGGAGATACAAGATGTTGGGTAGATGATCCCAACTGGCCCGCAGAAAACGACATGGATGATGAGTCGTTTTTGTCATCTAGATGCATATGTATAGAGTCTCACCCCTGCTGAGTTTGCTAATTTGAGGGAGCAAGCAACTTGACTGCTCCAGAATCATCAGTCTGCTCTGTTTTGAGGGCTCCCCTTTTTGTCTATTTATTTTTTCCATATTAAATCCTCAACTTTCTTTTTTGACATGTAATCTCCATATATGGTATAGTGGTTTCTTCTTCCTTAATATTGATGAACTATGTTTTAGTTTTGCACATGCTACAATGGTGTCTCATTCACGTTCCACGTGACAATTGTACAACTTTGTTTACCACATTTATGTGAAATTACATTTTGCTTTCCTGATGCTTTATATTTTAACAATTTGTATTTTTTATTTAGATAAAATTCTTAGGATTGGTAAATATTCTGTTTTTCAGTAATTTTGAAAGCATATCTTAAATGATTCGTTTTGATTTTAGATGAATTGAATAAAATATTATTAAAATATTATTTTTTTAATATTAATATTATTTTGAGATTTAAAAAAATTAAATTATTTATTATGTTTTGCATGGAAATTTAAAAAATTTGTAATGATGAGACGAGATAAAATGAAATAGGTTAAAGAGTGTTTTTCTATCCAAATGGGACCTTAATCAGGATTACAAAAATGCAATAGTTTAGGGTGTTTCTTTCCAAATTCTAGTGGTTTTAAAATGGAGATCTATTGACAACGATATCAACCCAACTTATAGCAATCTTACTATTAAAGCCATGACAATGGAATTTTTTTTTTTTTTTTCCAATGAATTTGAATTGCAATCTGGAAATCCTGAATACAATATTTACAAGATTAAAAATCAATCAGTGGTCACGAGATTTGTTACAGTAATGTCACAGCTAGCAGAACACCAGGCTACCACAACCACCAACAATACAGAGAATCCTTGCACCAGAACTTTCCTCCATGCAGCCCAGGCAAATCATATAAGCTTTGATATTACATGACAAGAAGTCCAGAAGGCTTTAGTTGCAACCCTGAGAATTACCGGGTTCTGGTATATCCTGTCGAGTAAAAAACCAAAATACTAAATAAATAAACAAAAAGATGATGAACAACATATTTAAGAGAGAGAGAGAGAGATCGCTAGATAGGTATTCTTTTTTTTTTTGCTCAGTACACTAGACAGGAAATTCAAAACAGAAAATGAACATGTAGCAACGATTGACAATCAAACCAAGATGCGGGGAGTATACATTCTCGAAACTTGGAAAGGAATTAGACACATTATCCCTTTCATGCTAGTAGTCCAAACTATAATCAAAACACATCAAATAATGGAGGCAGGGGTATATAGAAATAAGGATTAGATGGGATTTAACTTAACCTACCCTATAGCAGTTGCACCCCAAGATGCCACATTATAAATGACTTTGCTTCCATCCCAAGCCTTCTGAAGCTTTCCCTTTTTCTTTTTCACGGAGAACGTCTTGCTAAGCGCTAAAGGAGAATTCAGAGGATGTCAGAACCCCATTCGCACATTTCCGACAACAAAAAATTGTTACAACTAACTTATTTGAAGTGATAGAAAGAACCATAACTTAAGTAACTTTTTTTTTCTTCAAATTTCCACAGGATGTAGGTAAGAAGATAAAGTTCCAGCTCAAGAAAGAAGGCAATCAAACTTACCATCCTGGAGTTGGTTAGGTGTCAAATCCTGCAAAATAAACACCAATTGATTAAAATATTTCTTTGAACATGGTACTGACATAATATTTTTTATTTCAAACTTCCTTTTATAACCCATGGTGGACATGCATAGACCTTTCGTTTAATGCATATTATTTAAAGCATATTGAACTTGAGGAAGTCATTTATATAATCACATGGCATGGTGAAATACAATGCCACAACTTTTAATCTACAATATTGTGCGGCTGCATCTTCAAAACTGCATAGCTACGTTAATATACTACTTGGAAAGGACTGCAAATGTTTTAGCATGAAACCAAGAACGGATTCTTAAGGATCATTCTCTGAGATGACATTTCACTTAGTGACAATTTAATTTTTTGGGTCTTAACTTTGACAAGATAGGAAGATAAAAAGTGCAAATTAATAATATTTTTCAGGTTACGTAGAAGTCTTTCCCTTCCAAGTTTATCTACTTAAATTAACTATAAAAAAAAGTTTATCTACTTAAATTGTTCTCAGCAGTAAAATAGAAAACCCATTAGGAAGTAACAAACATGTTAAAGTGGGCACATACATAACTAACAAGCGGATCCATCTCAATTAGTATTCCAAGCAGCTAAAGGTATCATATGTATGATATTCTTTAAAAACATGATGAGGAGACCCTAATATGCAGGCAAAATGTGATGCCCTCACTAGCAATGCACCAACATTGCAAACTAAATTAATATCTGCAGTAGAGCCATCAATGCAATCCCACAAGATGCCAGAAGTCAGTAACTTGAAAAGATTTATACATCAGAGAGAGAAAATATTCATAAAAAATCCAGCATTCACTTGCATAGCAGTCTTAATCTATACCTCTTTTCCACACACAACGATTGCATGCAACAACTTGCTGTCTTTCTCTTCAAAAAGTAATTCTAGACTGCAATAAATGCCATTAATCAATTTACTATTTTTTTTATTGGCACCGGGTGTCCAAGAACAAAGTCCCAACTAATTCCGGGTGTGCACAAGCCCTTGGTAAGAAGTTTCCAGCAAGTGTCGGGTAATTCAAGAGGAAGTTCCCCCAGTCCGATGGCCCCTAGAAATTGTTTGCACCCAAGAGGATTTGAACCTTAGATCTAGAGGAAGCATACCACCAAGACCAAGACCTTTACCACTTGAGCCAACCCATAGGGGTTTATCAATTTATTAATTAAACTGCCACAATTCTAAGGCTTCATGTGTGTGTCTTTGTGTCTCAATTTGTTTGTGCATGCATACAGCCTTTTTGATGGATTAGCTGAATAATAATAGTATAGGAGATCATCAAACTTGCCAACACCTAATGGGGGTAATGACTCATTACTCAAGAAGTCTCTAATTTCCTCATGAAATCAGGCGTTTGCGCGTGTTTGTGCTCCTCTAGATCAAAACAAAAGCAATAGCAAATAGAAAGGATATAAGATGAGCTCAAAGGGTGAACACCGAAGTGAAGTGTGCAAAAAGCATTTGGAAACAAGGAATGGCCAGAGACCCTCACTCAAGCAACCTTTTTAATGTAGCAATGCGTATAGGTATGAATTTAAACCATGAGATGCAGCTCGATTGAAAAACTACACATCACTGGTGATTTATTAGCCTTCTTTTCGCAAGCCAAAAGAGTTGGATACTTAAAAAAATAATTAAAACACAAATTTACCTACATGGTGAAAACTGGATCCGAAAAGGCATCAAGTTTTTATGAAATGTAGCATACCTTAGTCTGTTTTAGGGACAATAAGTATGCGGCCATGAAGCATGCAATACCCTCTACAATATCCTCTTGCCTAACAAGAACATACTCTCCTTGTTCTGAATCAATATCTTCACCTTCCCAAAGATCATTTTCACTAACCATGTCCCAGGAGCTGCCTTCTTCTCCTACAGAACAATAAATTCTTTTAGCATCCAATACATAAAGAGAAAATAGACGAAAAAATCATTTCTATCTTTTTTTGTAGTCCAACAAAAGTTTTGTGAGGCCTCAACTTCAAAATGAACAATGACTCATTTGCAGTATATTTGGTAAGTAGTCAAAAGGAGGGGGGTCTATCTTTGCATACCAGCATTTTGTGGAACTGAAGCCTTTGCACACTCTAGCTTTTCGAGGAAGTCGGGGCATTCAACTCTAGACTTGAGAAGATCGCACAACTGCATCATGATGCAATGGATATAGAGTTAAAATACGGAACAATGGCTCACATCTTCACATCTTCTTTTTGCAGATGATACTTTAGTCTTCTGCGAAGCGGATAATAGCCAAATTCAAACACTACGAGCATTGCTACTTTGCTTCGAAGCAGTGTCAGGGCTCAAGGTGAATCTGGGTAAGTCTGAAATGGTTCCTGTGGGTGCGGTTCCTAATATCCTCAGCTTAGCAAGCTTGCTGGAATGTAAAGTGTCTTCTTTTCCAATGAAATATCTGGGCCTTCCGTTGGGAGCAACCCTTAAGAATAGAGCTATTTGGGATGGGGTGGTGGCGAAGATAGAGAAAAGGTTGGCTGGATGGAAACGGGTATATTTATCAAAAGGGGGTCGCCTCACTCTTATTAAGAGTATGCTCACTAACCTCCCCACATACTTTCTATCTTTGTTTCCTATGCCTGCAGGGGTGGTAAATAGGATGGAGAAACTATTTAGGGCATTCTTATGGGGAGGCATGGGGGAGGAGAAGAAATTTCATCTGGTTAGATGGAAAACAGTTTGTGCCTCAGTTGTGAATGGAGGATTGGGAGTGTGTAACATGAGGACTTTTAATAAAGCTTTATTGGGAAAATGGCTTTAGAGATATCACTTGGAGGAGGGATCATTGTGGAAGGAAACTGTTGATGCTAGATATGGCGTCGCTAGGGGAGGTTGGTGTTCCAACTAAGTAAGAGGGGGGGGGATATGGTGTGGGTTTATGGAAGTTTATAAGGAAGGGGTGACCATGCTTTGCAAATCAAATCCGTTTTGTAATTGGTGAGGGCAATCGAATAAGTTTTTGGCGGGACATGTGGTGTGGAGATCAAACTTTGGAAAGGGCTTTTCCGGCTCTATATCGTATTGCAGTTAACAAGGAGGCATCAGTGGCGGATGTGCGACTATTTTCTCATGGCTCGTATCAGTGGAACATTCTCTTTAGTAAGGATTTACATGACTGGGAATTATCTATTGTTGCAGATTTTTTCAGTTTACTATATTCTACAAGGACCCCTATAGCACAGCGTGATCGATTGAAATGGAGATCTAACAATCACAAGTTATGCACAGTGAAGGCGTATTATAACATCTTGACAACTCAAGATAATACTCTGTTTCCCTGGAAGAATATTTGGAGGTCTCGTGTGCCTTCTAGAGTAGCCTTTTTTGTTTGGAGTGCCGCCCTTGGGAAGATCTTGACCACGGATAATTTGAGGAAGAAAGGATGTGTAGTCATGGATTGGTGCTACATGTGTAGAAAGAATGGAGAATCGGTGGACCATCTCTTACTACATTGTGAGGTAGCGAGGGTGTTGTGGGATGAGATCTTTCAAAGGGTTGATGTTGCTTGGGTTATGCCTATGAGGGTGGTGGACCTGTTGGGTTGTTGGAGGAAGATGCAAGGCTGTCATCAAGTGGCAATGGTGTGGAAGATGATTCCGTTGTGCATCATGTGGTGTATTTGGACGGAAATGAATGCGTGCTGCTTTGAAGATAAGGAACACACACTGGCTGAGTTGAAGAAATTTTTGTTCCACACATTATTGTCTTGGCTTTCCGCCATTGTATTGCAGGGGGGCAATGTTCATGATTTTTTGTCTTTGATTTATCGCACGTAGAATGTATTTAGGTGCTGCCGTATACTTCTTGTGTACATGGGCTATGCCTATTTCATTCATATATATAATATTGATCTCTTACTTATAAAAAAAAAATACGGAACAACAGATTCCTTTAATAGATTGACCAATTCTAGAAAATACAAATTTTGCTTTGCAATGGAGGCATCCAATATGAATCTATAGAAAGCTATGTCATGATAAAGAAATTCAATCACACAGAGAGTTCGAAACACTTTTAGAAAGAAAAACAGAGCCCAATTAATGCTCCGACAAAACGATAAACCAAATTAAGCCTAGTACAAGTTTACAACTATGACCCAGCTCGTAAAACAAATTTAATCATATTAAAATACAGACAGCACGCACGCACGCACGCACACGAATAAGGAAAGTTTCATACCTCATCGGCCTCTCGGTTACCCCGCAGAGATCCCGAATTCTCGCCACGTTGCTCCTCATCGACATTTGCACCGTCAACGTCATCAATATCGTCGTCGGCACCGCTAGTAGTATGAAGCAATTCGAGAGCTCTCTGGCACTGCTCGAGCACGGCCTGCAAGGTCTCTCTCTTCACGCGGAGCTTATCTTTCTCCGCCGAATCCTCTCTTCGGATTCTGCCGATGGCCGAAGATATCGATCCTGCCACATCGATCTCCATACGCCCTAGAATAAGACACAATTCAAAGGGCACGAAGTCAAGCCAGATCTTAACCCTAAATACGCCTTTTTCCCTCGTAAACTATGAGCTCCATACCATCCATGTATGGAGAAACCCTGTCGATAGTCTTGTCGTGGAGATTGGGGTTCGGAGGTTTGCAGAATGGAAGATTATCGGTTTGTAACATGTGCTTTTTTTTTTTATCCGTGCTGCCTTTGTCTTCTTTAGAAACGTGTGTTTTAGGTTGCGACTTGCCGTGCCGTGAACTGAAATCTGCCTCCTATTACACAGACGGAGTCGGGTTAATTGTTTTAATAAAACAAAATCACTGATTAATGTTACAATGTATTAAGATCAATTTTTAAAAGAATTAGGTGAGTTTGGATTTTGAAATGAGTTGAGTTGAGTTGAGTTGAGTTGAGATGATAAAATATTGTTAGAATATTATTTTTTAATATTATTATTATTTTGAGATTTGAAAAGGTTGAATTGTTTATTATATTTTGTGTTAGGATTTGAAAAAGTTATAATGATGAGTTGAGAGTAGTTGATGATCCAAACGAAGCTATTTAAATATTTTTATATTATATATTATTTTTATGATATAATTTGATTTGAAGTATAAATTCTAAAATTTAAATCTTACAAGTAATATTTATATTTTTAAAATAATATGCAAGTCTAACTATTTTTACAATTTTTTACACAATTCTGTTTTAAATTAGATATATTTTTATAAAATAAAATCATTTTACATCATTATTCTTAATTTAAAACATAGTTATAAAAATAATAATACGTATATCATCCATTAAAATTTACAACTTGATAAAAATAAATGCGCCATGATAAAATTAGAATTAGTCCATTTGACCAGATTGTTCGTCGCTTGACAAATATTATCAGTCATCCTTGGGATAAAGGATAGATTAAGATTGCGTTTAGATGTTGAGATGAGTTTAATTAATATATGAATAGTAATATTTTATAGGTTACATTGAGATGGAGTTAACCTTTTGAGGTTGAGATGAATTTAACTTTTTATATTAAAATGTATGAAGTAGGTTGAGATAAATTTAACTTTTTTGTAAAAAAGTATACGTTTGGAATTGCAGTTGGTATAACTTATAGTTTTATGACATATGGCTTAGTAATAAGTTATACTATTAAAACATTATTTACTAATTGATAACTATATGTTTAAAGTATTTTCAAATATGTTGCATTTGTTTGGAAATAAATTAAAAAATACTTTGTGAGATAGAAATGATGATTATTTATTTTTTAAAGATTATGATCATATTTTTAAAAGAGAAATGCTTTGGTTCCCGAAAATGTCCAGAATGGGACTTTTTTTTTTTTTTACCGAGTGATTAAAAAAATATTTTTTAATGGTGTTGTGAATTTTTATTTTTTTTTTAAATGTTTATGATGATTAAAAAAATACATGAAATAAAAGAAATTAAAAAAAAATTTGCCTGTTCGGGACACTTTCGGGCTACATCTCGGGAGACGTAGCATTGCTCTTTTTAAAAATTTGAAAAAAGTAATTATGGGAAAGCTTTATCGATATTTTCGTCCATTGACAATATTTTTAAAATTCTAATTGCATTTTGCATTATTCAGAAAAGTACGCTTAAGAAAATTATATTTTTCCACAAATGTATTATTTAGTTTATTTAAAATTAAAAAAATACTTTAACATGTAACATCTAAACAACCTAATTTTTTTATTAAAAAGCTTCTAAAATTATTTAAGTAATTTTTAGGACTTTTAACGCAGCCTCAAAAGCCCTAAAACGTGGTGAAAATGTCTTATGAGTTGATCTTCCAAATTTTTGCTATGCGATTGATATTACGAGCAGGGTTGCTTTTAATTTGCCAATGTAACCACGTCCATCCATGCGTTTTGATAAATGATATTTGCAGTCGTGAGTGTGCAAGCGTCATGCAGTCATTTTAAAAAAAATAAATAAATATGGGACTCATATGAAAAGAAATTAATTTTTTAATAGTGGACCCCACTCTTTTTCAAAATGACTGCACGACGTTTACGCATTCCACGACTGTATGTAGCATTACTCATACGTTTTTTTACGAAGAAGTCGCTTCTAATGTTTATATTGAAGTCGAGCTTGATTATTTATAAGGTTGAAGGCATCCTTTGTTCCTGTTGTCCTTCGGTTTCCATTCTTTTGAGGTGTTTTAGTGTATGTTTGGGATTACGGTAAAAAATATAACTTATAGTTTTATGATTTATAGCTTATAATTTAAGAAATAAGTTAAACTCTTAAAAAATTATTTGTTGTTCGGTAACTATATATTTAAAATATTTTTAAACATTTTATATTTGTTTGGAAACAAATTAAAAAGTGTTTTCTGATGTAGAAATGACAATTATTTAATTTTTAAAAAATTATAACCATTTTTTAAAAGTTTGAAAATTGTAAATAGCTGAAAGTTGTATAGGTATTTTCACCCATTGACAATCTTTTTAAAATTCGAATTACGTTCCGCATTATCCATAAAAACACGTTTAAAAAAAATCATCAAAATATTATTTTTCCTCAAATATACTTTTTAGTTTTTTTAGATTAAAAAGTATTTTAATATATAACATCCAAACAATTTAATTTTTCTATTAAAATTTTTTTTAAGACTATTTAAACATTTTTTAAGATTCTTAATGCAACTCCAGACTGATCCTTACCTTATTAATACATGTCATAATGTACGAGAAAATGGTCTTATTGAACTTAGCTGTACAAGATTTATGTTCTATCCATTGTATTCGTTATAAATTTTAATCGTCATCTTTTTGTCATTTTCTAATGTTTGAATTTAGAGATGAGTTGAGATGAGTTAAGATGGTTTGTAAATAGTAGAATAAAAGTTGAATTATTTATTATATTTTATGTGAAAATTTGATAAAGTTGTTTTGAGATTTGAAAAAGTTGAATTATTTATTATATTTTGTGTGGAAATTTAAAACAAATTGTAATGATGAGATAAAATGAGTTGAAGTAGATTGAGGTGGGTTTTGAATCCAAACCTAACTCGGCCAGATGATTATTTATCCACAAAAAAAAAAAAAAGACCACATGATTAACACGAATGAATAATGGATTTCATGATGGTTTAGATACTTTATAAAATAATGTTAGATTAAATTATTAGTTCTACAAATATCACACTCATTTTGTTTTTTTAAAAAAGTAAGATCTATCAATAAAATTTTTTATAAAATAATGTTAGATTAAATTATTAGTTTTACAAATATCGCACACTCATTTTTTTTTTTAAAGTAAGATTTATTAAAAAAACTAATTTTTTTAATATGAATCTTATATTTATTTATTTTTTTTTTAAAAAAAGTACAGGATAATTATATACTCAATATCATTTTTCTACTTTTATAAGGTTTAGAGAGGAAATAGCTAGCCTAGACACTCACAGGCCAACTCATGATGTGGACCACTCCAAAAAGTAAAAGAATTTGGTACAGATTTCTGTTTTATTTTTAAAAAGTAAATATTAAATAAAGAGCAATATTATATATTATACCCGTATTTTATTTTATAGATATATTAATATTCGTATTTCAATCAAAAAATCTTCACAACCTCCTAACATTCCACACTCCACATTATTTTTAATTTTTATTATTTTTTTCTTTTATTAAATATTTATTATATGAATAATGAATAAATAATTTAAAATAATTTAACAAAAAAAAACTCAAAAAAAAATTAAAAATTTAAAAAATTTAAAAAAATGTGGAGTGTGGAGCGTGGTGGAGGTTATATAGCAAAGCTCTAAAAGAATATGGAGAAAATTGAGTGACAATTTTGATGTCATGTCATAAGATTGAGTATTTTAAGGATAATTTGAGAAGTATCAAGCATCATGAAAAATGCTAGTTGAACCGATAAAAGTGACAGATTGAATTTTAAAATTGAATTTTTTTATTTAATGATTAAGGAAATAAATATTAATAAATTTTTTTAAAAAAATTATTAAAATTGTGTAAAAAATGATTAAAAAAAAATTGATTTGTACTTGCACTTTCTTCGGTTAAATATCGGTCCCGGTCCCAATAGAACTGTCTCACTACCCTTCTTCCCTCGGCCGGAGGTCCGAGGAGAGAGCTGTTTTATTGATGGGCCTAGATGAGATGGTCCTATTTTGTCTCAACAAGATAATGGGCTTTCCTCTAACTCGAATGCGCTCAGTACTCGTATGGAAGAGTATCCACTAATGGGCCCAGACTCGGTGTAGTTTAGATTTCGGTCGTTGAGACACGGGCTTGCGCACTTCCAACCTCGGCCTTCTTGCTTTTTTGTGTGTGCATTGACACTTGCCGTACTGCCCATAGCCACAAATGCATGGGTGGAATGTAAAAAAAAAGTATTATTATATCAATAATATGAAAAAAATGTCATTCACACTATCTTACCAGCAGAATGACTATTGCTTATGCTTACTGGGATCCTACAGTTAGGATGAGTATCAACTAACTATTTAGAAATGATTTATACAAGTTTCAAATAGATAAGTTTCATACAAGTTTTTGTAAAAAGTAGATTCTACCTTAAAAAAATATTAAAAAAAATATTTTTTTATTAATGAAACCCATTTTTTTATAAAATGACTTACACGAGACTTATCTAGTTTTAGTATTAATCTAACTATTACGACTTACAAGCACACAATTAATGTTACGGCTTGCCTGGCATACATGCAGTGATATTACTTTTTATCATAGATTAAGTGCATGTTTGAGATTATAGTGAAAAAAATAATAATTTTCCTCAAACGTACTTTTTAACTTATTTGAGATTAAAAAGTACTTTAATATGAAACGTCCAAACAACTTAATTTTTTCATTAAAGTGCGCTTAAGACTATTTAAATATTTTTAAGACTCCTAGCACAACTCCAAACAGGCCCAAATCTATAACAACACAGGTCTAATTCTTGTTGAAATTGGACCGCCACACCTAACGGTCCAAATTATCCAATTCCACTAGAAAACCCTACCCATCTATAACACCTTTTTTGCTAGTTTATCTATATGGACGGTGCTACTCCAACAGAGAGAAGTCACAGGCCCTCGACACTCTATATCGAGATGTATTAAAATATTTTTTTAAAATATGTTTTGGTATATTTTTTTAAATATAAAAGAGTAAACAAACGTAATATTAAAAAATAATCAAACATAAATACTATAAAAAGATACACATTTCGATAGAAAAAATTGATAGACTCTCTAAGGGAGTGTATCAGTTTTCCTATCTATACAGTTATATTTATTAAAGAGATAGTAATATTAATCACTTACTTGAACAATTTATAAGAAATTAAGTGGTAGATTCTACCGTCCATGTACTTTTGTCAACCAAATATTAGGTGTGCAATATTTATAATTATAGAGCGTACAAACAACGTGCATCTAACATTACTTGCTTGGGATTGGGGTCGTAGCTTTGAGAATTATTGGTCCCAAAGCATTTGCATGTTTTCCATTTCCATTTTCTTATTTATTTACGATTTGAGATTTTTTTTCCAATCATGTATGAATCGTATTTATAATTTGATTGGTCAAACAATAATAAATTAAAGTTGAGTTAATTATCATAATTATTATCTATGACTATAATGCTTAGATAGAGAAATGATCTCATCTCATCTCATAATTATAATTTTTCTAAATTTCCACATAAAATATAATAAACAATTCAAAATTTTCAAATATCAAAACGATAACAATATTAAAAATTAATATTCTAATAATATTTTATTCAACTCATCTAAAACTATCTCATCTCATTTCATCTCACTATCCAAACTAGCTCTAAGTTATTC
Source organism: Juglans cinerea (assembly GCA_961763995.1). Taxonomy (NCBI): domain Eukaryota; kingdom Viridiplantae; phylum Streptophyta; class Magnoliopsida; order Fagales; family Juglandaceae; genus Juglans; species Juglans cinerea. The sequence goes on along the minus strand of CAUIVZ010000012.1, from coordinate 23,770,266 downwards.
TTAAAAGTTTTCCAAATATATATATATATATTACAAAAGTAAATATCTAATGCCTCAATCTATTATCGTAATGAACTATAAATGTGTTTATTTAAAATAGAAGTTCTATCACAATAAAAAATTTTACAAAAATAAATTTATAAATTGATACATATTCATATGATACATTAGATAACTTTTACAATAAAAATAATTTTATAATAGGACGTACTACACAAAGTCAAATCAGTTTGTAGATTCATTTTTATAAAATTCATTTGTGGCTAACTATTTATCTATTTTAAAAAAAAATCTACATAAAAACTTAATTATTTCTTTAGATCGCTGATTCTACAAATTGAAAGATCAATCAAATATCGATGATAGCCTTTGACAAATTCCCATTGGGAACCTTTATTAACTGGTAACGCAATTCACTCTTGAAGGAGGAATCAAATCATTACTATAAAGAAAAATTATTCTCATCAACTACTATTCACCATCTCATACTCTATGAAAAATACCACTATACCCTATGAAAAAGTTATAGATGTGGAGTGTGAGAGTGAATGACTGATACATAATAAATCCCATCTACAAAATAAGTAATCTCCGAGCAAAATTAGGGTCACTTTTTATATTATATTATATTATATGTTGCACTCCTTTTTTTATTTTTTATTTTTTCTTTAAGGAAAATTGTCATAATTTATTCATCAGAGAAATTTATATTCATGACCGGATACATGTAGAGATAATCCTCATATCAACCATTACCTCATAAACCAATTAATGCATTTGGAACTTTACCAGTACACTATTTCATTTTGTGACTGGTCTGATTTTCACTACTGCTGATACTCTCTATAGACAAACGTCCAAGAGACAGCACTCTGCATAAACAGAGACTCATCACTTAAACCTCACCCTTCAATTTTCATAGAAAGAGATGAATCAACATCTATAGACAAACGTCCAAAAGAAAAACTCTTTTTTTTTTAAATAAACAATAAGAGGAAAAAAAAGAAATCAGTAAGATAGATGTGAAAAAGGACGGGTAGATGCGTCAGAATTTGTGAATGCACATAAAGGCACCACGTTTGTCTCTTTTTAACCATAAAAGTCAAATTTAAAAGATCTGATGGTGGCGATTCCGGTGATTCGGCGCGTGTGGCAAGAAAAACTTCCGGAAGGGGTGGCACGTGAGGACCACTCGCTGTTGTGAGCGGCACGTGAGGACCACACACGGTGACTTTTACAAAACCACCACTATCCTCCAAACGATTTGCGGCTTGAAAATCTGCTTGTGATGTGCGTGTCTCTAGAGAATTGACGGAAAACTGTAGATCTGTCTTTTTCAACCTTAAAGGAAACAACAAAAAATTAAGAAAAGAGAACTATCTTGATAAACAAAAGTGGGTAGATGGAGAAATGAGGGAAGAACATGGAGAATGAGGAAACTCAGATCTGAAGGCTTTTTGAGAGAGAGAGAGAGAGAGAGATTGTCTAGGACTTTTTTTGTATGTTCATGTAGGTTTCCTTTATTTTTTCCTTTTATTTTTTGTGTTGATTGGTATTGTATATTATCAACTAAATGAATGGGTAATATGTGATATTTTTAAAACAAAAAAGGAGCACCAATGAGTTCACAATTCCCATAATTAAAGGCTTTCAAAATTAGTTGGAGTCATGGCTTCCACAATTAACGGCGCCAATTATTTTGCTACCTAAAGTTGCCTAGCAACCTCCTTTTTAGTTCTACAACTTTTACTAATCTTTATTTGATACTCGTGGATCATAGACTCATAGTCACAGCCCTAAATGGTCACACAACTTTCAGAATTCTTGTTCATTTTTTCATATTTTATTAAAATAAAAAATATTGATATATGTAAAAAAAATTATAAATTAACTTAACTTGATATAATACCTCAGATTATAAGGTTTCATTTTATAGTAAAATATATATAATACTTCATATAGAATCACTCGATTTATAAATTTATTTTTATAAAATATGTTTGTAAATCTAGCATTCTTCTATAAAGAACTAAGAGTACATTCAAAATATTTTATTATTTATAATATATTTTTAAAACTTATAAGATAATTAGTTGTTTTTTCTACTTAAATATTTCAAGTTGCAGAGATTCAAATATATAAACTTTTAAATTAGATAATCAAATACTACGAGAAATTCAATGTACAATCCTCTCGTATATCTATTTCATACAACAACTTAGAATTATATATATCATATGTATTTATAAAGGAGAAATAGTATTTAAGATTATAGAGTACGCAATTGCCACATATTTTTTTTCGAAACAAATTGAATAAATATGAAAATTACATAAAAAATTTAATTTATTAATGATGGATCACACTATTTTTCAAAAGAAATATATAACATTTATAGAATTCTACAAATTAAATCGTCTGATTCGTCCACGTGGAAACTTTATATAATTTTGTCTCAGTTGGTCCCGCATCAAGAAGTAGGCTCCACCTTTCATACCCCATTTTTCCTGTTGTGTAATTCTCCATGGATCAACAGGTTGTGTTCTGCAATTCTTCTACATTCTTCTAAGTCAAACTCTTCCAAGCAATATAAAGTTTGGCTTAGGGCTGTGCAATCTACTACGATACACTCATTTATGATTGAGATAATTGAGCAATCGAAGGAGAACATGTTTCGACTGAAGATGGTGGGTGGCGAGCAGTTGACCACTGAGGGTATGACAGTTCAGGGCAGTTACAATTACTTATTGGTAGTTCACTGTTTACTAAAAACTTGGGACAATTAGATGAAAATATTCAAAATTTGAATCCCTATATTAAAAAAATAACTGACCATGGGGAAAGTCCCGAGGGGAAACTGTTAGATGTTTTGGGACTTATTCAACAAGAATTGGAGGAGACTGGGAAGAATGTTAAGAACTACAAATATGATGAGACTGATAAAAAACTGTTAGATGATCCTATTGTACAAATGCCTTATATGGGACATATTTATAAGGAACAAGGAAGTAAGATAGAAAGTTTGGATTTGGAAAAAGAATATCTGAATGTGAGTGATGTGGGTGCTGTGGAAACAAGGACAACGGTCACACGATCATGGAAGAGAAGGGCTCACCTAAACTCCACTAATTCTAGTTCTGATACACAGTTTGTTATTCAGTTGAAAAGGAAGATAGTGGACATGGTGAGGGGTAGAAGCCAATCTAAAGAACAAATAACTACTAGTGGGAAACTGAGGAAGAAAATAATTTATGATGAAACAATAGAGGCTGGTTGCCAGCCCCTCCGACCATTATGAATATTTTAAGTTGAGACTATCTAGGACTCGGGACTCCTCGACATGTTCGGGATCTTCATCATATGGTGAAAGAATTTAATCCCGACATTCTATTTCTAATGGAAATAAATCTCATAGAACTAGAACGGTTAAATTAAAGCATAAATTTGGTTATGAAAATGTTTTTGTGCTGTGGATAGTGTTGGCAGCAAAGGAGGTTTGGCTTTATTTTGGAAGGAAGGAATTGGTTTAAGTATCCAAAATTATTCCCTACACCATATCAATGCCGAAATTGCATATTCTGGTGTTGATAGAACTTGGAAATTGACTGGCTTCTATGGATACCCAAAGGTTGGGCAAATAGAGAAAGGATGGAGATTACTAAAAGCTCTAAAGTCATGTGATCTAGTACCATGGTTATGTTTTGGTGACTTTAATGAAATATCATGTCAACCTGAAAAGTATGGGGCAACATGGAGATCTTCATTACAAATGGAAAATTTTTCCACAAGCTTTGAGTTTTTGTGATTTGAGTAGTCTGATTATAAAGGATCAAGGTATACTTAGCATAACAATCGAAAGGATAGAAATTTCACTAAAGAAAGACTAAATGGAGTGATGGCTAATACGAGTCGGTATGTTGCTTATCTAGATGTTGAGGTAAGTGTGTTACCAGCAAGAAGTTTAGATCACTGTCTTTTACTTATGAGGTTGACTCCTCAGATTGTCCATACTAAAAAACATAAGCCTTTTAGGTTTGAAGCCAGTTGGACATTATTTGAAGAATGTACCAAAATTGTTGATAGTGTATGGCAATCTAGACATCATAGCATAGATCACATAAAGCAAGTTCAACATCATTTGCATCAATGCAGGGCACAATTAAAAAGGTGGAGTGTAGCTACTGGGTCCAGTAGAGGAAGAAAATCAAGGATAAAACAACATTGTTGTCTTTTTGGTATGAGAATGGTGATGCTCATGGTGTGGAGGAAATGCAGCAGGCTCAAACAGACCTAGATATTCTTTTAGAACATGAAGATATAACATGGAAACAGTGAAGTAGCATTGGTTAAAGGATGCGGATAGCAACACTAGGTACTTTCATCAATGTGCTAACCAAAGAAGGAAAGTTAACCATATAGGCTATGTGGAGGATGATAAGGGTTTTTCATATACTACTCAGACTGTTATCCGTAAGGCTTTCATGGAACACTTTAGATCTGTCTATGAAACTTTCAATCCTACAGGTATTGAGGACATTCTTCAGGATTTTAAAATAAGAATACTATCAGTTTCTCAAGGTGAATTGGAGAAAGTTTATATGGCTAATGAGGTCAAGAAAGCACTTTTTCAAATGGATCCTTTAAATCCCCTTGGCTTGATGGTTTTTCAGCATGCTTTTATTAGAAATATTGTCACATTGTTAGAGATCATGTTAGTACACCTGTTATTAACCTTCTTGATGGGCAAGGATCATGGGAGAATATTAATGCTATAGTTTTATGTATGATACCAAAGAAGAAAAACTTTGTGAAGGTGGTAGATTATAGGCCAATCAGTTTATGTAATGTGTTATACAAGTTATGTTCTAAAGTGCTTGCAAACAGGTTGAAACCGATATTGTCTCATGTTTCCATATCAAAGTGTTTGTTGCTAATAGACTTATATCAGATAATATATTGGTGGCCTATGAGACACTTCATTCTATGTCAACTAAGCTGAAAGGAAGAAAGGGTTACATGGTTTTGAAGTTGGATATGAGTAAGGCATATGATAGAATGTAATGACCTTTTATTGAAGTTGTTTTACTGAATATGAGTTTTCCTGGTAAATGGATAAGAGCAGTTATGATGTGCCTAAAATTTGTTTCATACTTTGTGCTAGTAAATGAGATGCCAAGTCATAAGTTGTTCCCTTCTAGAGAGAGGACTTTGACAAGTGGATCCTATTTCTCTTTATATATTCATCATTTGTGCTGAAGTTCTAAGTTACGTTTTGACCACTGTTGAACAGCATGGCGATCTAAATGGAGTTCCTAGTGGAATATATGGTTTTAGACTGAATCATCTATTCTTTGCAAATGATAGTTTGATATTTTATAGAGTTTCAATGAAGGAACGGTGGTGTTTGCATACAATGTTAACTAAATATGAGTTGGCATTGGGACAAAAGCTAATTAGATATAAGACATCACTTTTCTTTAGTAAGAATACCAGAGTCGAGGCAAAAAATTACTTGAGCAGTGTTATTGGTGTGCCACAAGTTAAATGTTATGAGAAGTATTTGGGGTTGCCTGTCATGATAGGGAGGGGTAAAACACGATCCTTTAACTATATATTGGACAGAGCATGTCAAAGAATAAGTAATTGGAAACTAAATTTTTTGTTACAAGCAGGTAAGGTCCAAGGAGGTGCTTATAAAAGCTTTTGTTCAAGCCATCCCTACATATTGTATGTCGGTGTTTCAACTCCCAAGAGGTATATTGCAAGACATAACTAAGATGATCTAGAATTTTTGGTGGAGTTATAAACAAAAGGATAAGAACATTCATTGTATAAATTGGTCAGTTCTAAGTAAGACAAAAGGGGTTGGAGGTTTGTATTTTAGAGATTTGGAATGTTTTTAATAAGACCCTCCTAGCTAAACAAGAAAGGAGATTACTTCAGAATTCAACTTCTCTCGTTGCAAAAGTTATGCAAATGAAGTATTATAGACATAAAGATTTCCTGCAATCTAGTTTGGGATGTCAACCTTCACATGCTTGGAGATCAATTCCAGGGACTTGGAGCTTATTACAAGAAGGGTTGACCTAGAAAATTGGTAATGGAAGATCAATGTTTATATGGAAGGATAGATGAGTTCCTAAACCTTGGAGTTTTAAAATTCAGACTCCTCTTACTGAGTTGTCCATCTTAGCAAAAGTTCATGAATTGATAGATATTGATAACTAGAGGTGGAATGAGACTATGGTAAGAGGTATTTTTATGCAAATGATGTTGAGACTATATTAAAGATCCATTTAGGTATGATGTGTAGAGAAGATAAGTAGATATGACAGTACACACAATCTGGATTTTTCTTTGTGAATAGTGCTTATCACTTACAGAAGATGATTAATGATAAAAGTACTGGTGAATCATCCAGCAACTCAAGTTGAGGCATGTTTTGGAAACAACTATGGAATCTACCTATTCCAAAGGTATTTCAAGTCTTTATTTGGAAAGCATGTTATAATGGTTTACCAACAAGAGCCAATTTAATGAAAAAGAGGGTGCTTATATCTAATATGTGTCCAATATATGTTTTGTATTCTGAAGATGTGATTCATGTCCTATGGAATTGTGAGGCAGCAAGGGATGTTTGGAGTCTTGGTTGTATTAAGATACAGAAGATGAGTACTTGGGGTTCGGATTTTCTATCCTTTATGAAACATATGTATGAGATTTTAGATCAACAAGAGTTTGCTGAAATGGCCATGATCTTGAGGAAACTATGGCTCAGAATAAATGTTGTAATATATGAGCAATCTTTCCTTCATCCTACAAGTCTTGTTTCCCAAGTTAGGGAGCAGTTACAAGAGTATCAGAGAGCCAAGATAGAGACAACAATTGTAGACAAGCTGCACACCAAGGTTGGTTACCACTTGACAAGTCATGGGTTAAGACAAATTGAGATGTTGCAATTGACAAAGTACATTCTTGGGTCGGTATTGGGTTGGTAGTAAGAGATTTAAATGGGAAGATCTTGGCAGTCTTGTGTGAACCTGCTGTCTTTGGTGCTGACTCCACCTCAGTAGAGGCTAAAGCTACATTGAGTGCATGTGTGTTCTGTTGTGAGATGAGATTTGATCAAGTGATGCTAGAAAGAAATGCTAAGTTAGTGGTTGATGCAGTAAAGAAATCTAAGGAGAACTTCACCAAGTTTGGGCACATTGTGGAGGAAATAAAGTAAGTCCTAAATGGGTTAAATGACTGGCAGATTTGCTATGTAAAGAGGGATTTTAATTAAATTACTCGTGTACTTGTTAAGGATGCTTATTTTGTCTGTCAAAGTGTGTAAATTTGGAGTCTGTACCATAGTGTATTAGCGGATTTGTATTGTCTAATTTGGTATTAAGTTAATGAAAGTGGATGTATTTTTGCTCAAAAAAAAAAAAGGGCTCCACCTATGCCTAGGGTTGAACAAAGAACCCAAAAACCCAACCCAATCCGTAGTTCCGAATTAACCCGACCCGTTTTCGGTAAAAATGGGAAACGGGTATTACCCGTTACCCGATTTTAACTTATTTTGATTTTGATTTTCAGCCCACTTCATCTGTTTCAAAAAGTTAAGGGTTTCAGCTGTCGACGACGGTAACAGTGGAGGATTTGATAGAGTTTCCAGCAGCCTTGTCGATAATGACAACGTCTTCGTTGGAAAAGTCGTTGGAAAAATCCTATGCTCTGGAAAAACTCAGGTGCCTCCATAGGATCTGCATTTTACGTTATGGGCCAAATAAGGGTTACAGACCTACGTTTGAGAAAACTAGTGAGTAATGAGTGAGTGAAGTACTGAAACTCTCTCTCTTTCTCAATACAACCAGGCTTACTTTTTGAAACTAGTTCTATTCCTCTTTGTTTCTACAAGCATTTGGGAAGGAAAGTCTTTCTTATTTTATTTTTCTGGATTTTTCTATTGGGTTCCATTTTCTTTTGTATCTTATTTCATTGTCTTTCTTTTTTCTGGGTTACATCCGATATCAATTTTAAGATGATTATTGCGTGGGTTTGATTGTGATTTGCAACTAGGATAGTGAGAGAAATCTCCAAAAAAAAATAAAAGAAAGAAGAACAAGAAGAAGAATTCGGGTAATCGGTTAACGGATAATCGGTTAGCAGATCGGCATAAAACATATTCGGGTTGGGTCGGAGATGTGTGTTTTTGGGCCGGGTCGTGTCGGTGAACAACCCTGCCTATGCCAACGGTTGGGAACTAAGAGAAATAATAGTTATAGTCGTGATTACGTAAATATTATACAATAATTTTTAAAAAATAAATAAATACGAGAGGTACATAAAAAAAAATAATTTTTTAATAATAAATCAATCTTTTAAAAAATAATAACGCAATACATGTAAACCACAAAATTATATATAATATTTCGAAGTAATTCACGTTCGACGACACACACAGAGAAATAAAAAACAAAAGGGTCAAACATATTCACGTCACTGTCGGGGACCTGGGGACAGTAGCATGACCACTCGTGATGTAGACTGATGGGAAATTCACTTGTTCGTACCACAGTACAATCATATCCACCCTAATGTCTGTCCGCTTGTCTTGGTTAGATGTACGCCACGCGTCTGCATGTCTCGCTCTTACCCTGATACGGAAGTTACAATATTCGATTCAAATTCTTTTAGTTATTTTTTTTAATTTCCACATTTTTAGCAACTAAAGTAGACCGTTGATTTGGTTTTTACGGTATTAGTGTTTAATATGAGAAATTTTAAAGTTAAGATACGTATTTATTTTTTAAAAATAATTTAAAAGATCTTGACCAGGATAACTATATATATATTTTTGAGAAAAAATATTTATAATAATAAATTCTATACTGCGTAATCACTTTAAAAAAAATAAAAAAAATATAAAATTTATATGAAAAAATTTAATTTTTTAATAGTAGATTCTACTATTTTTCAAAATGATTATGCGATATTTATATATTTTACGTTTGTATATATAATTATTCTTTTTCTTTGAATAATATTAGATATAATAATAAATTGTATAAGTATGGTACATTTCTTTTGAAAAATAAGAGGTTATTATTAAAAAATTAATAAATAATGATAAAATAAAAATATAATATAGAACAGTTTTTATTTGAAATTACTTTATAATTACTCTCGCAAGGATCGGATCATCGGAGTGAGAAGATTACCGAGAATGCCCCCCCACGTTTTCCCTCCAGCGCGAGTGGAAGGCTGCGAATTACGGATGACGTGTACAACTGCCGCATAGAAAGAGGGCCCGCTCTAAATGGGCTTTACTTGATCACCACGGGTTTCCGTTGGGGAATGAACATTCTTGTCTCAACGTAGCAGAGAGAGAGGGAAAAGAGAGCGAAAAAGAAAGAGAGAGAAGCCGAGAGAGAGAGAGAGAGAGAGAGAGAGAGTCCGTGATCCTCTTACCATCCCTTTCTCGTACCCCTCATACCACAACATCCAAACACGCTCTTGTATGTATAATTTGTTGTTAGTCAATCATTTTGGCTGTTTAATTTTTTAATTTCGATTTTTAAGGCATGCTCGTTAATGCTATGCACGTTCCTGAACAGTAATTTTTTTTTTTCAAATTTTCTATTTGCGGGAGTTTCTTTTACGGTTGCGGCAATTGTTTGATTAGGTTATTCATGGGAGGCTTTGTTGTTAGATAGTTGTTTTTTGGCAGGGTGTTTGCTTGTTTTGTACTTGATCTTTGAATTGCATTACTTCTTTTATCGTTGTGGGTTTTCAAAGGTGGTGTTTGATCTAGCTTGCTGATTTTTCTGGGAGATGATTCTTTGATTCAGGATCAGACGATGACTACGCGAAATGCGGAATCGTCTCAGGTATGTTTGCTTCGATCTCCTTACGATATTACCATGCCGCTCGACGATACCAACATCGTTTCCATTTTTGAGATAAACGTATTGAATTTCATGCATGGACGAGGGATGTGAATTCTGTGATTACGTGCGAGTAGAATTGGAATTCGATATGCGTGTGGGACGAGGGGTGCATTTGCACGAGGAGTTTGGTGGTATAAATTTATTTTCGTTTTGTGGTATAGGGAGATGGCGGCATTCCTCCTCCCCCTCCTCCACCGCCCGGTCCGCCTGATCATCTGTTTTCTCGTGGTGTCAATACGGTACTTGGAATTTTTATTTTTCTGCCCCTTTTTTCAATCGCGGATGTTGTCATTTAATGTTGCTTTTCGATATTTATGCTGCTCTAGACCATTTTTGTATGATGCTTGTTTTGTACTTGACCGATGTAAGCATATTGGTAACGTGTAATTACCATTCATAATTTACCGTGCTCATAATCCATGACTATGCGCCTTTGACCTTCTGGTGCTAGATAGTTCTTTGCTTGTCCCTGTAATTTGTACGTTTAAAAATTGATATGGGTTTTGATCGAAAATTTGGCACCAACATTTACTTGAGAGAAATATACCGAAGAAAGAGATTTCATGTTTTGTTTTCTAGTGCGTCAAAGATAGCATTGTCTTTGTTCCGAAATGAAGAACCAAAAAATTGAGTAGTGAAGGGATAGAAATTATAGCCTTTTTATTGTTTGACATTGGAATGATTATCCATGGACCACTTTAATTAAAGACTTTGAGACATTTTTGCTCATCATGGTTAACTGAGAAGCAAGAGGATGAACATATTTCTTTTGTTTTTTCATAAAATTTAAGGTTGGTGTTTAAAGTTTCTACTGGTTCATCCAACTTTACTTTCATAACAATGGTTTATCTGACCCTAAAATGTGTTCTGAAGTGTAATTGTCTTGCAGGTTTTCAAGAGTGGGCCACTTTTTATATCATCCAAAGGTCTGTCTTACTTCATTGGTTTACATATATACATATACTCAATTAAAAAGTAGCATGGCATGGACTTTAAACACCTTAGGTGGTATTATACTGAATTTTTCTAAGGTTTCATGACTAACGTTGCTTTTTTCTTCCTCAGAACCTTACGATTTTTTCCCAGTCTGCCATTTTATTGTTTCATTAACGCTGCCCTATTTTCTTCCTTTTTTTTTTCCTCTCTCTCTCTGGTTTGGGTGGGGGGGACTAGGGAGGGTTACGCACAACTTCTTTTTTAAAATGCATTCATTTGTATGGATTTTTGAATTGAGAATGGTTAATTGTGTTGCCTATATTGCCGAACATAGGAAGTATACAAGACATACATGTATCTAGAAGATTTTCGTTATTTAAGGATGACTTTTTCTTAGTTATCCAGTTGTTTGTGTTTACTTAACTAAAGAAGAGGTGATTTTTTCTTTGCTGAGGATAAGGTTTGCTGCTTCTAAAACAGGGTAACTACTGGAATAAAATATCAAGTTTCCTGCAAATTGCAGTTCTCTGTCTCATGTTATTTCAGTGCTGATCTACCTTAACTGTACAGATTGGTTTTGTTTTTACTTTTCTTAATCCCCCTAGTACGTCAGAATTTTCAATGCTCTTGCTCATCTCAATTCAATTATCTCTCTCTCTCTCTCTACACATGTTTCATCAATTCGTATACATATGACTTCAATGTTCTAACGTAAAATTATCTTTGTTGCAAGTATTTTGTGCTTGTCTGGAGTTATAATTATATATATGTTTTTAATGTAGGAATTGGATGGACGTCCTGGAAAAAAAGGTGGTTTATTTTGACACGCACTTCCCTGGTTTTCTTCAGAAGCGATCCAGTAAGTAGTTGTTTAGTTTTCTATACTCTGCAATCTTTGTGAATTCTGTTAAGCAGTTATCTTAAGAAATGGAAATAATTGACTTACGAAGTGCCACAGGGGTGGCATCAGTTTTTCATTTTTACTTTTTTCTAGCATCCTTGATCTAGCACTTATATACCATGATGGTAATTTATTTTCACCCTTTTCACTTAAACCAGAAGTATCTAGTTTCAAATTTCATCTCCTTTCCATTCACGACTTGATCTAGCACTTATATACCATGATGGTCATTTATTTTCACCCTTTTCACTTAAACCAGAAGTATCTAGTTTCAAATTTCATCTCCTTTCCATTCACGAGCTTGTGGTGGTTAGAATGTTTTTATTGAAGCATTAATTAGGAGTAGCTGTGTCTACTTGAAGCAGCTCCTTGAGCTACTGGCTATGGAGCTTGTAGATTGTCCTCACATGTGACCTTTTGTTTGATGAATGAGTGGGACTTTTTTATTGTGTTGGAAGGAATACAGTCAAATTCTACTTGAAAGCAACAACTTGGTGGCAGAGACAGATGAGCACCTTTTGCATAGTTACAATATACTACCCTTTTCTCTCCTTGGTATTCTGTGTTTCTGTGGTTCCGCTGGCTTTTCGATTAGTTATCTAATTTGACACTTATTGGTTAGACACTGCTGGAAATCTTCTTTCTGTTCTTTGTGGGCATAAAATTTTTGGTTTTGCTACTTTGGAGTATGGGGCTTTTTCCATGCACTTCACGGCAATGATTTAAATACCCATTTTGTTGTAGGATGACAAATGCAAAATAACTGCTTAACATATTTCAACTTCAAATGACCACCAATGAACAAATGTTTGATAATTTGACATATTTATGAAATCAAGGAAAGCAGTAACTTAATTAAATGGACCTACATATGCTTATGTACATCTTTATATGTATGTATGTATGTATGTATGTATGTATGGGGTGTGAATTTGTACTTCATTAGTTTTTGGAAGGTTTCAAGTTCTATTGTTTTATTTTTTTCAGAGCACTGTTCCTCAAAAGGGGAGTGAAGTGAATTTGACCCTCGGTGGGATTGACCTCAACAATTCAGGCAGGTTGGTTTTATTTATTTATTTTTTATTTTTCAAATTTCCAGTTTTGTGTCTATTCAGTTTTCTGGCTCCCTTCTCACGGTTTTACCCATCTTGGAAATGGAAAACTTCACTCACATTTGCATACTTTATTTCAACAATTTATAGTGTGGAGGTCAAAGCAGATAAAAAACTCCTGACTGTGCTCTTTCCTGATGGACGTGATGGACGAGCATTCACTCTTAAGGTGCTCCCCACGGTGTTCTCTTGTATTTAGCTTCTAACTAAAAGGCTTCTCTTGCTTCAATGATTTGCTGTTTCTTAATTTTTCTTTGTCTATTCACCTTTTATTTGCTCGACTTTTGTATCAAACTGCTCAACAACTGGGTCCAATTATGTCTTATCTAAACCATGGCATCATCATCTCACTTTCATTCTAAAACCAACACACCCATAGATTTTATTGGCTTTTCTATCTATCGAATTTAAATATGAAGCCATATGGTTGACATTTTAAACAAGATACTATGCTTAATATCATCTTGCTAAAGTAGGAAATTGGAAAGCTGTTCCCCCCCCCAAAAATGCTGACAGTTTATGAAATATATTTTCTACTTTTCCTTAAGGATTTGATCTCCATGGGTCAAATCCACATGCTTGACGCAGAGTTTATATATAACTCTTATTTGCTGATATGACACATGAAATATTTAGTAGGCATTATACCATTTACATGATAATTTATTTTTTGATAAGTATTTACATGATAATTGAGGCCTGGCAGAACATAAGAGTCCGTTATTCATGAGTTTATGCTTTATCTTTTTTGTGCTCACAATGTGCTGAAAGCAAAGCATAAATGATTTGGGATGGCCTGGCTTGGATGATCTCAAAACTAATATTTGGATGGATGTGTTTGTGTGGGAAACTCGCCTTGGATGGTTGCCTATATTGGACTAATACTTAATTGAATATGACTAAGATTCAATTTAAAATGATGCTAACTCATTTACCGGAAGGAACATGCTATGCACAAATTTCTCTAATCCGTTAACCACTGACTGGGCATAAGCAAACTAATGGTAGGGAGAGGGCTAGGAAAATGTGGTACAAGGCTATAGGTATTTGTGCAAGTATGCAATTTTTTATTTTTTGAATAAAAAAATTTAAGCATTATTATTTTTTGGATAAAAAAAAAATTGAACGTGTCATATTTTGAGTATGAAAAAAGTTCTATTTCAGTTAAGTGGAAGGAAGATCTGTGATTAAAGGGATGGGTTTTATGGGTTAAAAATTTGTGAGTTATGCAGTGGAGGTTAACATATACAGTAAGACGAAGAATGAGAAGAAAAAGAGATAGGGGTAAAAGCTGGAATCTCACTAAGACGTCCTAGGTGTTTCATTATTTCTATACTTATTAATGGAAGCATTTTGTAAGTTGAGTACAAACTTTGCATAGCTCTTCAAGTGAGTGTATCGAAAGGCCATTATTAAATGAAGAACCATGAGGCTCAGAATCAAGAATCAGAATGAAGAATTTGGGATTCATTTTTCAACAAGTATCGCCAAAAGATAAGCTCCTTATCATGTGGAACCTTTGGTGTAAACTGCATTTGGCAACGCAAAATTTCATGAATGCCATTTTCCTCAAGGGAAGCCTATCTTGCCAAAACTAGAGATACAGAAGGAAACACGAATTGTGCATCTTAGTGATAGCTTGGGGCATTTTGGATCATTTATTTGAGTGGGGAAAAAAGATGGAGAATAATTTTAGGACCAAGTCCAAAACTGCTGGGCAAAAGCAAGAATAGGGAGGGCTTATCTGGACTTTTTAACTGAGGTTTTTCTCTGCTCTCGATGTATGCCTGACTTGTGGCTTTTATATTGGTATTGCAGGCTGAAACCATGGAGGATTTATATGAGTGGAAGGCTGCACTTGAGAAAGCCTTGGTGCAAGCACCAAGTGCTGCTCATGTGATGGGGCAAAATGGTATCTTCAGGAATGATCAGAATGATTCAGTTGATAATTCTTTGGACCAGTGTATGCTCTTATTGTTGTCATGTTTTACATCTATTGTTAATTTGTTTAAATTGAAAAAAAAAAGTAGCTTCTGGATGAGAGTTATCAAAATCTACTCACTACTTTTGCTTCCATTGAGTCCAATCGTCTATGTGGTCTCAAATGTTAGGTTGAGAATTTGCTATTTGACAACATGATAAGAAGAGCTAAATATAGGAAAGATCTGGTTTAAACATATGGTTTCAAGTTGAAAATCTTTGGGCGGCAGATTAGATCTGCTGTAACTACTATTACAGAAAATACCTTACTTCTATAGTATGTTATTGATTCTTTCAGTTTTTTTCTCATCCTATTAGTTCTTTATTTGATTCTGCGTTGACCTTGTCTTGGTAGTGTTTATCTATGGTTGATTTATTGAGCATGAGGTTCTCAAAAACATTTTATATCTGTATTTGGGACATTACTTCTTGCATCAACAGGGCATACCTTTTGAACTTGGAACTTGGATATGTTGCTTGCTTCTCTTTGCTTACCAGTTTCTTAACAGATTTGATAGTTTCTTTATTTCTTTTTAGTGAAGGATAGACAACCTGCCAAATCTACAGTTATTGGAAGGCCAGTTTTGCTTGCTTTGGAAGATGTTGATGGAGCTCCATCGTTTTTGGAAAAAGCCCTTAGGTTTATAGAAGAGTATGGTGGGTCTTGCTTTTTTCATAATTGTTTAAGATCTTATCTTTTTGGTACTTTAAAACGTGAATTCAGTGAAGGGAATTACTTTCTAGTGAATGTTCTATCTTCTGAATACTATTAATTGTGTTCTTGATTGTTCTAGTAGGATTTTGTTTTTCTTTTTAAAATCTTGTGTTGGAGAGAATTTGTAGTGTGCATGCATCATCAGAGGCACCTTAATTGGTGAGTATTTTGCTGCCCCAGTGCTTATGGATATGCTAGTAGCTGATTTTAGAACTTGGGAAGATTATAACCAATTGGAAGCTTTCACCATTCATTCCATACCTGCCCACCTCCTTGACCCTAGTTTTGTATTCAAATTCCCGTGATGTTCTTACCCCCCCCTTTCTGTTTGTAGATTGTAGTTTTATCCAGAAAAGAAAATCTGATTTTAATACTTATGTTGTAGTCTATAATGTATGTTCTTGCGATGTAGGATAGATATTAGTCATTCCAAATCTACTTATTCTTAATGGATGATGGAACACTATGATAAAAGAGGGAATAGTTATATGTATGCAATGTGTGAATATTCTCATTTGTTTCTGGGCAGTATATTGATAAGAATTTCATGTTGGGATCTTATGAAACACAAATTTAGATGTCAAAATTTCAAACACCATTCACTTAATTAAGTTACTATAGTGATCTCAGGAGAAATTGGTAGGAAACAAATATAGATGAGTTTCAAAGGTCAATTGCAGGCTGATTGGTGGACTATGGAATCATTGATACATTTTCTAATATTACATTATATACTAGAACCTGTTACTGTATTCTTGTTTCACTACATTGGTATATTTAGCTTGTAAATAATTTCTTGTCTTTGTTTACCTATCGGCATCTTTGTGCAGGAATCATGCATATATGATTTGATTTTAGAAGGGTAGAGTAATTTATTTTCCACTTTGAGCCGGCAATGGCTTGCAACATCTAATAAGTATTGCAGCATATTATATTTTCACCTGCTACATTTAGTGTCACTAGTTTCTTAAAGTTAAAGATCTTTTGGGTCTTTTGTTAATTTAGCACATGTAAGTCTGCAGGACCTTTCTTTAGACATATATTTTTGTTTGTTACTTTGTTTATATGAATCTTATCAAAGAAATATCAGGAGTCAAAGTAGAAGGGATCTTGCGTCAAGCTGCGTACGTTGATGATGTTGAACATCGAGTTTGGGAATATGAACAAGGTGGGTTTGTCACATATAAGTGTTCTTGACTCACTTTTGTCATACGTTCACGACTAATACAAATGAGTAGAATGTGATTTTTGGTCAACATGTCTTGTGGACAAAGTTTTCTTCTGAACTGGGTTGGAGGAAATTCCTTTCCTCCAACCCAGTCTACTAAATTATTATGTGTACTTTTGAGCCTGTGAGAGGCACCTGTTTTTTTAATAGAATTAATGGCGTTGGTCCACGATTAAATCCTTCTCCTTACATTTAAAAATCCCTCTCCCAGTTAATATAACACTGTAAATCCTATTGAAAATATGTCTCTCATTTTCAAAAGACAGAAGATAATTTAAGAGGTTTGGAGGAAATCTTTGTTCTCGTCTTACATGCAAGGTATTTTTTATTTCAGATTATGAGTACTTGCTTTTCTAATGGGATGCATAATGCACATGCCATGCTGGTGAATTGGCAATTGTCTACCCAAGCTATGTTGGAATATAATTATAGTAACTAAGGATCTCTGTCAACATAAACTATTTTCTAAAAATATTTGCAACAGTTTGCAATGTTGGGTGCTACTGAAAAATATTTGTCAACAGAAAATATTTACATGGTCAACCAAAAACACTCAAAATGGGAGAATGACTTGCACTCCGTAGTTAACAAAGACAGCACCCTCCATTTTCTCCCTCTTTTATGTCCCATTGTCACCAAAAAGCACCAATTCTGGTCATCAATGGGTTTATGCAGCCCTCCCAACCATTTGCCTGAGAGCCATCGCCTCACTAGTGGTGAATCTTGCCAAGAAGTGATCAATATTAACAGCTCTGACTGAATTGTTTTGGATTCTAAAACAAAGTCCAAATTGACCCTCCCAGTCCTCAATATCCTACCTTAGTTTTTTTCAGGGGATCCCATACCTGAATCTAGTAGTTCTCCCAGAAAACATCAAGTTTACAGATTCAACTCAATGCGTCAACTCCTCTGCATCTTTACCACCGGCACTTTACTCCCTTCACCCTGCCTCCTACCAGATCTCTTTAACTGCGATCATCTCCTAAACATGGGCCTGTTCAGATTAAATGTTGAGACTTTTGTGGGGAATATATGGAGGTGAATGTGTCTTGAAATTTAGTGCTTATGGCCCTTTGCGTGTAGAGATCTGGACTTCTGAAATATGTTGCTCATGGTAATGGTTGGAATGTGGATCTGTTTTGGTACTGCTGCATCATGGGTATGATCATGGGGGTATTGGTATTGCCACAATCTATTTTGGGGGTAGGGGAGGGTTCAAGAAGCCATTAATTTTAGGTGCTTTTGAATTTCTGGGTTTTTACATTAATTGTTTAAGTGAAACAAAAACATGTAGCTTGATTTTCAAGGTTCCAACCAAACAACTGAGAACAAATTTTTTCCTTGAAGAATTGTCTATTTACATTGCAACAACTGAAGCCAACCTTTCTAATATTTTATCTTCTTTTCTTTTTTTTTCTTTTTTTTTTTTTTTTATTGAAAATGATCACTTCAATGAATATAAGGACAGTTTTATTAAAAATAAAAACTGAAATTTTTATGAACAATAAAAAAGAGAAAAAATAGTAAAATAAAAATCCTCTTTGCCTCCAGAGTACAATTTAGGAAACCAAAGCTGCCTGGTAGTTTTGCATTAGAGATTCTTTTTTTCTTTTTGGTTCAATGTTATTTCATCTATGAATGGTTTATTGCTTTAATTTAGGAAAAATTGAGTTTTCACCAGAGGAGGATCCACATGTCGTTGCCGATTGTGTCAAGGTATCTCTTTATAGTCATAGCAGGATTTGTTCATGTAGGGCACGGCACACATTAGACGCTAAACTATTTTTATTTATTGTCTTCCATGCACTTATCCAGTATGTCCTCCGGGAGTTGCCATCATCTCCAGTTCCCGCATCTTGCTGCACTGCACTATTAGAAGCATTTCGTAAGTCTGTTAAATTGTTTGAGTAATATCCTTTTTTTTTTCTTTGTTATAATTCATAATAAATATTGTGCTAAAGCATCAGGGAAAAGATTATTTGAAAATGAATTTAGTGCATAATTAAATCATTAGCATAAAAAAGGGGAGGTGGTGAGGACAGCTCCCCTCTTGACAGTACAATTTTAACTAAGCATTTAGGAGAATTTCTTCCTTTCTTATCACTTTAGGGGCACATAGTCAGTGTTGCTTTAAAAAGAAGAGTTTGCAAATGGGATGAGAAACTATCTTTTGCGCAGGATCTGCTTATTTAAACAACATTGTGTTTGTTATCCAGGAAAGTTTCATGCAACATTGTATTTAAACAAATGAGATGAGAAATTATCCAGGAAAGTTTCATGCAACATTGTGTTTGTCACATTACATTTGGGTGTTCTACCATGTGTTGTTTGGTATTATCATTAAACTTATGTTTTTTCTTACCTATAATCTTTGGACTACTTTACAATGAGTAGGAACTGATCGTGGTGTTAGAGTCAATGCTATGCGTGGAGCAATATGTGAAACATTTCCAGAGCCTAATCGCCGCTTATTGCAGAGGTAGTTGCTACATTTCTTTTATTGTTATTTCTATATTATTCATAATTATATTAAGGTATCCTTGTCTATATTTTATTAGACAGATCTCATTTTGGTATTCATAATTTAAATATTCTATATGAAGTTGTAGGTGTTTCCTTTGTATATGACCTGTGTACTTGGGCTTATGCCTATTTCTTTGAATAAATTATTACTTATCAAAAAAAAAATTTTAATATTCTATATAGGTATATGTTTCTTGTTTCTAAACAGAAAGGCTTGTTTTTTTTTTTAATTAAAAGTTTATTTGTCTTTTTCAGTTTCAATGTTCATTGTGATTAGGATTCTTTAGAAATTTGCACACCTTTTCCTCTTCTTTTCTCTTTCCTCCATTCGACAACTATGCACTCAATAGCTTTACCTTTTGCATTTTTTGGCACATAGTTGCATATTCTATATTTTGATTTGTTTATTTTGCACCCATTCAGAGTACTTGTGATGATGCTAACTGTGGCTTCTCACAAAGCTGAGAATCGAATGAGTACTTCAGCTGTTGCTGCTTGCATGGCACCCTTGCTTCTGCGTCCCCTTTTGGCTGGAGACTGTGAAATTCAAAATGATTTTGATGTTGGCGGTGATGGTTCTGTGCAACTTCTGCAAGCAGCTGCTGCAGCTAACCATGCTCAAGCCATTATTATAACTCTATTAGAGGAGCATGATAACATATTCAGGGTAATTTCTAGTATCTTACTCATTAGCAATTGCCTCTATGGTTTCCTATAGTTACTTTCTCACAGACTTAACACACCTACCCACCCATTCATATGTTGTGCTAGTAATGCTATATGGCTTTTCTTTCATTATCAGTTTTTGACTGATGAATTGTCCTAATGATCTATGAATTCCATCGACGCTCTTTTTCTTGCTTATAGTCCTTTTAAATGTTATTTGAGATTGTTAAAAAATCCATATGAACTCTTTTCAAAAAAGGACAACCTATTACCAAACACATCAACTTTGATAGAAATCTTTAATTTTTCTCTTCGTTTTCCATTTTTAAACTAGTTTGGATATGCCACCAATGAAGGTGAACTTTCTTCTACTCTTTTCGAACTGCAAAGTATGAATCTTCTCTTGTTCTTTCTTCTTACTCTTAACCTAACAAAGTTTGATCCCAGTACTAGCAAATAGGGGAAGAGCTATGATTTTTTCTTTTGGGGGGGGGGGGGGGACAGACTGATGGAACAAGACACTCACCTTCTATGATATTCATCCTCATGAAAATGGCCAAACGTGAAAGATTCACTAACAAAAGTCATCATATGGAACACCAGTACACTGCTTATTATTTGCTAGAAACCAACTTGACAAAAAAAGGAGAAATAAAAGAAATTCCATGACAATGATCATTAATTATATGCACCCATTGGAAACTCACCAAAATTTTCAACGGAGGTGAAATTTTGATTCTCTCTCCGTACACTCGAGGAAAAAAAAATGTTTTGTCTCTCCGTTGGTGTTTCTTCTGCTAACGGTGGTTGAGACCAGTTTGTTTTTTTTAGCTTAGTTTTTTCAGTTTCTTTATGAGTAGTTGTGCTGTGATGGGGTCTAGTAGGAATGTTATTATTGATAAAAAATGTTTTGAGTTCAAGAAGATGAATGCAAGGTGGTGGAGAATCACTGAGAGCAGTTGTCGTGCTTTGAACCACATTTTCATTAATCAAGACTTGTTGGGTTGGCTGACTGTCATGGTGAAGGAAGGTATTGCTGATGAGGGGCCCTCTGTTTTCCTCAGATCCTGTAGAAATGGTTCTCAGGTATTGGTGGTGCAAAGGCAGCGTAACTATTATGGGAGCTTTTTCACCCCATCGGAATTTGGGCAAGAGAAATGGCATGGCTTACTAGTGATACCGGAAAGGAGGAAAGGGGTAGGTTGGAGGAATTTTGGTGAGTTGTTGAAGGAAATTTCTGCAACTTCCTCTGTTTTGGGAGGGAATAACAGAGGGAGCCACACATGGAGGTCTCCTCCTCCGCTGCTGGGGAACCAAGTTTTCTCGTTGTACAGAGAGGCCTTGTCTCGTACTATAAAACCTGCAGAGGGGTCAGGCGCTACGTCCACTTTGGTGAAGGCGCAGCTCTGTGGAGACGCAAGTCTGGGCAGGCGTCTGTCGGGGCCAAGTTTGGAAACCTTGCTGCATGCTTTGGCTGAGATGGAGACGCAAGTGGGGTATTTGCATATGAATATGGGAATTTTAAAACGCTGCGTTGGGGTAATGGGCCAGGGAGATGTTGAGGTTGGCGAGACTCTTGATGGGGTAAAGGGAAAATGTGTGGCTGCTGGTGGGCCTCAACCGCAGGTTTGTTCTCAAGTGATCCAGCGGCCCAATTCGCAGGCCCAACCTTTCTCTCAGGCCCAGGCTTCGAAATCTGCTTGGAGACATAGGGATGCAAACAACGAAGCCCCATCGTCGTCTTGTGGGCCTCATCCTCCACCGTTGGCGGTGGCTTAGGGGTCGACATTGTTGTCTGGGGTGGTGTTGGGTTCGCCGGCGAGGTCTGGGGTGCGGAGTTGGCGTCGATAGGGATTACAGTTGTTGAGCCTATCCTACGTAATGTCGTGAGCTGCTCTTCGTCGTCAGAAGCTACACAAAAGCAGTCGTGTGATAAGGGGACGATGGGTGTGGGATTGTCGGCGAGGCCTGGGGTTGATGGGAGTGTGCCGGCAGAGTTTAGAGAAACAAACTCGGGTATGTGCAGTGTTGTGAAGCACATTTCGGCGCCGTTATTGCTGGACTCCACACCGGTACAAAAAGCTTTGTCGGTCACTGTCGAGCATCATGGTGAGTCTGTACAGCCACCTCGACGGGAGGAGGTGGTGGTTGGCGAGTGGGTAGAGGTGCTGGGTGAGGATGGGTCCGTGAGCGATGATCTCTCGCCGCTGTCGTGTGGGTTGTCTTTGGAGATTGCACAATACCAGTAGTGTGTGGTGGTCGAAGGCCCAGGTGTGCTCCCTGTGCAGGCAGTCTTGCAGGAGCGTGGTATCTCATTCCAGGGGTCTACGCTAGGCATTATACCACTGGAGATGGTTGTTGTTAAGGAGTCTAAGTCTAGGGATGAGTTCGAAGAATGTGGTTATGAAAACTTGGTGGTATCCAGTGGTGAACCAGATCTTGTATGTGGTTCGGAATTGGCTTTATTAGCTCCTGTTGGTCCTGGTGAAGAGGGGGCCGATCTAACTCCTCTATGTACACTCCCTCCTAGCTCTAAATTTGGGTGTTGTCCGTCAAATTGGGTTTTCAAGAAGGTAGAGGAGATTCAAGCTGTTATTGGGATTTCTTTTGGAGGTTACGAAGAACAATTTAAGGCTCTTCTCGTAGCACTTGAAGCTAGCCATTCGAAATCAGCTTCAAAGCAGGATAGGGAACTTAGACGGCTAATTTGTTCCATTAATTATGATGTTAAGGAAGGGAGTGGTGGAAGTGATAGATCGAAAGGGAGGGGCAAAATATGTTCTTATGAAGCCTAAGATTCTATCATGGAATGTACAGGGGCTCAATGATCGTAATAAATGTCTTCGTATTAAATCATTATTGCGGATGTGGAAGGGTGATGTGGTATGTTTTCAAGAAACAAAGCTGCGTTTCATTGATAGAAGAATGGTGCGAAGTTTATGGGGGTGCTCGCATGTGGGTTGGACTTATTTGGCTTTTTTGGGAGCCTCAAGTGGAGTGTTACTAATGTGGGATAAAAGAGTGGTTGAGGCGATTGTGGAGTGTATTGGAGATTTCTCAGTTGTGACTTTATTAAAAAATGTGGTTGATGGATGAGAATGGGCTTTTTCAGGTTCTTATGGTCCTAACGTGGATAGGGATAGGAGAAAGTTGTGGGAGGAGTTGGCGGGCCTATATTCCTTATGGGACGTGCCGTGGTGTATGGGGGGTGATTTTAACATTACTCGCTTTCCTAGCGAATGATCAGGGCAGTATCGAAATTCTGTAGCCATGGAGGAATTCTCCGAGTTCATCTTTGATCTGTACCTCATGGATCTCCCCTTGGTAGGGGGCGAATACACTTGGTCAAATGGGCGGGTCTGGTCGAGATTGGATAGATTTCTTATCTCTCCTTCGTGGGAAGCCCACTATTCGGAAGTAAGTTAGAAAGGACTAGCTCGAGTCAGTTCAGATCATTTTCCTATCATTTTAGATTGTGGGGGTATTCATAGGGGTCGCCGGTATTTCAAGTTTGAAAACATGTGGCTAACAGCGGATGGGTTTGTATAGATGGTGCGTGCTTGGTGGTCATCATATCAGTTTATTGGTACTCCAAGTTTCATTCTTGTAGGTAAGTTAAAGGCTCTGAAGCAAGACTTGAAGAAGTGGAATTTGGAAGTTTTTGGTCACATTGACAATCAGAAGTCTATATCGTTGGAGGAACTACAAGAGCTAGAGGGTAAAGAATTATTGGGAGATACATCGGAGGAGGTGTTATTGAGGAAGGGAATGGTTGTGGCAAACTTGGAGAGGGTTCTGTTGTCAGAGGAGATTTCATGGCATCAAAAATCTATGGCCCTTTGGTTGAAAGAAGGTGATAGGTGCACGAAGTTTTTTCACGAAGTGGCTAATTCTCATTGGCATAACAATGCTATTGAGTTGCTTCAATTAGGCTCTCAGGTGCTATCTTCTCCGACAGAGCTAGAAAATCATACTGTACATTACTATAAGACTCTTCTCACAGAATCAGAGTCTTGGAGGTCGAAGTTTGATGCCTTGCCTTTTGAGGCAATTGACTCGCAGAGTGCGAGTGTTTTGGAGAGATCCTTTGTTGAAGAAGAAATTTACAAGGTCATCTCTGGTATGGCTAAGGATAAAGTGCTGGGTCCGAACGGTTTTTCTATGGGTTTCTTTCAAACTTGTTGGGACATTGTCAAAGGTGATGTTATGCAGGTTTTTAGTGAATTTCACTCATTTCAAAAGTTTGAAAAATCCCTTAATGCGACATTTATTGCTCTCATTCCCAAGAAACACGGGGTTTCGACGATTGAGGATTTTCGTCCAATAAGCCTGGTTAGTAGCATTTACAAGATTATTTCAATGGTGCTTGACAACCGGCTTAGTCCGGTGTTGAAACTTATTATTTCTAAGTCTCAGATCGCTTTTATTCGTGGGAGACGAATTCTTGATTCGGTACTCATTGCAAATGAGTGCTTGGATCACAGACTACGAGAAGGAGGTTCAGGTGTTCTCTGCAAGCTTGACCTGGAGAAGGCTTATGATCATGTAAACTGGGAATTCCTTTTATGCCTGCTTGAGAGGTGTGGCTTTGGGGATAGGTGGATTTCATGGATGCATCATTGTATTTCAACCGCCCGGTTCTCAGTTCTAGTTAATGGCACACCAACTGGTTTTTTTGATAGTTCGCGAGGATTGCGGCAGGGATCCTCTATCTCCTCTTCTATTTGTTATAGTTATGGAGGCTCTAAGTAGGATGGTGCAGGCTGCTGTTGGGGGAAGGTACTTATCTGGTTTTCAGGTGGGTAATGGCTCTGGTGGCCCTATTATCATCTCACACATTCTTTTCACAGATGATACTTTAGTCTTTTGTGAAGCGGATAATAGCCAGATCCAAACTCTACGTGCACTGTTATTTTGCTTTGAAGTAGTGCCAAAGCTTAAGGTGAACCTTAGCAAGTCTGAAGTGGTTCTGTGGGGGCGGTTTCTAATATCCTCAGTTTAGCAAGCCTTCTGGATTGTAAGGTGTCCTCTTTCCCAATGAAATATCTGGGCCTTCCGCTGGGTGCAACTTTCAAGAATAGAGCTATATGGGATGGAGTGGTGGAGAAGATTGAGAAAATGTTGGCTGGTTGGAAACGAGTGTATTTATCAAAAGGTGGCCACCTCACTCTTATTAAGAGTACTCTCACTAACCTCCCTACATATTTTTTATTCTTGTTTCCTTTGCTTGTAAGAGTGGTGAACAGAATGGAGAAACTCTTTAGGGCGTTCTTATAGGGAGGCATGGGGGAGGAGAAGATATTTCATCTGGTTAGATGGAAGACAGTTTGTGCCTCAGTTGTGAATGAGAGGTTGGGAGTATGTAACTTGAGAACTTTTAACAGAGCTCTATTGGGGGAATGGCTTTGGAGATATCACTTGGAGGGGGGTTCATTGTGGAAGGAAATTATTGACGTGAGATATGGTGTTGCTTGGGGTGGTTGGTGCTCCAACGAAGTGAGAGGGGGATATGGTGTGGGTTTATGGAAGTTTGTAAGGAAGGGGTGACCATGTTTTGCAAATCAAATTTGTTTTGTAGTTGGGGAGGGCAATCGAATCAGTTTTTGGCAGGATGTGTGGTGTGGAGATCATGCATTGGAAAGGGTTTTTCCGGCCCTATATCGTATTGCAGTTAATAGGGAGGCTTCAGTGGCGGATGTGCGGTTATTTTCTCATGGCTCGCATCAATGGAATATTCTTTTTGATAGGGATTTTCATGACTGGGAATTATTTATTGCTTCAGATTTTTTCAGCCTACTATATTCCAAGGGGACTCCTATAGCAGCACGAGATAGATTGAAGTGGAGGTCTAATAATCACAAGATATGCACAGTTAAGGCGTATTATAACATCTTGACAATGCAAGATCATATTCCGTTCCCTTGGAAGAAGTTGGAGGTCTCGCGTGCCTTCCAAATTAGCTTTTTTTGTTTGGAATGCTACTCTAGGGAAGATCTTGACCACGGACAACTTGAGGAAGAGAGGATGTGTAGTGATGGATTGGTGTTCCTTGTGTAAAAAGAATGGAGAATCTGTGGACCATCTCTTACTTCACTGTGAGGTAATAAGGGTGTTGTGGGATGAGATCTTTCAAAGGGTTAATGTTGCTTAACTTGCTTGGGTTATGCCCATGAGGGTGGTGGATTTGTTGGGTTGTTGGAGAAAGATACATGGAAGTTATCAAGTGGCAGCGGTATGGAAGATGTTTCCATTGTGCATCATGTGGTGTAATTGGATGGAAAGGAATGCGCTCTGCTTTGAAGATAAGGAACGCACATTGGCCGAGTTGAAGACTTTTGTGTTACACACCTTAATGTGTTGGTTTTCCGCTATTGTATTGCATGAGAATAATGTTCATGATTTCTTGTCTTTAATTTATCGCTCTTAGAATGTATTTAGGTGTCTTTCTGTATACTTCCTGTGTACATTGGCTAAGCCTATTTCATTCATATATATAATATTTATCTCTTACTTATAAAAAAAAAAAATTATATGCACCTATGTATGAGACTATATATGTGTCATTTATGATCATGGAATTATCTAACTTGTTTGATTTAAAAATTTAAGCTCTTATTAAAAAAAGAAAAAACAAAAAGAGAGATGGAAGAAATATAAAATAATCCATAGACCACAATAGTAAAGCTCCATAAGACAAAATATATTTGATATTCTTAAATGTTCTAATTTTGTTTGGGCAAATGGTTCATTTGACTTCAGATCTTTCTTTCAGCTGTCTCTTCTCTTGCTCGTCTTTCTTGTTATCTTTGATTTTGGGAAAATTTTTCTTCTTATTTTGTATATTTATTTATTTTGTCTGTGAAAAATGAAAAACTTTTGGAGGGGTCTCTTAGAAAGTGTCTTATGCAAAGCCTAAAATGTTTTGCTTAGCGAAAAAAAAGCTGTGAATTTTTTGGTCCCCGGGGGGGGGGTTGGTGGGGGAGAACACTGGAAAGTGACAAAAAAAGTTTACTTTCAGATTTTTTGGGGAGCCTTGCCTTGCTCGGTCCCCCTATCTCCAACCCTGCTAGTATAAGTTCCAAATGGCATTTTGCAGTGCAATAAAATACGTAGTGAAAGGCCAGATTGGCTGTCTCAAATCAGATGGCAACCTCATTGGGAATTCATTTTTTATTTTTTCTTTGTGCTTTTGAGCTCCATGAATTAGTAGTGTGTGTGCAGGAAGAGTCCATGTCTCCTGAAATATACACTGACTCAGAAGAGAGTGGAAGTCAAAGTGAAGAGGCAACTGATGACGATGAGTCCTATGGAGATGATGAACATGGTGATGCAACACAGGAGTCTGATGCGGATGATGATCTTGAAAATGTCTCAAATGAATCCTGCAGCGAGAGTGGTGACTCTGGAGACGAATATTTCTGTGATGCTAAGGCTTGTCTCTATACTTTCTTACATGAGCATCTACATATATTTGTACACTCTGATGATAGTGCTTTGCACTTCTAGGTTGGATTAAATGGTGCTTTTGCATTTCTACATATATGCAACCTTCGAGCTGATGTCTTATGCTACATGTTTCATTTGTGTTTCCCATTTCGGGTCCCTTTGGAACATCTGTTACTGTTTACTGTATTATCAGTTCTCATGTCTTGAAGTTCTCCATTGAAGTTGTATCCAAACCTTGGGATTGAATTCATACTATAACAGATACTCATCCTTTTCTAGAGTTTAGATTCTTTCATCCAGAGTTTCTTAATCATAATTCCTGCCATTTTATAGATCAATAATGGTTCTATTTTGGAAATTTCAGTCAGTGTGCATCCAGGAAATAAATCCCCTGGTGCAGATTTCTCTTTTTCCTTATAGACTTCTTTACATTCTTTTTTTTTATATGTCTACAATTTTAGCACAAAGTTTAAAACTTCTTTGAGGAACTTATTTTCATTATTTGAAACAAACCTTTGTGCTAGTTACATCACATAATCTCATTGCTAATCTTACTTCTTTCTAAACCAAAAAAAAACTCGCATCTATCTTGCTTATTCATTCAAGTTTATGATTTCATTGCAAATTTGCAAGAACTTCTACTAAGTGCAACAGTTGTTGTCATTTCTTCTTCTTACATAAATTATTGCCCCTCCAATTTCTAGTCATGTATTCATGTGCTGTCATATTATTTGGTTCATCTGGTTATGTTCTTGACAAATCTTTATTTTGATTGGTACTAACTAAGGTGCTGGGTTCTGATGGTTTGAAGTTATACTGACCAGTTCAAAACCGCAGGATTCTGGTGCTTTAGATTCGAGCTCCAAGTCCCCTGAAGCAGGTGGTGTTTCTGGAGCCAGTCAGAAGTTGTCATCAACTTCATTTGAAGCTTCACTGCCTCAACATTTTGTTCCCAAAATCGGGAGTCATTCGAACCAAAGCAATAATGGTTCAAAAATGCAGGCTATTGAGTCTGCTGAACTACTAGGAGATGTTTCTAAAGAACCAATTTTGGTTCCTCCTCGTACTTGTCCTGTTCCAACATCATGCTTTGAAGTACCTACAGCCATATCTAATGTACCTGCATATAGTGCTAGGCATCAATCAATGTGGAGACGTACCTCTGTAAGTATATGTTTTATGAATTCATGACGTGCGCACTAGCTCTAGGTCTTAATTTCTTAACCATGTTTCTCTATTTACATTTTTTAAAATTTATTAAGTATAGCTTTTCGAAGAGAGGCTTTGAATCTTGACATTCATTAATTATGAATTGCTCAGCATTTTGCCTATGTTCCAAACCTGGTAGTTGTAGTAATTGAGTGTTTTTATTATTTTCTTCTTCCTTTTTTCTTTTGGCTTGCATGCAGGGAAGGAAGAACCTTTCCATGGAGTCCATTGATTATTCTGTAGAAGATGAGTAAGTGATGCATCTATCATCTGTGTACAGAAATTTTTTCTTATGTGAATTTTCATAATATATTTCTATAGTGCTTCTTTCATTGTATTATCATTGGTGCCTTGTACTACATGCTTGACACTTTAATTGCAGGTGAAGTTAAATTGTTTTTAGCACTTAGATAAACATTTGTTTGAGACACTATTCTTGGCAGGTTAAATACAAGGTCTTTAATTTGTGTGTGCCTGCACATGTGCAAATGCATGTGTTGTGCGCGCGTGTGTGCGTGCGTGCGAGAGAGAGAGAGAGAGAGAGAGAGAGAGAGAGACTAGGTATAGTGCTCACCCATCTCATACGAATGCACAAGGACCCACATGTTAGACCAAGTTCAATATGGGGGTAAGTGTGCTCATAGTGTCTAAAAATTACACGAATGAAAGAGAGAAGTATTTAAGCTTCTTAATGATGAGGTTAAGGAAGAAAGAGAATTCTCTTCTTCGGATTAGCACAGAACTCTCTTCTTATAGGTTTCCTCTGAAAGCTTTCTCTCTCTTTCTTCCTCAAACTTATGGTTAACATGCTATCAGATCACTGATCCTAGGTTAGTGTTGTTATATTTTTATTTTCTTCTTCTATCCACTCTTAAACAGAAGTAAAATATTCTATGATAGCATTGTGAATTAAGGCCTCCCAATAGGATCATAGTTCATGGGTTTTTTTCAAATCAATATCGAGAAAATGAGGTTTTCCAAATGATTTTTTCTTTCTTTTTTAGGAAGTAGAAAAGGAAAGATAACTACCATGTTTCTTAGAGAATCAACGTGTATTGAATGTGTCTTGGTATCAAAGGCACAATATATTTTACTTGTATGCTTGTTGCTCCAGAGATGAAACAAATGGAAATGAAAAAGATTTAAAATCCTGAACTATAAATCTAAGGTTGTGGCCATTGCCTTAGTCATTAGGATTAAGTGCTTATGACTTTTATTTTTTAATCTCGAATCATTAACAGGAATTTTTTATTCAATATAGGAACTTGGTTTCTTCTGTTGTTTTTTTTTTTTTTTTTCCAGTCATGGTGGCTCAATCTCTAACTGTTCAACACATCTAATTTCCCTTTTCCGTTTGTGTAGAGTTGAAATCCAGAGGCTGGAAGCCTCTAAAACTGAATTGCAAAACAGAATTGCGGAAGAGGTAGAGACTTCAAAATTTTCCCTTTTAAGGTATCATTCTATGAAATGTATGGGGAGTTATCATGCAAATCAAATTTTCTCTTTGCAGGCTAAAGGAAACACAGTTCTGCAAGCAAGTCTGGAAAGAAGAAAGAAGGCCTTGCATGAGCGTCGTCTAGCTCTAGAGCAAGATGTACGTTCAATATTAGAGATACTTTAGTTTCTTTCCTTTTTTATGTTTTTTTCCTAGAAGAACATATGTATTCTGTTACATGCGATCTAAATGTTCTGAATGCATTTTTTTTCTTTTTGCTCTTTCTTCCTGTTGGTTTTAATTGAATATCATTACATAACTAGATGGTCTCAATAAATTATTTGGTAGCTACCGATCTTGATGCAGAAGGCCTAATTGTGACAGTGTTAATTGTACCTTTAGGTCGCAAGACTTCAGGAACTGTTGCAAAAGGAAAGAGATCTGAGGGCAACTCTTGAAGCCGGAACTCAGACTTATCATGGGCATTTACCTGGTTTAGCCACTATTGATGAAAAGGTTTGTCTACCTCACATCCAACTGGTATGCTATAAATAGTTTTGATCAATTTTTAACTTGCACTTCTGCCAAAGACAAAGGCAGAGCTTGAGGAAATTGCTCAGGCAGAGGCAGATATTAACAATTTGAAGCAGCGTGTTGATGACCTTGAAGCACAGCTTAATCAACATCGTGAACAAAACTATGGTTCTATGCATGCTTTGTACAATCAACCGCAACAAACTCCAAATCATCAAGCAAAACTGTAAGATTTTCTTTTACATAATGGTTGAATATCTTTTTGTGTTGCCTTCTGCTTGATGGTTGTTAAATAATGTTACCAAATTTTTTGTGACACATTCAATACTTAGAAAATTATGTGACTTTACACTAGAGTTTTGTTTTAACAGTTTACGCACCCACGTCTTCCCAGAAACTTTTGTTTGGGAGGGGGACGGTCATGATCAATCTTTATCCCATAGATGTATACCCAATATGGATTAGATCGCAGACCTCCAGATCTAAAAAGAGGGAAGACATGACTAACCTACAAGACACCATACTGAACGATATGATTAATATGTATGGTGCCCTTATTAATGTATGGATCATTATACACCAAGTGATGATATACAGTCTTTACATGAGGGAATGATTTCTGCAGATTAATATCAAGCTTATTTTTTGTTTAGATGAAAACCATATAAAAGCTATAAGAACATAATGTGTTAATATTTTGTAATGAATAAGCATTTACAGTACAAGTTTGGGCCAAGTACTATTTTTGGGGAAATTTCATTTTGCACCTTTGAACTACCGCCAATTTTTCGAAGTGCACCCCAAATTAACAAAAACCTCAATTTGCACCCTAAACTACCGCAGTTTTTAATTTGCACCCTGCATGTTCTAAAATGTCATTGCTTAAAATTTAAAAATTAATTTAAAAAAATCTTTTTTTTTTTAAATTAGTATTTATCTTTTTTATCACTAATATTTATTTTTGTTATTTATTATTATTGTTGTCTTGTTTTTATTTATTTATTTTATCATTATAATATTTATTATTATTTCTGGATTATTATATACTATTATTTTTTATTATTTTATTGTTAATATTTTTATTTTTGTAATGGGGCATTTTAGACAATTTACTCGAAAAATCTAGTGTTCACTGTGCAGTGCAAATTTTTAAAAAAACGTGGTAGTTTGCACTTTGCTCACTCATATATGTACACGAGGACTGTGAATGCTTTGAAGAAGATAAAATGGGGGAAGTGTAGTTAGCCTTTGGTAATGTGCTTTTTTTTCAATTCCTCATTATGTTTATTCATTTAAAATTTGGTACAGAAAAGATAAACAGAAGGACACTGATGGCGCACCAACTGTACTTGTTGAAGGGTCAAGAAATAAGGTAAATCAATTTAGCATTTGAGATAATTCCTTGAGAAATAGTCTCAGTTTCGTATATGTAAATAATTCAGGTCAATGATAGAATCTGAGTTATAGATGGATCTGACTAATGAAGAATCTACAAATTTCTCTCTTATATTCAATTGCCCAACAATTAATGGTCATGTGAGTATAATGAGATCCATTTACAGTCTTACAAAAGAATTTACCAGTAGGCCCCTCTTAGTAGATCAAGCGTCACTCTAGGACCCAATGAATGTGAATTTCATCTTTTGATGATGCTGGCTGGCTTGTTGGTCATCCGGTTTTGCTGGACTGGATTAGTGTTAAAGAATCATTTTCTTTTTTGAGGAGTTGTTCTTGCAAATGTATCCCCAAGTACTTTTTTTCATTTGTGAAGGGATGGCTTGTTAGGTTTGGCACAAATGTCGGTGAACAGATGACAAGGCTCCAGTAGTGAAAAGTTAATAGATTTCAAATATACTTTAGAATTTTTATAACAATACCACCATTATAAGAAATACTTTATTTGAGCTCACCCATTTGTTTTCAGATTATTTATCAACTTCAGCTTTGACAGATTGCTTTTTCCTAGAACTACCTTATATATATATGGGGTTTGAACTTTGAGATTCCAGTTGTCCTCGTCACTCGTTAGAGATGAAAAATAAAAGAAGCTTTGACATGTCAGTGGATTGTCTATTTTGGAAAACTTGGTAATTTTTTTTAAGGTCGCCATTTTGTTGGGATGCCATAACCAGTGCAGAGTAAGGAACGATGGAGCATAGCACCTCAGTGATTCTCCTCATTTTAAACATAAGCTAACACCTTCTCAAGAGAGGATAGAGGCTCTTTTTACTAAATCTGAACTTGAACATGAATCATACTCTGAGTTTAAGCCAGCAAGGAATTGATAGATGTGTGCCTTTTCCATTATTTTTTGGAGTCTCACTGCATCTGCTCCATAATTAGTCTGACAGATTTGCTAGCAGTTTAATTTCTGCCACAAACCACAAAGTCCATGGATGTCAGTTGCCACAAATAATTCACCCCAGGTTTTCCATAATTTTGGCATTCAATTCACATACCTTCGCTACGTTCCCTACTTTTGACCAAGTATGAGCTGATCCCAAATCTCCTTTGATGATGGTGATGGGTAGTCATGGTATTTTAAGGACATTAGGATAATGTATTCCAAGTTATTAATAATAATGACAATATGACTTACTGTTGTTGTTCTGTTGCTGTGGTGGTTGTTGTTGTGATGTTGATGCTGATGCTAACTTCTTTAGAAAATGTACATGGAGCATTATTACATGCATGATAGCTTTCGAAATTATATGGAATACGAGCTTCTTAAATTTCTACTCAAGACTCATGAGAGTCTAACTGATTATGCTTTTCAATTGCCAAACTGGTTTGTCAGCTTCATATTCTGTTCTAGCAGGACAAGACTTGATGTGATAATACCTTTTACCTATGTGCACAGCAGGAAGCAAATCCAACAACTGCTGCACTCTCCAAGTTGACAATGAGGCTTAACTTTCTGAAGGAACGGCGTAGCCAGATAGCAAATGAACTCCATGTTATGGATAAAGGCCAAGGATCAGGTCAACTTGTCCAAAACCTGGACAAGATTCAAGGATTTGAAGTTCAATCTGTCCAAAATCCAGACATAGGTGAAGGATTGGACTATTGTACATTACCTGCCAACCCTCACAGAAAGGTGGGAACTGAAGGCCAATCAATTCAGAAAGGTTCAGAAAATCAGAAGGCCAATCTTTTCTTCCACCCAAGGACAAATTCTAGATGATACCAGGTCTTATACCATCACTCGGTGATTGTTTTGTGCATTTCATGTTGCTTTTGTAGTCTAACAATCTGATTCATGGAAGTTGTTGTATAGAATTGACACAAGGTTGAGTTTGATACCAATATCAAGCTCGAGTCTCTACACCCCCAAAGCCTAATGATGTACAGATCATCCACTTCCATGACGTAAGCTTATATGTAATCATGATTCCTGATTTTTGCTGGATCAAAGACAAAGCATGGGTTTTCTTTTAATGAATCACATCTGTAATCTTGTTGTATCGGTAAATTGAATATCTAATCTTATTGGAGTTGCTTGGTGTAAATGGGCTAAACCTGGGTGAGAAAATCCCAGGTTCAAGCCTCCCATTTTGAAGGGGTTTTCTTTTCATTGGATAGGGGGATGGATAGATTAAGTTAACAATGACTTGTGTGTATGGGAGGTGGTGTATTTAACTGTATATATGATTTGCATTTTCTTTCTTTTTCTTCTCTACAATAAAATTATTATTATCAAATGATTTTAAAAAGTCATCCTAAACTGTATGGACTGAATCGATATTTATGCATATATTAAAAACCAATATTAAGTAAATGAAACATGGCCTTTTCGCCCTTTTGGTCCAAAATTTAGGGTTTTAAGTTCAATCTGATTTCAGGTGAAGTTCCTTTTTTCTTTGTTATTTTTTTTCTTTTCCTTCCAAGTCTTAGAAATGAATGATATTTACAGTTATAGAGTACGCCATTAAATCTGGAATCTACATTAAAAAAAAATTATTTTTTAAGACCATCTAGCAGTAGCATTACTTTTTTATAATTATGGTCGTTATAATTTCCACACGTTGGGTCCTCCCCAAAGCACCCGGTCAATGAGTGAATTCCTCTGCTAGGAAAAAAATATATATTAAAAAACAACATTCAACAAAAAGATATTCAATTTCATAGTATTCTGAAGTGACCAAAATTGCAAATCAGCATCTTCGTCCTCAACTTATAGAACTCTTTAAGAATCTTCCTGACTTGCTCAAGGGTAACAAACAGTACAACAGTGAAAGGTCCCTACCTAGAAACAGTTGGTATAAACCCTTTGTACAGAGCGATGGGCCCTCAGCCCTTATAGTCTTTGGGGAAAACTCTATTAGCAACCGGCTGGAGGAACCCCCATGTAACCGGTGCAATAAAAAAATTTATTCTCTTTTCATTTCGTTCCCTCTCCTCTTTCTCTTTCTCTATCAATTTTTTTTTTCTTGAAAAACTCTATATGCAGGCCGAAGAATACCTAGCATGACCAACTGGAAAATGATATAAGGCATTTTGGGGAGCTCGAAAAATGGGATGTGTCTGAGCAGGAGAAATGGAGAGGAGAAATTTCGTGCGTTGAAATCATTGAATGAAAACGATGGTGGAGGAGTGTAGATGCACATATTTCTCTCCTCCAGTGATACATTGATCTCATGCCTCTATAGATGTTTGCTTCTCTGTTTCTTTCCATATCATGGTTAGGAAAAAAATGGTCTTTTGTCAAGATCCCTCATTGAGAATTGCTACACCATCCATGTAAATATTATGGAGGATGTACCTGCACATGGAGAATATTGCTCTTTGATGCTTCATGTGGCCTTGAACTTAGCTTTCTATGCTCCTGTACAACCAAAATGTAACTTCAGTCTTTCTTTGTATGTATGTTGTTGGGAATAACCGGATATCAAAGACTAATTTGAAGTATAGCAGCGGAAATAAACAAAAGAAAACTAATGACAATCACACACAGAACACCAAGATTTAAATGATTCAGCTTAATATGAGCTTACGTCCACTGGCGGGATCGGTATCAGAGATTTTACTGTAAAACAAAGATGAAGTACAAGAGATTTAATACAAAACTTCTTCTCAAAGAAGCTAACTCTCCCTCACGTCTCTCTCTCTCTCTCTCTCAAGCGGCTGACTCTCACAAAATGATTGAAGTGATGTTGAAAATAAAAGGTATGCGTCGTTTCCTATTTATAGAAAGCCATGCGGACCCTTGTTGAGAAACATTGGCTCGAGCGGCGCTCGAGCGAACGTAGGGTTTTGGCACCCCGCTCGAGCTGATTATCAAGCGAGTGTCGAGCGAAACTCTCAGACTTGTATACCACTCGAGTTGAATGTTGAGCGGTGTCGAGCGAAAGTCTCTAATTTGCATTCCGCTCGAGCTGAAGAACCACTGCTCGAGCGGACATACTCTAGAGACACTATTTCAACTAGATTCAAGCCACCTTTTAACAAATCTCTACCTTGACTTGAACTCTACCAAGTCTAACACAAAAAACCTCTGACCACATAACCGACCCCCTCCACCAAATCCCTTAAGGGAATCACAAACCCCGAACACCAATCAAATCCAAATAGAGTTTGAACTTGTACATTGCAACTGGCTTTGTCATCATATATGCTGGGTTCTCAGTAGTAGCAATCTTCAAAATCTCTATAACACCATATGTAACAATCTGTCTGAGAAAATGATACCTGACATCAATGTGCTTCGTTCTCTCATGATACATTTGATTTTTGGTCAAATGTATTACACTCTGACTGTCACAGAATACTAAAATCTCATCTTGTTGTAGTCCCAAGTCACTGATCAAGCCTTTTAACCAAATGGCCTCCTTAACAGCCTCTGTTGCTGCCATGTGCTAAGCCTCTGTAGTTGATAAAGTAACAATGGATTGCAGTGTTGCTTTCCAACTGATAGTAGACCCACACAAAGTGAAAACATAACCCGTCAATGATCTTCTTTTATCTAAGTCCCCAGCATAATCAGAATCAACATAACCAGTAACTCTGGAACTGAAATCAACATCTCTATCAAATATTAAGCCAAAGTCCAAAGTCCCTCTCAAATACCTGAGTATCCATTTCACAGCTTGCCAATGAGTCTTACCTAGATTAGCCATATACTTGCTAACAACGCTCATTGTCTGTGAAATGTCTGGACGAGTGCAAACCATTGCATACATTATACTGCCAACTGCACTGGAATAAGGAACACTAGCCATTAACCGTTCCTCCTTGTCTGTCTGAGGAGA
Organism: Juglans cinerea; assembly: GCA_961763995.1. Taxonomy (NCBI): domain Eukaryota; kingdom Viridiplantae; phylum Streptophyta; class Magnoliopsida; order Fagales; family Juglandaceae; genus Juglans; species Juglans cinerea. The sequence goes on along the minus strand of CAUIVZ010000012.1, from coordinate 23,733,398 downwards.
TAGGGAAGCTGAAAGTTTAAAGCAGCAAGTGGTGTAATTATTGGTTTGGAATTAGACATTCCAAATCTCTGAAGAACTTTCTCAATGTACTTTCCCAGAGACAAGTACAACTTTCTAGCTTTCCTATCTCTGTGGATCTCCATCCCTAAAATCTTATTTGCAGCACCTAAGTCTTTCATCTCAAACTCATTTCTAAGTTGAGTTTTTAACAAACCAATGTCAGATATGCCTTTGGCAGCAATAAGCATATCATCAAGATAAAATAGCAATTAAATGAAAGACCCATCAGATAACTCCTTGTGATAAACACAACTATCATAGTTACTCCTCAAATAACCATGATCAATCATGAAGTAATCAAAACGTTTATACCATTGCCTTTGAGACTACTTCAAACCATACAATGATTTCTTCAATATGCACACATGATCTTCTTTACATTCAACAATGAACCCCTCTGGCTGATGCATGTAAATGGTCTCATCAAGCTCACCATGTAGGAACGCTATTTTAACATCAAGTTGATGTAGTTCTAAGTCATACAATACTACTATAGCAAGTAACACTCTGATCGGACTGTGTTTCACAACTGGAGAGTAAACTTCATTGAAGTCGATGCCTTCTCTCTGATTGAAGCCCTTAGCAACTAAGCGTGCCTTGTATCTTGCATCTGAATCACCTTGGATTCTCTCTTTTCTTTTGAAGATCCATTTGCAGCTAACAGTCTTCATCTTCTTCGGCAACATAACCAAATCTCATGTTTGGTTTTTGTGAAGAGACTCAATCTCTTCAATCATAGCTGCGCACCACTGTGCAGATTCTTCACTCTTGACAGCTTCTGAATAACTGGAAGGCTCCTGACCAACAATGTCATCTGCCGTAGTAAGAGCATACATCACCATATCAGCATATCTTTGAGGTGGTCTAATCTGCTTCCTCTGTCTACCAGTAGCTATATTGTAGTCTTGCTCACCCTGTGCGCCGCTATCAGAATCAGAATCATGCTCATCTGCAATAGCATGATTTTGGGTGCCATTTTGCAACCCTTGTGGCGCTTCCACCTGAAACTTCACCTTCTTGCCAATATCTTGTTCTTTACCTGTAGACACAGTAAACTCCTTTTTCGGATTAAGCATAGATTTTTTATCAAATACAACATCCATGCTGATTACAAACCTAGGTGATTTAGGATCAGTACACTACAACCTAAATCTCTTCACCCCACTAGCATATCCAATGAATATGGCTTTCTTTGCCATTGGCTCAAGTTTTCCATCATTAACATGAAAATATGCAGGACAACAAAAAATGTTCAAATTTGAATAATCAGTAAGAGTATTAGGCCATACCTCATTTGGAATTTTCAAACCAACAGCTGTGGTTGGAGAACGATTGACCAGGAAGCAAGCTGTGTTGATTGCTTCAACCCAAAAATCCTTAGACAAGCCTCCATTAGAAAGCATACTGCGGGCTCTCTCCAAGAGAGTCCTGTTCATCCGTTTAGCTATCCCATTTTGCTGTGGATTATGTCTAACTGTGCGGTGCCTGGCAATACCTTCATTTTTTCAGAATTCATCAAACTCACCTCCGCAAAATTTCATACCATTGTCAGTTCGAAATCGCTTTATTTTCTTGCCTGTCTAATTTTCAATCAAAGCCTTCCACTGTTTAAAGTTAACAAATAAATCGCTTTTCTACTTCAGAAAATAAACCCAAACTTTTCGTGAGAAATCATCAATAAATGTAAGCAAATACTGAGTTCTACTTTTTGATGGAACAAAAGATGGATCCCAAAGATCAGAATGAATATAGTCTACAGTACTTTTAGTTTTGTGAACCCCTATAGAAAACTGAACCCTGCACTGTTTTTCAAACATACAATATTCACAAAAATCAAGTTTCCCTATCTTCTGGTCACATAACGAACCTTGCTTACTCAGAATAGACATCTCCTTTTCACTCATATGACCCATATGCATGTGCCATAGACGGGTGACATCTGAGTCTGGATCATCTGAAACAGACACTGCAGCTGCACATGTCACTGTAATGCCCTAAAGGAAATAAAGACCAGTTGTCTTATCTCTTCTCATCACAACCATGGAGCCCTTACTGACTCTAATAGCTCCACATTTACCAGTGTATTTAAAATCCAAAGAATCAAGAGTGCCCAAAAAAATAAGATTATTTTTCAAATCTAGGATGTGTCGGACGTTAGACAATGTCCTAACAATCCCATCAAACATATTTATCCTGACTGAACCAATCCCATCAATTTTACAAGCCATATAATTCCCTAACAAAACGGAACCACCGTTGACTGGTTCATAATTAGTGAACTAGTCCCTCTTGGGACACATGTGAAAAGTATAAGCTGAGTCTATGACCCACTTGTTACTGAAGCGACTACTGGAGTCGTTAATTGCTAAGACAATATTTAAGTCGTTAGACTTTTCATTAGCAACGCTAACGGCATTAGAGGAACTAGTGCCTTCATCTCTATTTTCAGTTTAGGACACTCATTTTTGTAATGACCAAACTTATGACAGTAATGACATTTAACATTTTTCTTGTTAAACTTCAACTGTGGACTGCCCCTGGATTTACCCATATACTTCTCTCAACCCTTGTCACTGGATCTACCCCTGCTTGACGAACCCTTAACAAACAAACCACTGGCTTGTTCATCAGTGCCATTCACACTCAATTTATTCCTCAATTCCTTAGAATTCAAAACAGATTTTACATCTACTAAGGAAATTGTATCTGTACCATACAACATAGAATTCACAAAATTTTCAAATGACATGGGTAATGAACACAAAACAATTAATGTTTGATCCTCTTTTTCAAGTTTAATGTCAATATTCCTTAGATCCATAATAATTTTATTAAATTCATCTAAGTGTTCAGAGATAGGAGTACCTTCCTTTATTTTGAGAGTGTATAGCCGTTGTTTCAAATACAAACGGTTGGTGAGAGATTTCTTCATATACAGACTCTCAAGTGCAGACCAAAGACCAGTTGCAGTCTCCTCATCAGCAACCTCCCTTAAAACTCCATCTGATAATGACAAAAGAATAATACTATTTACCTTTTCTTCTTCTTCTTTTGAAGGTGCTGGGGAATCATCAGACACATTCTCTTCTAATACTTTTGACAAACTCTGTTGTCGTAATAAAGCCTTCATCTTGATGTGCCATAAACTGAAACTGTTATGACCGTCAAATTTCTCTACTTCAAACTTAGCCATAGTTGTCCCTCCAAATCTCGCACAGAGCCATGCTATGATACCAGTTTGTTGGGAATAACCGGATATCAAAGACTAATTTGAAGTATAGCAGTGGAAATAAACAAAAGAAAAATAATGACAATCAGACACAAAACACCAAGATTTAAGTGGTTCAACTCAATGTGAGCTTACGTCTACTGGCAGGGCCAGTATCAGAGATTTCACTATAAAACAAAGATGAAATACAAGAGATTTAATACAAAGCTTCTTCTCAAAGAAGCTAACTCTCCCTCACGTCTCTCTCTCTCTCTCTCTCTCTCTCTCTCTCTCTCTCAAGCGGCTGACTCTCACAAAATGACTGAAGTGATGTTGAAAATAAAAGGTTTGCGCCGTTTCCTATTTATAGAAAACCGTGCTTGCTAAGAAACATTGGCTCGAGTTAATAGTCGAGCGGCACTCGAGCAAACGTAGGGTTTTGGCACCCCGCTCAAGCTGACTGTCAAGCAAAACTCTCGGACTTGTATACCACTCGAGCTAAATGTCGAGCGGTGTCGAGTGAAAATCTCTGACTTGCATTCCGCTCGAGCGGACATACTCCAGATACGCTATTTCAACTAGATTCAAGCCACCTTTTAACATATGTCATATGGGTTAGAAGAGCTTGCCTGAAGCTATTACATATACACAATCTACCAAATTTGGACGCTAAAAGGCAGCAAAATGATGCTCTGTTTTTCAAGAGTAGAAACAAAGAAGGAACATAAGGGTATTCTCTGATAACATGATAAATATTGAATTGATTATTGAAAATGAAATCATTTCTTACAATATGTTCTGTACATTGGTGTAAATATATACGAAAAAACATTAAAAAAATCACAATAATCTAAGAGAAAATCATGCTATCATGAGTTGTAGTTGAGGTGTTGTAGTCATTAATGCTTAATATGGTATGGGGCGTGATCCCAGGATTGAGTGGTAGATTGTGTATCTGTAATAGAAGCAGAATCATGGCAGGAAAATTCTAAATAGGAAGCTGAGATACAAGTGCATGATGGCTGCTGCTAGTACACAGCTTCTTGACAATACATTTCCTTGCATCATGTTAAGATGCAAAGCTTCATGATGATTCGATGGATATCCACGCTTGTTGTGAAAAAATGCTAGGATAAGGTTCCTTTGATAGTTGTAGATGCAAATATTGCTTTTTCTATAAGTTATATACTTCTTTTTCGTTATTCTTCGGGACTATATAAATCAGATTTGAGAATGGAGAAATCGAATGGAACTCTGCTCTCTTCTTCATCGTATATTTCTTATTCTATTTTTTTTCTTAAAAACAAGAGCTTACGTGATGACGACGATGCAATGAGGAAACGGGAGACCCAAAGACGACAACGACGCAGTGAGGAAACGGGAGACCCAAAGATGATGACGACGACATAGTGAGGAAATGAATCTGTTCTTTCACGTTTTCTGATGCTGTATTGAAATTTAGAATTCTTCCCTCCCATTTCGTCATCTTTTTTTAAAAATAAATATATATCGGCTGACGTGGCATAATACCACATCAGCCGGTACCCAACGGTTACATCCGACGGTTGTTAGTAGCATTGTTGTCCTGGCTCCACCTTCATGTTCATCACCCGAGTCTTGATCACACCCATCGGATTCAACGCCACCATCGCAACAAACTCCGCCGTGAAACTAGCAATCACGTGGGTTTCGAGCCCATCTTTCATCAATTGCCTCTCCAAGATCATCTCCTTGAATCGGTCGTATGACGCCAGTTGCGACACAGCCACTATCATAGTGCAGTTCACGGTTATGGCCGAGCCACGCCACAGGCTGGCCACGCCCTCCTGCTTCGATATGCACATGATCGCTTCCACCATGCCCGCATAGTTGTGTCTTTGAGCCACTAGGTGCTGCCTGTTGGCTTGCATTCGGACCATGGCCATGTCTGCCTAGTTCCCAACGGCAGTGTCAATATAGTCAGCGATCAAACTAACTTTGCACACCAATGGAAAGGGATCAACCCACATGTGTTTGAGAACATCATACATGCCCATGCGGGTGGTGGAATAGAGTGTTTGACAGAGTATAATGGCAGAGACCCTAGAAAATAGGGCGGGAACGCATAGGGCGGGAACGCCTTCAGTCTAGAAAATTCGTACGCCGACGAAGATGGGCCCACCCAGGCGAAGCAAGGGGTTTGGCTGTGGTGGGACATGGAGGGTGGTGATGCCTACGATGGCTGAGGGATGGTGAAAAACGAATGTCGGGCGAAGATTGTGAACTGACTGTGGGTTTGGAGCCTGAACTTTCTCACCCTAAAGTTGCATGCGGACTTTGATTAGATCCAGAGGGTGAGTGGAACTACCATTGACAATGGAAGCAATACCACCTTCGAAGAAACCCTTTAGACCCATCTCTTTTCGGATAATGGTATGAAGGTTATAATTCAATTACGGGATTCTCTACTCTTGGTGGTGGAGACCCAACCATGTAGAGAAATAGGGAGGAAGGGGAAGAGTATATTTGACTAAGAATAGTTAGGGTTAGAGTTCATCTCACTGGAAACCAGGAGATGGGAATGGAGGCCGAAGGCAACGGATGAGGAGTGAGGGACGCAAAGTCTCTGAGACATTTACTTGCTTGGGTGAATTGATCGATGAAAAGAAAGTGTTTTGTGGTTTGGAGGCTAGAGAGGCTAAGATTTATAGTGGTTTTTTCTAGGGTTCGGGGAGACCATAGAGTCGAATGAGAGGAAAAGATAAGCACGGCCCAAGCTGCATGGGTCTTGGCACTGAAGTATGACGCGGTTGATGATCGTGTACTTCTCGAGGGAGTGTCCACTTCAGTGGTCATGCAACTACAAGGAAAGGACTTGAGTTTGATATTGAGGGCCATTAAAGCATAGCTCCGAGCCTAACAAGCTATCTCGTGTAAAAGGGGTTCGGCCCTTAACTCAAATAGATGATTGATGTAAGAATTCTATAATTGTGAAAGGTCCATTTGGGTTTTTAGCCCTATATTTCTTCCAAGCTCCCCAAATGAGATAATGGGCTTGTGCCACGTGTTGACACAAAGAATCAACCCTCCCAATAACTGACAACCCAAAGACTCAACCTGTCTAATAATTGTTTAGTAACAATATTAGAAAAGGTTCGTTTTCTACTGTTTATAGCTCAATCTAAATTCTCAAGTCTAATGAATTGTTACTAAGCCGAGATGGTTCAAACTATTTTTACAATGTAAACAGATCGAGTCTCTCCAAAAATTTTGAAGACAAGGAAAAAAAAATATATCTCTCTCTTTTTAGTCGAGCAATGGCAACCCAGAGACGTTGTATGTACGCATTGTGACAAATGCACAGCGCTTTCATAAGAGAGTTCCACTCCATGCACTCGGATATGAACTCAAACAGATTCTACAAAATATAAATATCAAAACATCCATCAATGGCAATGGCCAAACCATTCCTCGTGGAACCAATCATTGCCATTGCCATTTACGTTTGATCCCCAAAACCAATTTAGTACTTTCATGTTAAAGCTAATCTCTCTTCTTTCTATATCTCTTTGTCCCAGCCATTCCTCTATCTCGATCAATCTCCTCAATCCTAAAAAGACATTAAACAAAACTTAAAAGCGAGATCGGGAAACTTCAAAACCACTCACTCCTGTCTTTCCCTCCGTATATGTTTTTGTGATCGATGGTGGCGTGAAATTTCTAAGCTTGATCCCAAATGTGTTGCTAACTTGATTGACGTTGGAGGTCCAGAAATGAAGGTGCAATGAGACAGTTGATGTTGTTGTGGTCTAGGGTGCAACGTACATGCGTGGTCCTCGTGGGTGGAAATCACACCGCCGCTAGGTTTTGCACTTGCTAAGTTCTTCCTTTTTCTTCTTCTTCTTCTTCTTCTTCTTCTTCGCTCTCCCCCTATTTCTCCTACCTCTCAATCTCTACTAGCATCTACCATCTTCTTTTATTTATTTCTTTTCTTATTTTTGGCTCTCCTTACTATCGATCTTTTTCCCGCCCCTAGCCGCTTCTATAAATGCCCCATCACCAACTCGCGCTTCTCACAACCACCATAGCCAAGCTAGTTCATGTACGTAGTTTGATATAAACAAGAATTTGTGAATATGGGCATCAACATTGCTCGTGGTTTCTGCACCAAACACTACAATAAATACAAGCACTTTCCTAGAGGTAGGCTTGGATTGTACCATTTTGACGCTCCATATTTGATAATCAGGAATCCCGACTCCTCCAAGGTTTTGAAGCTTCTCGTCTGCTCCATGCTTTTGGCATTGCTCGTTGTTTCTTTCCCATTGATAGGATCCACCATTAGAGGATTCTCAGCCTCTTCGCCAGCCATTATTTTGGATGCTAAAGTTGTCGATGATCTGGTCAATCCCGAAGTTTTGCCATTGATCTTCCGTGATTTGACGAACGAAGGCCTCCTAAAAGTGGGAGAGAAAGTTGTTTTCCTAAGCAATGGGGAGGAGGAAACCATATACAGCTCACTTCAGATTTTAAGGGAAATGAAATGGACCTCATCTCCGTCACGGATTTGAAGCAACATAACTCAATTCTGAGCAAAATGTTTGACTTCGCCTGGGCATCTAACTTCCCTACCACCGCAGATTTCATTTACCAGACTCTCAAGATTGACGGCATTGTCACCATTGAACTCGGCGAAAATCCATCAGTTCCATTCTCCATATCGTCCAACTATAAAATCGTCTACCTCAAGTGGTTGGACTCGACTATCATCGGCATGCATGAAGAAAACCAGTCTTGCTATTGCCAAGAAGGCGACACTCATGAACCTCGAAGACGTGCTCCTTGAGCCACCATGAGTGGCTTCAGGCAAATCAAGCCACTATTTAAAATGAATCCGATACCTTCTCGATTTAATGGGCGATAGCCTGGAGGGCTACCCATGACGTGTGTTCATAGATCTTGCCGGAGAAGGAAGGCGGCAGCGAAACCAACTGGTTCGAGAGGCATTGCCCGACTAGGAATAAAAGACTTCGAGATGTACAAGACAAAGACGTTGACAAAGGAGTCTTCAGGGAAGGAGGTAACACGGATCGGGATGTCGGGGTGGTTGAAGAGAATGTGATGGACGAGGAGTACGTGGCGATGAAGGTGAAGGCGGAGGTGGTGGAGGAGATGGTTAAGAGCAAGGTGATAAAATTGGTGGACGAGCTTTTTCTTGGAATGCAAACCGTAGGGGAACGAAGTTCATGTAGGCAAGATAGGGAATAATAATAATTAAAGGAGCCAAAGGGCTTATGGGGAGTGCTTTGCATTGCACGGATGACTAAGGGATGAAGGTGTTGCAGTGCACTAGTGGTGGGGTTGACAATCGACAGGGATCAAGAGAACAAACATCTTACGATAATTAATTGATCACTTGTTTTGAATGTTATAGATATGCATATAAATTAAGTAAAATGGATGGAAGGAACACAGATAAATAAATTACGTATTGCATGCGCTCTACGATATTTATTGGAGAAATTCATGAGTTTTTTTAATAACATTAAATACTTAATTATAAATACTTTATGGTCACACCTTAATCACTTATTTAAAAGTCAATGATGAACCTCTCCTTCCATCATATGAGATCTTTAATCTACATATGAAACCCTTGGACTGTCCACCTTATGACACCCAGTAAAAGAGCAGAGCTTAAACTTGCATTATCAAACTTCTTATAAATCAAGGGCTTGGGCCGTCGTTTGCAAATTATTCCTAGGGAATCTGTCTGTACAGTCTCGGGCCTCGGCTCCAGTTGTGCTGTGTGTTGGGTTGGACCGAGTTTATCTGTCGAATTAATTCATAAATAAAACATAATAAATAATTTTATAATAATTAAATATTATATAATAAAATGAATGATAATTCAAATAATGATGAGTAAGATTACAATATCCAAAAATAAATAAATAAACTAGCTTAAATCGTTATTCGTAGACAAATATTATGAAAAAGTCTCGGAATTGATATGATCATACTAGACATTCTCCATCAATAACATCAAGTCTTATAAACACTTCGATCCTGTTTAAATATAGAAATGGTTTCATCTTATCTTATTATTACAATTTTTTTAAATTCACACATAAAATATAATAAATAATTCAACTTTTTCAAATCCTAAAACAATAATAATATTAAAAAATCATATTCTAATAATATTTTATTCAACTTTTATTTAAAATCATTTCATCTCACTATCCAAATATGACCTTTACAGCGACAAAAAAATACATATAAACCTCTAACATATAAAAAAAGAGATTAATTTAATTACCCGTCACGCTTGATCATAGATAATATTGTAATTAAAATGTTAAAAATGCTGCAAATAAGATTTCTCAGAAAAGAACGAATAGTAAAGAAAAAGAAACGAGCATTATGGTCAAAAGTGGTCATGAAGGTCGCACACGCAAGCAGCTATGTAAATTAAAACCAAACACCTACGCATACGAGAATTGACAAAATGCATAGAAAAATAAATTATGCAGCCACCGACCTTGACCCTCACGCGATCAACAACAACCTCCTCGTGCTTTCTCATTAGGTAATGATGCTTTAGTCCAATCCTACTCATTTTTTTGACATAAATTTCTCCAACAACATCATTACCCCCACCACTATAAACTAAAGAAATAACCCGTTTCTTTTTTTCAAGCATCTATTTACATAAGAAGACATTTTATTTTATTTTAATTTTAATTTTTATTTTATACGTTTTATGAGTACCCTAAAAGGATTCTTTTCTTTTCTTTTTTTATTAAAAAAAGAAAGAGGGACAGAAAAAGAAAATGGCAACGAGCTATCCTAATCAATGAAATGATATATCCTAATCAATCAATCACATCAGGCAAGCACTCCTCCGGAATCAATCCATGGAGCCGGTTTAGCTCCCGGTTTGAACTGGGTCCGTCGTCAAGTTGGACCGAATATTTGATGACCGAAGAATTCACGCCTCTCCATAGTCCATAGCATGAAAACAATAGATATTTCTTTCCCCGATCATTAAAATTACAATAGAAGTGTTTTAATAAAATAAAATTTAATAATATTATTAAATAATTAGTTCAGCTTATTTTCTAAGTAATGAAAATATTTTATTTTATCTTGTTATTATAATTTTTTTTAATTTTTATATAAAATATAATAAATAATTTAATTTTTTTTAATTTTAAAATTATAATATTAAAAAATAATATTGTTTTCAAAAATCATATCAATCAAAATTCTCTTTATCTTTTCTTCCTTGTCCGATTTCCGAATCATCCCGTTTCTCCTCACTCTCACTCTCACTTCCCTCGTCTGAAATTTCCTAGTCCAAGAATATCATACTGACATTCTCTCTCTTGCCTATACGTTTTAGTTTTCGATATTGTCCCCACCGTCTTTTGGCTCCGATCGGTTGATCTCCTGCATGCTTAACCTCCGGCGCCGTAGGCCACAACACAGCCGTGACCGGCGAATCTATATGTGCGGTGGCGGTTTTGGGGTTTCTTTGATTTGGTTTTTCTGTATGCGTGTTGGGTGCGGGGTAAATGCGTGATACCGGGTTTTTGTTAGGGTTTCCGAGCCTGGTGCTTGTTGCTTGCGTGCTTGCTCCGGTGATCGGGTTCGTAATTCGGCGAAAATGGCGGCTCGCCGTGGCGAGAAAGGAGGAGATCAAGCGGTTGTTAGTACTGGCCGCCGAAGAGGCCGCAAGAGCCGAGCTCGAGGTGTCGTCCGGGTACGGTGTAGGTGCCCTTGCCGCATGTGAGGTTCCGATTTCGACGAGTTATCATCAGTGCGCCGTGTGTTATTCCCCAACCACTACCCGTTGTGCCCGATGCAAGGTCGTCCGATACTGGTACGAGTTTATTTCTCTTTGATGATCTTTTTGATTGGTATGGTAGTTTGGTTTCAGAATCGGTATAATTGTTCAATTTGGGGATAATTCTTCAGAATTGGTATAATTATCTTACACATTATCATGTTACTGTATGTTCTAAAACTTTAAGAGCAATTGTTGGTTATCTTATGGAATTGCGTACTGGCCCCGAACCCGCATTTGGACTATGAATGGCACATGTTAGGAAGAACAGGGAGGTGATCTTCTATGAGCTCCATGAGGATGTGACAGAGCAACACGTGCTCATTGCAATCACTGCTGAATATTATGGCTGCCAGTTTCAAAATTTTGACAGCGTATGGAATGTACTCTTTGTGACTGGAAGAGTTCGGTACCTTGAACTCCAATGAGTATATCCTTCTATATAAATTGAAGGTTGGCACCTTTTTTTAAATAGATGGTATCGTGCTAGTGGAGAAAAGAACATCCAGTACATTCTAATTGCACTATGTGTTCTTTGCGACAACATCGTAGAGAACTATTGTTTCCCCCACCATGTATCATGTGTTGACTTAGTTATAAAAAAAGTGTAGACCACCTCGTTTTGGTCAAGTATAGTTTTAATTGCTCGCCATTTTCTGTTTATGCACTCGAAATATGTTAAACTGGTTTCTTGTATACTTCCTGTGTACTTGGGCATTGCCTATTTACGTGGATTAATAAAACTTCTTACTTATAAAAAAAAAATAATGTTAAACTGGTATACTTCGAGTTAGTGACATAAGAATTTGAATTTTGTAGCTCCGGCAAATGCCAGATAATCCACTGGAGAAAAGGTCACAAGGAGGGATGTTATCCTCCTGGTACCACTCAGCGGATTATTGATGTGGGAAGCAAGGTGACAGTTCAAGATGACCATAAAACTAGTGGTAGCAGTTTTGAGACTGAAGGTAGGTTTTGCGCAAATCCAAGCGAAAGATTTCCTGGGGAACCTGTTTATTCCAGTCCTGGCTTGTCTCCTGATTCTCCATCTGAGAAGATTGATGATAAGAAATCTGAGTTCCTGCAAGATAGTAAAGGAACTAGTTCTGATTCTGAAACATCAAGTATGTCATTTTCAGGATTTTCTACTTCCACTACCAATGGCAAAGTATCTGATGATGTTTCCGAGGGTGAGAGCACAGACTCAAATGAGTCCCAGGGATCAGATGTACATCTGTCTGTTAATAATCCCCTTGAAATTCATGAGACCATTTCTAGTGTTAAGCACATAAATCAAAGCCAGGCATTGTCGCCAAAGTTTGCTAGTTTAGTCTATTCTGTAGATAGCCTTACCAAAGCTAGTAAATTAAATCAGACCAAACCCAATCGTAGAGATGGAGAAAGTGGTTGTGCTTCAACTATTTCTTCGGGTTTGGGAAGTAGTTGCATGCTCAAGGATTCAATTGCTGAACCCCGTACGGTGTCAGCTGGTTTCTGGGGGACAACTCTCGACTCCATTGGGTCCAAAATTGATACCTCTGATAATTATGTTTTGTCAAATTCTCATGGAGTTGGTGACAGCAAATTATCTGACTCTGGGTCTGTCTTAAGTTTTTCATTCAGCTTGTCTGAAACAACACCTTTGCATGCACAAGATGCTAAGGTAAAAGGCATTGTATCAGATGATGCTTTTCCCTGTGCTTTGCGTATCACTAAGTCTGTTCATGGGGCAGCATTGTCAGAAAATATTTGTGCTGATGTTCCAAACAAAAACTCTGCATCCCTGAATGAAGGGTCTAGCCATATGGATAATGATGCTAGCTGTGATTCACATTCGTCGAAGTGCATTAAAGTCGAATCTATGTCCTCTTCCTCTTCATATGTTCATCTATCTTCAAACGCTCTTCGAGATTCAATAAGTTCAGATGCTTCAAATGTCATTAACTTGCCATCCTCGAGCTCTGAAAGGTCGAAGCATGACACCGATGACCCTGAAAGTACTTCACATCTTTTGAAGTCCAGAGGAGTCAGATGTTTATCATCCAGTGCTTGTGATGTTCGTGTAGCCGCTAGTGCTCAGGGACATTCAGTTCCTGCGGATAAATCAGGAAAGGTTGATGGTGTTCAGGCTAGTGCTGCTATATCCTCTCACGTTAGGAGTGGCTTGAAAACATCTGTACAGGAGGTTGCTGACCAGTTCAGAGGATCTAAATTATCAAAACACTGCACGGTAGGCGATGGATGTGAGGTTTCTGCAAGATACACGGACAAGGTTTTACTTCAATTGTTGTGTTTGTATCTATAAATTTTAATTTTTGAATGCATTAGAATTTTAATTTTTTTTTTGTTGACTTTGTGTTTTGTTTTTTGCAGGGGATTTTTCCATACGAATTGTTTGTCAAGCTCTATAATTGGAATGCAATAGAATTTCGTCCTTGTGGTCTTATAAATTGTGGAAACAGGTAATGTAAGTGGTTGCTGTTTATGGGAAGCTTGTACTCGAAATTTGCTCTGGCTCTATCCACAAATATTTTTGCATGCACACAGATGCCCTACTATTTACTAGTGTTAGAAAATGTCTATCTCCTAGTGTCTGTCTTGCTGTAAGCTGTCGAATGAGTCTCAACTTGCTAGATGGTTTGCTTTTGTCTTGGTAAATATGTTTTGTCTATGCATAGTATATCTCCATCTTGTGTTGTGAGATCCTACTGTTATGTGTAGAAGAGGTAGCTTCTTTCTCCATTTCTGTATGTCAAGATGGACTAAATTTTTCAGATTTTGTTTTGTTTTCTGCCTTTTCATTGTGTTGGTATCCTCTTTCTAAAGGAATGCTCTCATACTGCTATATCCCATTTTCCCCTTGCAGCTGTTATGCTAATGCTGTGCTCCAGTGCTTGGCATTTACACCTCCTTTGACTGCTTATTTTCTTCAAGGGCTTCATTCGAAATCATGTATGTTTATGGTGACAGGCTCCAATATGAATTCATCAAGTGGTGACTATTTGTGTAAATATCAAACGCGACATTTGTATAGGATCCAAATCTTTTTATTATTCATTTCTTATTTTCTATGTCAGGCGTAAAGAAAGACGGGTGTTTCACCTGTGAGTTTGAAAGTTTAATATTGAAAGCAAGGGAGGGGAATTCTCCACTCTCTCCTATTGGGATACTTGGTAAACTTCAAAATATTGGCAATCAGCTTGGTAATGGGAGGGAAGAGGACGCCCATGAGTTTTTGAGGTGTGCTTTTAAATTTCTGGCCAAAGTAAATGATTTTATGCCTTTGCCATGTTTTTATGGATCACTTTTAAAATTAACTGAAGATTTTAAATAACAGGTATGCTATTGATACAATGCAATCTGTTTGCCTTAAGGAAGCTGGGCTAGATGCATCAGGCCCCTTGGAAGAAGAAACCACTCTAATAGGCCTCACATTTGGCGGTTACCTCCGTTCAAAGGTATTTGGTGGTCTTTATGATGATATATGTCCAACCATTGCACTTTATCCATCTTGCGTGAGAATTGTATCTTTGTTGGCCAGATCTATCTTAAAGAAGGACGTGTATTCTCTCTCCTAAACCTTTTCTCTCCGTACTGTTTCACAAAAAAAAAAAAAAAATTAATTAATTAATTAATTTTGTGTGCTTCATGATGATACACTAATTTTTGTGATGGGATTCAAAAGAGAGATTGTGATAGAGTCAAAACTCTTTAGTCTTGTGCAAGAGGCTGCTTTGTTATGTATCACAGAGAAATGATGGAAAGGGGAGAGTTCTTTATTGCTAGAACCAAGGATAGTGCAATGGCTTGGAGGTGCACTGGAGGAATGCTTGAATGGGGAAAATCAGAAGTTTTATTCGGCAATTAGGGAAGGCTACCGAAGTTTAGCAGCACAGAAGTGCTCGAATAGTAGAGGGCGATATATGATGGTGGTAGCATATGGTGAGGGAGGAATGAGGAGTTTTTTGTTGATTCCTGAGGGTGAAGGAGGGAGGGGATGGAGGAGACTAAGGGAGGCTCTGGTGGACTATGAACTGGAAGAGAAACAGGGGTGGTTTCCATGGTGGCTCTCGGTCATACAAAGATGCTCTGGTGCAGGTGGCACTGCCCTTGGTACAAGGAGGTGGAGATGGTGGTGTGAGGCCTAAGGACCAAAAGCTGCATCGAGCCCCTCTGTTTGTACGTAACACGGGCTATGGCAGGGAGGCTGCTGGCAAAAGTGTAGGAGATGTGTGGCGTGCTTTGATGGACATGCAAAGGCAATTGAGGCACTTGCAGCAAAAAATGGATGAAGTGTTAAGGAATGTTGGGACTAAAAAGGAAAAAGAAGGGGGAGAGGATAAGAGAAAGGGACCGGCGTTTGTGGAAAGAATTGGGCCTCACCATGGGCTGGGTCCCCACGGAAAGAGGCTTAAGCCTTTGGGCTGGACTGGGCCTTCAGAGGCTTCCAGGCTTTCGGGATCAAGGGCTAGGCCTCACTATGGGCCCCAGCCCAAAATGTACCGCAGGAAGGCTAGCCTGAGAAACCTTCCCAGCGGCGGGAGTGCAGCCCACGCACCAGCCACCACGCCGTTGGTGGGGGTGCAGCCGCCGGTGACACAGAATGTGCTGGCGACATCAATGGGGGTCTCCGATGACGGCCAGCAGCGGCTGGTTTTGCAGAAAAAGCCCGAAGAACCTGTTTTGGTTTCCCAGAAACAATCCGGACATGGTGGTGGTGGTCTGAAGGTGACGGTGGCGACCTAGAATACGCCGGAGACGACGATGGTGGTGGCCTCCGATGAAGGCCAGAAGGTGTCGAATGGACACAGCATGATCGGCGAGCTCAAATCTGCATCCGCGACACTTGCGGAGGGGCAGAGTTTGCCGATAAGCTTAGTGGGTGAAAGCCCCACATACGTGAACCCACCTGCACACTTTTCTGATGAATCTGAGATGGATGAAACAGTTGAAGAGGATTGGGGGGGAGGGCTCGAATGAAGAGCAAGCTTACTTTTCTGACGTTGAACTTTTTGGGAGTATTTCTGGACAGATTTCAGTGGTGGAAGAGACTTTTGGTGGAGGTGATCCAATCCCTCTGAGCTTCATGATGCCAGTGCATTATAATGTCTCAGATTGGGTATTTCAAACGGTAAAAGAACTACAAAAAGTTGTGGGACTAAAGTGTGATGGATATGAAGATCAATTTACGGCTTTGCTTACAGCCATTGAAGTGGGGCATCAAAGTCATAGAAAAGCTGGATAAAAAAAACAGAGTGAGCTAAACAGATTGACTTGGTCTATGAATTCCGAGGGTAGCTCTAGCAGGGGTAGGTCAAAAGGGAAGGGGCTGGCTTTCTCTAAATGAAACCCAAGATAGTATCGTGGAATGTTCGCGGACTCAATGAGGCTAATAAATGTTTTCAAGTAAGAAATCTGCTTCATGAGTGGAAGGTGGACATTGTTTGTTTACAAGAGACGAAGATGAAAATGATTGATGGAAAAATTGTGCGAAGTTTATGCAGTTGTGTTCACGTGGATTGGGTGTATATGGCTTCTATTGGGGCCTCAGGAGGTATGTTGTTGATGTGGGATAGACGGGTGGTGGAGAAAATAGAGGATTTTGTAGGGTCCTACTTGGTGGCATGTTCCTTCAAGAGTGTATCAGATGATTTTTTGTGGGCTTTTGCAGGTGTCTATGGTCCAAACTTGGATAACAATAGAAGAGCATTGTGGGAAGAAATAGTTGGAGTATGCAGCTGGTGGGATCTTCCTTAGTGTATTGGGGGAGACTTTAACGTTATAAGATTTCCAAGCGAGTGTTCGGGGAATCGAAGAGTAAGGCTAGCAATGACCGAGTTCTTGGAATGCATATTTGATTTGAATTTGGTGGATTTGCCTCTTGCAGGGGGTTCAGCCACGTGGTCAAACAATTAGTCTTGGTCTCGTTTGGATCATTTCTTAATATCACCAGAATGGGAAAGTCATTTTCCAGATGTATGGCAAAAATGAATGCATTGTCTTTGCTCGGATCATTGGCCTATTATGCTTGATTGTGGTGGTATCCGAAGAAAGCGAAGGTATTTCAAATTTGAAAACATGTGGCTGAAGTCAGAAGGTTTTGCAGAGAGGGTGAGACAATGGTGGTCCTCGTATCAGTTTCAGGGTACCCCTAGCTTCATCCTAGCATGTAAATTGAAGGCGCTAAAAAAAGATCTGAAGCTTTGGAATATACCGACTTTTGGAGATATAGGGGAGCGCAAGAAAAGCAAGGTGATGGAAATCCAGGAGCTTGAGAGATTACAAGAGATGCGGCCTCTTACACAGGACGAGCTAGCACAAATGACAATGTTGGCTACGGAACTTGAAAGGATTATCTTTCTAAAAAAGACTTCATGGCATCAAAAATCGAGAGCCTTGTGGTTGAGGGAAGGAGATCGAAGTACCAAATATTTCCATAGAATTGCAAACTCCCATCGGAGAAACAACAACATTGAGTTACTGAAAATTGATGGTGTTGAATGCAAGGAAGAGTAGGTTATTGAAGAACATGTTGTAGGCTTCTTTGAGCAGCTCCTAACTGAGCAGGAGGAATGGCGACCTACACTTGATGGCCTTGCTTTTGATGTCATTAAGGTGAATGATGTATCTTGGATGGAGAGGGCCTTTGAGGAGGCGGAGGTTTATGATGTAGTAAGGAAAATGGTTAAAGACAAGGTACTGGGGCCTGATGGTTTCTCTATGAGTTTCTTTTAAACTTGTTGGGAAGTGATAAAAGAAGATCTCATGCGGGTGTTCCAGGAGCTTTTCTTGGTGGGAAAATTCGAGAAAGCCTTAACACCACTTTTCTTGCATTGATACCAAAAAAGGTGGGGGCCATGGAGGTTGAGGAGTTTCGTCCCATAAGCTTAGTGAATGGTGTTTATAAAATAATTTCCAAATTGCTGGCGAACCGTCTAAGTGAGGTGTTGGGGAAGATCATTACAAAACCTCAAAATGCTTTTGTAAAAGGGAGACAGATTCTTGATGCAGTTCTTATTGCCAATAAATGTCTGGATAGTAGGTTAAAGGCTGGCAAAACAGGGATCATCTGCAAGTTAGATATGGAGAAGGCGTATGATCAAGTTAGTAGAGCGGCACAAGACTTGGAAATGAGCAGCTTTGCAGATTTTTATAGCCTTTTGTACTCTATATTACCAAGCACTCAGTAGGAAGATTTAGTGTGGTGGATACCAGATGGTAAAGGGGTATTCTCGGTTCGCTCTTTTTACAAGGCTCTCACACAAGAACCCCAAACTCAGTTTTCATGGAGAAGGCTTTGGAGACATAAGGCGCCTCCCAAAGCAGCGTTTTTTGTATGGACAGCTTCGTTGGGGAAGATTCTCACAATTGACAACTTGGGGAAACGAAGGGTAATCATTGTAAATTGGTGTTGCATGTGTAGAGCAAGGGGAGAGTCTGTAAACCATCTCCTACTACATTGTAAGACCACTCGGGTATTATGGAATGAGGTGTTCAGTAGATTAGACTTGTCTTGGGTTATGCTGGAGACAGTGGTGGCATTGCTGACCAGCTGGACCAATCCAAGAGGCATGCAACAGATTAAAGCTGTATGGAAGATGATCCCTATATGCATTATGTGGTGTATATGGCAGGAACGGAATGACAGGACATTTGAAGACAAGGAGAGATTGCAGGAGCAGCTGAAAGTTTTTTTCTTTAGAACACTCTGTACTTGGGCCATTGCTGTTGATTTCAATGGCATGGACCTACATGATTTTCTTGTCTATAATGTGCCTACGTAGCTTTAGGCATTTTTTCTGTTTTAGACCTATGTATATGGCTTTGCCGATTCTTTGATCAATAAAATTTGTTTACTTATCAAAATATATATATATATATATATATTTAGAAGTGGTCGAAATCCGATCCTACTGGCATGCTGTGATAAGCTTTTTCCTCCGAAATATCAGTAATGTGGACAAATGTGATACTGTTGCCTGTAGATAAAATGCACCAAGTGCCAAGGCAAGTCTGAGCGGCAGGAAAGGATGATGGATCTTACCGTGGGGATTGAAGGGGATATAGAAACCTTGGAAGAGGCCCTTCATCAATTTACAGATACTGAGATTTTGGACGGTGAAAACAAGTATCGATGTAGCAGGTTGGTTTGCACTACAGTTTTATGATTCTCTTGCTATCTTAGTTTTGCTTTATGATTTTCAGATAATTCTTATTCTGAAACACAGTTAAATCATTTTATTTGTTAACCTTGTGGCTTTTGTACTTCAGTGGATATTAGATATTAACTTATTGTATTCCGTTTCTTGATCTCATGGCTATGAATTTTTGCGAAACCAAGTTCAGTTGAAGTGTGCTTAGAATTCAGGTTCTACCCATATAAGTAATTTAGTGTAAACCTTCTATTAAATTGTGCCATCTCAGCTGTTTGCTATGAAATAAATTTTCCCGATGATAGTACAACTTCATTACCACAAGGTCAATCCGTAGAGTCATAACTAATACCTCTATAGCTGTCTGTCCCAGATGGATCTGTTCAACCACATGCAAAACATCTATATAGAAGTGGGCGTAAATCGCATAGTGTCATTTTGATTATTCCTGGATGATTAAGTGCATTCCAGGGATCAGGTTCTATGTAGATGGGTTGGGAAAGCCCTATCGTGGGCTATGCTTATACCTTTGCTTCTATAGGACTATGAAGTTTTGTTTTATTGCTTTTAATATATTAAAATATTCAACCTATTTTTTCCATATAATTGTTATTGTAGGAAAAGGTAGTTGGAAGGGGTGCAGGTGTGCTGGTCTATGAAATTTATTTCCCAATTATAAAATTGCACAATTTGTAGCCTCTCGTATTAGCTTATTTGAAGCTGTATTATTTCTTACCTGCCCTTGGATGATGGCTCATTGATCTATCCTTTGGCATAATTAGTACTCCTTTATGAAATTCTCTATTTTCTTTGGAAAGAATGGCTTTATAAGTGATGGTCACTTTTAGTAGTTATCTTTCTTCCTAAATAGGTGTTTTCTCTTGTATACACCCTGTATACTTGGGCTATATGCTTATTCGGATTAATATATTATAATCGTTTACCTATCAAAAAAAAAAAAAACTTAAAAGTTATCTACTATCTTTGTTTTAATCAGATGCAAATCTTATGAGAGGGCCAAAAAGAAACTGACAATAACAGAAGCTCCAAATATCCTTACAATAGCATTGAAACGATTCCAGGTAATTCTTAGGGCACTTCCATCATTGGTGGGATTTTGCTCATGGCATTGCAAATTCATATTGTTTTATTTAATAATGATGCTTTTACAGTCAGGTAAATTTGGGAAGCTCAATAAACCAATTCAATTTCCGGAGATACTGGACTTGGCACCCTTTATTAGTGGGACAAGTGATAAGTCACCTATATATAGGCTTTATGGAGTGGTGGTCCATTTAGACGTCATGAATGCATCCTTTTCTGGTCATTATGTGTGCTATGTTAAGAATGTCCAAAACAAGTGGTTCAAGATTGATGACAGCACTGTAAGTTCTCAAATTCCATTAACCTTCATTTCTTTAGCAAGTTTCATACATGTTGCAGCCTTAGAGGGTATCTTGTTTTGTTTTGCGCATTAGAGGGATCTTGAACAAAGAAATAGATTCCAGAAGCAAAATAAGGTTTCCTGGGGAATTTTAATAATTGGGTTCGCTGATATTTAGGGCACCTTTACTGTTTCTCTTATCTGTAATTATTAGAAAAAATTGTTGCATTTGGTTGAGTGTGTCTGATTGCTGATTCATGAAGGATCTGTTTGGTGTTCTAGATCTGGGTAAAAAAGTGTAAGATTGACATATATAATGTTCTAACCTTCTGTTTTATCGATATTGTATGCTACATATACATTGCATTCTATTTTGTGAAAAAATCCTGAATTTTGTAACAATCATGTTGACTGTGTAGGTAACGCCCGTGGAACTTGAAGGGGTCTTGACAAAAGGGGCATACATGCTTCTATATGCCAGGTAATAGATTTCAGTTCCTGAATTCTTCTTCTTTTTATTATTTAAATTTAAGATTATTGTAGTCTTATTGAATTGACCAATGACTAATTCAACTGCCGTATAGATGCTCACCAAGGGCTCCTCGCTTGATTAGAAACAATATAATATCTTGGGACCCCAGAAATAAAGCCATCCCTTCCTGGATCAGCGGAAAGAATACCATATCCAAATCAAATGCTGCCCAAAATTTTCAGGTTTCAATTCCTCCAGACAGTTCTGCCAGCTTTGAATCTTTTAACACCAGGTCTCTCCAGCTGCAAAGGATACCAGAAGAGGACTCATCGAGTGATAGTTCTTCCCTTCTCAGCAACTCTGATGAAGGCTCCTGCGGCACCGATAGTACCCGTGATTCTACCAGTACTGATGAATTATCTGACTTTATATTTGGTGAATCGGGAGAGAGTTGGAACAGTCCATCAAGGAGTCCTGATTCGAATACTTCATCTTCCTCTTCCTCTCCCTCTCCCTCAAGGCATTCACCCACTTCTTATTCGGAGCCGGATGCTTTGGGTTTCACCGGAACAAGTAGGTCTCAAGCTGAGGGAAGTTTTCCGTTTTTGCTTTCTGACACAATCCGACATTGTAGAAAGTTAGTGACTAGAAGTAGTTGTAGGGAAACTGAGTCAGAGAGATTAGGATCTAACCCCTCTCACGATGTAAACTGTGTCATATCTTTTATAAAATCAATGAGGGAAAGAAGAGATTAAACATTTGGTAATAATACATATAGTTGATGAGTGGTAAATAGCAGTTAAGAGGGTCTGCATGCTATATATTCTCGTCACTCGGTGGCCTGGCCTCGTCTAGCCATTGAACTTAGTCGCTTGGTGGGGAGAAAATAATAAGAATAAAAACCCATCCAGAATAGATAAAATTGAAAGAGTACTGTTACATTTACAAAAAAATTAGATCAAAACAATTCCATAAATTGACAATCATGTCAAATCATATCAATTTGTAGGATAGTTTTAATGTAATTTTTTTGTAATTAGAGTATTTCTCAAATGGAAAAATCACGATGAATTGGGATCCCGAAGGGGTTGATCACCTGCCCAATTTGTAGCTAGCTCGATCCACTACTGAGCTTGGATCAAAACCTATCGGCCGGCTCTCTTTGGGTCTCAATCAAAGTTTTGAATATCGATAGTTTATATATTGATAAATTAATTATAAATGTATAAATGATATTTTAAAATAATATCATTGCAAATTTTAAAAAGTTAAAAACACATATTTATAAAACTTAATAATACTTTTAAGTTCTTAATCTACTTATTAAAAAAAAGAATCACTCATTTTTATTTCGAAAAAAGGAAGTAGGGATTTGATTTTTAATTCTCGAGAAAAGGAAATTAAAAAAAAATTAAGAAAATAGTCTTCAGATGTGATAATTAGAGTAAAAATTACAAAAAATTCAAGATTTTTACATTAATTACAAAAATATCACAACTATGTCTCTGGTTTTCACTTATCGAATCAGAATATGAATTTCGGCCGATGCATCGAAAACCGATCGGTATTAATTGAAATGTACCAAAAAATCTGTATTTGACTCGATACAAAACACTTATCTCTCCCTGTATTCAAAACATTGGTCTCAATAGCCATTACCATATCATATTTAAATGGGTGAATTTATTTAAATGTTTTGATCAATTTGAAAGTGGATGAAGCATAATAAATAGCATACAACTGGTGTTTCTGTAGATTTGATCCAAGTTGCAGCAGCTTTGTTCACGAGCCTAAACTCACGTAGATCGATTATCCATTCCCTAGGGTTGGGTTTTGATACTTTGTCGGGACTATTTCATACTATTATAACCTCCTGCTGCATCTTTTCACCGGTAAAAAATGAAGATGCTTTGTCTCCTGGATCGGCAAGCGATCGTCCATTAAGATTGACAACGAGGAAAGGAATAGTGAAACAAGACAGAAGCAAAAGAGGACACGACCACGTGGGAGGGGGAAGGAGGACTGGTCCACCCCATTACTAAAAATGGGGGCCACACACAGGACAATTATCCCATACCCATCTTGGGAAGGAAGCTCCATTTCATCTCTTCCAATTGTTAGGGACGGTGTCCGGATAAGGGTTGAGAAAATAAAAAAGAAAAAACGTTTTGGAAGGGCCCCGTATTATGTCACCCGTTTGTACTTTTGTCACTTCAAACCGAACTGGGACAATTTGCGACGTATACGTAACTATCTTCGTGATGGACCTGACTTGATCCCCCACTCCCTCCCTTTATATATTCCCCCTTTTTTTTTTTTTAGCTTAAATTGTTTGTTGGAAATTAAGGATAATAAAATAAGTATATTTATGAAGAATTTTAAAAATATAAATTAAAATAATTGAAAAAATTGATTTTTGTCAACCATTCCGAGTGTGTCATGGGTTCCCTTGATTTTGTATGTATGTGTTATTATTCAAACAAAAAAAAAAAATCCATTTAGGCTATGATTGGATACAGAGATGGTTTTATTTCATTTTATTATTATAATTTTTTAAATTTTTATATAAAATATAATAAATAATTATTTAACTTTTTTAAATTTTAAAATATAATAATATTAAAAAATAATATTCTAATAATATTTAATTCAACTCATCTAAAATCATCTCATCTCAATATCCAACCTAACCTTTATAATAACTAGTTGTAGGATTGTCATAGATCCATAGTTTGGATCCCTCGTGATTGTGGATAACATATAGAATCAACGCATGCCTAGTTTTCTCTTGGATTGACCAAAACAAAAAGCTTTAAATGAAAACCGCGGTGGGCTAGCGTTACTCCTGGATATGGGTGGAAAACAATGTCGATAACAGAAAAGTCTGTCAAAGTAGTGTTAATGGGGTTCACAACTTCACAGCCGTACGCAATTAAACTGTTTCTTAAGACCAATTCAGCATCAGCCCGCCATTATTGATCTCATACACAGCCGATGAATGCATATATATGGGACATTAGGGGAGGGACCCCTGTTCTAGTGCTTACAGAGGATGGTTTTTAAAAGCAATAAACAATCAAAAGTTGAATCCAGCTGCCTTTTGGTTTCTCACTCTCTCTCTCTCTCTCAAACTATTTCCCATTGCAACCTCAAACTTTTCAGGGTTTTGCACTTCACACCTCCAAATTCAAAAAACTGACACATTAATTTGCAATATTAAGTTTCATTTGCAAATTCATACTTCAAGATTTCGTGCCTTCTTCGTATCTAGCTAAGATTCTAAGTTCTAGAAGAAGCATGGTTGCTTTTTCAGTACTCATGCATTAATTAACTCAGAACAAGCATGCATATATATATATATATAAAAGTAGCTTTCCCATCTATACATTAAACTAACTACAAGCATAAAAATAGTCATATATACTGTATGGGCGATGTTGAACAAAGAGCAAACAAGTGGTGACCAGTAGGGTTAACCCAAATCTCTAGAGATTAAATCCTTTATTACTGGCTCAATATATTTTGTGGCCTCGACTATTAAGTATATGACACTTTAATTTAAAAATGATAATAATATTTAAATAATAAATAATAAATTTTATTGAAAATTTATGAGATGCAAAACAAATATTAATATTATTTTGATTAATAATATCTATAAGTATTATAATAATTTGAAAGAAAATCTAATATTTCTGTACATAGAGTATTATCCTTTATCTATATATATACTTCTTTTAATACGTCATTTTGAAAACAAATAAGGCCATCGATATCAAAATAAATATCATATTTTATCAAATATTCAAGAGTAATATATCATCATTTTGCTACTTCTATTTCAATTTCACTATTGTCTGAAAATTTTGTAGTAAGATTTTTTTTTTTAGTAAAACTTCTATATTGACTGAAATTTTTCATCTTTTATACTAACTAGTATTTTTTGTATAATTTATTTTTTAGGGTCATAATAATTTTATTTTTATTTTTTCTTCTGGGGCCTACTCAAGATGGGGGGCCTTAGGCGGTGGCCTTAGTTGCCTACCCCTTGAGCCGGCCCTGAGTGGTGAATAGTGGTTGATGAGAAGAATTTTTATTTTTTAAACATCCGGGTTTGAGACACTTCTGCCAACATGATATGTTTCTACTCGGATCAAGTCATTATTAGATGTGTGATCAATTATATATGCTTAGAGGATAATTTCACTTCAACATGCAATTAGCCTGTCTATTTTTTGTGTCTAATCATTAATGTGATATGGTTTTTTAGCCTAAAACATTGTCAATATGGTTGGCAGGCAGCTTATATGCTTAAAACTCAAATACCTTTGAAATTAATGTTAAAATTGTCCATTTCAGGAAACTTAATGGCACTAATCTCTTCCACCATTTGTTGAGGGTGTGGTGGATTAATATAAGTTATGTCAATATAGGTCAGAATCAACTCATGAGACTTGTACTTTTGTGTCAACAAATCCATGAGTAACTCATGTCTTTTCATGCATAGAAATTAAAAGTACTGGTACTTCATATTACCCATTATTAATATATGGATGAAGTTGAACCTGGAAACCTCATTGGATATACTTAGCACAACATTTATCCATTTAATATATGGATGACGTATTATTTCCTCTTTAAAAATGGATATTATGGCATTTATTTAGTAGACAATACAGAAACGCCCAATATTAATTAGCCAAGTCGGACTATTAATAAACTCTTATTTATTCTTTTGGGAGGAGAAACTATAAGCCAAGGACTATAAATATAAATATATATATATATATATATCTACTCTATTATAATAAATAGCTATCTACCTGTAAATAGTAACTTTTGTTATTTTTCCGTTAAGTCTTGTTTTACCAAAAGACTCTTAAAACCCTTAACTATTTGACGTGTAGCTCTCTTGTAGAATTTAATGAAGAATCATGTTTTATCAAAAGGTCCTTAATACCCTTGATCATTTGACGTGTAGCTTCATTGTAGAATTTAATAAAGGATCATGTTTTACCAAAAGACCCTTAATAGCCTGCGCACATGAATTGACGTCTCTTTTTCAAGTCATTTTTATTATGATAGTGTACTCATTTTCCTTTCTTTTTGTTTCAATTTTTTTAAAATAAAAAAAAATTAAAATGACTTTACTCTTTAGAACAGAAACGCTTTAGAGCATTCTCATTGTAAAATTTAACTTTAAGTAAATTTAACTAATAAAATACTTAAAACACTCAATATATAATATTAATTATTAATTCAATTAGAATATAATTATTATTAACATTTTAATTAGTAGAACTATAAAATGTGATAAAAATAAAAATTAAAAAAATTATTAAATTAATAATATTTTATTATTATATAGTGAGTAAATAGATAATCCAATATGGATGCAGAGTTCATATTTTGCTTAAGTTTAGAATTTTTTGTAATATTAATTTTTTGTCTTTTTTTAATTTGTGTCCACAAATAATATTGGTGGTTTCGCAGCCATCCGTCCATGCTATTACCATGAAAAACAACGACGTTTCTTGTCCCATTTGTTGCAGCTGCCATTTCACTCTCTCTCACACACACACACATATATATATATAGATATACCTATATCTTAAAAGTGCCTATAACATCAACAGTAATGAACAGTGGATTCAGCGTCATCTTCTTCTGTCGTTCATTTCCTTCCTATCTTATTTCATTTCGGTCACATTTTTACATCTTAGTTGAATGTTAAACATCTGGTTAGCTCTTCTTCTGACAGTCCAAAATATCTAGCCTTGATAGAAGGGATGGAATGCAAAATATTTTCTACAATCTGCAGACGTTTCGTACTCGAGTGGAGGAAGAAATATTTGTTGTCGTGCTGTTTGAGAGTTTTCTTCTCACCGTTTGGTATGCAAAAATTTCTAATTTCACTTCTGCATCTTGTTTTTCATCTTCTCTTTCTCGTATATTTATTTTCTTTTTACGGCTCAATCGCTTTTTCTTTCTTCGGCTCAACAACATAGGTATATTTCTTCTTCTTCTTCATCGTTTCCCTTCTTCCCCGTATGATTTATTTCTTCATTTCAGATGTATTTTCGCATCTCTGTTTTATTTCTTCTGTCTTTCTTTTTGGTTTGACAAGAGGAAGAGAGAGTTGCCGTGTGCGTCTGAATGGTAGTGTGCGACGGAGAGGGAAAGGGAAGTTCGTGGTGGCCGGATCTGGTAGATATTGTCGCCGGTGTGAAGTGGTGGAGGTATGGTGGCCTGGGTGGCCGCCTACGGCTGCGCTGGTTGAGAGAAATTGGAGAAATCCATTTCGGATGGGTTTCCGCGAGGAACAGATAGGGCTGCGCGTGGGGGACATCAGTGGTGGCTGGGTTGGTCGCCGGCGTTAGGGAGAGTCGCCTGTGGTGGTCGTGACGGTAGGTGGCCGCATACGGCGGCGCCGGTTGAGAGAAATGGGAGAAACCCATTTCGGATGGGTTTCCGCGGGGGAGACCTAGGGCTGCGCATGGGAGACATCGATGGTGCCTCGGGTGGTCGTCGGCGTGAGAGGGACTCCCCGGTGGTGGCGGTGAGACTGGCCGGCGCTTGGCTGGGCTGAAGGAGAACTGATCGTGTGGAAGAATCGGGCCACAGAGAGAGACATCGTGAGGAAAACAAATTATAATAAAATCATTATAAATTCACTACAAAAAAATAATATATGTCGAAAAATATCTAATTATTTGTTATTAATAAATAATAGTCAATTCTTTTTTTGTTTTTTTTTTTGCATAAAACTGAATATATAATATAATGTAGGTAGGAATGTTTAGATAGAAAATAACTCTAGATGGAAAAGTTAGTAATGTCCCTAATAACATCAGTATCATAGTAAAAATCATTATAAATTCACTACAAAAAAATAATATATCTTTAAAAATATCTAATTATTTGTTATTAATAAATAATAGTCAATTCTTTTTTTTTTCTTTTTTTTGCATAAAACTGAATATATAATATAATGTAGGTATGAATGTTTAGATAGAAAATAGATCTAGATGGAAAATTCAGTAATGTCCCTAATAACATCAGTATCATAGTAGACAAATAAATATAAAAGAATTATCTGCATGTCAACTATTTTGAAACAAATAAAATTTCCGGCATGCTCATCTTAAATGGATTCATTTCCAATAGCAAGGAATCAAACGGAATACAAAATAAATTTGGCAGATGTGTCATATATATATATATAGAGAAATTCTATTTGCAGTCTCCACTTGGAGACTGTATGTGCAGGCCCTTTATTAAATGAAAAAAAAATCATTTTAGGAGGGATAGTTTTTTAATTCTAAAAAATTTTAAAGATAAAATTGTCTAGACTTACATTACAGTCCTCAAATGAGGACTGTATCTAGCATTGCTCATATATATATATACCCCGAGAATGCCTATAACGACACTACAATTCATGAAAAACAAACTAAACCTAGCATACATGCACGTACACTGGAAGAGAGATCGAGAGGACCAACGTATTTCTCTTCTAAGCAATTGGGTCAACATGTTAAGCCAAAACTTTTAATATTTTAAAATAAATTATTTAAAAATCTTTACACCACACATTATTCACGTAATATAATTTAAGTTATAAGATTCAAATTTTACATTCTCCCAATAAAGAGTTTCTCGCAAGTACACATTAGATAACGGATAAGGGTAGATATAAATTTTTTTATTAACCTTAGACCTAGCAAAAGCATATTAACGGGTTAGGGTTCATATACATGCATCCAAATTACCAGTCACAAGGACAAGGACGTACCTTTATTTGTAAAAATAGAAGCAGTTTGTTTAATAATTTAATGGGTAGATAGAAGCACTAAAAGGGGAAGATAGATATTTAGAATTAAATCATGAATAAACAATATGACTATGCTCTCGAATATCTATATTGATGTCTGCAGCGGATGTTGCATACTATACTACTTCTATAGTCAACCATACCAGTATTTTAACAACTCAACATGCTTATAGTTAACATTTTTATATAACCATGCAAGCACATAAAACCACATGCACTTTTGGGCTCCAAATTTTGAACCCAATAATTTAATCTCGTTTGATTAGTAAAAATGTCTCGTTTTATCTCATTTTAATATTATAATTTTTTTAAATTTATTACATAAAATATAATAAATAATTCAATATTTTTAATTCTCAAAACTAATAATATTAAAAAATAATATCTTAACAATATTTTATTCTTCTTTCAACTTAACTCAATATCCCAACAACACCTTAATCTGACTTCTTAAACCCGTGAAGGACTAGGTTTCATAATTTCCTCTATCTTCAACGCTAGAAAAGTAAAAAGCATAGACAAACAAGACTTTAGGGTAGCATATGCACATGTCTATATAATTAAGTAATTAATTAATTAATTAACTGAGAACAGAACTTTAATAAATAAGTGAATTTTAATCAAAGCATATATCTGATAAAGATTGAACTTTCCAATAAAATAAAATCTATCCGAAAATCACGTCACAAAGTGGACGAAGGAATTTTAAATAAAATCCAGGCTAAAAAGGCAATGTCTAGGAAAGAGCTAGGCAGCCGCCAGATTAAGAAAAATCTTGTCGGGCATGCCAACTAGATGGTGAGGTGACTCACTGACTATAACTATACATACATACATACATACATACATAGTTAATGTATCATATTCATCTCCCCCAACTTATGGTGATAACAGAGCTACACTTATATGTAACAAACTGATATATATTCATATCATTTTGGGACCAATTATTATGTATAAAAGAAGGTGCAAGTCCATGCAAAATATATGTAACGTTAGATACCGTTTAATGCGTACGACAAAATATATTATTAAAATAATAATTTTTTATATAAAATTTAAGTTTATCAACAACTTATTTAGAAATAATCACATCTCAAAATTCTTATCTCACTTCATTTTATTTCTTTTCATCTTCTTTTTAGACATAATTCAAATACAAAAAAAAAAAATATTAAAAAAGGGTTAAAATTGTGAAGCTAGCTATAGCTAGCGGTGGAGAGAACTCCAGCTTTAGCTTTCAGCTGCTGCTCGTCTTGGGGTTTTCTTTTTCTTTTCTTTTTTAGATATTCAATCAGAGTGAGAGAGAGACAAACCAAAGTACAGACCAATCTATATCCGATAGAAAGCAGGATGGAGAAATAAAGTTGGGTTCTCAGTTCTCAGAGCTTTCAAGAAGAGAGCTGCTCGGATATTAAAAGCAGCCATTAAAACAAATCTCTCTCTTTCTCTCTCTCTCTCTGTGTGGCTACGGGGCTACGGCTGCTGGCTGGCACTGAAAAGGAACTGGGAAGTAAAACCCTAGCCACGTTTTCTTCTGCCATACACTATTTCCAAATCAAGAGAAGCTCTGTACACGTAATGATAAATCAATCCAATCCGGCATTATCTTTTAATGCAGTGGCGCAGCTGTTCTGGCAGCAGCCAGCACCGCGTGGCAATTATGGTCAGAGTGCTCAGTCTCAAACTCCAACGCAACCACCTCCCCCATCAAGACCCCGCAGAAACAGAAGCCACACACATAGAATCGGACAAGCCAATTCGCTAAATACTAATTACAACTGAGATAAGAGTATTGGAGAGATGTGAATGCCCGACGAAATAGTTTGAGAGAGAGAGAGATGGTTGATTGACCTATGACTGTCATCCACCATTAAAGAATGAAAAGACCAGTCCATGAGTTTCCTTTTAATCAAAGAGATGAAAATTTGAACCCATTACCTGGTCTTCCATTATCTGCAAACTAACTACGCGCTAAAATAACATAATCATCAGGATTAAATGGAAGTTAACCGACGGGCACAAACCGAAAGAACGAAAAAAAAAATAAAAAAAAACAATACAAACCCTAAGATCGAGAGTACGTACCCAGATTAACAAAAGAAATAAAGCACCAAATAATTTATGGTAAAACTTATTAGTAAGGAGGTGGCTGAGGCGGTGGTTGTCTAGCACTTGGAGCCCAAATGACCTCAGAGGGCAAGTGACAGCTGTACATGGAAACCCCACACGATTCCTCCGGCGCGTGCCCACTTTCTCCACCACCCGAAACGGCCGGCGAGTGCCCTTCACCACCCCCTCCTGACTCAGAATTTCGAGCATCGTCATCGACCGGAAGCCGGTTGTACGAGGGGTTGTTGAACGACGCTGCGATGACGTAGACGACCCCAGCTGAAACGAGGGCTCCGGCGACCAATCCACCAACGACCTGGCCCTGCGGACCAGCCAGCGAGATTGTGAAGCCGTTAGGGACAGGAAACGACGTCATACAGGGAAGGAACGTAGCGGAGATCGAGAGGATGTCGAAGCGACCATGGAAAGTGACGGTCGCTCCGGGAGTTGTGGAGGGTTGACGTAAGGTGACATTGGCGACGGTTCCGGATCCGGTGAGGACGCAGAGCCCCATGCTCTTCCGTCGACAGAAGCGGGATATGGCTTCAACGACATCGCTTCCACCGGGGACCTCGAGAATGTAGGGAGTCATGACAGGTTCAGGCTCCCGGGTAATGAAGACCGGGGGCTTGGGCTTATTTTTGGAGCCGGGCGGGCGGCCCCTGGGCCGCCTGACCACTTCGATGGTGGCTCCGTCGCCGGTATTCGGTTTGGAGGAGGTTTGCGACTTTTGGGCTTGAGCTTGATCTTGGGGAGTGGCAGTGATAGGGCCACCGCTGCTACGGCTGTCGTCGTCTTCAGAGGTCTGTTGCTGGCATTCGCGCGGGGTGGCGGCGGAGACGTGGTGGAAGGGAAGGGGAAATGGGAAGTTATGCTGCTGTTGCTGCTGTTGTGGGTGTGGATATTGGTGTTGGTGGTGAAGCTTTGAGAACATGCTGCTTGGAGTAGTTTCAGTCTTAGCTTCTATATATTCACCTTTCATAGTGTTGGAAGTAGTAGTTCTCTCCTCTTTGTACATCAATTTTATCAGAACTAAGGGCCTCTATGATTGGAAGGATATTCGCGGGTCTGTAATAAAATAAGAGAAACGAGAAGCTGTTGGTCTGGGAGCAGAGAGGGAGAGGGTGCAAAGAAGATGAATAGGTGGGTTTGGATTTGTTTATAGCAATAAAATGGGATGAGAGAGAGAGAGAGCCTTTGAAGGGGGGGTGGCTGTTTAGGAGAAGGTTGGGAGAGATCGAGAAGGCTCCAAAACCAAGCAAAAGGGGGCGCCGCTGGTTGGATCTAAACTAGGTTGGGAGTCCTGCTCTTTTTTTTCTTTTTACTTTTTTCTTTTTGCCCTTTTTTTCTGTTGTAG
Organism: Juglans cinerea; assembly: GCA_961763995.1. NCBI lineage: Eukaryota > Viridiplantae > Streptophyta > Magnoliopsida > Fagales > Juglandaceae > Juglans > Juglans cinerea. Next base: position 23,700,987 of record CAUIVZ010000012.1, on the reverse strand, counting down.
TTTGAGAGTGTATTTTTTTTTAATTAAAGATTATATATATATATAAGAAGTACAAAATTTAAGGTAGATCATTTCCATTATTAATATACAATAAGTAATTAGGAATATTATCTAAGGGTAAGCTTCCAAAAATATGATTGGTAGCTGCCCATTACGCCATTGAGTACGCACATCAATTTTGAGATCGATAAATTTTAGTATATTTTTAGTCTTGATGATGTCGAGAGTTAAATAGAATGTCTCCAATGATGGTTGAGATGTTCCAGAAAGGAGTGGCATCCTGATTTTCAATAGATGTAAAAATCGATTGAACATCACCTTCTATGATTGCTAGATTCTGAATATAAGTCAAGTTAGTTGCAAAACAGCACTGCCAATGCTTCCGCTACTAAACGGATAGTTGTTAGTAACTTTTTCATTTTTATCCCCAGAATATCTCCACATTGATTTCTTTGTATTATTGAGGCTACTGAAAATTGGTCTCAAACTATTGCATCAAATAAAAAGCTTAGATAATTTGGAAGAGAAGGTTTCTATTCTTTTTCTTTACTATGTTGACTTTGTTTTTCTTTCTAAACATCTTTATAATTTTCATACATGTGTTTCAGCTGGATATTTGCCTCTTCTAGTGACAACGAGGTGTGATTAGCTTGAGAGTGTATTTGATTAGTTTTTAGAGTTTAAAATCTTATTAATTAACGAATACAAAATAAAACATTCATATATATTTTTTTTATATTAATTGATGTCAAAAGTTTCTATATCAATAATTTGTTAAGTATCACTAATTAAGCAAGCTTTTAACTAGTTTCTTTAGGGATTGCAGTGAACAATCTGATTCTACCTAATGCATCTACAATTAATAGTTAATGAGAAAAGTTCTATTTGCAAACTATTGAATTGATGTAATTTGATTAGTGAAAGTGTTTTAAATATTAGTTTTGTTACAAATCAAATATTTTCACGTAAGTTATGCAAAAAGGTATGTCATCCACGCTCGTATTTAAACATAAATTTTTTAATTAGAGTAATACATTTTTATATGTGCAAGTTCTGTATACTTATTTTGAAAAAAAGTTAAGTCTATTATTAAAATAATAATTTTTTTATATAAGTTTTAAATTTATCTATTTTTTAAAAAAAATATATAAAATTTACGTATTTTAAAACTATAAAAAATCATTTATTAAAATAAGATATAATACCATCTATATTCCAAAAGCTCAATAACTGAGGCCCTTCCCAACCGAATGGATTGAAAATGAGTGTGCATTTGATGTTCCCCTTATGGGTAAGAGGGGATGCATCTCTCTCTCTCTCTCTCTACCATTGAACACTCTTGTGTTGGAGTGAGAGAGAGAGAGAGAGTGAGAGCCCTTCCTGGTTCCTACCACTAGTGGCCTGCCTCCTCAGACATTTCAAAATTTGTTACGCTCACTTACTTTGACGAGAAATTCATCACTTTCTTCTTCATGTGCTAAAATCTGGCTTTTTAAAAGTCTGACTTTTTTCCCATTTTAGTCTTTGATGAAAATTGGGTTTTAGAGACTTCAAACCTTGTAATCATTTTGCTTGCCCAACACTTCTTGGTATCTGCTTATCAGTGTCTTTTTACCATTCAAATCCTAAACTAAAATAATATTGAGACGACATGTTTAAAGTAAATATCAATGTGGGTCCTAACATATCCAATTAACTAATTCAGGGGAGTTTATTATTCTTTTGGCATTTATTTATTTATTTTTTTAAAAAGTGTGTTAAAATTTCATAAAAATAAATTTAAAAATTAATACGTTATTTGACGTAATACGTTAGATTTACTTTACTATAAAATTAACTTTACAATTTAACGCTGATCAAACTATATCAGTTTATAATTATATATTTTTTTAAGATCTTTTTGTAATTACAATATTTTTCTTTAAAAAAAAATAAAGCAATATGCATTAATGTGAATATGAAGATTGAAAGAAAGAAATTAAAGCCAATCGTAGATAAAAAGCAGTAATGGGTTTTCGTATGAGTAAAACTTACAACAGGTTGGAAAGAGTGAGGTTATGAATAGCCTGTGATATTCTTCTCAACTAATGTTGGAGTACTCACTGACCGATCATTGGGGTATATATTTGTTTAGGAATGTAACATACAGATGTGGAATGCATAAATATCATGCAGTCATTTTGAAAAAGAATGGAATTTACTATTAAAAAATTAATTTATTTTTATGTGAATCTCATATTTATTTACTTTTTTCAAAACGACTGTACGGCGCTTGCACATTCACGATTGCAAGTATCATTTCTCATATTTGTTATAGGAAAATGTTAAATGACTTTGTGATTTTGTCTCTTCAATCTTATCAATAGCTAATATTTTTTTATTTTTTTACTTAATAATTAAGAAAATAATTATTAATAAAATTGTATATTTTTTTTATATTTTCTTAAAAATGTTAAAAATATGTTTAAAAGAAAATTAAAAAAAATACAAAAAAACTTTGCACTATAATCTTGTACTCAAATAGTCTAATTTGCAAGTTTCACTTTTTTTTATTAGGATCCATTGTAAAAATGTGAATATTTTTTTATATAATTTTAATTTTTTTAATTTTAAAGAGACATAAAACTTGCACATCTAAGCCAATACAAATCATCTTCTTATAATTATATATCTTCCACTACTTCTAATCTTGTATGATTCTTTTGTCACTTCTCATAGCAAACTAATTAGTCTAAATTATTTGAAACATCGCTCTCTTTATGACTTAGACTACTTTTAGATGTTGAGTTGATAGTTCTTTATAAATAATAGTGAGTTGAGATTATGAAGTAAATTTTATGAGGTCAACCTAAGATGAGTTTATATGTGTTTGGATGTTAAGATAAGTTTAGATATATTTATGAAAAGTTGAAAAAGATTGTAAGTCTCACGTGTAAAAAAATATCGAGTTGAAAAAAATTGTGGATTCCACGTGTAAAAATGTTTTGAATTGAATAATGTTTAGTGATTTAAGAGTTATGTGTTTGAATGTTAAGATGTTGGGATAAGTCTAAAATAGAATCTAACTAAGATGAACTGAACTGATTCAATGATCTAAACAAAGCCTTAATGAGTCAATTTTTGGACTATATACTTTATTTATTTTTTTCACTAATTCTGTCCATTAACTTTGTAATGAAATGTTTATTGGGAGATTATTTTTTCTTCTGTTTATACCTTTTATTTACTTTAATATATTGTAATATTGTCCAGCCAAACCAAAAACAAAAAGTCTATCACCTCCGTTATGAAAGCTTTTCATATTTTTTTGCCACATAGATAATTATTTGTTTTCTTTCTACTTCATCAAACACAAGATAAATTACACCATTGATTTGACAAAGAAAATATTTGGTTAACAACGAATATTTATATATATATATATATATATTCTCTACATTAATTATTATATATTAAGGGATGAATGTTTGATATAGTTTTAGTGTGCATTCATTTTAAAAAATAGTTAGATCAATTATTATAAATTAAATTTCTTTTTATATAAATTCCAGATTTTCCTTTAAAAAAAAAAAAAACTCAAAACTTACACGTCCTAATATTTTATAAAGATATCAAGTTATTAGACCAACGATACACTAAATCATTAACCCGAAGATAAGCTACATTAATTATCCCAATTTCACTGAATCTTCTTCCACGAGTTATTTACTGTAAATATTTTGACAAGTTACTGCTTGATCTACAATTCTAATCTGATTAGAGAGAATAAATAAATAAAAAAAATCTGTCTTTATTCCCATCAAGTTGCTCATTTTCTTCTCTCTTAGTTTTCACCGCGAAAAGGATTTTTCAATATATTGTATAAGGTTTTCTTATATTTTTTTATCCAAAAAATTTGTATAATTAAGATAAATACAAATATAAAATGTCGATCCTATTATATTTAATGTTTGTATTAACAAATAATATTTAATATTATAAAACTTACGTGTAGTAAGTATCTATAAATTATAAAATATTTAAATGAAAAAAAAAATTATTCTATTCAGCAGCTTTATACCACACACTTATTAAGTAGAAGAACTCTTTGATTTTATTTTTCTAAACACACACATATATATATATATATATATATATATATATATATATATATAAGAATCCCAGTAACAATCCGTCACCCACCCCTCTGATTCCACTTCCACTGACGACGGTTGTTGTAAATTTGTAATATTGCCTTTTACTATGTTTGCTTAAAAAAGAGATTAAAAAACATAAAGTCTTTACTTGTAAGAACTTAGTAAGATGGAAAGTGCTTGTCAATGTCAGCCCACCATTTTATTACAATTTGACTATTTTATTATTATTATTATTATTATTATTATTTTACTTACTGCAAGATTAAAAAATCAGTTATGGGTTGATTTTTATCTAAACAAAACTCGAGAAATGAAAAACAAAAAATATTATTATTTATTTAAAATGGAGAGGTCAAAATAGTAGTAAAAATTAAAACAATAAAATGAGTAGTAGCATGATCAGTATAGGTCTTGAAAAGATGTCAAGGTTGATGGATGGATGGATGGAGGTATTTTCTTTTATAAATTTAACAGAGAGGAATCACTTTGCGTGATTTTAACGTGGCTGAGGGTTTCAGGAAAAGCAAAAGTAAATTTAACACTGCTTTTTAGTATTTACATTGGCCACTGTCAAAAGGGTAATTTTACAGTCAATTTGGCAAAAATTGGGATTCCATCCTAAATTGGAAACATGGTGTGGAATAAACTTTTAGTCAAGCGGGGGATATGAAATCTTAAGACTGGATATAGTTTTCACTTATATTATAAACTATGCATTTTATAATTATCAAAACTTATATATATATATATATAATATGCTTTCAATAACCATAGCTTGGATTATAGAAGTTAATGTTAAGATTTGACTGATCAAATTAAGACTACCTCTAGATATTGAGACGAGTTGAGTTGTGAATAGTAATATTTTGTAGATCCCATCGAGATGAGTTTAACTTTTTTAAATTGAAATGAGTTTAATTTTTTTAAGTTGAAATATATGAAATAGGTTGAGGTGAATTTAGTTTAATTCAATAACCAAACACAATCTAAATCACATCGCTTTTGGATAACTTGATTGCATAGATATACGAACCTTAGCCAAAGCAACTATTTTACAGTCGTACCACAATAAAAATATTAATTTTTTAATTTGAATATACCCAAATCAAATTAGTAGTCCATAAAATTTTACAATATTAATATTTTATTACGTAGTTGTATCCCTATTTATTTATATTGAGTAATGTTAATCATCATTTTTTATATTTATCATCCCTCTCATTATCTTATGTTAAGTTATTAAGTAATTGGAAAACTAGTTATTTTGTTTTAGCCAAACATTCAAGGTCACTTTAGGCACATTGATTGTTAAAAATATGGTGAATAACATATTTTTTTCATTACGTTCTTTCCCAAAGCAACTATTTATGTTTTGAGGCGACTAGTGAAACGAAATCTAACTTATGAACGAACTTTAGTAAGAAAATGGGAGGTCGAAGAAAACTAATAATTTTTGTTACATGTATCATGTATACCATACACAAACATAATAAATATTACACATCCCTTTACCAAGGTAACACTATTGCAAGCTTGCAAGACGACTGAAAAATATTTCAACTAACGTGTACAAAGGAAACATACACAAATTAATCACCCCGATACATGCCTTGGCACCGGTTTTAGTAATATGCGATTTCAAACTACTAAGAATGGAAACTCAAGGTGTAGAAGTTGAGTGGGGTATGGGGAGGGAAGGGGTCAGGGGTATGTCCTTGGGAAGGCTTGGGATGGTAGGCACTGCGGGCTTTGGCAGATCTGGGAGATGTGGCAGAGGTGGCAATTCGGGCAGTTTTGAAACCTAGCCACATGAGGCATGGCCGGGAACTCGGGTTTCGGTAAAGGGGGTATCTCAGGCTTTGGTAGAGTTGGGAGGTGAGGAAGGTCAGGCTTAGGCAAGTTTGGGACAGTAGTAACTAGTAAGAGGCAGCGTTTCTGGCTTGTGAAACTCAGGAACCTTCGCCAGTGTTGTGTCGGTATCTACAATATCTACAAGGAGGCGCAAGGCGAGAACTCCGTTGCCACTTATTAGCATCACGGCAAAGACCACAATGCACAAGTTCTTGGGAAAATTCATCTCTGGAAAGCTACTAGGAATTGGCAGTTTCAGAGAAGGTTCAGCTCCTTCCAAGAATGTTTTGCATTCCAAAATTTACCTTACTGTTTTATAGAGGCGTGACATGTCACAGGTGCGGCGATTAAGAGATAAAGAGGCATAAGCAGGGTTGTTGGGAGGGGCTGTCTAATGTTTGGTTGAACTGCTCATCCGTAGCACACATATCAAACCCTTAGGTAGAAGAGCTTTGCCATGTGTAAGCATCAGATTCGATGGAAGTACATGTGTTTGAGCTTTGCTTCTTCACAAGATAATTAGGTTTGTAGTAGCTTAGCCGTTGATCGGACCCCATTCCCTCCAGCTGTTTCGTGTGTTTCATGGACAAGAGCGGGCTCAAATTCGACATATTTTGCTGTTTCTCATTTCAGTCTTGTATACAGATTTGACTTCGAATTACACCTAAACCCTAATAATATTTTATCAAAATGCTTATCATAATAAATTCCAACTCAATCTGAAATAATATAACATCCAATTCGAGACGCAATTATTATTTATAAAACATAGTTTTGAACTTCTTTTTTCTTAATGTGAAGTAATTCTTAGCCTAAGATTCTCGATCTTCGGCAAACATGTTAGGCTTGTGAAGGTCTCACAATATTGATCCTAAAAGAAGTTCAGTTTAAAAGAGTTAAATAGTATGACTAAAACCCCTTTAATAGGATCCCCAAGAGCAATTTAAATGATACTTAATGTTGATAAATAAAGTTACGTAAATGATACTTGGACATGTAGCTCAACTAGAATGATAAGTTAGGAAAAAAGTCTCACCATAAAAGGGGAGAACGCAATGCGAGGGCAGGGGGGGAGCTTTAACCACATCAGATGCGAGCAACATAGGAATTGGCCTGAGTAACATATCTCACCCACCTATATGGATTATAAGTTCCAGATTTCTTTGCTATCTGCAAGTATTTCACCTGCATTAGAGAGACAGACATACCACTAAGTGAGCATCTACGAAGGCACTAACAGAGATAGATGTCAGCATATTATACCATAAAACATCTCTACAATAAAACTATCATCCAGTTTTTCCAACCATAATTACCCAGTTCAATTCAAGTATTTAATAATCATAACAAACCTTCTAACCCACATAATGCATGCTCAGATCAGGACCAAATCACAGTACAAAAGCATAACAGTGAAGGATTCAATGGAACATTCAAATGACAGTAGAACAAAGCAATCTTGGTGCACACAGTCCACAAGGGTATCAATATGCAGATGCAAAATCCTTAAGTTGTAGTATCCTGAAAAGCCAACTTACAAAGTTCAAGACTCTTACCTGAAGCCTTGAAGCATTATACATTGGTATTGTAAAAGTCATGTTAACAGGCCCAAATTCTTTCGTGATATTTCCTATCGTAAGCAGTAAATGTTACGCAGAAATAAATTCGTCACATTAAAATAATCAGAAATTACATAATAAAAGATCAAAGTAACTGGAGCGTCAACTAAGATATATAAGACTGATTATGTGCTGTAAATCATACCATGAGATTCCATAGAAAATGTTAGCTTTGCACGCAGAGTATGCTCAGATCCACCGACAATCTGTTGTGCATTGCACTTATTAGTAAATTCGCACAAGGAGGCGTAAAATTTCATTACAAGGGCAAAAGCTAGCAACTGTTAAATTTACTAAAAAATTACTTCATAATGCCAGAAAGAATTTATAACCTTCTTTAAACCCCACTCAAGTCTCTTATGTGTTTCCTTGAAATCCGCTGTTTGTCCTACTGCTCCAGGTTCCAACTCAAAACTAGCTCTGAATAACATCAATTGAAAATTTAATCAGTGCACATTGTACTGGAATACTATGTCTTCTACCCAACCAAATGTGCTTTGTGTTGACTCTTGATTCTGTAAATGATGAACCACCATCTTTAAACAATGACCTTCTCTAAATAGTTTTGCTCATGTACTTTATCTAGCCAACAATTGCAAGCTATGTTAATATGTTAAAAAATCCTGTCAATTTACCTTATCAGACGATAGAAAGATGGCATAGAATAATACCTGGTAGTATATTTTGGTAGTGGCATCAGAACCAATATTGTGTTTGCAGTGATACTTAGGGAAATTCAGCACGTACTTTAATAATCACTTCAGCCTGCAATTGCAATTTTAAGTGTTGTTTCATACCAGCCTCATAGGGTGAATCTAAGGGCAGTAAATTAATAACAACATTCACGTGGTGACCTTTAGATATATTGGGACCTATTATTTGCATATTAAGTCGACCGTCAGAAACAAAATTATAAAAATCCAGGATGGATAAATGGCCATTGTGACATATGGGAAATGCATCCAATTTGATGACGTACAAATAGTTTTTTTGGTGATTTCAATGGTAGTCATAATAATCAAGAGCAGTATTAACCTTAAGGGCTCCTGCTTCTTCGATCAAAGTGTTAATACGAAAAGGAGGCTTGGACTCCTGAGTCATGCGGTAGTTCATCACGGTGAACTCACCATCTGGAGGTACCTAATAGAATTAGGCATCATGAAGCACCGGTTTAGACAGCATGAACACATATATTTCTCTAACCGATAACCATATCAAAGCTACAATATCTTTCCTTCACTCACCAAGCTCAAAGTTTTCTCCATGTCAAAACTATCTAGACGTGCCAACTCATGGAAATTATAATCATCTAATATCACTGCTCCAGACACAGATGAACTCCGGTAATCTATTTTACAGAAATCATCAGCACGGAATGCCATAGTGAAAGCAGGATCTATAAGTATGATAAGAACCGCGTACAACATTTTCGTTAACATAAATTCACAATGGGAAAAAAAAAACATCATACCTAAGCAAATTATTTACCAGTCAAAAGCTACATGATTACATGGACATATGACATTCAAACTTGATAGTTTACTCGTTGACACATATGAAGAACTTGAGCATTGCAAGCATGAAGGAAAGTTCAAGTTTGAACAATATTATATAAATATAATGGCAGTGTAAGTAAACAGTAAACCAAGAGAAATACCATAGACTGATCTCCCGCCTCTTCCAATGCCCAGGTCATCATTAAAAGCTAAGCGGATTTCTGAATTGCCAGTGAGATGGCTCTTCATCTGAATTTTCCCATCTATCACAGAAGTCAGTATATATCCCTGTTTGAACAAATTAAATTGATTAGAAATTGTTCACCAATCCGAGATTATTACTTTATTCCTTTCCCAAATCTAATTTACAAAAATGGTTTTCATATGATTTGAGTTATCAGAAGTAAAAAAGGGGGGGCTTGCCTAGTCTATCCAAAAAGAGTGGGATGCACATTTTCTTGAAACAGTTCCCAATAATTATTTCACACCTCTGCACTCATATAGAGCCATTTATTATATCTCACAGAAATATGATTGTTCTGAGCAACATATCAAAGCCACAACTTTGTTATTAGCTTAATAAATAATAGAAAGAATAAAATAAATGGTTAGAAGATCAAAGAAGAATAAGAAAATGAAGATAAAAGATGCATATGTTGTTTGCCCAAAGAAAGTTGAAGAAACTGTCATGAGAGTTAGAAGGAGTTGGGGGGAGAGAGACAGAGATGCAAGTTTTCTCATTACCATCAAGAAAATACAGAGGGGCTTGATTATTTATTATTGTATAGTGCTCTTATTAAAAATATATATTTTTCTTCAGTGCTCTTATAACACACACTTTAAGTGCTCTTACAAAAATATTATTGTGTAGTGCTGATAAACATAGCTAACTTTATTAGCCATTTATAGTTCAGTTATATAAATTTATACCATGAAAAACAGAAAACAGAATAATCACAAATGTAGGGTCAAATCAAGCCCCTTGTGCACACACTTGAGCTAAAGGTGATGCTGATTTTCTCGATTATATCAACAAAGATTTCCTCCCTCGTTTGACCCCCAGGCTCAGTTGCTACAACAGATTTTGTCACAGCAGTTCCTGGCAATCTTTTGCTCCCTTGCTGCACATATCCAACTTCAGCAATCAATAGGATGCGACGCACAAGAAAACAATCAAAATTACACCACTTAAGTAAGTCCCTTTTATATGAGAATTTGATTATTCGGATGACATTCTACCATAAAAATGGAAGCAGGGCCAAGAGATTGCAAACATTCAGCATCAACCACACTCGGCTCATTAAAAACATAAGACTTCAACATTTCGGTGAATGTCGTTTGTACATAACCAAAATCCTGGCAGTAATAGACAGTCAAATGCATGTAAGCCAATATGTTTGATAAAGTCAAACAATAAAATCAATCGGTAATTTTAGGTTCAATGCAGTGTCAAAACTTATTGTGGAATGGGAATCTTAGTACTTCTTGAACAGAAGGAAAACACACATGCATTCCACCAGATCACAGGTTAATATATTTGCTGTACTTTGATGCAAAAAATTCCAAGATGAATCTATTTTCTCAAAACCACTCAAGTATGCATATACTTCAGAAATGCAGCATGAAATGCTTGAACTTAATAAACTCGTACAACAAGGATAAAGAGATAACAGTGCTTCAACACAAAGCATGGTAGATGACAATTCACTAGCAAGATTTAAGTTACTGCATTAGCTGAGCTGCCAAAAAGAAAAGGCAGAGCTTTGTATATATGCTCAGTAAATATAAGGACAAAGGAATTAGCACAGTATGACAGGATACTTGCAATGACTTCGTCAAGCAACTCGTACACAAGCACAAAGTTTTTTCGCAATGAATCTTCATTAAGAAGCCCAAGATAATCTTTAATGACATGGGAAATCCTTTGCAAAAGCTCCAAGACAAGAGAAGGTGACACATTAACTCTTGCAGTTGCAACGAAATATAATCCAACAACCTTCACATGAAAGTAGTTTACACCATCCACATTCTAAACAAGAGAAGACCAAAAAAAAAAAAAATCAGCACACTGTACCAGGTAAATGACCAGAGGACATGATGTGATTAAAATAATCCACGGATCATTCAGAAAACATACAAGTAAATTCACCAAAAAAATTAGTTTGTGGCAAAGTTTCATATTTAAGAAATTTGCCAATGGTATCTTAAACTATATATGTTGTAGGTTCTCTCCCACAAAAGGCAGGATTGAAACAAGAAAAAGAAGAAAAGAGACCTCAATAATCTTACCAATAATAAAACAAAACAACCGCCAACAAAAAAATGTAACAGCCAATGAAAAAGAGTAGTAGCAAAGAAATGGCCAAAGAAGCTTTTGAAAATTAATGCGTTCCCCGGAACATTCTCCAATACACAACATGCCATCCTTTCAGAGACTAAATACAAAGATGGTGGAAAGAAAGCAGACAATTATTTTTTAACTTCCGGTGCAAAAATGAATATATACGACTGAGTAAAGCAATAGTACGGACTCTTCTTCTTCGAATAAATCAGTAATATAATACCTACAAAGACAGGTGGTGACTCCTCTTGCCCATCCTCTTTCCAAAACTTCACTTTCCGGAAAAATATTTCAGTACTTCCCTTTTGTACTTCACCTCGAACTGCAAGATGCCGATTACATATAGTTAAACTTTTGGTTTCGTAAAAAATAATGTTCCTTACAATAAACACAAACTGGAAGCCAGAACTCGTCAATGCATATTCCCCTTGGCTATGGGGTTCAACATAAAGGTTACAAATGCCTTGATTTGATCCACAAACGGGCAGAATCTTTTTGTCCTGTCATGTGGTTTTTGATGAGCTAGGTAAAACAGAGTCTAACAATCCATCCATAAATCAGAAAGTCTAATTGATTCCTCTCTTTCTCATTTCCGCCTAAATGCACAAGGTAGAAACCGATAAGGATTTTTCCTTTCTGACTGATTCAAGATACAAAGGAAGAAAAATAATGACGGAATAGACGAGCTTAACTAAAAAGCAAAATAAAATGAATTGGACATAACCAAAACAGCTATAATGTTCGGACGTATTGATATGCCAAAGAAAGTGTCCCATTTTATTGAGGAAAAAGCAAGCACATCCAACGGAGACACTTGCATTTAAACAAGACTGAGCCATACAGCTTTAGATTGAGTTTGAAAGAAATTCAGATAAAGAAGAAAGATCGTGTAGCGTAACCACAGAAATGAAAATAAAATTGAGGAAATTATATTTGCGAAGATGGAGGGAAAGAGAGAGAGGAGGAGGACTGACAGTCGCGAAAGACAATGCTGTCGCCACGCTGCGAGAGCACGAAGAACTGCGAGATCATGATGACTCGAAAGCCGCTCGCTCCCGGTTCGTGCTAAAGCCTCCAATGCAATTGCTTTCGTCTCTCGATATGCGATCGTGTTATTATATTGAGAAAGAATGAGAAAAAATAATGCTATTACGTTGCCTTATTTAAACTCTTCATTTTGATCGTTAATATATATATATATATTTTTTAATTTTTCCTTTTACGTATTGATTAAAAAAGTGATTATTAATATATTGATGTATTTTTTTTAAAAAAAAATATTTAAATATGTTAAAAAAATTATAAAAATAAAAAATAAAAGTAAAATTTGTACTAATAGGCGCGACCAACAGTCAAAGCTAGGTGACACACTAGTGCTGTCCATTGAGAAATACTATAACACGAATAGATTACAAGAAATAATCTTACCCGTTGTTGATGTTATTTGTTAAATTATAAATTTACTTATTGTAAAACAGATCTTATAAATTATATGAAAACACATCAGTCTCTAAAATTATTTTTGTATAAACTTTTTGAGTTGCATATTTCAAGGCTAAACGACAGTGTTTCATTTGTGATTTTATTACTCAAAGTATAGACTCAGTATACCATTGTTATTTAAAAATAAAATGGTATTTTGTGACAATATTAAAGGAACTCGTAATTCATATTTTCAAAAAGAGTACCGAAGTTTGCCTATTCTAAAAACTGTAAATGAGGAGAAATAGGAATCGATAAACTTTGGGGCAAGTCTGAAAAAATAAAGAGTAATACTACATACAGTCGTGAAATGCACAAACGCCGTACAATTGCTTTGAAAAAGAGTGGAATACACTATTAAAAAATTAATTTATTTTCATGTGAGTCTCATATTTATTCAAATTTTTCAAAACGACTGCACGACGCTTGCACACTCACGACTGCAAGTATCATTTCTCAAAAATAAATAAGACACCTAAGAATTTTCCATCTATCTGTACTCTAGGCCCTATAAAAGTAAAATGATCAACTTTACAATTGAACCTGATTTTACTTTCCTTTTTACAGACAGATATGTTACATAATTTGAATTGGATCGTAGAACAACCAATCCCAGCTTGTAGCAAACAACTCAACACCAAAACGCTTGATCTTTGACAGAGAATGTGCCCCCTTCTTCAATGCTGCTTCCCTTCAAATCAAGAGTCCACTTCTCAAATGTACAATTCAGAAAATCATAATACCCGCCATGAATATAGAGCAACTCTTTTCTGAATCTATCTTCTATCCACGGGTATGTAAGCAAGTTCATTAATGAACGGTTGACCGAATCCTGTCACCACATTCAACAACAATTACTCCAATGATCCGCGGGTTCTCCAACTTGGAAACTCTACCAGAATTATAATTCTTCTAATATGAATTCTCTTGTGAGCTTTGCCTTCATGGGCATTAGAATCTCATCTACTTCATTAGCAATTCTAGCAAGTTACCTATCAAAAAGAGTATGTTCTGCCAAGTTGAATCTAGCTTATTGAAGTCTCAAGTAATATCACACTTTGGAACATGGACAATTTCTATAGGTGTTTCTAGTTGCAAATTTCATGTGATAGCCTACTAAGATTGTGTTGTTATATGAAGTGAACCTTCTCACAGTGTCTGCACTGCTGGTCAAAGCTATAGTGGGCTGCATCAGCTTCTGCTCTTAATTTGGCAGCTTTTGCATTCACGACCCACTTATGAAGAAAACTTCTGAAAGAGAGAAATGAACAGAAACATGAAATTGAGTAAAACCTAACTCAAAGATATAATCTAAAATATGGTAAGAAGCCATAAGTACACTAAAGACAGAATCAAAAGTTGTATAATCAAACTTTGAGTCTGCATCATCTTGCATGCTCATAAGGGCTTGTATTCCACCACAGCTACTGTGACCAATTACTAAAATATTTTCAACCTGGAAACAGTAGATTTGTAATTTCATCGGTAAACAAGCAGAGGCACTTAAACAAGTGCTCAGGCAATTTAAAATGTCAGAGGGTTCATTTTTTTCTGAGAGTAAAGGTCTTTACTTACTTCAAGAGTATTTACTGCAAACTCAAGAGCAGCATTAGTTTCTGAAGGCCCATTCTGTAAAAAGATAAAACAAAATGAAATTGTTATGTTTGGCTATGGACAAAATCAATTGGAATATTTTGTTTGTTCAGTACACAACATAAAATTACTTTTTACGGAATACCTCAAGAGGAGGGACAAGATTTGCAACATTCCGAATCATAAAGGCTTCTCCAGGTTGAAACCCAAGGACATTAGAAGGGCATACCCTAGAGTCTGCACAAGCAATCACCATAAACTGTTTTTGGATATGTCAGCTTAACATATCTACCGAATCTTATTCACAACAACTTCAAGGAGCACAGTAAGCAAGTAGGAGACACTTCGTACTGTATCAAGAACAATCAACAGAATTGACTCGAGTATGTTTATCACCTTTGGGTATTGAGCTTCAGCAATAGTCTGAAAGTACTCCGACTCCTTTCTATTAAAAGACATAAGTCAGTGAGCTGGTATTGGGCAAAGTGATTTTCTCAAAGCTAGGAATGTACTCATATGCATACTAACTAGTACTCACATATATTTGTGCTTCTTAAAATTAAGAAACCTCTGTTTCATCTCAACAAACAAGTCCTGGCCTCCATCAATTTCGCCCACATCTTTCAAATTATAGCTCATGTGTTCCTGTGCCGATCCAAGGGAACAGCTTGCAGCCTTCAGTCTCAAGACTTGGCTTCTCCTACAGATAGAGAAGCCAAATATTTTTAAGACAATTTCCATTGAAATTTCAATTCAGACCCTTGAAGTAATGTTACACACAGACAGCAAAGTATTTAAGGAAAGTTGACACATCCTTATCTTCTGAGTCAGCAACAAAAGTAACAGTTGCATTGATGTCTGCAACAACAAGAGCGCAGCATTCTTTAGCAATAAAAACTAGACATGGCATTCTTTTAGCATTGTCATGAAATCAATATCTTACCACGGCCAAGATCAACTGAAATCATTAGCCAGGTTTTCTTTACATACAAAAATATCGAGGAAAGGGGAAAAAGATATAGGAAGACTGTATAAATAGATTTTCTTATCAAAATTATGGGGTTAAACACAGATGATGTGATGATTTGATAAATTAAAATGACTACTTTTACCAATAAAGGAAAGGGCAATCAATGACCTATGAATCAACAAAATTGATGCATTTAACAACTGCTAATTGCAGATGAAATTAGCAGCGACAAAAGACAATTAATAAAACTGCAAAATTACTTTAATCAAGCTTCTGCACAGGCACAACTTCTTCCATCTTTCTTTTTTTTGGAAAATAATTAACACAGATATAATCTCAGCGTTTGGGACCTATGTTCTCATTTTCAGAACCTAACCGAACTTGGATGAAGCATAACAATAATTGTTGATCACCAAAATGTAACAGACATCTTCACCGCTCGTGTGAAATACTAAATTCTGCCACTTTGTCCCAAAAGAGTGATTTGAGCCTGGTACCGCTCGTTTCAGCGGATCGATATTTTCTATTTTCCAAACTTCCCATTTTTCTTCGAGATTTTTCACATATTAATCATAATCAACAATCACAACAGAGAATTTTCTTTTAGAACGTAAGTACTTACTGGACCGAAGGCAGTGATCTTACTTGGGTCTCCACATTCTTTGCCAATTTGGTCTGGAAATCAAACAATAGAAGAATACCATAAGACTAATACTTTAATACGGATCAAACAGTAAAATTTTCATTCAAAAACAATATAACACTTTGAAGAAGCTAAGCAGATTATGGGTAAGAATAAGATAAAAGAGGAGAGGATAAGTAAGGAAGAACTCACGGGGAGTGGATTAAGCCAATTTCTGGAAAACCCAACAAAGGAACAGGTGAAACCAGAAACGGGTGAGCGTCCAGAAATCCAGGAGGAGGAGGAGCTTGGAACTGCCATTCTTGATATGACCGAACGAGCAAGCAGTACAACCTGTGTTTTTCCAAGGTTAGAGTCGAGCTTTTACATGAAGCGAATGAAAAAACAAACGCTTATGGTTGACCGTTCAGGTTAAGATTGAAATAGCATCATGTTACTCACGAATTTAGCAGACCATCTCTGTTGCCTCATTTGCAGTTGGGTCATGGGTGTTGGGTGATACCTTCAAATCATTTGAAGCCATATTTGTACCTATCTATCCTATAAATGTTAAAAACTATAATAAATTCTTTGGTACGTGGGAGTGCAGCTCTCGTACGCTTACAACAAAAATCTAGAGAAAAAATACTCCGGACACAAAGTAATTATATAAAAATATAAAATAATATGATTGAATATGATTTATCATATTATAAAATTATTTTTATTATAAAATAAATATAACAAATCAATAAACTAATTTATAAAATTATTTTTATATAATTAAAAAAATGTAACAGTCCTCATTTAGAGTCGAGGGATGAAGAATAGACATGCAATGCAGGACATACTTATCCAAAAAGCAAGGAAGGACGACACGTGATTATCCCTTTCTTTTTTATTGTGTTTGGTCACCATCCTCCTTTTCCCCCCGACTTATTAGTTATTGCCTTGGCTTGGGTCTCTTTCCTATCTCACGAAAGTCACGAATGCCACAATGCCAGCCTCATAAAATTTTTGTCACAATGATGGTCGATACATATTCTATTTGACACCCCCAAACACATACTCACCCCCTCAAAAATATTTTATTGGTAAAAAGAAAAAGAAACATGTAAGAAATGGATCAAAGCCCTGTTAACAAAAAGTCATTATCGTCCGTAAGTGAACCATTAGTCCGAGCCCGTTTGTTCCTTGAGACGCCTTGGCCCAGTCCAGAATTCGAAGCCCGATTCTCCACCACAGCCTTCAAAGCCCGTTTCAAGGCCTCGAGCTCCTGGTCTCCACCGGTACCACTCCCGGCCCACTGCACCATCACCACGCTCTTCGTCCGCCCACCCACCGTCATCATCTCCGCCCTCACTGCCCTTGCCCGGACCGACTTAATCGCTCGTGCCATATCGACGTTCAAACCGGGACGGTCGTCGCAACACAGAGTCGCCTTCACCTTCTTCCCGCCGTCGCAGTAGCTCAGAGTCGCCTCGTCTGACTCTCCCGGTAACGGCCACGGGTCGGGCACGGCGTCGGATCCACTACCACACGCGTCGCCGTTGCCTTCCCGACACGGCACGTCAGCCACTTGCTGCCTCAGCTCCTTCACGCGATGGACCACCTGTGCCAGCAACGATGCCTTATCTGTCTGTAACGCATACAAGAGAGTTCCAAGAATTACATCACTACCCCCGCGTTCCGATCCAAATAACAATTCAGGAACGCAAATTGTTGCAATGTTGTGTGGCCGCTGGCCAACAAAAAAAGACTTTTGAGAAAGACTTAAGACATAGGAGAAGACCTTGGTGGTGTTGGGTAGGAGAGAGCGGAGGGTGGAGAGATGGGCGTTGATTCGCTGCCTGCGTCTCCTCTCCGATTCCTTGTGGCTCTTACATGCTTCTTCCGATCTCCTCTCCCCCTTCGATGCCGAGCTCAACATCGAATCACCACCGTCCATCGTATTGACCGTAGGGCTTGGTTGTTGACCGGGCTCTGTCTTTCGCTCCAACCAGCTCCTCGACCCGTAGTAGCTCTGAAGAGGAAGCATATCTCTGTTCTTTCTCTACAAGCAAAAATCTCGGTGCAAGGAAACGACCTTAACTAAAAATAAAAATCTTGATGGAGTTATCCAATGGAAAACTCAGATACCAACACAAAGGAATCCGACGTCGGTTAATAAGAGTAACCCGGCGCAGAAACAGAGACAGATACAGCGAGCAGAAGAAACAAAAGAGGATGAGAACGGGGAGAGGATAGTCGATGACTCGATCGTCGAGAAAACCTGAAAATGCAAGTTCGAGGTTTAACTGTAGTAGGGTATATATATTTAGGGAAATGCTATATCTCCCGCTGGGAGCTCCCCGCTTGGAGCTCCGCTGGAGATTAGTATATTTTTTATGTGTTTTTTTTTTAAATTATTTTTTATATAATTTTTTTTAATAATTTTAAATATTTTTAAAAAATAAAAAAATTTAAAATATTATTAAAAAATATTTTCTTAATCACGAAGTAAGATTTTTTATTTTACTTCGTGATTAAGAAAGTATATTTTAATGAATTTTTTTTTACTTTCTAATTAAGGAAGTATTTTTAATGATGTTCTAAATTTATTTTATTTTTTTAAAAATATTTTTTATAATTTTTTATTTTACTTCATGATTAAGAAAGTATTTTTTAATATATATTTTTTTTACTTTCTGATTAAAAAAATATTTTCTAAATGATGTTTTAAATTTATTTTATTTTTTTAAAACATTTTAAAATAATAAAAGATCTATATAAAAAATTACTTAAACAAAACACATATAAAATAACACTACACTCCAGCGGGAGCTCCCAGCGGGAGCCCCAGCGGGGGCTGTAGCATCACCCACATATTTATAAAGAGTGAAACGTTAATCGAGGAGTAACTAGGAGATTGAAAAAGAAAAATTGTATCCCTCCTCTTTTACCGTCTTGTTACTATTCTTTGTTGTTGCATCAAATAATTAAATAATAAATAATTATTTAAATCAAAAGATGATAGAATGATAATCAGAAAATAATTATTTAATATTAAACGGACCGAAAAAAAAAATCTTTAATTAGATAATACATAAAAAAATATAAAAAAAAAAGTAAAATTCACTATTGACTCATTCAAACTACTTTTAGTATAGTTGTAGTAAGACTTTCAATTTCAGAAATGGTTTAAATTTTGAAGATGTGTCTCGAATGTTTTTTTTTTATTTAATGATTAAGAAAATATTTTTTTATAATATTATGAATTTTTTATTTTTTTAAAATATTTATGATGATTAAAAAATAAAAAATAAAAATAAAATAAAATATATTATTCACTAATTCGGACTACTGTAGCTGTAGCAGGTATCTTTCAATTTTGCTTTTGACTCTTTATGGGTAATTTGTTCCTGCAAACTGGAGACGTGAACAAAAACACTCTGAGTCTGAACAGACTGTTCCGCTTATATTCATCATTAATTCTTTAAAATGGCTCATGGGTAGGTGACACGTATATTCTTGGCGTATTGCTTAATTTGGAGTTCATTTCTGGTATTTTTTTATTGGACGGTCAGAGAGATACAAAATAGAGTAACCTCGGTTACGAGTTTTTAACAGGTAAATTTCAAGTTCTTTATTAAAAAGAATAAATAAATCTCACTAATAATAAATTATTTTTTATAAAATTTTATAAAAAAGTTTATCTATTTAAAATTTATACAAATTATTTATCTATAAAATAACAGGCATTTGGCAGTTTAAAGGGAAGGAAAGGACGAGGTAGTGGGAGGCAATGTGCAAGGAATTAGGATTTAGGAGGAATACAAAACAACAGTAGTGGCAGATAGAGAGATAGATAGATAGGCGCAGAGAGGGAGTGGTGAGTGAACTGTGAACGCTGCTTATTCCATCGACAAATGAAAAAGGAGAAGTGGGAATGGGAGAAAGCGAAACGTGGCAAAATGGGTCATTTTCAGAAGCAGGAAAAGGGCAGTTGTTCGCTTGCTACTGTTGAATACGGCGGCGCAGACAGCTACTATTCTTTGGGAATCAAAAGCGACATCACCCATCATCGGTCGACAACCTCTCTTGTGTGCCTCTCATCTTCATTAATTTATCTTTTTCTTTTCGGAACTTCGTTAAAGACAAAAACAAAACAATTATTTATACAAATTTTACACCTTGTTGGATAATGAGTTGAGAGAAAAATAGATGATTTTGAAAATTTTAATAAATGGTGTAAAGTGTCAATTTATTATAGCTTGAGAGTCATGTAATATATTAATATAATCCTAGATATATGAGTCTTTATTTGGTCCTGTTCTTCTGTAGTTTCATAAAGCTTAACCCATCAACTGATTCAAGCAAGCAAGCAAGCAATGTTTTATGTTAAAATGCCAAGTCACAGAGCAAGATATTACGTAGGAAGTGAGATCAGCATCTGATTGGCAGCTGGGCAAAGTACAGACAACAGGAGCAGATTAGTACAGAGAGGGTACTACTGCAGAGGGAGGAGGGTGGGGACCTCTGAGGGTGTTCGTACATCATTACCTTCCTCCTGACTATATATTAAAGGTGTATATCTCAATTTATTATTATAATTTTTTTAAATTTTAATATAAAATATAATAAATAATTTAACTTTTTTAAATTTCCACTCTGTTCAACTTAAAAAAAATGACGTTTCCACACTGCATGTTTAGATTATAGCTTGGCTCATTACTATGCTTAATGCTTGTGTGTTAGTATGAGTAATGTACATAGGAGTTTTTAAGTCTCTGAATAATTTTCTTGATTAATATTAAATAAAATTTTAGGGTATACTAAGCACTGCGTTCAATTTAAAAATGAAAAGATCATGTAGATCCAAAATTCTTTAATTTTTTTTCAAAATGAATATTCAAAACTTACATACTTTAAGACTGTAAATATAATTTTTTAAATTTTCTAGACCCCCACCTGCCCCCAAGATCACTATTGTCTCAAGCTCACTTGCCGCTAAACAGGCAAATAAGCAAAAATGATTGAAATTCAAAATGCAAATAGACAAGATGATACATAGCTTATAATCAAGACAATTTGAACCTGTATTTTAAACTTTGTTTTCCACTTAACTGGCGCAGTTGTAATTCAAACTATGTAATTGTTTATGTAAACACTTAATACAATAGGATTTCAATTAAACCACCAGCCTTCCACAATTTCTTCCAACTCACGCGTGGCTTGAGCTCTCGCCAATAGACCTAGAGATGATATCAGCCCTTCTCTCTCACTACTTTCAGTAGGAAGGAGAGCGAAACCTACCCAGAACCAAAAAAGAGCGACAAAAAGAGAAATAAAAAGCAAAGGGATATATAAAAGCGAAGAAGAAGCCAAGAAGAAAGCCTAACTCTCTTTTTTCTTCTTTTTTTTATCAAGTGAAACTGAGTATTATATTTATAATAATTCGAATAAAGTTAAATCCTAACTCTAATTAGTATGTTTTGTAATACTAATAGGGAAAATCAAGCAATATGTACAATGGCAAGCTTCTAGAAATAGCACAAAACCAAGGCTTTAGTGGGGGTGGTAATGATGACCATGGGAATACAAGTGAATGACACAATAATATTTTTCTTCTTATTATCTCTCGGTTATTTTGAAAGCCTCTCCATAATATTACTATCAAATTGCATTTGATTTGGAGGAATAGATATCCAAAACATAGGTTGAAAGCATAAGCTATTGCCCTTCAATAAATGAGAATAGGGAAGTCATGCTTTGAGCTTATGATGTACTTGTTTTAATCGGTCCCCACTTTTTAGGGGACCATTAAGAAAAATGTAAGATGCTGCACATTCATCTCATTATTTAAGACGTGGCACATTTATCACCATTGGATAATCTTTTATTAGATATTTTTTATCATCTAATAGTGATAAATATGCCACATCTTACATAGTGGGATACAAGTGCGGTGTACAATATTACTTAGAGGCAGAAGGGAAAATATCAAGTCCTTTAAAGACAATCTTATTGCAGTAGGGTCAAAAAGGTCATTGGATGGTCTGATCAGATATTCTAAAAAGGGATTTACTTTGCATCAGCCACTATTTACTCTCACACCCCACACCTATAGCTTTTTCATAGGGTGTGATGTGCTTTTCATAAGGTGTGAATGTGCTTTTTATAGAGTGTAGGATGGTAAATAATAACTGATAAGAATAATTTTTCTTCTAAAAGCTATCCCAGTGTCAATTTGTGTACAAGTATTGGCACCAGACCCAGTTGTGGGCCTTGCTATGTTTATTGGGCCTCAATCTATTTGGGCCCGTACCCTTCAAACGGTAAGGCTAGTCTCTGTCTTGAAAAGAACAGGGGCATGGTACCATCTAATATTGATCAGGCCCCGCCCCTTTAATTTAAGAGCTATCGAGGTCACAACAAAGATGGCAAAGTCTCTACCCTACTCTCAGTATATGCCATAGGGCACCGCTGCACGCTCGCACGGGCAACTTATGATGTTGAGAGCATACCATTCACGCCAAAAAACTTAAATTTACAAAATTTGAATACAGAGGATGTTACTTGCAAATTGGACTTTTCCATAAGAGTAGGGTGGGTTTGGATGTTGAAGTGAGTTGAGTTGAGTTGAGTTGAGTTGAGTTGATTTGATATTGTTAGAATATTATTGTTTATTATTATTATTATTTTGAGATTTGAAGAAGTTGAATTATTTATTATATTTTATATTGGAATTTGAAAAAGTTGTAATGATGAGTTGAAACGAGTTAAGATGAACTCAACTTCCAAACGAAGCCCAAAGGCTCGGGAATAAAAGACAGTGGTCACAGCAAGTTTGGGGGCAAAGACAAAATACAAAATTCTTATCTCATCTTATCATTACATCTTTTTCAAATTCTCATACAAAATATCATAAACAATTCAACTTTTTCAAATCTCGAAACAATAATAATATTAAAAAATAATATTTTAAACTTTAATCTAAAACTAAAAATTCTCATCTCAATCTCCTAACTAATCATCGACCATGAGTTCTCGGACTTTTTAGTGAGGCGTAAAACCCAAAAAAGGTACCTGATCTTCAACTATAATGTTTAAAATAGACTCACTTTATCAGGGAGATATTGGGGTGAATGTCTCTGAATGACTATTAACCATTCTCTGCAACTTTTTATTTTGTTTCTTTCTTTCCACCTTGGGATTTTGTATCAGAGGTGTAAAGAGAGCCAATTCAGCAACTAGTTAAATTAAAGTATGTTCTATTTACAAACCAATTAAAGCCAAAACTCTTTATCTGCTCAAACAAGCCAGAACTGAAAGTAAGACCACCAATCGTTCTGTCCAGCATCTTGTTATGTGCGCAACTGATAGAAGGTTGGATGGAGGAAGAAACGAAAGATGTGAAAATCACAAAGAGAATGAGATAAATCAAGCAATGTTCAATCAAATATACACCATAAAAAATTAATGATGTGAGTGAGAATCAGTGAACCATGATGCATGCGGAACGCCACATTAGAAAAAGTATGAGAATAGGCGGAAACATTCATGTTTAGAAAATTCATTGGGAAACTCAAAACGAGACAAACAAACAGCGAATGGAAAACAACAGTATGTAATGTTAGTTGTTCGTAGGACCTGATAGCTTCACATGAAATCCCTAATCACCAAGGATTGTTGGAGAATTGAGATGGTTTCATCTATCTCAAAATTTATCATCTCATTTCCTTCCCAAACATCAAATACAAACATTTTTCAATCTCAAATCTTCATCATTTTCATCTAATCATTACAATTTTTCCAAATTTTCAAACAAAACACAAAAAATATTTCAAAATTTTCAAATTCCAAAACAAAAATTATATTAAAATAAACTATATTTTAACATTATTTTGACTTTATAATATTTTTATTCATATTTTTCTCTCCTTTCTCAAATCCTTATAAAACATCTTCATTCAAACAATTTCACTACTATTCACAAACTATTTCATGACTATATTTACATATTTCTAATCCCATCTCATTCTCGAAGCATCCCTAGAGTCTCCTCCATATTACCTTTTTTTCCTTGGCCAAAAGAGCAGTAGAAGTTGCTACTCTCTACACCCTTGTGTATCATTCTTGTCCGCCAGGGACCTCCCTTAGGAAGTGGATCCAACGAAAGGTAGCAAAGTGGGATCAATGCAGAGAAACCACAAGCCCTCCCTCAAGATAGACTTGAACCATAATCTAACCCCAACCCCACCAAGGGCATAGTGATGCTAAACTGGTTGGCAAGGATATTGAGCATAACCTCCTTAGCAACGAGTTTATGGAAACTCAAACCTATAACCTCTTATCACCCAAATCACCTAGAAGCAAGCCTCATACCTGGCTAATAAAGGGTACTAAGAGAGACTTTTAGCGGTAAAAAAAGGAAGCCAAGTTAAAAGAAACACTGGCTGGTTCCAACGGTCATAGTTCTCCAACAGACTTTTCCTACCAATTGAGAAATATAGCCTTTCACAAAAAGTAATCGATACTGGTGCTTCAGCAAATATGAGCTTTTTAATCTTTTTCGAATGGATTACATTTACTTTCTTTTCCAAACGTTTGCAGTTTTTTTAACTTTATATATCAATTTACTCTAAGGAGAATACAATATTGACGAAAAAGAAAGCTTAGATGGATAAGGTGTAGTAATTTGATCATGCATGTTATCTAGAATGTAGCAATGTTAATGACCGATGTCCGGCCGCTCACCGTGCAAACCCGACCAACCGCAACTCGGACTTCCCATTAAGCTATGAACAAACTGGAATGCTAGTTGAAAGGACAAGTAAACAAAGAGTATGACTGCAGCGTTCCAAACTCTCTCTGCAAGCAATTTGCAGAGGAAAAGCTGCGTGAAAAATCCATATTTAAACCACCCAACTGAATTGTACATTCAAGTAAACACAGAAATAAGGGTTTCAAATGAGTGGCTAAAAAACACAAATTACCGAAATCAGATTGTTGCTTAGTAATAAAACCACTGTTTAATTTTAGGCCATTCAGTTTAAGATAGAGCACCTGAAATCTAGAGACGACATCCAAAAGTAAAATAACGTTAGTAAAAGTACAATAGTCAACAACAGCCTTACTGGATCATCAGCAGAAGCCACGGCCAGTGCCACAGCTACGCATCTTCCCACATCTTCCGGCAAAATTACTCATCACAAAACGTTAAAATCATCTCCCCCGGACCCAACCCGTCACATTCATTGGAAAATATTTCTGCATTGACAATGTTTGAATCCTCCCCTAAATCTCCGGTGACCAAATAGCAAAACCCATCGCATATATATTAGTCCCAATAATTAGATCATCGTGGTTGCACAGGATTCTTCCGCGGCCTTCCTCTCTTTCTCGGGGCGGGTCTCAGTCCCGACGAGTTCCCATCCAAAACACCCACCGCTGTCAACGGTGTTCCATCATTCCTAACATTCTCTTTCGTCGATGGCGTCCAATTCGGAAACCTCGCGCCACCCGCCGGGGTACTCTTACCTGCGCTGTCCGAATTCCCACCCACGAAGCCCATCGGAAAGGCCCCCCAGCAACAATAGTAGGCGTCCTGGCCCGGCACCAACGGTGGCAAAGACGTGATTAGCACTGCTTCGAACGCCCTATGGCAACTCTGACACCGTAAGCAGCACCCTTCGTAAACCCTAGGGTACTCATACAGGTTGTAACAGTAGGGGCACATCGTCCAGAAGCTCGACAATCTCAGCCGTTGATCCTCCATGCTCTCGTTCGCGCCGCTACTGAAACTAATGGTGCTATTCCTGTAGAGGTCCTTCCTATTAATCGGCGGCTGGCTACGGCGGACCGGCAGTTTCGGTTGCTGCAGGTTGAGATCGACCTTCGCGAAGATGCCGAGCTCGTTGTCGTAGTTTGACTTCCTGGAGTGGTCGTTGAAGACGGCCCAGGCATCGGCAACGAGCTTGAAAGCCTGATCGGCGAGAGGGAACTTGTTCTTGTCCGGGTGGAGGAGCAGAGCGAGCCTACGGTACTGCTTCTTGATGAGATCTGGATCATCAGATCTGCGGTCAATCTGGAGGATGGAGTACCAGTCGTGGTGGTTGTTTATACGTTTCTCCGCAGCGAGGAGAACGTCGACAACGGCCAAGATCTGATCTGACCCCTCAAGAAGGGGCTCCGTCTCCTGGGCCAAGATTGCGAAGTCTCTCGAACCCACAAGATCTCGGTTGTGTAGGAGCTTCTCGGCTATTCCTAGTAATCTTTCGGCTTCGGCTCTCGGGTTGTCTTCCATTTCCGCCGTGTTTAGGTCCTCGGCAAACGATGTTTTGGGGCCGGTGACTTCGCGTTTTCTTACGATAACAAATGGACAATAGCTGTGGGCGTTAAAAAAAAAATTAAATAACAAAATAAATAGAAAAATTACACTAAATTTTTTTTTTTAGAGAAATAATTTGTACAAGTCCCAAATAGACAAGTCTCATATAAGTCCTTGTAAAAAAGTAAACCCCACTTTAAAAAAGTGTAAAAAAAACTATTCTTTATTAGTAGAACCCATTGTTTTACAAAAATCTTATATGAAGCTTGTCTATTTAGAGCTTATATCTAGCATTACTTTTTTTTTTAAATCACCTCAGTGCATTCACATCTCATTATCTATAAAATCTTCTATAATTTAATTAAAAATTACATTTCTTAAAATATTTTTTAAATTTTATTCATCTTTTCAAAAATCTCTTCTATCTCATTCCCTATCATTTCTCTATTCTATTAAAAAAATATTTCTTTATTATTTTTTTATCTCACTTCTATTTACAAACTTAATTACTCAATATTTTTTCTTATATTTTGAGTTATTACTCTAGTGAATATTTTAAACAAAAATTTAAATTATTTTTTTGTGGATATGATAATATTTTAAAAATTAATTTTTTTTCTATTTATTAATTAATTAAATTATTTTTAAAATTATTATTTAAAACTATAACAAATATGAGTATGAAAGAAATTATAGATAATTGGAAGAATAATTTAATTCTTGTATTAGAATAAAATATTGATAAAAAATAGTTGAGGAGATAAATAATGATTTTTATATTTTGGGAACCATTGTCCACCCCCCTAAACTTTTTCCCTAAAATAGGGATTGGGATGTAGGGAGTATTTTGATCAAAACTCTAAAATAAACCTCAAATTATAGGGAAAGTGGTGATTTAGAGCATGAGATGTGAATGCTCTTAAGCTATCAAAATCAATCACTCATACATTCCTATTGGATTGGTCATTCCATTTTTTAAAATCTGACTAATATATAATTTTTTTTATCTTTAACTAATCACTCAAAACTTGAAGTCTACATTGGATTGGTCATCACACTTTCTATAATAATAAAATATTTTTATTTTTTATAATTTTTTAATTAAATTTTATTTTTTAATTAAATTGTTATTTTATTTTCATAATCTCCAATAACCTCCAACAATCATATTCATTTTCATTTTCACAATCCAATAATCTATAATATAACAATCTCATATGTAAATAGAAATCTCATGCTAAGATATTTTAGATCAATTGGCAACACCTTAATTTTTCATTAAGAGAACTAAGTATCTAATGCCTCCTCCCCTAAAAAAAAAATCTCATATGTACATCAATAAAATGGCTGATAATCAACTGCTCAGAGCCCAGTGCATATTCATCATCTCCATGGATAATCAACTCGACATTATCCTCTATATACCAACATAGAAATTGATTGGATAACAAGAATAATAAGTAAGCCACAAGTCGACCCAAAACCAGGATGGCAGTGTAAAAAACAAAAAACAAAAATTCATTAATTGCTAAGATATAAAAACAAAAGGGGATTTGGCAAGTTTTAAAATCTGATAACATTCTACAGAAGAATGGCTGCTTTAAAACAAAAATCGTCACTAACCTTTTGGAGTCATTATGAATCCCATAAGCAATTCTCTATTTATTGTTTTCATAAGTAACAAAAGGTTTCACTAAGGAGCTCAAAATGTATACTCCAAGTTCACAGGTTTTATACAAGAAAAATACCTATCAAAGAGGAAAATATAATAGAAAATGATGTAAAGTTTAGCATGGGTTAACATTCCTCCTATTGAGCAGGGAAGTTGTGCTGCCAGAAGATTTATCACTGCCAAATGCATAACAAGGAAATTGCATGAACTTTACTCCCCCCCAACCCAACCCAACCCAACCCAACCCAATCTAAATACAAGAGAGCCCAATGAAGTATCCAATGAAGGCACAGAAACACATTCACAGAAGTCACACGAACTATGATGTCAACATACAAAATTTAACCCAAATTCAAGAGACTAGTGAGAGAACTATAAAAATTGCAACCAATCAACTGATTAAAATTACAAAAAACATCTTTATTCATTTGCTTAGGAAAAAACACATTTATTGATTTTCTTTTAAATCCAGTACTTGGGTAATTTTATTGTTCATCTAGGCAGGTCAAGATGAATAGCACTCAAGCTACTATTTATTAGCCATTTGATTTCCTTTTCTGTCATTCTTACATATTATACAGGTGTTTTGAGAATGGCAATGATCAAAGAAAGAGGAAGAGAAAGTCGTGAATATGAATATAACCCCACAAATCAGAGAATGTCACCCAATCAACAAAACGAAAATAACACTGGCACCCACAGATCAATGAAAAACAACACATTTATATGGATAATTCCAAAAAATCTCAGAAGATTAGCCTTATCTCCAAGATTTAAGTAGCAAGATCAACAGGAGTTTGCGACTTTGAGAGTTTGGATCTTCGATTCTTCAACTTCGTCGTCGTGTGCAGGAGAAGGAACACAAATCTACAAAGTTTTTCGAATAAAATAAAATCTTAGTCGTCTCCAAGAAAACTTCGAAATGAAAAATGAAAAATAAAGACACGGACAAAAATCCATATCTACAAAATTTCCCAAATAAAACTTGTAAAACGAAAAGGAAAAAGCAAACAACGGAGCAACCCAGATCTGAATGTTTGAGATCGAGTGCCATGGTAGAAATTTTACCCAGTTGCTGGGATCAAATCTGGACCTCACCGATGGAGATGGAGCTGCAGGAAAGAGTTGGCAAAAATTGCTAGGCAATGGCCGCCAAAAAAAGACGCATTGGCTGCCGGAAAGAGACGCGGAAGGCAGAAGGAGAAGAGAACTGTGTGATAGAAAGGGTGGGAAGAAGGAGAAGAGTTGCGAGAAGGAAAAAGAGGAACGAGCTGTGGGACTGGAAAGAGAAAAAATAATAAAGAATTCATTTGACTTAACTACAGTAGTCTTCATATATGACTTTAAAGATAGATATATTGTAGCAAATATATTGGATGACTTTTATTTGACTAATCCAATGTAGGTGAAATTTGAGGGACATTAGTTAAATTATAGCTTTCACTAGCATTTGGCTAAACCAATGTCAATGCTCTCATACCATTCTCATTCAATTAGCCAAATGCAAATTCAAATTTTAGCTAATATCACATGAGTTTACATTTGTCTATTTCATTCAAATCCAATTCTCATATTAGATTATCTATTTACTCTCTATATAATAATAAAATATTATAAATTTAATAAATTTTTTATTTAATTTATTTTTATCACATTTTGTAGTTCTACCAATTAAATATTAATAATAATAATATTCTAATTAAATTAATATTCATATTTATCACATTTATTAAATATTAAATAATTAAATTATAATTAAATTAATAATTAATATTAACTAATTTATTTATTTTTATCACATTTTATATTTAATAATAATAAATTGAACCAAATTTCTTAATTAGAAAAAACACCTACGGTGAGAGTGAGAAATGAATATTATAGTGTTTGGCTAAATTACTTTACACCCACATATTTGGTGAGTTAATGTAGTTAATGTCTAAATTTATATAGACATGTCTAATTTAATGTGGGGTGTTTTAAATGTCTTTTTAGCTAAATTTGATTAAAGTTAAATTCTAGCCAAGCTACCGAGAGTGCTTTCACACAATTAATTATTTAAGTTTGGGTGGTGCTAAAGCCACCATAGTCTGTACCGAGATTGTAGTTTTTCTTTTTATTTATCTTTTAAAGTATTTATTATGTTTTGTTTTTAAATAAAAAACAAAATAAAATATAAATATACACAAATCCTAAAAATAAAAAATTGATACACTTTATCCATAGAAGTATCATTTTCTAATAAGTTTTTATATTTAAAAATTTCTGTCATCAATATCTAACCATTGAAATTATGCTTTGTATGTCTTTTTTATTCGTTTTGATAATTAAACTTTTAAGGTCCTGTTTGTGTAATCAGATATTTTCAAATATTTCCTTCTTAAATATAAAATGTTTTTCAATTTCAAATATTCAATTTTCTTATCTAATCATTATCTAGACATGAAATCCAATACAATATTAAAAAATTATATTCAAATAATTTTTTAACTTTATAATCTTTTTATTCAACTTTTATCTCTGTAAAATCCAATAAAACATTTTAACTTCAACAATTTTACTATTGAAAAATTCTACTCATTATTCCTACACCACACACCATACGATCTTTTTCCCTTATCAAATGTGCGGTGTATGAAT
This sequence comes from Juglans cinerea, assembly GCA_961763995.1. NCBI lineage: Eukaryota > Viridiplantae > Streptophyta > Magnoliopsida > Fagales > Juglandaceae > Juglans > Juglans cinerea. The sequence goes on along the minus strand of CAUIVZ010000012.1, from coordinate 23,670,253 downwards.
GATGAGTAGAGAAATTTCTTTAATTTAACAGTAATAAAATAAATAAAAATAAATCGTGTGTGGTGTGTGGTGTAGAGATGATGAGTAAAATGACTCTATTGACATATTCTAAGCATTTAAACGAACTAAGTCAGTTTGCAAATTACTAAAATTTAATATTTGTAGTAGATCAAATAGAAGTGTAAAATGGAATATGCCATGCTTTATTCTTACCTTTTTGGTTAGGAAAAAAAATATAGATTGAGCTCTATTTATAAGATAATAATAAATATTATAAAGTCGGCCAACTTCATGTGTTTATATATCTAAGTTATAAGACTGACCACTAACATGGGTTGTGATTAAAATAAAATAAAAATAAAAATAACTAACTATTTTATGATTAATTTGTTTCTTTTATTAGCTTGAGATAATAAAAGAGAAATGGTTTCAAACAATAATATGAGGTTTTTACATTTAAAATTAATATAATTCTTTTAATTTTATTAACTCTCCAAATTTGATTGGAATACCGAATGCGGCTCCTTTTTCATCCTTCTTTGCGATTATAGTTTTTTTTTTTTTTAAATATATATAGAGAGTGGGAAGTTCAAACCTGATTCTTCCGTTTAGAGATCAAATTTTATGTCATATGATCCAAAAAACCTTAGCCTTTACAATTATAGTTAACATATCTTATTGGTTTGTTGATGTTTTTTACTTCTTTTTTTTTTTTTTTCAAAATCCAATAATAACAGTATAGTTGAATGGTGATTTTTTAATAATGATGTCATACTTAAAATGCTCATTCATGGTTTGAAACAAAATTAAGTGCAAAATTAGAAAATGAATGTTACACCGAGATTTACATGATTAGACTTGCATCTACATTTTTTTTAAAAATAAAATCTAATATATTTAGTTATTTACAATCTCTTTTGTGAAATTACCGCTTGTCATAAAAGTTGAAACCGATAGGAAGAGGCGGTATAATCTTTTAGATATATCTTAACACTCTCATTCTTGCGTGGACTAAATTCTCCCTCAAGTAGTGAGTACATCACGTTGAATATTTAATTAACTGGATGGAGTATAGAGTTAAAATTTGAACTCAAGATCTTTGTACTAATTAGTCTAATCTCGTGTGAAATCAGCACTTGTCTTACGAATTTAAAACTTATCAAACAAGCAGTGCATGAAAATTTCATACTTTCGTATCCTTATTTTACTTAGGCCTTGTTTGGTTAAACATATGAGATGATATGATATAAGATGAAAGTTAAAAATTAAAAGTTTAATAAAATATTGTTATAATATTATTTTCTAATATCATTTTTATTTAAAAAAGTTGAATTGTTTATTGTATAATATGTGGCAGTTTGAAAAGGTTCTTAAACTCACACACAAAATACAATAAACAATTCAACTTTTTTAAATTCTAAAATAATAATAATATTAAAATAATATTCTAACAATATTTTATTCAACTTTTAATTTTTATTTTAATTCATTTCATCTCAACTCATTATATAAACCTCCCCTCATAGAAGATTGAAGATAGAAGAAAATATATGTGACTATGAAGAAGTGAAAGAACCCTCTTTTTCTATTTTGTTTGCCCCTTCTTGAAACCAAGTACCTTTGATTTAAGTGATTTCCCACCTCTCGAGTTGCTGCCTCCAATGTCAATTCTTTCTCAATCTGTTCTGTTTAGATAGTGAAAGTGTTTCATCTTATCTCATTTTATTAGTATAACTTTTTTAAATTTTCACACAAAATATAATAAACAATTCAATTTTTTAAAATTAAAAAATAATATTCTAACAATATTTTATTCAACTTTCAATTCTCATCTAAAATCATCTCTTCTCATCTCATCTCACCTCACTATTCTAACCGCACCAAGGTCTAATCATCACATTACAACTCTAGTTTCAATTTTTCGTTTGGCAGATCTACAATTCAATTACAATATGGGTTCTCAAGGCCTTAGACAAGGGCTCCCTTTTTTCCTATTCGGGATTTTATACCAACAATGCTCTTACAAATTCAGGTCACGGTGCGTTTGGGCGAGAGGAATAAAGAGGAACAGATTCCAATTGAACTCTATTCATTGCCTGTTACTATGAACGGTGGGTGGCATCATCTTAAAATAAAGAATAGATATAAATAGAAGTCACTATTAGTAGCATTCATTTTGTACACATGATGTGGCATCATGTAGACCACACATCTCTCCAAATGAGTATTGAGAACAATCAACTAGAAGCAGTCACGTAGTGAGAACAAAGTTCTCTCTAGCATTACTCTAAAATAAAAATGCTTTAACCATTCTGTCAAAGCAAATTCAGATGTAGTTTGAAGTAGTACTTAATATTGTAAAATAGATATCAAATATCACACAAAATTAAGTCAAATTTAAAAATTTATTTATAACTATAATACTTCTATTTTTAATAAAATTATGAGTAAATAGCTTCAAGATCAAACTAGTATCTCAATCAAAATATGATTAAGGTCCGGTTTGGATATACAAAATCATCTCATATCATATCATTTTATCATTACAATTTTTTCAAACTTCCATACAAAATATAATAAACAATTCAACTTTTTTAAATCTTAAAATAAAAATTATATTCTAACAATATTTTATTTAACTTTTAACATAATATCTCATATTATCTCATTTGAATTGCGTAACCAAACGAGACCTAATTGTCACACTTGGCCGCGTCACATGACTAAGATTCTCTATAATCTATATATTCTAATAAAAAAATTATTAAAAATCTTGAAGATGCGCATAAACTGGCTAAGATCTAAGAAATGAACTCTGAAGAAGGAAAATCTAGTTAGGAATTTAATTTACAGAGTATAAGAATTGAGAAATATTTTAGTTATAAATTGATTATATAAAAATAATTCTATAAATTTACATGACTTCATACGATTCGTCAGATATTATTTTTATTATAAAGTAAATCTAATAAATTATATAAAATTACGTCAATTTATGAAATTAATTTTATGTAATATCTTTATAACTATAACAGTACAAATAAAAAATGTTACTACGTTATAAAGATGATGTGTGTACTGTTTTAAGGAAAATGATAGGGTTACTACTCTGTTACTACTCATTTTATATTTGATTTTTTTATTAATTTTTTATTTTACTTAATAGTTAAAGAAGTTACTATTAGTAAAATTATATATTTTTTTAATTTTTTCTTAATAGTTAAAGGTGTTAAAAAAATCAGTTCTACGAGTTGGTTGGTGGACGAATTGGGAGACAAAACTCACGTGGACTGCTGCTGTCAGAGTTATTTAAAAAGATAAAGATAAAGATAAAAATAAAGAAAGAAAATAAAGAAAAGAAGTCTGAGCTCCGTTTCCCCTCTGAAGAAGAAGACTTCCCCTTCGTACAAAGCCCAAGATTCCGTGGTAGTGCTCTCTCGTTAGTCGTTCCTCCCTCTACTGCAACTTGGCCAGTCTCCTCCGCGCTCGACCCACAAAAAAGAAACACTAGAAAATATGAAGGCAAAAACTTCATAAACAAGGACCATCTGGTAGGATTCGTCTGCAAATAGTTTCTAGAATCATTGAAGATGATGTGTATACATTCAAGAGAAAAAGAGAGACCAACATAATTGCGGGGCTTACTGAATCTAGGGCGAAGGAATTAACAAGGCGATCTGGGTTTTTTTCCTTTATGCCTCATATGGTATTAGTGCTAAAGTACATGTCCGATTCTTTAGGATTGCCATCTATGTAGTCTTTAGCCAACACCTGTTTGTTCTTCACTTCTTCACCATGATAATCTGCCATGGTTACTTATGTCTCTCTTGCTCGATCTTTTTTCTACATCGTGTGGTAGTGATGTGCAAGATGTTCCTTTTATAGGCAAGAAAGCCATCATGTCCAGGTTCATAAACAGAAGCGAGAGTGTGATTGGAATATTATTCTGCGTTGAATAATGTCCAGGATCAATCGATTGGAGAAGAAGAGAAATGAAGGTTTGGCGTGGAACTCGAAATGCAAAATGCAAGGTTTTTATTTTGCCAGGTCATGTTTTGGTGCGCAAGGGTGTGCGAAAACACTTGCATTTAGACTTTTCCTAAAAAAATACTTAAAAAAAAAAGATAAAAAAAATAAAAAACTTGAAATGAACTATGAGTAGGAAATGAGCCGTAAGTCTATCACTACTCATGTTTTAATTCCTAGATACTGTTTAGCCAACCAAGCAAGACTGGAGGATGTCCAGCTTTTAGGCTGCCATTAATTCTTTTTTGTTACTGTTGATGCACGTTCAGCTCAACTGTACGTTTCATTGGCATTCCGTACACTTAAGGCCTCTTCCAAATTGATGGCAGTGTAGTTCAAAACTTCAAATCATAATAAGTGGAAAATAAAATAAAATAAAATAATATATTATTTTTTATTATTAATTTTATTTAAATATTTAAATAATTTAAAATTTAAAATAATTATAATAATTAGATTAGATTATATAATTTTTCAATCACAATAGCTAAATTGATGGCAGGTTGCATAGTTGGGAAAAGCTTGCAACCGGATGTCGGATGGGTATAAATTCTTTTTTCACACCAGCCAATCACAACATGACACATAAGGCATCCAACAAAAGAGAACATGCATTTCAAAACACCCGATCTCTCTTCTACTTCATTTCTCTGCACGTAAACGTCTCTCCCTCCCTCCCGTTCTCTCTCTCTTGTTGCATCAAACTTGGTCAAGTACTAAAGAAGCGACGTTCAAGCGCACGACGAGCCTGGCAATGTCGATGGAAAAGTCGAGGTCTTTGATGCTCAAGTCGTCGAAAGTGGTCACCGGACGCTTGGCTTTGAACACTGTGAAAGCCAATGTGACAATCAATATCACGATGCCGATTGTAGTGCCGATCACCGCTAAACAACAAGTCTTTCTGCGCTTCCTAGATGAAGCCGGACTTGGGCTTGAACTCGATCCACCTGCTTTCAAAGCTTTTCCTTCAACATCCATCACTGTGCTTTGCTACTAATGTTCTTCACGAAAACTTAAAGATGGCATGAGCCTGCCTGCCTGCCTATATATATAACTAGTTAGAGGGCACGTACAAGTTTCCGGTAGACAAGAGATTTGTTAAGACATATAGCAAGCAAAAGTCAGAAAGTTATGAATCGTCTTAACCCAATACAGACTAAGAACCACCAAAGCATAAAAATCAGTCCATATAAAAAGTGTTATATACGAAGTAAAATAAGCACATGAATTCGTGACTAACAAATAGCCACACACTCTCCATGAGTGACAATTTCATTTATTTACTCAATCCTAATTTATTTGAGAGATTATTTTTAGACAAATCCTCACCAAATTACTTTGTAAAAAAGGTGACCATACCTTTAAATCTTTAAGGGTAAAAAATATTTTTTTAGTTGGCCTCATTTTTAAAAAACTGATCCAGCTCGGACCTAGCTTTATTCTTCATTTTCTTCCTTCGTTTTCTCATGAACCAAACAACTTTTTTTTATAAACCACTAAACCAGTACTATAGCAGCTTCTAAGACAAATATAGGGGAAAAAACGAGCTCCACTTGCACTCGACTTCAAAGCTGACGATGCGTCTGGGTTGATCGGCTTGAGGAAGGGAGAGGTTTTTCACAGATTCTTTTATGGGTTGGTAGCGTTCCGTGGGAGAGGAAGGGAGAGGGAGATGTAGTCGCATCTTTGGTGCAGGACCAAGTTTGGTGCAGCGATAGGGAAAGAATGGGAGGGAGGGAGAGATGTTTACGTGTGGAGAAATGAAGTAGAAGAGAGGATCGTGTGTTTTGAGATGCATGTTCTCTTTTGTTAGATGCCTTACGTGTCGTGTTGTGATTAGCCTGTGTGAAAAATGAATTTATACCCATCCGGCTATAAATTTTTCCCATAGTTACAGTTATACAAGTTGCATACACGAAACCCATTGACGTAAAAAACAGAGAATAAAACAAGAGCTTACACTCTCTATTATTATATCTATTAGTACTTAAAAACTATAATAAGTATATGAGATGAGTGGTTTAACAAAAGGAAAAAGTTAGGGATCCCGCTGTAAGCTACCATTGCCTTTTTTTATTTTTTATTTTTTATTTAGTGATTAAAAAAGATTTTTTTAATAATATTATAAATTTTTTTCTTTTCTTAAAAATATTTTTAAGTATTAAAAAATAATATTAAAAAAAAAAATTTGAAATGGCTTAACGGGAGCTCCTAGAGGGAGCCCCAACGGTGGGGGTAGACCCTCCCTTAACAAAAACAACATTACAGACGATATAACAGCGTAATAAAAGAATCAAAATTCTATGTTGTTTATGGATGAATCTACTTATTTTTAGTATTATATCAATATTTTAAGCTAAAATAAGTCCATGCAATTGCTCTTTTGCGACATTTTTTTATGCGAGTCCTGGTTTATGAGTCAAAATATGATTTGAAAGATTTAGGATATATTTGGGCATTATGATAATTCTCCAGATTATCAAAAATTTTTATAATTTTATTCACAAACATCGTTCAAATTTAAAATACTTTTTAATTTTCAATTTTTAAATTTTCCATCTAATCATTATCTAATAATTATTCAAACACAAAATTCAATAATTTATAAGCTTTAAAATAAAATAATATTAAAAATCTATATTCAAACAATTTTTTAATTTTTTAATTCATTTTATAATTCATTCCTCAAAACTCAATAAAACATATTCACTCATATTATCTCACTACTATTCAAAATAATTATGAGATACTCCAAACGAATTAGTAGATCTTGAAATGTTTTCGCATATGAGATGAGATGAGTTGAGATTAAAGTTTAAATTTGAATAAAATATTATTAGAATACATTTTTTAATATTTTTTTTTGAAATTTGAAAATGTTGAATTGTTTATTTTATTTTATATAAAAATTTATAAAATTTATAATAATTATATGAGATGAGATGAATTTATAAGTATTGTGATAACAAACGAGTCCTACTCTAGTTTGCTGTCGTCTAGTTTTCTTATATGTGGTTTTATCAAATCGAAGTAGAGATGTGTAACACTCCCAAACGGAAATAAACACACACACAGGGAAAATAGCTCACTTCGAGGGTGAGCACCTCCAAAAAAGGGGTGAGAAACAGATAAGGAATTAAGGAAACTAGGTTTTCATTCAGATTGTCCATGACTGCATACGTAGCTACAGTAATTTAAATACTAGGGTTTTCAATAAAAGGCCTCAGCCTTAATACAGACCCAACGTAAATGACTAGAATCAAATAAAGGCCCAATTAACTTAGGGCTCCCAACAGCAAGTAACTAATTAACAGAAGCAATAACATACGGCCCAAACCCGGCCCATGATCTTCACTTAAACACTTCAGAAGGCAACTACACGACTACACGGAACTGAAGTGAAACACTTCTCTTCCTCAGCAGTTCCTTATCCTCCGTAGACTTGCACGTGGGTTAGGGTTTCATCCCTAACCCTTCCCATCATCTCCTTCCTCTAAGCTCTCGGCACAACCACTTACTGATGCTCCACGCCGGACTCGTTACATACCTCCCTTCTTAGAACACCTTGCCCGCAAGGTGAGGAAAGTCCTCTTTCAGCCGTGCGTACGTCTCCCAAGTAGCGTCGGAAGCCTCCTGGCCGTGCCAACGGGTAAGCAGTCCGACTCTTGCTTTGTTTCCTACTTTTCGCATCCTTCGAGTGAGGATTTCTTCTGGTTCGGGGTAAATGACTCCATTGTTATCGAGTGGGGGTAATGATTGAACTGCTGTGATTTTTTACCCAAGTTTCTTTTTGATCTGAGATACATGCACGGTGGGGTGAATCCGTGAAGATGGTGGTAGATCCAGTGTGTATGCAACACTCCCAACGCGCTGCAAAATTTTGAACGGTCCATAGAATCTTGGAGTGAGTTTGAGATTCCTTCGTTGGGCTACACTGGTCTGACGGTAAGGCTGTAGTTTGAGGTATACCGAATCCCCCACTTGAAAATTTTGTTCATTTCTCTTTAGATCTGCATACTTCTTCATTCGATTTTGAGCTTGCTGAATGTTTTGTTTGAGGAGCTTAGTGACTTGATCCCTGTTGCGTAGAATATGATCTACTGTGTCCACTCTAGTTGTCCCTGGGATGTAGTCTAGGATTCGGGGTGGGGTATAACCGTAGAGTGCTTCGAAGGGAGTCAGTTTCGTAGATATGTGTTGAGTGGAGTTATACCACCACTCAGCAAGAGGAATCCAGAGTACCCAATCCTTGGGTCTGTCCGAAGTGAAACACCTCAGATAATTCTCCACGGTCTTGTTGACAGCCTCAGTCTGGCCATCCGTTTGTGGGTGGTAGGCTGTACTTAAGTGCATTTGAACACCCTGGAGTGAAAAAAGCTCCTGCCAAAATTTACTTGTAAAAGTGGTATCCCTGTCCGACACAATTGATGTTGGTAGTCCATGTAACTTGAAAATGTGCTTGAGGAACAATTCAGCTATTGTTTTGGCAGTGTATGGGTGTTTCAATGGAACAAAGTGGCTGTATTTTGTCAAGCGATCTACTACAATCCAAAGGTTATTGTAGCCTTGAGAGTTTGGGAGGCCATTTATAAAGTCCATTGTTATGTTTGTCCATGGCTGGAAAGGGATGGGTAAGGGCTGTAGTAATCCGCTAGGCAGCGTGTTATCTGGTTTTACCCTTTGGCACATGTCACAAGTTCTAATGAATTTCTTTAAATCCTTTTTCATGCTGGGCCAAAAGAAATCCCTTCGCGTTCGATGGGCTGATTTGTCGTACCCCGAGTGTCCTCCCCAGGGGCTGCTGTGCGAGAGTTCCATTAACTTTTGCTTGAATTCCTCATTGTTAGGAATGTACAGCCTGTTTTTATATAGAAAAAGTCCTTCTCTCATGGTGTATCTAGGATTCAAGTTGCTCTTGTTGTAGCTTTCTAACAGGGCTTGCAAGTGTGCATCCGAACCATAGGCTAGTTTCAACTCGTCCACCCATTCCACACTAGGGAAAGTAATCAACATAAGTGTCCCTTCCTCAGCCTTTTCCATTCTGGACAGAGCATCAGCAACTCTGTTTTCAGACCCTCGCTTATACTCCACTACAAAATCATATCCGAGGAGCTTAGTAATCCATCTTTGCTGCATTGGTGTCCCAATTTTCTGATCGAGCAAGTGTTTAAGACTTTGCTGATCTGTTCTCACTATAAATTTCCTTCCTAGCAAGTAGGGTCTCAATTTTAACACCGCGGATACAAGTGCAAAAAATTCCTTCTCATATGTCGAAAGTGAGAGTGCCCTGCCCTTTAAGGCATAGCTGTAAAACGCTAGTGGTCTGCCTTGCTGCATTAAGACAGCCCCTACAGCAATGCCAGATGCATCGCATTCAATCATGAATGGGATGGTGAAATCGGGTAAGGCCAAAACTGAGGGTGGGTTACCGCTTCCTTCAACTTATGGAATGCCATTTTGCCATCTTCACTCCAAGAAAAACCATCTTTCTTTAGCATTCTTGTAAGAGGAGCTGCAATCGCCCCATACCCTCTAATGAACCGTCGATAATAACCTGTTAATCCCAAAAATCCCCTTAGTGCCTTTAGGGATTTTGGTAGGGGCCATTCGATCATAGCTTTGAGTTTTTCGAGGTCCGCCTTCACACCTTCCGCTGAAATCAAGTGGCCTAAGTAGGCGATTTCCTTGCAACCAAAGTTGCACTTAGAGTGTTTTTCAAACAATGAGTGCTGTCTAAGTATCTCAAGAGTGAGCCTTAGGTGTGTAACATGCTCCATTTCAGATCTGCTATACACAAGAATATCGTCAAAAAACACAAGTATAAATTTCCTTAGAACGGGGCAGAATACCTCATTCATTAGGCTTTGAAATGTGGAAGGAGCATTAGTAAGCCCAAAGGGCATTATTAGGAACTTGTAGTGCCCTTCATGAGTTCTAAACGCTGTTTTTGGAACATCATTGGGCTTAACTCTGATTTGGTGGTAGCCGGACCTCAAATCCAGCTTTGAAAATATCATTGACCCTTGCAGCTCATCCATTAATTCTTCTACCACCGGAATAGGGAACTTATCCTTGATGGTAACACTGTTCAGCCCACGGTAATCCACACATAAATGCCAAGTTCTATCGGCTTTTCGAACCAGCAGGACAGGGGAAGAGTAAGGACTTTGGCTTGGTTGAATTACCCCCGTCTTTAAGAGTTCCTGGACAATCTTTTCAATCTCATCTTTTTTATAGTAAGGGTAACGGTAGGGTCTTATGAAGATGGGTTTTGTGTTTGGTATGGTGTTTATGGCGTGGTCATGGGTTCGTGGAGGTGGTAGTCCTTTTGGTTCGGCAAATATATCTTTGAAGTGATTCAACAGGTTCTGAATTGTGGCTGGAATGGGTATTTTTGCTTGCTGGTCAGATTCAATTTGCCCCTCTAAAAGCTATAAAATAACCCCTTTATTTTGGAACTTGTCATTGCTGTAGAATGAACCTTCTTCTATCATGTGTGCTGCTATAAGGCCTTGCAAAATCACTTGTTTTCCATTATAACAGAATTTCATTGATACCACTTGTAAACCTGGTTCTGATACCACTTGTAACACTCCCAAACGGAAATAAGCACACACACAGGGAAAATAGCTCACTTCGAGGGTGAGCACCTTCAGAAAAGGGGTGAGAAACGGATAAGGAATTAAGGAAACTAGGTTTTCATTCAGATTGTCCATGACTGCATACGTAGCTACAGTAATTTAAATACTAGGGTTTTCAATAAAAGGCCTCAGCCTTAATACAGACCCAACGTAAATGACTAGAATCAAATAAAGGCCCAATTAACTTAAGGCTCCCAACAGCAAGTAACTAATTAACAGAAGCAATAACATACGGCCCAAACCCGGCCCATGATCTTCACTTAAACACTTCAAAAGGCAAGTACACAACTACACGGAACTGAAGTGAAACACTTCTCTTTCTCAGCAGTTCCTTATCCTCCGTTGACTTGCACGTGGGTTAGGGTTTCATCCCTAACCCTTCCCATCGTCTCCTTCCTCTAAGCTCTCGGCACAACCACTTACTGATGCTCCACGCCGGACTCGTTACAAGATGGCACTTCTTTTATTACTCCTCTGTAATTTTTATTTCGGAAAAATGAATTTACCCTCTCTCTCTATTGAAATTAGATTCTTTTGATTCATTTGGATACAAAACAATATGAGTGGGGCTACTATGCCGCCCCACTCTTACCGTGGGCTTACCGCCCAGCATTTTTTTTTTACATTTTTTTAATACATTTAAATACTTTTAAAAAATAAAAAAAATACACTAATACATTTAAAATCACTTCCTTAATCACTAAGTAAAAACAAATATGCAAACAGTCAACTAGAGTGGTAAGAGTGGGGCGGCAGACTATCTTTACTCAAACCATATCATCTCATCTAATCTTATCATTATAAATTTATAAATTTCCATACAAAATATAATAAATAATTCAAATTTTTTTTAAATCTGAAGACAATAATAATATTAAAAAATAATATTCTTACAATATTTTATTCAACTCATTTAAAACCATCTCATCTCATCTCACTATCCAAACGAATATTATTAGAATATTCATACATGAGATGAAAGTTGAATCTAAATTTTTCATATTATTATTATTTTGAGATTTAAAAAATTAATTTTTTTTTTATATTTTGTGTGAAAATTTAAAAAAATTATAATAATTAGATGAGATGAAATAAGAAGATTTGTGAAAATAGACGAACCCTTAAATGACAGGGAAAAAGAGAAACATTATACACAGAAAGTTTTCAGAAAGGGTCCTGCTACCAGTACTGATAGCTGGACCGATAAGGGTAAATTTTTTTTCTGCATATTCTTTAAATATCTTTAAACATGTTTTTTTAAGAAAAAAAAATATTAATTCACTAATAAACACTTCCTTAACCATTAAATTTATAAAAAAAAAACCCTCGAAGTATCGATTCATTTGGGGGTCCAATTCATGGTTCCAACCAGCATTTTCCTTTCAGAAAACACAGATGTCTGGCGCTTCTATAGTATAAGAGGGTACTCCATTTCAACTAGGGGTGCTACCCGCCCCCACCTCGCCCCCGATTTTCTCCCCGCCCCCGGAGTGCGGGGTGCAGGTGGGGGGGTCAATTCGTCCGCCCCTCGCCCCTACTGGGCCTTTGGCCCAGAAGTTTTTTCTTTTACTCCCAGAAATAGCTTATGGGCCATTTTGGGCCCATAAAAATAGAAGTTAAAAAATCAGATTAAAAAAAAAATTACATGAATAAAAATAATATATACATTATATAAATTTACTAATTTAGAGCAAATGAAATACTACTACAGGCTACAAGTCTACTGCCTAATAAACTAATTAATAATAACTAGGCTATTACAAAATTGAAAGGCTAAACAATTATAAAATTACAAACATAAAAGTGTATACGGGACATTGTATCAACATTACAAATCGTTGAATACATAATACTTACAAATGATTCAAATTTCAATATTCTAATAATCTAAAGATAGAGTTGTTTGAGTCTTTAACTGTGACATTTGGGGTGGCTCGGGCAGGTAGTCTTTTTATTAATTCATTAAGATTTGAGGTTTGAACACATATTCATATTGCAGTGAAGGTAGACGTCGTCTGGGTCGTGTCATGTGTTACTACAATAATGAATACTAAAATTAGTATCGATGAAATTGAAATGAATATAAATAAATCAAAATAATAAAATAAAAATAACAATTACCAGGTGGTCTAGATCTAGAATGATCACCACCCTCTTCGTCAGTCTCCTTAAAATCTAAAACATCCGGAACATAAATATCATTTCTCATCGTCCAACTCTGTGTGTATATCAATGCCTCCACAATTGTAGGAGACAATAAACTATGGAAAGGATCCAATATGTGCCCTCATGTACTAAAGGCTGACTCCGAGGCAACGGTGCTAATAAGGATGGCCAAAATATAACGGGCCATCTCAGAAAAAATAGGATATTTCTTTGCTGCCGCCTTCCACCATCCTAATATATCGAAACAATCATCATCTTAAATAAGATCCACTGACAAATAGTTGTTTAACTCCGAAACCACCTCCGTAGATTGACGGACTAGTGTGAGATTCTGTGCGAGGGTCTTAGTCCACGCCAATCTACGCTTCTTTGTTGACCCGGTATCTAGAGGAGGCATTGGGGTAGGTATAGGTGTAGTAGTGCAATACCACCCCTAATTACATTAAACTCATCATACAATTTAGCCAGGGTACCTCGGGCCATATCACCAATAAGATCAGCCCATGCCTGATCGTGCGCAAGTCCCAAACCATATAACATGCATGAAATTTTCAGACGGGAATCAAGAATAACAGCCACATATAACAAAATATTTAGTCTACTCAAATCTCCCCAATACTTGTCATATTTGACTCTCATGGTCAATGACATCCTCATCATTATTAGATTGGAACCCCTACACATGTCGTCTAATTCTTCTTTCACCCTACATATTTATTGACAAAACTCATGGGATGTTGGGTACAAAGAACCAGATAACTTCAATGTGACATCGTAAAAAAGTCCAAGAAAATCAACAAAAGTATAAACTACCTCACAATCATCATCATTAGGCTTTCCTAATCCTTCGTGCTCATCAAAGTATTTGACATATTGAATGTCTTCATCATCCAATAATTAAAAGACTATCTTATATTTTTGGGCCGCCTTTAATATCAAGAAGGTTAAGTTCCATCTGGTAGAAACATTAGTACAAATACCCTTATTTGATGTTGTGCCCACAGTCTTCGCAGCAACCTTGAATTTCTCCAATCTAGAAGGAGAAGACTTCACAAATTTCACAGTCATTCTAACTTGTGCAACCGAGTCATCAACATCTTTCAACCCCTCAGTCACAATTATATTCAAGATATGTGCAGCACATCTAATATGCAAATATTCACAATCCAATAATGTCTTTTTTACCTCTCTAAGATAAGTTTTCAGAAATCACAATGCGACATCAATAGATGAGGCATTATCAACTGAAACTGTCAAAACCCGTGCCAACCCCCACTTCTTTATTGCGGCCTCCAAGACTTTCCCAATCGTCTCATCCTTGTGATCAGTTATTTGACAAAACTTAATAATATTTTTATGAAGAATCCAATCTGAATCAACAAATTGAACAGTCAAAGATATGTAATTCATATTTTGGACAGAAGTCCAAGTATCGGTAATGAGGCAAACTACCAAATCCGCCAATTCATCATTCAAAACATCTTTATATTTTTTGTACATCTTTTTAATATCCTTTGCCACAGTGTGGCGAGAATGAAGCTTAAATCTAGGTTCCAATTCTCGGACAAGTTCTTGGAACCCTCTCCCCTCCACAAACTGAAAATGCAACTCGTCTATAATAACCATACTAACTTCATTCTACACTCATCGGCATTATACTTCGTATACCCCTTCAACGTTGGACCTCCACTACTCTCATCCGCCATTTTTTTTAGTTCAATATCTAGTATAGATTGACTTTTCTCTAGTAAGGATCCTAATATTGGACTCTTTTTGCGTTGTTCTTCTAAATGAACCTTTAACTGAGATGTGCCATGTTTCCTATAGTGACATCCACATATTTTTCCACAGTAATTACATTTAGTTTGGGGGTTATTGGGGTCACCACCTTCTAGTTTGGTAAAGTGAGACCAAACTATGGAAACTGGTTTCTTACCCTGTGTGGGCTTGGGGGCGGGGCAAGATGTACTCCCACTCCCAAGGGTTGGAGTAGGGTTAGGTTCTGGGGCAGGGGTACGAGAGTTATCACTGAAATCTATTTGAGAAGACATTCCTGATTCCACAACATAATAAAAAATTATAAAATCAGTCAACACAAGACATAAAAAAAATCATAATAATACACCACATATGAAAAAAAAAAGCAAAGTGTAAAACCAATACAATTTAGGGGTTTCAGATTGAAACCTCGAAATCAATTTAGGGGTTCGGATGATTGAAACCCCTAAATCGATTTAGGGGTTCAATCTGAACCCCTAAATTGATTTAGGGGTTTCAATCTGAAATCCCTAAATAAATTGATTTAGCCTTTTGATTTAGGGGTTCCAATTAAAACCCCTAAAATCAATTTATTTAGGGGTTTTTTATTGAACCCCTAAATTGATTTAGGGTATCGGATTGAACCCCTAAACCAATTTAGGGGTTCAATCCAAAACTCATAAATAAATTGATTTAGGGGTATCAATTGAAACCCATAAATTGAAATTAACCACTAAATCAATTTAATGTTTCAGATTGAACCCCTAAATTAAAATTTCAATTTAGGGGTTTCAATTGAAAATTTGAAACCAATTGAAACCTCTAAATCAATTTATTTAGGATTCCAAATCAGAAAACCTACAAAGTACAAACTACAAAAAAATAAAGAAATAAAAAATTCAAACACAGTGACAGAGGCAACATCAATTTCAAACACATACACAAATCAGAATCCACAGCACATAAATTCACAATCATTCACATCCTCCATCTTCGATTCAACCCATCCTTCCTCAAATCTTCAATCCAAAACTCAAAAAAAAAAAAAAAAATATATATATATATATATATATATATATATATATATAGGTCTGGAGTAAGGACTACGAGTCTTACCTTTGGAGTTTGGCGTAGCGAACGACGGGTGTTGCTCTTGCAGTCGTGCGAGAAAGAGAGAGAGAGAGAGAAGAGATCAAGAGAGAGAGACTGAGAGAGCGCGAGAGAGTGAGTTTGAGAGAGAGACGAGAGTTCGAGAAGACAGGGGGGAGCGGGGACTTAAGATAAAATGAAACGCCGCCCGTCGTTTCACTTATGAACTTTTTTTTTTTTTTTGTATATATATAATTTAAATATTAATTATACGGGGCGGGTAAAATACGGAGCGGGGGCCCCCGCACCCCGCATAAGAGGGACGGAAACCCAACCCGCATGGGCAGAGGCGAGGCGAACAGGGCGGTGCAACGGGTTGCGAGGCCCCGCTGCCCACCCCTAGAAAAAAGAGTAATGTTATGTACAGTAATAGAGTATGTAAGTGTCGTACAATTATTTTAAAAAATATATAAAAAATAATATAAATTTTTTAAATTTTAAAACAAAAATAATATTAAAATATTCACACAATTTTTTAATTTTATAATAGTTTTATATATAGATTTTTTATTTCATACAATTCAATAAAATATTTAATAAAATATCTTAACTCAGATTATTTCACTATTATTTAAAAATAATATGAGATATTTTAACACACTATTTTTTATGTAACTTATTGTGATTATAAGAAAAAACTTTATTTATAAATTGATATAACATGTCTTTACATTATTCAACTTTATATTATCTACCTCATTGATGCGTCGAAATATATGCTTGCAAGCGATCTTTTTTATTAATTTTTCTCCGAAGTTAACAACTTAAACGGTCATTACCCACCCAACTAATTCATCTGACTTATCAAATCTTTATGTTATCTTGACTCTTTTTTTTTCCCTATTTAGTATTGTATTGCATAAATGATAGTCTTCAAGTGACTATATAAAATAATCTCTGCAATATTTATTTTAGGAAAATGGTAGCATGATTCTCAATATATCTACTGAATGTGTTCACTCATATATTTTAATTTTCTTTTACATTTTTTAATTTTTCTTAATGATTAAAATAGTGACTATTAGTAAAATTATATTTTCTTTTTATTTTTTCTTAATGATTAAGGATGTTTAAAAAATACTTAAAAGAAAAAGAAAAAAAGAAGAAGAAAAAAGTCTTAGTATTGGTGTGCATATTTGAGGTGCAAATTTGGTGGCACCTTAGCATTGTCCTTTATTTTAAGATGTTATATGTATATTATTAGAATCAGCTCAACATATTTTCACTTCTCTATTTAAAATGACATTATAAAGATTAAAAAGTATAAATCACGAAAAAAAACGAATCCACCATCATCGTTCTCTATATATTCTTATTTTCTCTAATTAATCTAGAATCATAAAGATGAGAAAGTAAGTATATATTTTCATGAAACAATCCACGGTATCCACCATAGTAGATCATAGAACACCTTTAATGACCAATCGCAACTTATCAATTTACAAGTTGGATTAATACAAAACTACGGTCTCGATGGAGATTCTATTCCTTTCCTCTTGTAAAATTGCTTTTAATAATAATGTTAAGAGAAATGGTATTTACAGTTTTAGGATGTGTCAATTTTGTACACACATTTTGAAAAAATTGGATAAATTTAAAATATAATTTTTTTTTCACTTCTTCTAGGTACAATCGTCGAATGTAAACGGCGAGTAAATCGCTGACGTGGGATAATGCCACGTCAGCTGATATTTAAAAAAAAAAAAGAACAAAACTCTTTTTGGATTCTCGCTTTGGTGCTCGACCTCGATCTCGTCTTCGGCTGGTGTTTTTCCTTCTTTTACTTCCCATTTCCTCTAATCACAATCGCATCCCAATCCCACTCCATCCCATCAATTTCATTGTCGCAAATTTTGATTCAAATTGATCTTAAGTAGTTAAACCCCTATAGTCTCTGCAAATCTCTACAGCAAAATCAATACTCTTCTTCCCTTTTGTAAAGAAACAAATCTTCCTTTAAGCTCTTCAAGGATTTTCACTGGCATGTGGAGCAATATTGTCAAACGAGCTATTTCAAAGTCCCAGAGTTTTGTCCTCAATTCCCACTACCTCAGACGGGTTCATAGCTTTCTGGGTTGTACTCAGGACTCGGCCTTCCTTGAAGAATTTAGATTTAGGCCCTCTAAGCTTAATGCTTGCTGGGATAATGGGTTTTTGGAAATGGGTTATCATCGACATGATGAGTTTTTTTTCACATGAGGACTTTATGCGGAGGCCAAGTTTTGGAATTAGTGGGTTTTGTCCCTGAGGCTATGCGAGTTTGGCCGAGGCCAAGGTAGTTTCATCTACGGATGTGGAGGAGGATGTCTTGGCTGCCGAGGAGGTTCAATAATTATTGTAGGAAATGAGTAAAGAAGAGAAGAGGCAAGTTGATTATAGGCGGCGGAGGCATCAGAAGATGGCAATGGGAATTGGCCCAGGGAAGTATCACTTGGTAAGGAGGAGGCATGTGAAGATTGAGACAGAGGCGTGGGAACGAGTGGCAAATGAGTATAAGGAGCTTTTGATGGACATGTGCGCGAAGAAGCTGGCCCCAAATTTGCCATATATGAAGTCGTTGTTTCTTGGTTGGTTTGAGCCTTTACGGGACGCCATTCAAAATGAGCAACAATTGTGCCGGAAGGGAGCAACAGTTGTCTCGACTCCCGACGAGTCGAGGAAGGGAGCTTCGTGGGAAGGGAAACACATAGAGGGAGAATGGGGAGGGAAACTGAAAATGTGAGACAGAAAATGTGAGTTAAACGATAAGGAGAGAAGAAACGGGTTTCAGGTTTCAAGTTTTGAACTGAACAAAACAAATCGTTTTGTTTTATGCCACGTGACCCGTTTGCACGCTGCTTGCACAAGGCGCTTGCAACGAGCGTTTTTTTTTTTTTTTTTTAGTGATGAACCTCATTTTTTCTTGAAAGAAGTTTGCGAGACTTAGGCTATATTTGAGTGTCAAACCCATTTCAACTTATTTGTAACCTATCATTGATGAGACCCACTAATTTTTCAACTTCCTATAAAAATTTAAACATATCTCAACCTACTTCATATTTTTAAACACATTTCAATGGGACCTCCAAAATATTACACAAATCATCCGATATCACATCAACACTGTTAATGCCTTAATTTGCATAACAAACTGGAAATGAAGAAATAATCATCCCCGACTTACGATAATGATTCGGGCATCAATACGATACTCTTCACGTTCGTACATAAAATAAATTGTAAATAAGCAAATATAAATAAATAAATAAATAGAGACATAGGGATTTACGTGATTCGGCATAAAAGCCTAACATCCACAGATTGTTTGGGAATGAAATCCACTATAATGAGTGATTCTACAATCTCTCATAACTCGTACATCTCACAATACACTATGAGAATTTAGAAAAGATCACTTTGAGTCACTATGTATGGTGGAGTTTGTACGTAGGGAGCTTGCGGAGAGTCTCTGTAGAGTTCGTCAGATTTGTGGGGATCTCCTCCTTATATAGAGGTTTATTCCCTTGTAATGATTGAGTCTAATTTGCCTTGTGAAATATTTTCCTTTTAAAAAATTTGAGACCTCGTTTGGTTACATAGTTCAAATGAGATAAAATGAGATATTTTGAATAGTAGTGAGATTTTTGAGTTAAGATGAGATGTGATAGTTTGTAAAAAAATGTGTGTTTGGATAGTGAGATGAGATAAAATAGTTTTAACTTTGTGGAAATTTGATAAAGTGGTGGGTCACTGGGTCCCACCAATTATTAAAAATTATTTTTAATTATTGGATGAAAAATATTATGAATATATTAAAAATAAATAATATCTATTATTAATTTAAAAACCCATAAATACTTTGACTTTCTCAAAATATATTTTTTGTAGTTGGCCGTGATTATTTTAATATTTCCAAATACCATCGCATTTATTTGTTAAACGAAATTATTTTATAACCTAGTTATTATACAATATTTTATAAAATTCAAAATATGTTTTTTCTAATTATATATTACAAGAAAAAAAAAATAGATAATTATATATTTTAAAAATGGAGTAATGATACATACAGTCGTGGAGTGCGTAAGCGCCATGCAGTCGTTTTGAAAAAGAGTGGGATCCACTATTAAAAAATTAATTTATTTTCATATGGGTCCCATATTTATTCACTTTTTTCAAAGTGACTGCACGGCGTTTGCATACTCACGACTGCAAGTATAATTTCTCTTAAAAATGTGATAGTAAATGTTACTGTAGCATTACTATAGAGGGAAAGGGGTGTGAACTAAAGATAAATTCAAAGGGATGGAAAAAATAGACAGGTCGCTGCTTTTTACTGTTCATTCACTTTTCACTGTTTACTGTCAAACACTAATTGCATTTGTTGAAAAATCAAGATGAGATACAGATGAGAGATATCTGCCTATTTCACAGTTGGGATAGATAGATTAAACCAGCCGTCTATTTCACCGTTTTTATCTCATCTAACCATCCAAATTGGCACCAAGTCCTTTTAGGAGTTTGTGTTTCTTTCTTTTTAAGAGTCTGAATCAACTTATCTTATTTTTTCTTAATTTTATATCTTAATTTAATTTTCAAACTTATAATCTCTAAAAGAAATTATAAGATACTGATTTTACCCCTGCAAACACCCAATCGAAAACTTATACAGAGCATAATTATATCCAGCATTAATATTATTCAACTTATATATATTCGTAATGATGAATAGTCTTGATCACCCTAATTATTTTTCAAAATAGCGGCAGCTGCCAGCTGGTGATGAAATCGAATAAAGAGATATTAGGGCTCCGCGGAAAAGTTTGGCAGGTTGAGGTTGAAGGGAAAGGAAAAGGCCAAGACGATGGTGCGGCCCTTGCGGGTACGAGCTAATCAAGCGCTCTTTAAAGAGCTAATATTTTTAATAAATAAATCTCTAGTAGGTTTTTTATTTGGTTTTCAATATTTTATTATTTTATCCAAATATATTTGTTTTTATAGATAAAATGAGATGAATTAAAATTAAAATTAAAATTAAAATTTAAAATTAAATTAAATATTATTAAAATATTTTTTTGTTTTAAAATTTTAAAAAATTAAATTATTTATTTTATTTTATATAAAAATTTAAAAAATTTATAATAATAAGACAAGATGAATTAAAAAAATTATGAAAATAAATGACACGTTAAACAATATTATAATCTCCTGTCTATTAAAATCCATACATTAATGATATGAGTACATAAAGTCACAAAACAGACAAGGAGGTGAGACATTTCTTCTCATGGACCACAGTAATGTAGCCCCACCACTTGGTGACCTAGTTCCAGAATTCCCAATTGTGTTTGGATTAAGAGTGTGAAAGACTTAGATGAAAATAATACCAATTTAGAAAGTGTTTTATCTTATTTTATTATTATAATTTTTTTAAATTCTCGTATAAAATATAGAAAACAATTAAATTTTTTTAAATTCTAATTCAATTTTTTCAAGTATCAAAACAATAATAATATTAAAAAAATAATCTAACAATAATTTTTTTAACTTTTATCTTTCATCTAAAACCCTCTCATCTCATCTTTGGATCCAAATCTGGCCTTAGGTCTATTTTTTTTCCTTACATATGAGTCAATATTCTTATTAAGAGGGTCTAATGCCTAAAATATTAAATTAAATTAAATTAAATGTTGAGTAAATATTCGAATTCATGATATTTATTTTGATAAGAATTAATGGCTTAATTTAGGTTTTGTTTATTTTCACAACTCCTCTCAACTCATTTTATTTTATCTAATCATTACAATTTTTTTAAATTCTCGCATAAAATAAAATAAACAATTCAACTTTTTTAAATCTCAATACAAAAATTATATTAAAAAAATTATATTATAATAATATTTTATTTAACATTTAACTTTAATTTCAACCTATACCATCCAATCTGCAAAAATAAAAGAAGGCTTAACCTTCCATATAAAACACAAGATGATTGATAAAAAATTCTTTAATATTATATTAAATTGACAAATCTATCATCAGTTTATATTTATATATTATTAATAGAAAATTAAATATTTGGACCAGAGAATTGAAATCTTAGGAATAATATTAAAGAAATGGTATTTATAATATTATAACGTACAAGTCTCGCATACCTTTTTCTTCAAAATGGATAAATCTTATATTCATATAAAAAAATTCCTTTTTTAACGGCGGACTCAAATTGTTTTTTAAAAGAAGTGGACTTGCACACTCGTCTGTTTGACAATACAACTGTTCTCAACTATTATAAGATATTATTAAATATTTCATTCCCAAACAAAATATAAAAAATAACATAATCTTTTTTCAAATTTTAAAATAAAATTTATATTAAAAATTTATATTCCAACGATATTTTAACTTTATAATATTTCTATTTAATTTTTTTTTCTCTCATTTTTCAAAACTTATTTTACTACTATTTAAATACGAGTAATATTACACCTACAACTATTTTATAACTTATTTTCAAACAACCAATGAAGTTATTCCATTCCATTAAACAAAAAAATTAAATATTATAATTAATACAACCTTAAAACTATATATAGACAACAATAAATATTAGATGAGTAATGTTATATATAGTTCTTGAAGTGTGCAAGTATCGTGTAGTCGCTTTGAAAAATAATAAACTCTACTATTAAAAAATTATTATTTTTTCAAATGAGACTCATATTTATTATTATTTTTAAAATAATTATATGATATTTACACACTCACGACCGTAACTATTACTTCTCATATTAGATTGACAATTCATATATGTCTTTGCTCTAATTCTTTAAATATGAGTAACAAGTCTAATATCTAACCTTACTCGTTATAATTAATACGGCCTTAAAAGTTAAAACTATATGCAAACAACAATAAGTATTAGATTGACAATTCGTATCTGTCCTTGCTCTCTTTAAATTTGAATAACAAGTCACAGACTCAAGTATATTTATCGCTCAATAAAGTACATAGGAAGCACTGATCTGATCCATTGCAGTCGGTTGGTAGTAATTATGAGATGGGAGTGATGGGGGTACGGAAGGAGGTCCTCCACATATTTAATTTTCTTTGCTGCACACCCATAAAAATAAATAAAATATTAAAAATATATTTGTATTCAAAACTCATCTCAACTTATATCATCTTATCATTATAACTTTTTCAGATTTCTACATAAAATATAATAAACAATTCAACTTTTTCAAATTTGAAAACTACTTTTCGAAATTCTCAAACCAAATATAATAAATAATTCAATTTTTATTTAATCAGAAGTAATTTTAGTATATTGATATATATTTTTTAATGTTTTTTAATTTTTTAAAAATATTTAAGAATATGAAAAAATATATAAAAAAATATATATATAACCTAACTATCATTGCTGACGGTAGCATAGCATGAGTCATAAAATAAATGAAAAAAACTAGTGAAAAAGTTGCCCAGTCCCGTCCCTCCGCCAGTCTCAACAGTACTCATGGAGAGTATTTCTCTTATTTATAACTTGTTTTGGGGCTGCGAAATGTCAATAACTTGATCAAAGATAATAAAAGAAAGGCCTGTTTGGCTATAAATGGGAAGCTGCCCTTTCCTTTCTTGAACACTATAACTGTTTATCTTTCTCTCTCTACAATCCACCTCTCCTCTCCTCTCCTCCCTGTAATTGGTGACTTTTGGTAAAGCTCAGACCTAGCAGGGTTTCTGAACTGCAATATCCAACGAGGTAAAAGAACAGAATCCCAACAATTCCAGCTCTTCTCTCATGCTTGTCTGCATGTTCAGGAGATAAAATTGGTGGGCTTTTCTGGATTTTTTTTTTCCTTTATTGTTTTTTCTTTTTTTCTTTTCTGTTCATTTACCTAGATCTGTGAAAGCTGCTTTACTAGGGCTTCTGCTAAATTTGGAGAAATTTTTCAGAAACCCCACTTTGAGTGTGACGTGCTACCCAATTTTAGGTGCTTTTTTTTCGGAGGGATGGCGAGGGAGAAGATAAAGATCAAGAAGATTGACAACGTGACTGCGAGGCAGGTTACCTTTTCCAAGAGAAGACGAGGGCTTCTAAAGAAAGCTGAAGAGCTTTCTGTTCTGTGTGATGCTGAGGTTGCGCTCATCATCTTCTCAGCTACTGGAAAGCTCTTCGAGTTCTGCAGCTCAAGGTATTGCGTTTTCTCTTCTTATCGTTTTGATAAAATGTATGACTTATGATCTTCTACTATATAAACTCAACTCTTTAATTTACTTTGTGTGTTTGTGTCTGAGTGCGTGCGTGCCATGAGAGGGAGAGAGAGAAGATCAACATCATCGTTGCAAGAAAATCGATATCTTTGCTCAAATGTCATGTTTTCTTTAATCTAGAAACCTCGTATTCTACGTATATTCAATGCTAGGAACTTTTCAAGGATTAATGGGATCGTTTGGATTGAGCACTCGGAACAGTTTTAGCTGTAAAGGTACTGTTTCACAGTTTCGCCACAGCCCAAGAAAAGTATTTTTATAATCAAACCAACTTCTGGGTTTTTCAGTTCTCTGCGTTTTGGGGAGTGCTTTCACTATTCCAAATCTTCTCCATCCATCGACCATGCCATTAAGTTGTTAGATCTTCACATACTCTCATCGATCGATATTCGATCCCATGTTGAAATGTTTAACACTTGTCCTCAAGCTAGGCATTTCTTTTTTCAATGAGCCGAGCTTAACCTTGTTATTTTCCTACCTATACATCATGTTTAGGGTGTTAGAAATTAGAAAATTATGTTCCGAGTAGGAAATCTTGGGAATCCCTAAAGTCCTAAAGAGCTATAGCTAGGAAATCTTGGGCATCCCTAAAGTCATGTATCAAGAATATTTCTGGAATTCTTGGAATACTCATTATTATTCATTATTTTATTATTATTTTTATCTACTTTTTATTACTAATTAATATTTTATTATTACACTTCTCAACACTTATCACTACCAAACGTACACGATACGTGATAATTGGTAACACCTCTAATACCGGATATGTTAATTAATAAACTTTATAAATTCGATCATGTATGCTTTAGCTAAAGTTAACGTGGTCAAAGCATGTTTAAGCTCCATTTAGTCTCCTTGGTGGTGAAAGGGAATTAATTAAAGCGTGTACTATAATGATATATTAGAGGTAGTAGGTGTAATTAATTAAAGCGTGTTTGAAAAGTAGAACCAATTGAGAACAAGATTAGCGGTGGAATAAGAGATAAGCTAGGAATATTGCCGGACGAGTGGGCAACAACACGAGGAATATATAATAGTTTTATGAGTAGTCTTAGATATAATTATGGGTTGTG
Source organism: Juglans cinerea (assembly GCA_961763995.1). NCBI lineage: Eukaryota > Viridiplantae > Streptophyta > Magnoliopsida > Fagales > Juglandaceae > Juglans > Juglans cinerea. The sequence continues at coordinate 23,645,181 of CAUIVZ010000012.1, read as the reverse complement.
TAAGTGTTGCGCACTCTTTTAGAAAAAGAGTAGTGCCCACTATTAAAAAATTAATTTTTTCATATAGATTTCATATTTATTCAATTTTTTAAAAAAGAGTGTGGCGCTTACAAACTCTATCATTGCAAATATCTTTTATCTAATTTCAATATCGATATATCGAAGTGCCAAATAAGTAATACTAGGTCTTTGGAGATTGTAAGTCTAGCCTAGGATTAAATAATATATATATATATATTATATTAAGTTGTATATTTATTATCGGAAATTTAATTTACAGCTGCAAAAAGTAACTTAACAAGGCAATATAATATTATAATAATCTATTGCTAATTAGGATATATCAGTCATTTTGACTTTGAAATTCAGCCAAAGTTGTATATATTTAAAAATCCTAGCTAGCTCAAGTTTTCTTGGATATGCATGATTTTATTTGTAATTACTTGTAAGCTGTTGTGGGCAATATTATATCATTTTTTATGATTTATAAGTTGTGATCATGATTTTGAATGTCGAAGAACCATAATGGTTTCCAAACATGCATGGTCATTCTCAGTCGAAAAACCCAAGTTTATGCAGTCCCTTTGGTATCAACTGTATTTTTTTTAATCCAATCAATTTATAACATGTTCAAACTGGCTCAACTTACTCTATACATTGATCTTAATTGGGATAATGTACAGGCCAGGGATCCCTTTATTTTCAAGTTCTTTGAGTATATGTGCCTTAAGTTTGTAAACAGAAAAAAATAAAGAAAGAAATAAAGAGAGAAAATGAAAGAAAATACAGGAAAAATTGATCAGGTCGGGAGTTTTTTTTTTTTTGTCCAAGACTGCAAGTTAAGGCTTAGGGCTTGTTTGGAAATAGATCTCATCCCAAAATTTTCATTTCCTTTCCAAGCATAATTCAAATACAAGTTTTTCAAACTAATTATTATGACTTTTTCAAACTAATTATTACAACTTTTCCCCAAACTTTCAATCAAAAAATAAAAAATAATTTAACTTTTTCAAATTCTAAAATAAAAATAATATTATAAAACTATATTCTAACAATATTTTAACTTTATAATATATTTTATTCAACTTTATCTCTTATTTTTCGAAACCTAAACAATACTCAACTCAAATTATTTCATTATTATTCACAAACTATCTTATTATTATTCTTAAAATTTTTATTGATCTCACACCCCAGACAAGCCGTTAATATAATGATCTCTGTCCATATTAAATATTAAAAAAAACTACGTGTTTTAGAGTTCCTAAAGTACCAACCATTATCTTTAAATTAAAAAAAAATGATTGCATGATTGAAACTTTGTCATCTAATTACAGTCTATCATTTTTTAAGCATTTTTAGCTGTGATGAGGATGAGGATCAGTCTTTTCACGATGGGATCAGTCTTTTTAGCATTTTTAGCTGTGATGAGGTTAGTCTTTTCACGATGGGATGGGAATCAGATTTCAGTTTGGATTTAATTAGCTGTGTACGTACGTGTAAGACACTTGATCATGATCCGATCTAGCTAGGCGCATGAGGGTTTTATTTATGAGTTTTTTTTTTTTTTTTTCAGTATATATGGCCATTCATTTTAAAGTGTGTTAATTCTTTTTAAATATAGGTACTTTTCTAATCTTAAAGTGGTAGTTAATTAGTTGTCATACTCAAAGTAATTGTAATTTTTTTCAGAAAAACATGAATAATTTGCTATATTAAACACTTAGATTTGAAAAAGAGAAATGAATTCAATCTCACAAAAGAGCTTTTTTTTTTTTTTTTTTTTTTTATAAATTTAACAAACAAAATATAACATTTAGTACAACTGAAAATAATAACAATTTATTCAGTGGAAACTGAGCAACGAAGGCATTTATGATCAATAAAAACTCCTAGACAACTATTTCACACTACACTGCTGCATTTTAGACAAAGCTGATCAGATCGAAAGTATTGATTGCTGGATGATATAATAGTTCAAAATTATGGAGGTTGCATGCATGGCATGGCATTTACAATCCTCGCAGATCGCTGAGGACTAAAATCTTAGATCAGTTATATACTTTCAACGTACCTGTACATACATGAATTTGTCATTCACTTCACCCACTATCCATGTTTATGTTTTTGAAGTTCATTTCCATGAGTGGATCATCTTCTAACCAGATTATCTTTCATCTTTAACTTGAAGTATGAAGGATGTACTTGAAAGGTATAATCTGCACTCAAATGGCCTTAAACAAATGGACCAACCTTGTCTTGAACTGCAGGTAATGTATCTCTAGTCACATCTTTTTTAATTTATTTGTTTTTGGATTCTTGCGGCTAATAGAGCATATTTCAGGAGGCTTGATGTCTCAAGGGAAAAAAGTGTCCCGATCGATTGATTATCCATATGTAGCATATTCCAGGAGTTCTCTTTTAATCAAGTACCGGAAAAACTTTATTTTGCTTAATTTTTTCTTGAATTAATACGAGGATGACTGAATTCTGAAGGATTAATCCTTGTCATTTTCTGCTAAATGTCATGTATAAGACAATGGCATTTCATAGAAATTGTGAATCCAAGCCCCACATAGGATATCTTTCCTTTCTTTTCACGCTTTACAAGTGATTTTACATGTCATTTGACCGCTTAGTCATTTTCAGCTAGAGAATAACAACTACATCAAATTGAGCAAGGAAATAGCAGATAAGACACACCAACTAAGGTACATTTTTTTAATTGCTAAAGAGTTATCTTTCATTGTCGACTTTGCTTGTACTAATTTCATTATATTCACCAACAGGCAGACAAGGGGAGAGGAACTCGAAGGACTAAATTTGGAGGAATTGCAAAAACTAGAAAAAATGCTTGAAGCTGGACTTACCCGTGTTCTTGAGACTAAGGTTTTTGTCGGACTTCTCGTTTCCTTTCTGTATATCACAATTACATGCCGGATTTAGACACGCACACGCATACACATAAGGTGATAGATATATCAAGTAACATGTGGTGTTTCCTATATCTTTCAGGAAGACCGGTTTCTGACTGAGGTTAGCACACTTGAAAGAAAGGTTTGTAAAGAGACTCCACTATCTTTTCTTTACTGGAGAGACATGTCTGGATTTAAAAATATGCATTCGAATTGATAAGAACTATCTTGTTCTCAAAGTGCTTCCAACCTCTAGTAGTCTTGGGTTTCAGTTTAGTTAATTTTTCTGAGATGTAATGTCATTACCATTGCCAACCAAGTGTGAATTTCACCTGTCTTTCTTTGTCTGCATTCTTCCATGGACTGCCAATGCAGGGAGCTCAGTTGATGGAAGAGAACAGTCAGTTAAGAAAGAAGGTGAGAATTTCTAATCTTTGTTGTATCTTCTTTCCAGAAAATTGCATGAACAAATTGGTGGATGATGAGATTTTTGGATTGCAGATGATGATGATGTTGTCTAAGGGAAAAAGAGCGGCGGTTGTGGAGTCAGACTCGGTGGTCCAGGAAGAAGGCCTGTCCTCAGAATCCGTCACCAATGTTTGCAGCAGTGGCGGCGGCCCGCCTTCTTTAGAGGATGATAGTTCTGATACATCTCTCAAATTAGGGTATGTATTTAATTACACTCACAGAAAACTTTGTTTCTCCTTTATTTTTTCTTCTAATGATAACATTGTTATAAACTTATAAATTACTCTGTGCAGGCTTCCGTTCTCTACCTGAAAAAATCAGCAGACTCATGAAATACTTAAGTATGGGTTCTGGTCATTTTAATTAGATATCTTGAAAGTTGTAGTCAAAAAGTACAAGTGACAAGAACTTGTTGTGGATATGTTTTTTTCGCCTTTGCCCGCTGTGGCTACTCTGAATTTGGTGCCTTTATGCGTATGCTTGCAAAATTACTATGAAATTTTGTAAACCCGAGTTCCTAGATGCTAGGTGAAATAATGACACTCATGGATGGATGTTGAAAGGGAGCCCGTTTTAGAGATGGGAACATGGTGTAAATCGCAGCAAAGCAAGATACGTTCAAGCTGTTGAAGGATATAAACTATATAGTAATGGTGAAAACAAAAGAAACAAGCAGAGATAAATCAACTTGATTACAACTCAATGAATAGGCAAACACCCAACACGAATCCTTATAATGCATTAAACCCTAATGTAAATCTTATCTGCAAGAAACACTTGACTCCTAATGATCCTTCCCAGGCCAGGTTGTCTTCCTTCCTTACAGCCAGCAAACTTCGTTACAGGATGTCGAGCTAGCTAGCTAGCTAGCTACGTGATCTTGAGTTTTGCTAACCAGACTTGCAGAACTTTTTTGTATGAGATTTAAGACTGACTTGCGAGTAAATGCCCCCAGGAGTATTACAGGCAAAAGAGAACTATTACATGCATAAAAAGATTACGTGAAAGTAAATTTATAAATTGATATGATTTTATGTAATGTGTGTGCATAATTATTTACATAAAAAACAACTTTACAATTTACAATATAACGTATTGTATCAAATCACGTCAGTTATAGATTTTTTTTTATGTAATTAATTTATGGCTAAAGTATTTATCTTACCATAACATGCTGTGAAAATAATCTAGAGGAACTTCAAAAATTCTCTGTGGCCTACAAGATATAAGCTAATTGAGTACTATATTATAAGAAAACGGTTTATTTGTTGCTAGTTATTTATGGAAATGATTGTTTTTTGTCAAAATAAATATGTTCTCGTCATAAATAATCATTTTTGTTGTAAATAAATCGTTATAAATGCTATTTTTTTAAGCAGTAATATAGAATGATCTGCATGTTGGTATGGTAAGTTTGAACAGGAAGGATGCATGGCGTTACTCTGCAGTTTTTTAAATATTTTTTTATGTTTAAAAAAATACAATACTAAAAAGTAAACAAACACAAATACTAAAGTAAAAAAACTAATGGATATAAATAACAGATACAATTAGTCTACATTTTCCCTAACAAAATCTCACTCCAACCTACCCCTTCATTAAGATATATTGTATTTATCTTATATCTACAAAAATGTTATTCTTTATTTACAAATATTTTATTAATTTTAATCATATTAATAAATCTGGTATAGTTTAAATTATTTTTATGTAAATCATTTAAATAGAAAGTAATACATAATTCAAGAGGAAAAGATTTAAATCCTGTTTGGATTCAGATATGAGTTGAATAAAATATTGTTAGAATATTATTTATAATATTATTATTGTTTTGAGCTCGATTTGAAAAAGTTGAATTGTTTATTATATTTTGTGTGTGAGTTTAAAATAATTGTAATGGTAAGATGAGATAAGTTGAACTGAGTTTTGAATCCAAACGGGACTTTAAATATAAAAAAAACATTTTTAATTATATTATAACTAGCTCAATATTAAAAGTGGACAAATCAAATGCATGAAAATCATCTTAAATAGGGTTTTAGAATTTTCTATAAAGAGGATATATTGTACTAATTTGAGAAGATTTTGGCTATTTGTTTCCAATTTTTTATATGCAAGTTAATATGCTCCTCTAAATTGAGAAATATTTTAACTATAAAGGGATAATATAAAAGTAATTTTATAAATTAATTTAATTTGATATGATTTATAAGATTATAAAATTATTTTTATTATAAAATAAATTTAAACAATGATATAAAAGCAAATCAATTTATAAAATTATTTTTACGTACTTTTGTTGCTGCAGCACTACTCTCCGTAATTTTGTACTTCCGAACACCCTGACGTTCGCTCACGTGCAAAAAAGGGCGAACGCGTTCACCCCGCTTAAAATTTCCTCCGTCTCAGTCTCTCTCTCTCTCTCTCTCTCTCTCTCGTCTCCCAGTCTTGCCCGAGTTTCGCAAACCCCAAATACCCGCAAACCGACTCGCTCGAGTTCCGAGTCTGATTTGGTCGAGTTGGTGATGAAGAGCTCTCCGCGTAGAGCTTTCGACGTGTTCGATTTCAAGGAAGAGGATGAGCTCCCTGAATTGGCATCAGGAAAATACCTTGGAAAATTCAAAAACCCTAATCTCGACAATCATGCCATGTTGAAGTACGAGTTTCTCGAGTGTGGTAAAGTTCCCTCAGTTTGCTTTTCTTTTTCCCAGCAGTTTCCTGGGAACCTAACGTCGAAGTACCCGCAAAACGGCTTTTTGTGATCGTTCTGTAATTTTTATTTTTGCTATATATGTTGGCGATGAATTTGCGCCATATCAGTAGAGCATGAATGCTTTAGCGGGTGAAACAGTGCAAGGGTGTATTTATTAGTTATTTAGTTGTTTGGATCTCTTCAATAGTGAATGTCTTGAATCTCTCATATTACTTTGGTTTTAACCGATAAAAAAAAAAGATTCTTGAATCTCTCATCTAGGAATCTGTTTCGATATGATTTTCTCATCAAAATACAAACTAAACATGTTTCCATTGATGGTGATTATAGATTTTACCTAATTGGCCACATGTGGTTTAGCGATATTCTTTGTTTTGGCTGCGACACTTCCTCATTTTCTTCAGGAGATATTGGAAGTGTGAATTATGGGCAAAATGTGAGTTGATAGTTTCCAGAGGCTCGACCCATGCTATTGATTTTGATTTTTCTTTCATAATTTCTGAAAATATTCTCCAAATTTGTCGAGTTCTTCCATTAGCTGGGTAAAAGGATTCACATGATGAATTCTGATTGGCTGGGCTGGGCTCAACACATACTGAGTTGAATTTCAAGCAGAGGTCTATAGTGTTCTATACATTTCTATTGTTACATGCACTACAGTACATAACAGGGAAGTAAACAAGAGGCCTAAGGAGGCTCTATTTTGTATTAGTGGTGTGTGCACTTGTTCCTTCATATTTTTGGTCTTGGGGGGGGGGGGAAGGTTTTACTGTTAAGTTGACAGCAGGCTGGACTAGCTATTGTAATATAGCCATTTAAACTTTTTGGTGGCTGTTTATTTTGATTTAGGTCAGACTGTCAATTATTTGTTTAAGTTTACAAACTTTCAGTCTCATGCACTAACTATTACATATTACGCATCTGTTTAGGATTTGTTGAACTTCTTTTTCTGTTTTTTAATATAAGCTTGCTGCAAACTGAGTTGATTGAACATGATATACATTTCTGCATATCATTGTTTGTAGCTGTGCAGGAAGCCAATGTTGGAAGAAAGGAAGTTGATTGTGTACCCTGTGTAGATGTTGATGCGACTGACTGTGGCCTTACTTGTGACATTGCTGATTCATGTTGCCTTTTGGGTGCAGAGGAAGAGAACTTTGCGCAAAAGGAAGAGTTGTGTGTGTTGGATACTGCCCTGAATTCCAGTTCTGTTAGTCATGAACAACCTTTTTCTATATTAGATACTAAAAAATTCAGAAATTTAGATTCTGATCTGGAGAGAATAGATTCAAGCCTTGAAGCTTCCCCCCCAGGGAAAGGCCAGATAAATTACGACCTTTTGAAGTCTCCATCCAGTGTAATTTGGAACTTATATCTGTACTAATTAATCATGAATGCAAAAAATGAGTATTAAAAGTGATGTTTACATTGTTTAGACTTTTACAGAATGAGCCGGTTGATGTGGTCTCAGAGGCTGATGAGAGCATGAATGGGAATACTGCATCAAGTCCTACTTCTGAAATGGCCGATGATGGCGGTATTTTCGCAGAGGATTCTCAGTACTTAATAATCCATTGTGTGTTTTGCATTTATGTGGATCACCTCCGATTTCTAAGTAGGATTCGTTGTATAATTTCAGTTTCATTAAACGGCTACGCATCGGATCATTGCTTTGGCAATGTGGAAATGGTAATTATCTTTTCTTTTGATAGATTGAAAAGTATTGTGAATGCTGACGTAGAGATTGAGCAGAGTTTATCTTACCTGCCACTAGGTTTAAATGGGATTCTGCTTAGATCTGAAGGACTAACTGTTCAGTATTACTTTGTCATAAAGTTTTCTCTGTGTAAACTCTGAACATGTATAGGGGCATTATTGTTGCTTGGCTATGTCAAATAGTCTTGCAATATCATCCCTGCCCACTTTTCATAGATAATGTAATGCTTTCGAAACCCCTTTGCACTTTTGGGAAATTTGCAATATTTTTGTATGACTTTTAATGACTTATTGAGAGAATAAAAGTTCCCACTATTAATTCCATGCTGCCAACCAACTAATGCTAGTCGCTTTATAATCACTGGATTCCTTGGTTACTTGGTTCAGTGGGGGCCTCATATGCATGGTTTATACTTGGCAGCTAGTTTGGGTTTATGTTGGCTCACGGTATAATGCTTGGATTCAATTTGGAAATGAAATAGATGCATCTCAGTGTGAATTGGTGATCTTAATGTTGGTTTATTGTGTATGTATATATATTTTATTGAAGGTTTGCAAATAGTATCATTACCTTCTCTACCGGTACCTATATAACTTACTAGACAATTCTTAGCACAATTTTTTGCTAACTTGTGGTACGTTTTGCTCTATTATCTCTATTCTAGTTCTGAGAAGTCCTTTTGAACCGTGACTTATCCTCTTATGCAATTCACAGGATGACATAAATATGGAGGTCGTGCTTTGTCTTGATTATGTTATATATCGAGATATCTATTGTACGGCCGCCCTGTTAACTTTTTCACACAATTGCATCAAAATCAGTGGTTCAAATCCACATGGAAGTGAAGATATCTTTGATTTTGAATGGGGAATCGATGATCTTATTGATATTCGGTGCCAGTGGATGCAAAGAGTAAGTTTTGACATTCCTAGCAGGCATCTTTACTAATTAATATTCATTTATGTATGCTTTCTCATGTTGTCTTCATTCAGGTTGAAACTGTCTTTATAGAGATACGCAGAATAGTAGAGGATGCAGATCAGCGCATTTCAGGTCAGTGTACTTAAATAAATTACATAAATTGATGCTCATTCTTGTTCATATTTGGATTCATTTAGTTTGATTAGCACTTCAAATGTTTTGCTAGTTTAAAGAAACTAATGCCAAATAGCCCTGTCATGGTAGGTTACGCGTCACTGAAAAAAATGAATATGTAATAGTATGGTTGTAAGTGATTACTTTTGGCCCTATGGGTATTTGATATCAATGAGGCTTGAATTGTTATTCGGATTTATATGTATATAAATATGCACATACATATTTTGCTAACAATACCTTATTATGAGGCATATTCTTTGCTTTCATTTTGGTTTTTAAAACTGTTTGAACTCCAATGTCTAGAATGGGATGGGGTTTACTTTTCTTTTTCTTAACTTTAGTGGTATAGCTTTATGCCTTCATGTTTGTTAGGACTTAAAGAGTGTTAAGCTGATAGTATTTTTATGTTTTGCTGATAATCTCCATATACCTCAATTTCTAGGCATTGAGGAGTTGAAGATGGCAGTTGTTGACCCTAATTGGTCCCACAAACAGCAAGTGATCACCTCTTTGAATATGAAATACTCGGCTGTGTGGGATGTCATGGTTGAGTAAGTTTTTAAGTTTTCCTTAATTAATTAATTAATATATATTATTTTTGCTTATATTTTTTATAGTTGAATAATGTTTCTTGTTTTGAGTGAAAATCAGTTGAGTGTCTTGCATCCTGCAATGACATTTCTGATGAGTTTTTTAATCAAGAACGATATCCTTCTCCTATTCTTTTGGGTTTCCAGTGTAGTCATTAGATGATTCATGCTAATGACATGATGCCTTGCTAGTGTTCTGGAAATTCTGACTTCTTCATTGTTTTGTGACAATGAATTACCTGGAGATATTTTTGAAGGATGACTTTTTATTAACTTGCTGCAGTTTCTTCTGTTGCAATAGTGCGATATTTAAATCTCATTATTAGGTCACTTGCTCTAATATTTTGGGATACAACTTTTTCTTCATGTAGTACGGATCTGGGAATAGCTGGTGATGATCTACGTGGACAGAGTCACTATTTTCCCAAGTGAGTGAAAGGTTTCTACTCATTTAAATGGAACTGTGAATATGTAAACTTTGATGCGTTTGGCTGGTTGTATTACAATGTTCTTTGATTGTCCTGCAATTTTGTCAGCTTTCATCTGTCTTTTAGGAGTTCCTATTTTCTCTTTATATCCCTTCACATTTACTTTTGCCCTTTTGAATCGTGGAATATGCTGAGCTTATTGCATTTTTTGGAATATCGGATATTTTGTTGATTTGAAATAGAGAGGGATTTTTTTTTCTCTGGTTTATTTAGAAGCATGCATTTTTGTTTCTCTGTCAAACTGTGCAGGAAACACACATATATCACTTTCTGATTGCTTAAATTGTCAATAAATGAGAAAATACAGATACTGAACACAAGGGGAACCCCTTATAACTGTCAGATGGATCTATTATACATCTCCTGTAAAAGTTATAGCAGAGAGAAAAGGCTTGTAAGGTATCAAGTTATCCTTAGTAGAAGTTCTAGAATTTCCTTTGTATCAGATAATGGCATCAATTTGTATGCATCTGTACAATAACTTTCATTCCTCCACTATTTGTAGAGAAATGGTGTTTTTTGTTTAAGTATTCCATGTTGTCTCACTGGGTAGCTCTTGTTCCACTTATGCTATATAGCAATGATATGCTCTGGTGCCGTAGTTGTGGTTTAGTACTGAATAACTGACACTTCTATATGCAGTTTTGACGAGTCTTTTGAAGAGGTTGTATATCCAAAAGGGGACTCCGATGCTGTTTCCATCAGTAAGAGAGATGTTGATCTATTACAGCCAGAGACATTTATAAATGATACAATCATTGACTTTTACATCAAGTAAGTCAGATTCATACACTATCGTTTAATTTTGACTATTGACCTACCATTTTCTTCTTTGGATCTAGTGAAACTTACTTTATAATTGGGCGCATCTTTTACTTTTCCCGTTTGTCAATTGTTTATTCTCTTCAAGGCCGATGCAGTTGGCAGTTATGATTAAACTTCATTGGCTAGCATTGCTAAGTTACTTATGGATCTTTGCCCATCATGTTTTGGAACGTTTGAATCTGTTGAAAGGCCATTGACTATTTAAGATTTTAATTGGTTGGCAGGTATTTGAAGAATCAGATTCAACCTGAGGATAAGCACCGTTTCCACTTTTTTAATAGTTTTTTCTTCCGGAAGTTGGCTGACATGGACAAAGATCCAACCAGTGCATCTGATGGCAGGGCTGCTTTTCTACGTGTTCGTAAATGGACGAGGAAAGTTAATATTTTCGAGAAAGATTACATCTTCATTCCTATAAACTTTAAGTAAGGAATCTGAACAATTATTTTGTTTATCACAGTAGGATTTTATGAAATTTGAGCACTGATATGATCTATATCTGCATTCTGATGCCAGTCTACATTGGAGCTTAATAGTCATATGTCATCCTGGTGAAGTGGCTAGATTAAAGGGTACATTTTTTGGAATGGGTTTGGGTTGCCTCTTTTTATTAAATCTTCTTACCATTTATTGTCGTCATCTTTCAGATGATAACTTGGAAAAGTCACCTAAAGTACCGTGTATATTGCATATGGATTCTATCAAAGGAAGTCATACGGGTATCAAAAATCTTGTTCAAAGGTATCCCTTGAACTTTTTTAAGCATACATGTTTTTTCTGACAGATTGGTGTGTTATTTTGGAGTATATGCGGCATTGTTTGGAAACATTAGCTCTTTTCATGTCTTTCCACATCGCTCTAGATTTATCACTTTGCATGCAGAGATGGATAAGGCTCCTATGAGATTAGCAGAAGTCGGCTCCACGCCTCTTCCCCCAGTGGGTCAGATAGAGAGAGGGACTGAGAGAGTATAGTTGCTTCAATGTTTTCTGCAAATCTTTCTTTTATGTAATATATTTTCATGTTATCCATCAGATGGTCAAAAGTGCAATTGTGCTTGCATGTGACATCACTCTTTGAAACCAACAAGTGTTCGTGTATTTGAGTTGTCGTAAAAGAAGAGCACACATTTAGCAAATAAAGGGTTTCTTTTAGAGTAAATGGATTGGATGCAAGTTGTGTTGAACCTTCTGCTCAATCGCTAATGTTTTTAACAACAAACTGTGGGACTGATTGGTAGTGGGATATGGGTAATTTATTGGTGAAAAACATTGCTTGGCTCACTTGACTGGGACCAATTTTGTGATCAGAAAATCATTTAAGGAATTTTGTTTCTTTGTTAATCAAATAAATCTTTGCATTGGTAAATTACATCCATTTATGGTCGTAACTTGTAAATTCAACTTCTTCTTCTTCTTTATAATAGTGGTGTAGAGTAGAGAGGAGCTTGTGAGAAGTATTCTGTTTCTCATATCAAGACCTGCTAATTGTCACCTGTGTTCCTCCACTGCCTCCTAAGTTTGGTGTTTTTCTTTTGCTGCTTAGAAAATTTTTATTGGATGACCAATGAGCAGACTGAATTTGATTTAATATGAGAAAAACACCCAGAGATTCAGAGTCATATTTGGGATGGAGACAGCAAGCTGAGTTGGACTTATTCTAGATCATTGGAGTACTTTTGCTGGCATTTAATTTACTTGGGTTTTTTAATGTAACAACTACATTGCTTAACTTGTGATTTTCATCAATCATTTTATCTCCTTTTTTCTCACTCTTTTGTTCCCTTGCTGGACGTATGACTCTAATATTTCTAATTTATACATGTTTATCTTTTGTGTCATTTTAAACTTGTTTTGTTGTACCTTTTTGGAAGTGACATCTTGCAAATTGTTGGCACACTTATTGTAACCTTGAAATGACAGTTATTTGTGGGAGGAGTGGAATGAAAGGCAAAAAGAGACACAGGAAGATATCTCATCCAAATTCCTCAACTTGCGGTTTGTCTCACTTGAGGTATTGCCTTTACAAGCAATCATTTTTTCTCCATTATTTCATAGCGGTCAGATTTGTTGAGTTTTAAAAGTATTCGGGTTATACATCAAGTGGATCAAATTCCAAAAACTTAGATTTTTTTCCTTGGTCAGACTATAAAACCGAATAGACAAGAAATCTAGATCTCCTCAGCTGTCTAATGCTGATGCTCATATGAAGAAGATAAATATTTCTGTTGAGTACTTGTAAAATAAATAGAGAGCAATGCTACACTTCATCCTAGATTTTGTCCTCCTCAGTCACACGTACCGTGTCACACATTTTAGGTGATTTCATATGCCATCCAATTAGATGAAAAGCCACTTAAAATGTGTCATATTTGCATTTGTGACTAGGGATGACAAAATCTAATATGAAGAAACGGCATTTCTCATAAATGTATATATTTTTGCTTTAAGTGCACTTCTTTTCCTGAACAAGATATTTTTTTATTAGAATATCCATCCTCATCTGCAATTCTACTCTATTTGTTTAGTTACTGAAGATGACTATCTGTTGGTTATATAAGAGAACTCTCTCTATTTGGGTGATGGTTACAAGCTGAAACAAAATGAAGCAGATGCATTGTTATATACTTGATATGTTTTGTTATTTTACTTTCCTCCCATATAGTTTGTTTTAACTTGTTCTTGCTAGCATTTTCTATTATTCATTATTATCTCTTTCTGTCTTCCTCCCTGTGGCGGGTGTGTAAAGTCTTGTTCTTCTGACATTTTTCCATTCCATTCCATTGCGTGTCAGCTGCCGCAGCAGGAGAATTCATTTGACTGCGGTCTGTTTCTGCTCCACTATCTAGAGCTCTTTTTGGCTGAAGTTCCTGTTCATTTCAGTCCATTCAAAATAATCAAGTCCTCCAAGTTTGTAAGTCTGCTTAACATAGTCTCGTGAACATCTTAACTTTCTTCCCTTGTTTCAGTCCATTCTAAACAATCAAGTGCTCCAAGTTTTTCATAGGCATTATTAATGACAACCTCAAACATATAAAGGTTCCTCGATCCTAACTCCCAATGCACAGCTTTTTTTTAATATATATATATATATATATATATATATTTTATAGTTAATAAGAAATTTTATTACCATGAATAGGCAAAGCCCAAGTACACAGGACGTATTCAGAGGAAATACCTACTTCACACTAAAAACGAAAAGAGGCTAAGCTTTTTTTTAATATTGTTGGAAGAAAAGGAGAAGTTTGGACATGTTTAAATTGACTGTTCTCTTCTTTGTAACCCAAGCACCATGAAACCACATTCCTGAACATCTTTAATTTGAGATTTTATACCAAACCCAGCGATTATGCTCTTTCAGTTTTTTATTCTTTAGATGCTAACATTGCAAACTTATTTATTTTCTCAGCTTAATGCAAATTGGTTTTCTCCTGCTGAGGCTTCCCTCAAGCGTACTCTCATACAGAGGTTAATCTATGATATCCTTAAAAGTCGTTCTCCAGAAGTCTCTTCAGCTGCTTGCAGTGATGAAGATGAGCCCTCTGAATTTCCAGTGAAAAATAAGAATGAAAGTTGTGTGGAGTTTCTTTCCAAGAGATGCAATCCTTCAATTGTTTACCATGGCAATAAATCAAGTTGCCAAGCTGGACCTGGTATCGAAATGACTCTATTATCAGCATCTTCAATGAGTTCCCAGTGTGCTAACAACTCAGGCTTGGTACTTACAGAGTTTCTTGAGTCAGGGGCCACTGCAGGATCGTTACTTGGACAATATCCATCTTGTGACCATCCATCATCTTATTATCATCTCAATGGTTCTATATCAACATCAGAGGTACTTTGGGAATCATTTCTCTCTCTGTATGTTGCTTTATCATGCTTGTGTATGTGCATGTCTAGTGTGTTGAGTTTGGAAACTGCCGTGTCTGCTGAAAACATGAACACTGATTTGGGCAATGCTTTGGGAATCATTTCTCTCTCTTTGTGCCAGTTTTTGGGTCATATGGACCCATGTAATGAAGCTAATAAATACACATGTCTCACCTTGTTTGTTTGATTTAGGCTTCGTTTGTTTTCACAACTCCTCTCAACTCATCTCATCATTACAACTTTCTCAATTCCCACACAATAAAATAAACAATTCAACTTTTTCAAATCCCAAAACAAAAATAATATTAAAAAAAAATATTCTAACAATATTTTATTCAACTTTTAACTTTAATCTCAACTCATCTCATCTGCGAAAACAAACAAGACCTTAATAGAAACATCTTTTTGAAGGGATATCATTTATTACTTTCATGTGGAAATAAAAATACATTCATCTTATAGTTGGTGTCTTTTCCATTGTACTTCAAAATAGGTACAAAAGAAAAGCCGGTGTACTTGGGCTATGCCTTTATTATCAATAAAAATTTACTCTTATAAAAAAAAAAAGGTACAAAAGAAAGGTCCTATAATTATGCTTCCACATTTTGTAAAGTGAATAATTGAACATATAACCTTTAGGGGTTGACTCAAGTGGTAAGAGCTTTGGTCTTGGTGATATGCTTCCTCCAAGTCTAAGGTTCGAAGTTTGGGTGCAAACAATTTCTAGGGGCCATCAGACTAGAAGATTCACCCTTGAGTTGCCTGGTGTGTACTTGGGATAAACTTTTTGCCAAGGGCCTGGGCACCGCCAGAATTAGTCGGGAATTTGTTCTGGACACCCGGTGCCAATAAAAAAATGAACATATATTCATGGAATGTCCTGGAATAAAGGAAGGGTCAGAAACTAAAAAGGGTGCAAGTAGCTTTTCAGTCATCAACTGGAAACTAGTTATTGAAATTTTTTTTATAGTACCTATAAGAAAATTCATCAACTGGGAGAACTGTTTGGGAGGAACTTATCAAAAAAGTTTGGGAGGAAAACTTTTCATTTGTAATTATTATTTAATATGCAGCTTAGTGGTCACAATTTGAGTTAGTTAAATAATGCCAACTCACTTTTGTCTCCCTGACCTCCACCCAAGATGTAACTCCATATTGTAAGAAGCAATGGATTCTAAATTCTAATGAAACCAACTGCAATAGCTGCACTTCTTATGCCTTTTGTCTTTCTGTCTCATGATAGGATGGTGTAGAAAACAGTGACCCTTTCGTGTTTTTGCCTTCTGATGAAGCTGGTTTACGGCAAATGGCTGGCATCACACCTCCAGCACGTAGCAATCCATATTCACCTAGAGCTTGTAGAGGTGAAGCTTCTTATAATTTAGGGATCTCTGTGCAAGAAGAGCATGGCAATCTTGACTCATCCCCAGAAACATCAAATTGCGCCGCAGATGATTCGGACGTGGATATCATTGGAACTTTCCCAGTCGGAGGAAATGTGGGTACAAGTCATAAAGAAGAAACAGATGAACGAAGATCTCCATCAGCAGAAAGCACGGAGTGTTTGACAGGAAGCCTTGCTTCTGCTGCTAGCAAGTTGCTCGGCGTTTCTGTTGTTGAAGGTTCGCAAGATCCTGATAAGATGCATAATAGTTATGGAGATGGTGATCAGCTGCCCACCCAGTTGCTGGACGTGGATGTCATTGATGATTCGGACATGGATATTACTGGAAATTCCTCTGTTGGAGAAAATGTGGGTACAAGTCAGAAAGAAGAAACAGACAGACAAAGATCTCCATCAGCAGAAAATATGGAGTGTTTGACAGGAAGCCTTGCTTCTGCTGCTAGCAAGTTGCTGGACGTTTCTGTTGTTGAAGGTTCCAAAGATCCTGATAAAATGCTTAAAATTTATGGAGATGGTGATCAGCTGCCCACCCATCAAGAAATTTCCGTCTCATTGCATCAAGATCCTGATATTATAGATAACACAGAGGTTGCTTGTGATAATGTGCTGGTGACTGGTGATGATCAGGTTGCAGAGTCATATGGGCAACGAGCCACAAAAAGGCTGCGGCTTGCACCGCCTCATGTTGCAGGTGATACCATGCTGATGACTGGTGATAATCAGGTTGCAGAGTAATGTAGGGGCAATTTAGCTGGCAAATTTGGTGCGGCTTACACAACCCTTTCAAGGGAATGAAATCTTACACTCTTGGGAAGCCAGCATGAAAACCCTACCCTGTAAGTATGACTCGAGATTAATTTGTCGTTTCTTTTACTCTCTTCTCTCTTGCTCCAGGAATTAATTTGACATATTGTGAATAGCGTTGTGGCTCTATAATGACTGTTGCTGGCGTATGGAAGAATTTATAGAAAATTGCTCAGATATAGTTTTCTCAAATTCACAAATAATTTTACCCGCCTCTCAAAGATGAGATGATATTTTGTTGTTTGCTTTGGATAATTTTGTTAAAGCTTGTTTGAATTCCCTAACTCCCAAGTTCGAACCCAAGTTAGTATGATGCCAAGCCAGATATGATGTATGTCGTCAAGCTATGACAATTTGTAAGTTTTCTTTCTGTAATTATCTTTTGTAAGCTTTCCTTATTTGATATTTGAGAGATGAGGGAGGTAGGTGTGTGGGTGAAATGGAGACAAGACCAGAAACAACCACGTCCACGTAGGACTAGGTATATGGCTACTACTGGAGAGATTGCGGTATCATTAGAATGCATTGGAAACTTACATTTGGGTTTCGGTGAACGTGAACTTACAATCCAAACCATGTGCTGATTGGATAGAAGACTTGGTTTTGAACGTAGGCATGTTTTCAATTTCAATGAGCACTCATGATCAATAAATCCGAAGGGAGCCAAGCGATTGCGCGTTTATAGCTTTTATACGTATGAAGATATAATGAACTTTGAAGTTTTAAGTGTTGTTCTTCGCAAACGAATATTTTTATTATTATTTTAAATTATGTTATTTCCAGTCATCCCTGTGGCGCATTTGAAGTAACTAAGAAAAAAAAGTTGCTCAATGAAGGAATTAGATTTTGCTTCATCGTACATGAATTTGGATTTTTTTTTTTTTTTTGAAAAAGGATTATATACCAATTTTTTTTTTTTTAACTCGCTTTCGCCGAGGAGTACCGTTTACAAGTAAAGAGTTCGGAGGTCACAAAAGTTCCAAAACCAAACTCGTGAAAACAAAGAACAAAAAAGTATATTGTTTTATTGCGTAAAACTAGGCAAACCTGATTTCTTTTATGTAAATTATTCCCACCAAGCTTATTGGAAGATGAGCAACTGCTTAATCAACAAGATAATTGGCTTCCCCAGATATGCATGAATTTTCCGAACTTGAAAATGTTGGTCACACATCAATTGCCGATAAATTTGAATCTCGTCAGCAGATCAACGTAGACGAAATGCACGGAATACGAAGACTAAAGGACGTGCCCAATCCCCTTATCATCTGAGACGCCATTTGGAATTTGCGTACGAGGCTTTGGAATTAATTCCTTGGAACAGGGATAGAAGCCCTGGCTATGAGGAATTTACCATACATAGAACTAGCCTATCACAATAATAAACCTTGGTGAACATCCATCTCGTCCACCAAATAAAATATATAATGAAATGATTTAAAACAACTAAGATTTCTCCCTATTTGAGTCAATCTAAAACAAAGACAAACCATAATGCCCGCAAGGCAGCAACTGATAGGCTTTTACCGGCCCACCTCTGGCTGCACCCGGGCGGCCTTTGATGGTTCAAGCTGGCAATGAATGTTTGATTGATTCTACAGTACTAATTTACAATTATGGGACATTATGTAATGCAGCTTTCAAAAACTCAGCTGCATACACTGGTACAACTTCAATCAGCTTAAGCATGGATTACAATATCGGCAATCACCACCTTTCTGATGCAGCTAATCACTTCGTGTGCCACTAGGAATTGCTGGCATTTGGACCGTCTTTCTTATCGCTGGTAATGGGAGGAGACTCGCTCCCATTTCTGGCAGCAGTCAACTCTTTTGACTCTTCAATTGTTGGACATGAAGCCACTTCCTCAATTGGAAGCGTACGTTTTGACCCCTCTAGAGCTACGCCAAGAACGATATTCTCTTCCAACTGAGGCATCGGTATTGTAGACGATGCAACAGCCCTCCCACCATCTTGCTTTGCTTGTAAAGAGGCTGAAGAAATTTCTGTTCTTTCACTGCCTGCTTCCAGGGAAGAAGCAAATGGCTTCTCGACTGTAGATCCGTGGTGGGTTACACCTTTGGAATTCAGTTCCATTGTCTCCTTCCCTGCACCTCCCGTGTTTTCATGCTTGAGCTGCAGCACCTCAGAGTTGTTTTGGCCTGTACAGTCAGACACCGAATTCCCCTTGTTGGTGTCAGATTTTTGCACTGCTGAAGCCTTAGGGTTTAAGCTTGTTTCTGAGGTTGACATTGCCGGAGTCTTATGATCTGTTTTTGGATCAAGACTCAAAGCTGATCCAGTATTGGTATCTGCCTTGGAGTCAGGTGTTGATACTGCTTCAACCTTGGTATCCTTTTCTACATTACGCATCGGACGGGCTGAACTCTTATTTTTATCATCACCACTGATTCTATTAGAGGGTTCAATAAGTAGGAGGGGACGGTTAGCATATGGTCTCGAACGAGTGAAAATGGTGTCAGCAAATGGAATATTTTCCAAGTCACCCCCATTGTATATTTTCTGAACTGTGCGGATGGGTGTGGCAAGCCGGGCCCGGTGATGGCTGATAACTCTGAGAAGGTCCAGGAGTATGGCTTCCTGTTTCATTCAATTAAATAATCATCAGTGAGATAAATTCCAGGTCGATGACAAACTACACCATTAAAAAGGAATCAAAACTAACATCCAGAAATGAAAAGTGTGTTTGACACCACCAAAGTTCCATTACCACAAATTGTCGGCCACCAAGCAATAAACCTAGAATCCTTAATAGTTGGTACTAGAAAACAAGGACCGTCCTCTCTAAGACTTGTCTATCTTAATAAGTAATAACCAATTCTTATGACAGGCTGTGATTTCTCATGTCCTCTAAGAAGCTTCCATAGAATTAATATGGCATCTAAAATCAACGTTCACTCAAATAGTTTCCAATAATATCTGGCAGCTATACTTTTGGTGAAGTTTTGGAGAGTCAATCACAGTAGCAAGGATCCAAGCACATAATAACATGATCAATATCTTCATTATTTTGATAAAAAAAAAAGAAAAAAGGAAGCTGTATATTTTCCCTGATCATTATCTGTTATATATTACTCTGCACAAGATGCGCCATCATTCCATAGTCTTACCTTGACACTAAGGTACTCTTCCATACGTGAAGTTTTCACAAAGCAAGATACCAAAATCTGCAACAGTATCACCCAAAGGACAGATGTTAACACTTGCAATAAAACCAATACTCATCATTAACCGCACCAAAGGATAGGAAAGGGACTATAGTAGACTGCACATCTTCTAAACATTCAATTGATATGAAGCAACAAAAAGGTGAACTCAAACTGTGGAGAAGAGCAGCAATTAGATGCCACATAGAAGTATAATGCGTTGAACTCTGTACATAAAATCTAACCAAACTTTCACGAGAGCTCAAAAGAGCATATTTCATAAGTAACTGGATAACTGTTCTCTAGCCCGGTGTGACGAATTAATAGCTATAGTTTAGAGCACATCCCTCTTACACCTATTAACAACTAATACCACTATCCAACCACAAGTCAGCAAACAAATTACTTTTTAAGATAGAATGCAATCTCAGGGAGCCCACATTGAAGGCCACAACTTTTTTTTTTTTAAACAAGTAAATTGAAAGGACAGAAACTTAGATGATATGTTCTTGCAAACTTGTTGAAACCATGAAATAACTTCATTTTTATCATATATATCTTTCAAGTCATCTTATAAGTCAGATGTGAATACAATATTGTAATATTCTAAAAAATGAAAAACTGACAAATTTATTGCTCCAAAGAAACTGAATAATAAACAGATTAACAACATGAATGGCCAAAACAAAGGCCTCACCATAAGTGCCTGATTTTCTGGATTGATATCTTCTAGAAAAACTCTTCTGTGTAACCTTTGCTGCTCTACTTGAGGATTTTTGGCCAAAACCTTACGCATATCAGCAACAATAGTCTGCATGAAGAAAAGAGATGATGAATATGCCATATTAGGTGATAGAACCAACAGAAAGTCCTTTGTTCACAGGGAAACCAAAATTGCTTCTAACATTAATCTTATTAACATCCAAGTGGCTGATGGCAAGATGGGTCTTGATGCGCCAATGTGACTTCTGGCTAAGGTTCCTCACAACATTAACAGTGAACTGGTGGTTTGGTATGTGTACTGCTTCACGATCATCGCCTCTTATAATTGTTGGTGACCACCAACCCACATGCTGGAAAAATATACAGGAAAACATTCATTAGATGGGGCAAAAACTATGTACTGTGGCAGAGTTCTTAAGCCATTTTGCAAAAGAACCAAACTTAATACAAACCTCAACTGTACCAGAAACTTCGTAGCCTTCGATCTTTGTTTGAATCCATTCATTCACAACAAATGGCCGTGTTGCATGAATCATTACACTTGAAAGGAAATTAGTAAATATCTGAATTCCATAAAACATATGTATCAAGCTTTGGTATAAATGAACATTTATCTTAGCAACAAAAGGACAAAGTAACAATGGTCAGGTAGCAATGTTACAGGCATATACAAGGATGATATAAGACATGCTACTACAAACACAAAAACTGTCAATATGACAAGAAAATATAGATGTACCTCACGACCGGCAAGTGTGAGCAGAACTGTGCCAAGACCACCAGCAGTTAGCCACTTTTGGGTAGAGAAACCCAACAACTCCATGAACAATGAAACAGCAGCAACCCAAACTGCAGTATAAACAGCTTTCCCCGCAAAATTGAAGCCCATCTGCCAAAGAAAGAATCAACTGTTGTGAAATGAGATTTTCTTTTGCCCTCAATTTAGTGCCCCCAGAATTGCTAAATTCATTTCCTGACTCCTTTATACAAAAAGAAAAAAAAAACAAAAGACAAAACAAGGAAAAGAGAAAAGGAGGGGAGGTATGCCACAATGCTTCCTCAGAAAGGTCAAAAGGGGTAAACACCAGATGCAATTTAACAAAATGTGTACCATACTTCTTTAAAATTTGCCTTCATTTTGTACAGCCTACATGCATGAAAACTTCAAACCTTTCACAGTAAGTGTTTTCTTTTCACTTTCTTTAACACAATCATTGTAGCAAACCCATATTCATCAAGTAATAAGAACATGATAAGAGGAATAAAGGAGGTTGTGTGATGGAAAAAATATTAAGAACATGATAAAGGAACAGAAACATACATTTCTTGCATCACTAGAGTCATTTGCCTCCATGAAGATTTTTTGTGCTTGTTGAATCAGGCTGCAGAGGGAAAGATACACCAACTAAGAACCATAATTCCACAAACCATGATACCAGACCTAAGAGAGAGAGAGAGTAACTGAGCCCTCAGAAAGATAAGATCCAACACGTTGACAACATCATATCGAAGTAGATATTCCTGATAACCAGCAAATCTTCAAAGAGAGAATTAGGCACTACACTCACCTTGATAAACAATAGGCACATGCAAGCACTGTCGATAGTGATCGCACAAAATCCAGAAGTCGTTGTTTGACAGCATGGCTAGATTCTGAAGGTAGGACTACACGATCCAATGCTCTGAAACAAGGCACGCTGTAGTTAGTACTGATAGGAGGGATACAATTAGATGTTCTGGAAAGACATCTGAACTCTAGTTCCTTAAAAAATAAAGAGACACCTGCAGATGAGTATTGCTGCAGTCCAAAGAAGAAAAGGCTGAAGATAAGAAGTCATAACGTAGTGTGTAGTACTTTTCTTCCAGGTACTATCATTTCTCTGCAGCAATTTGTCATAAAGGAGTGAATCGGCATCAGGGATCTGGCCACTGTTAAATAATTAGCACTATAAAAGAAAAACATTTTAATTACATGAAGAAATATGGTCCTGCTGAGACGCAGGAGTGGCCCGAGACCCCAAGCAGCAAAAGCAATGATACCGACAGCTGGAATCAATTTAAGTGCAGGAGAGATTCCATGTAGAGCATCATATGACCTGAAATATGTATTACAATAAAAGTATTTTTACGGGGAAGAAAAAGAAGGATGAAGCCACATAAAAAAAATGCAATTAATTTATAGCAGCACTTAATACGAACATTCTCCTTACTCCCATAAGTTTGTGAAGCAGACTGAGAAACAACACGTGGTTTATTTTCAATGGATGTTACATAATCAAGCATTTAACTTAACATTATCATGAAACATTAATCTAATTTAGTGCCATAATCCGTTTCCATTCATGCTATTACTGATGCAACTGCAGGGACAGTGGTTGATCCAAGCTTAGCACTTAGGGGAGAGAGAGAGAGAGCCCTGCAACTAGCTGGGCTCTTTGCATCAAACATTTATCAAGCTACAAAAGAAAAAGGATAGCAAGAAAAGAAATTCATGCAGCTGCAACAAGATGAGTGATATCTATAGGAAGCTGACTCAGTTGAAGAGACATAGCAACATGCATGAGATGTTACGGGAATATTTCAATCACAACCTTTCCAGGCTTCCAGTGATTTGGGGTTTGCATGCAGACCTATTCTACCTGTGGAATGAGAATTTTCAGATAAAATTAAAAAAGGGTACCTTTTCAAAACCACAGCTGCAGATTTCAGAAGAGGAATCTCATTTCCTCCCCCGGGTACTATAGCAGAACGGCACAACAAAATATTACATCCGGAGGATACAGGAAATATTGGACCACGCACACAGCTCAAAAGATGGAGACTCCAGGCATCTTGTCGCTGAAATCAAAAGAGAGTTTTCCATAGCCTTTAGACACTAGATAAATGAGAACATTCATTCTTCCTTTCACACACAAAGCATGTTTGCAGGCATTGTATGCTAACTTCAAAGCATTGACCTGCTGAAACCTTAACATGCAGGACAAAGAACACATATCTAAAACACTGAGCCGCACCCAAGAATACAACAGCATGTAACAAGCATTCGAGAAACACTGCCGAGTAACATAAAAATGTTCCTATAGCAACAAAAAAGGCACATAAATTTCTGACTTCTTTGAAACCCTACCAAACTATTTGATGAGAGATTGATGCGAACCAAGTTTAATCGAACCTCTCCCATCACACTCTGTGAGCAAAACAGAAACAGAATTTCAGCATTGTATAGTTGAAAGAAAGAATCTATAAAGCACTAGTAAATATATTAGAGGGATATTGATCACGTACTCGGTTTTGTTTGCCACATCCATAACTACTGTATATTCCCAATTCATGGGACAATCGCATAGAACCAGCAGGTGCCATCAACGAATTGTGGTGCAAATGCCACTGGGAGCACAAGATCTCAATGCAGTCCGTACTCAATCGAATCTTTGAAACCAAAGTCTTGTAAAGCAACTTCGTTTAAGGATTTCAGACTACCAAACAAATGTGGCACGTGCAAAAATGGGAAGAACTGGAAATTCAGTGCACGGAAATGAAATACAGGTACTGTTTATTACAATTCAAAATCTAGGCGTGGATATTTGTTACTAAATGTAGCGTTTGCTTTCTTTAAAATCCAGATAATTGTTCCATGAGTAAACTAAAGAGGAAATTTCATTTGCAACTTTCGGGGAACAAAACACTGCTAAATATTCCAAGAGTCAATTTCTCCCCTTTTTTGGTTTTCCAAAGATTGTTCAGCAACCGGACTGACAGAGGGACAAAGTATTTTATTCATAAAAGTAGGCGAAATCCAAGTATACAGGGAGTATACATGAGAAATACCTAACTAGAATTTACAAACGATAGTAAAAAGTATGGACAGTTGGGCCTCGTTTCTTTTTAGAGATGAGTTGAGATTAAAGTTAAAAAATTAAATAAAATATTGTTAAAATATGTTTTTTAATATTATTTTTATTTTAAGATTTAAAAAAGTTGAATTGTTTATTTTATTTTGAACAAGAATTTGAAAAAATTATAAAAATGAGATGAAATGTTTTCAAAGTTTTGGGTTTTAGTCCGTTACAGACAATGGCCCCATGAAAACAATGTTTAAAAGAAAAAAACTTTCAGCTCCTCCATTGTCTCCTCCATTAGTGAGGAAAGAGCTTCCAACCAAGTCCAAAACCCTAGATCTCAAAAAGCGTAATAATATACCACATCTACTGGCCTTTTTTTCTAATTTCCCTTGGTTTCAGTCTATCGAACATCTATTTAAGACGGGGAAAAAAAAAAACAGTAGCTGAATTTTACCATACTAGACCACTAACTACTCAATTTCCAGCAAGAACGGAACCGAAAATTTTTAAGACATATACAGAAAAATTATCCAATAAAAAAGAATTCAAACAACCAAAAAAACAAAGAAAATAGATTACCTTGCAAAGCGAGATTAGCGAATAGGGAACTTCTCTCCCACATGCAAACCGGATCTCGTTAGGGAGGCATTGAGAAGAGCGAAATGCTGGAAAGATGCTAATATGCGGCGGCGGGTGAAGTTTACTATGCCGACGTGTTCAAATGGAAATGCAAGGTTTTGGATGTTTTAAGGCTTTTACGCGGACCCAGATCGAGGAATTTTTACTGTGGATTTTATGTGGCGAAAGGATTTGGGAACCTTTTTAACGTGCGCAGGTTGCGTGTTGTAGATAGTTTCCGCTGATCCGGCAGGCACTTTGTCGAGCTGCCACGTGGTTCTGTCCTTCGTGCCGAGTCTCCATTCTCATGGTCATAGATGTCAACTACCGGATAAGATGAAATGTTACATCATCTTCATTTTTCTTTTATTTAATCCGACCGTAATATATTAAAGTAATACTAGATACAGTTATAGAATGCATAAATATTGTGTAGTTATTTTGAAAAAAAAATAGAATTTATTATTAAAAAATTAATTTATTTTCATATAGATTCTATATTTATTTATTTTTTTCAAATTTACTGCACAGTATCTGTATACTCATGACTACATGTATCATTTTTCTAAGATATTGTATATGTAGCTTTCAAATTTTATTGCCACATTGATGGGGATTTTTGGACCATATAATATATACCTCAAATCGACAATTCACTTTGTATATATTCTTTTCAAATTAAACCATCATATAGGATTGAATTCTTTTTCAAAATAAATATACGAGGCGCCTTGAGTCTCTGAAAATTAAATCCACAATAGGATCTCTCCCTATGTAATATCTATGTATAGGTTTGTGCTTGATATTTGAGTACTGTAAAGCTTATATGATAAATGATATTTACAATTTTAGAGTGTACGAATACTACATATTTTTTTTTTAAAAAAAGTAGATAAATTATTAAATTTGGGATCCATATGAATAAATTAATTTTTAATACCGAAATTCACTTTTTTTAAATGAAGTACGTAGAGTTTGTACATCTTAAAATTGTATAGTATTACTCATTTTTTATATTTAGTTTGAATAGAATCTAGACAATTCGCCTATGGTTTGATGTTACTTTATTTCTAAATCTTTTTTTTTTTTTAATAGAAGAGCATATATTTCTTAATTGATTTTATTTTCCGTGATAAAAATCATGAACTCCTACAGTGAATGTTGAAGAGGAAAGGGAAAGGGAAGAAAATAAGGTTTATAAAGAGGTAGTTTTCCACGCAACCAAGCACTGTTCAATTATTGATCTATGCGCGCTGATGCGTCTTGGGACCAAATGCGAATACTAATCAAGAAGTTCTTTGAATTCTAAAGCAGCACCATTTTCCTAATTTATGTGACAGGAAGCTCCGTTTGGATTAAACTCTAAGTTTGTTTAGATTTAGAAATCATCTCATCTCATCTCATCTCATTTTATTATTATATTTTTTTTAAATTCTCACATAAAATATAATAAATAGTTCAACCTTTTTAAATTCTAAAATAATAATAATATTATAATAATATTTTATTCAACTCATCTAAAACCATCCTAGCTCATCTCACTATCCAAACGAATCATAAATAAACAAGTTTCATACAAGTCTTTTATAAAAAAAATAAATCTCACTAATAAAATATAGTTTTTTTATAAGAATTTATATGAAATTTATCAATTTAAAATTTATCTATTTGAAATCTGTAAAAATCATTTCTTTTAAACTAAAAGTATGTTTGAGGACGCTTATAACTTTTTCATGTCACACGTACTCATCTTAAACTTTTGGATTGACTTCTTGATGTTTTGTTTTGAGTTTTTTTGCCTCGTGAATCCTATAGCTTTCTCTTGTCTTCCAGCATAAATACACGAAATGAAATGGGATTTGGCTTAGGTTAAAATTTTAAAAATGTTGTCGTTGGGTTCAGTATTTTTGGGGGCCTCATAAAAGGATATAAAAGGGATATAAAGTATACAATTAACACACAAAAAAAAGTAGAGAATTTTTAAAATATGAGAGGTGTGATGTGATGTGATATGATGAGATGAGAAAAGATAAAATATTGTTAATAGGTTCAATGTTTTGAGAAATTGAAAAATAGGTTCCACGTATAAAGAGGTATTGAGTTGAAAACAATTATAGATTCTACGCATAAAATTTTTTTAAATTGAGATGAATTTAATAACTTAAAAATTAGACATATATTTTTTAAGAGTAATTCTACATACAACCGTGAAGTGCGTAACCGCCGCGTAATCGCTTTGAAAAAGACTGGGGTCTACTATTAAAAAATTAATTTTTTTCATATGGGTCCCATGTTTTATTCATTTTTTTCAAAGTGATTACGCGGCGGTTACACAATTCACGGTTGTAAGTATCTTTTCTCATTTTTTAAACAAGTTGATTTCATTAAATATAAAAGGTTATACATGAAGAGGGGGTGGGGTTCCCCAACAATCGTCCAAAAGCAATAGAAAATAATGCTAAATACATGGAGAGGGGGTGGGGTTTATTTGTGACCAATATTTTGGTCTCTACCCCTGTCCTACAAGAGGACGCCGTCTTATATAAAGATGGAAAAATGTTTGCAAAAAAACGAATAATGGAACTACCGTCTTCCTCCGCTGGAAGCGTTGGTGGTAGTTACACTGTCACATATTGTCTATAGTAGATTTTTTGAGAGATCCACTATCCTTCTTTCAAGATCACTGGTTAGGGAAAGCAGTAACATAGAGCAGCCGGAATCAAAGCCGAGTCGACGGCAACAGACCAACAAAGGCGGTGGCGGCGCGTGTATGACACGCGCCACCTGAGGATATGAACGGACGAGCAGATCTGAAGAATCTGAGGCCTCTGAGTCTAGTGGGGCTGCGTGTGGCAGCCAAAGCTCCTTTGGTACGCAGCTGCGCTTGAAAAACCCGCACGGTTGTGGCTGCGCGTGCATCAAACTCGCCGGGCAGATTTGCATTCTTCTTTTGCGAGCACGAAGATCGATGACCAGAGAAGCTGAACTGGCGTCGCGGGTTGGTCGGAGGTTGTCGGAAGGCAGTAGATTGGAGAGGAGCAGTGCTAAGGAGAAAAAACTAAGAAAAAAATTAGGAAAAAAAGATAGAAAATAAACTATAGACATTAAAAACTTTTGTGGTTGGTTAGGGGAGGAGATGGTCGGAGCCTAAACTCGGAATCCCGTCCGTCCAGTGAAAGCTTCAATAAGCAACAGAGAGAAAGAGAACTAGGAGGAAGAGAGATCATGAAACCTTTTTTAAAAATTAGATATTTAAATGTTAGAATGAATTTCAACTCATTTCGGTCCCAAATCGTCGGCACATGAACGAATGAATGATTGAAGAGGGAAGGAAAAAAAAAAAAAAAAAAGCAAAAAGACATGTCAACTCACAATTGGATGGTCCATGAGATGGAGATTTTGGACATTCGTCCTTAATTAGGTGGAGGATAGAGATTGTAACATACATTATTATATTGTTTTTTGTCCTCACCTGCCCCAATTTTCCTACATTTCAGGGATTAAAACATTAAATATATGTGGTTGCCGTGACAATGCTTCAAAATATCTATTACCTTATCAAAGCGAGAGTTATTAAAAAAAATATGTATTAAATATAATTTTATAGTATGGCATACTTATTTTAAAAAAATTGAATTTATTATTAAAATTTTTTATATTATTATAAATATAATCATTTTAAAAAATATATTAAATTTTAAACACATTTGGGACGGATTTTGTAATGATTATTTACATCTCTGATTCTCTGTCTTCAATCAGTCTCTACCGCTTGGCAGTTCCATATCCACAGAACAGATCCGTGATCATCTGCATCCAAGTTCAGTTGTTCCTTTTCATCCTCCAATGAAAGGGTAGGAATCTTCCCATTGGTGCACGTTTTAACACGGAATATTACGCTCGCATCAAATCTGACAATTCTATTTAGCTGGCAAAGTACTGGAGGAGGAACTCAGATCAATCAATACGACACGCCATATAGATTAGTAGATTACACATCTCTCTCTCTCTCTCTCTCTCTGAGAAATAAAAGCCCGAGGTTCCATTGCCATCATGTAATTATAGCCTCAAGGTATCTGAATTTACTATATTTATATTTTTATTTACTTTTGTTTGTCTGGGTACATTGAATCTTCGTCAAATATTCCAAGTCTGAACGATACGGCAAGAATATTTATGGATTTTTTTTTTTTTCCAATTTCGGCTATAGTTGTTGTTTCAAAGGTCTCTC
Organism: Juglans cinerea; assembly: GCA_961763995.1. Classification (NCBI taxonomy): domain Eukaryota; kingdom Viridiplantae; phylum Streptophyta; class Magnoliopsida; order Fagales; family Juglandaceae; genus Juglans; species Juglans cinerea. The sequence goes on along the minus strand of CAUIVZ010000012.1, from coordinate 23,615,705 downwards.
GTAGAAGCGACGAACTTTGTATGAAGTCTTGATTTTTTTAAAAAAAATTCATTTAACGTGTGTTTTGTTGTTTGTTTCCTTAAATTCAACCCATTTGCGATGATTGTGGTGCTATTTCGATTAGAAGGTCCGACATAAAAAAAAGCATGGCTTTTGATGATTTGGTTAATGATAGCGATTGGTCTTTTGAGAAAAAAAAAGGGATTTGTCCGAGCGAATGAGTGCCGTGATTTAGGTGGGCTCTTCGAGTTTTGTCTCGCTCATTGCATTTTTGAGAGAGCCAAATTCGGTAAATGATTGTTTTCTTCTTTAGGAAAGATGGTTTGTTTTTGGTTTTAAGTGCTAGATCTTCTGGGTTTAATTAGGACTTTCCTGCGTCTTCGTGCGTCTCTGTCCATTGAACGTGACAGTGGATGTTATGTAACCCTTTGCTTTATTTAAATGTTACCATTTTTGCCTATGTTTGGTTCGGAGAAAATCTGAAGGAAAGAGGAGAAAGGGGAAATAATTTTTGGTTTTTTTTTTTTTTTGCATCTTTGTTTATTAACTAATCCAAAAAGACAGTCCAACTGTCCAATACATATTAACTCAGCCAACAAATTCTACAGCACTTCGCAATTGTTCAAACAACAAGAGGTAGTCTCTCTTTCTCTACTGATTTCTTTGCAACCAAACTTATTTAATTTTTTTTTTCATGAAAATCAACGTAGATTTTGCTGCATATTATTCGTGCAAGTAATTTTTTGTTTTGCCGAGAACATAAGAGTTACTTCTTAGTTTTCTAGTTACTTTCCATTGTTAACTCCTGAAAATTGAGCTTGCATATGACTTTCGTTTTGTTATTCTTGGATGCTCATTTATCATATTGTTTTCAATGAAGATTCCTCCCAAGTACTGGATATTGAAGATAAAGCGATTAGCAGTTTTTTTTTTTTCCCCTTTTTGTGATTTGAATAGTTGGCTGGTGTCAATTGCCTAGGATTCTAAAGTGGATTTATGGCCGTGGCTTTTACCAATCTTTCATGGTGGTTGTGGAGTGGGAAGCGTCAAGAGCCCCGAATTTCCAATGGATCTTCTATTAATTCTTCATCTGATTCGAGTGTGTGGGAATCTGATGCTCTGAAATTTCCTCTGGCTAAACGTGCCAATATAGCCTCCACATCAAGAAGGATGAAGCGGAAATGGCATAGTCGGGAAGAGAGGAAAATTGATAGGGAATATGATGTTGTTCTTGTCCCATCCGATGGGGGGTGTGTTTCGGGTTCAGAGTCTGATGATTCGGATTGGTCGATTGGATGGTTGGAGCCTCATGGACCTGGGTTCCAGAGTGATGATGATCCTGACGACAGTTTTGCTGTGCTGGTTCCATGCTATGGGCATGGCTATAATGATCTAGTGGGGGATTCAAAGAAAAATATCTTGAGCACCACTACTGGTAACATCCTGGATCATTATGTAGATGGTAAGAGTTTCTTCTTCTTCTTGTTCATCTTTTTATCAAATTTCTCTTTTTATGGAAGGGTGAAGTTCTCTTCAAAAATTACTTGATGGTTAGCCTTGGTTATTTATTTGTATATTCATGTGAATTTGAACAAGAATTTGAATTGGTTTGAATTATCGAGTCATACAGAGAATTTGATTTCATAATAGGGCTTCTCAATTTGCTTGACGTCCAATGTCGATAAACAACTTACAATATGGATCTTAATAAATGTAAAGTTAGAGAAGTTCATCAATAAAATCCTTCATTACTAATAAAAAAAAAAGTTGGTGAAGTTCATGCAGGAAGCAATACCATTGGCCCTAGAGTTCTGTTAGGCCCTGGTACACTAACCTTTATCTTGGCCAAATGGCCCAAGAGTGATTAGTGTCACTAGGTTCTTCGTATATTGGTTAGTCGGATTCCATGAAACATTATTAGTTGTAGAGTAAGTTGTACTTCCTATCCCCATAAAAGTGGGATAGAGGATGGAGTTGTGTTTCAAAACAGTTGGATGCCCATATATAACACATTCAAAGAAGCTGCTGTGTTTCAACTTTTCCATTGGATGTCGAATCTCTGAATATTTAAATGAGCTGAAAAAATGCCTTAGTTCATGCCTGGATCGCTGAAAAGCAGCTGGAGTTCAACTTCTTTGCTGTGAAGTACATTTATAAGCCAAAAGAGGTGTACTCACAATGTAATTGATGGGTGTGGAATCTGTGGACAATTATATTGTTTATAGTTAGGGCTGGCTAGTGCTGGTGCATTCTGTTGACGGGCTTGTTTGTTTTCGGATATGAGATTAGATGAGATGAGATGAGTTGAGATTAAAGTTAAAAAGTTGAATAAAATATTGTTAGAATATATTTTTTAATATTATTTTTGTTTTGGGATTTGAAAAAGTTGAGTTGTTTATTTTATTTTGTATTGGAAGTTGGGAAAGTTGTAATGATTAGATGAGATAAGATGAGATATTTTCTGAAAACAAACGAGGCTTGTTGAATTCTAGCTTCGCCCATGCAACTGAAGTTTTCGATTTTTGTGCTGACTTGTGGGCATACTCTGTTAACATTTTTAACTTTCTCATTGTTGAAACTCAGTTCTTTTCCACATTTTGCAGAGAGCAAGAAATATATGGAACAGTGGCTCTCTTCTCTGCCAAGCAGCTGACATCCAGGACTGCTGTTGATTGACTATTGGTTCTTATTATGCTTCTGTAAATAGTTCTAAGTTTTAGGTGTGGTGGAAGAAATGAGAATTAAAAGAAAAGGAAAAGGAAATATGTATGGTTGATGTTAATAGTACAAAAGGATTGGCTGATGCTGCATCCAGCCTGATATCAATCCGAGTAGCAGCAATGGTGAAGGACGCGGCCCCTGCTGCTTTCTGGGCTGACTGGAAAGGACTGAGCTGCTGCCATCTTACCATTCAAATTCGATGATGTAAATATAACCTCTGTGATGTAATGGTAATGAGAGTTCTTAGGCAGAAAAAGAGGAAAACAGAAGGGAAAAAAGAAGAAGAAAGGTGTGAGTTTGAGTAGAAAATTGAAAGAAAATGAAGGAAAAAGTGAGGTAAAATGAAGATGAGTACGAGTGTGGGTCCGTAATTCTTTAATGTATATAGTGTTGTATAAATAACATGACTCTAGATAGTGTGATAATTCTAAACATTCTGTGAATAGTAAGAATGTAACTCTCTCTCTCTCTCTCTCTCTCTCTCTCTCTGTGCATGTGTAGGTAAATTAAAAACAAAAGTGTTATAGTCATACAAAAATCCATAAACTTACAAACTGACAAAGTTTCATATAATACGTTAAATCTATTTTGTTAGATTTACTTTACAATCTAACACATAACATTGAATCACGTTAATTTGTAAATTTACTTTTATGAAATCTCTTTGTAACTGTAGCATTTCTCAATTAAAAAATCATAATGTTGAAAGCTCCACCCACGGCTGTAGGAAGTGTAACCCACAGAATGCCAAACAGAGAACCCTAAAAAATCATATTGTCTAGACTCTAATTATTAAAGTCTCGTATGGTTATTTGTTATACAGATAAGATGAAAGTTAAATAAAATATTATTAAAATATAAATTTTTAATATTATTTTTGTTTTAAGATTGAAAAAAGTTAAATTATTTATTACATTATATGTGAAAGTTAGAAAAATTATAATAATTAGATGAAATGAAATAAAATTATTTGTGTAACCAAACGAGTCCCAACTTTTGCACGTACGGATACCAATCTTCTTATACGTTTTATTATACTGCATTTCTAATTGGAGACTTGCAGTGGTAACTCCTGCCACCTGAACCCCAGGATTGAATATTTTTTTGGGACCCCTAATTTTTTGTTTTTTTATTTGAAGACATCTGAACCAAATAGTATCACTATTTACTAGCCAGATTATGCCAGCATGGTCTCATGCCTGCATGCAATTGCGGGGAATTTTGTACTTTTAAGCTCTTTTCTTTTTCTCTCAGAACCTTAATACACACACAAACACCCAGTCCATTTTAGCATATCCACCAGAGACCTCCAATCATCCTGCATAGTGCATACTCAAATGCCTCCAAGGCGATAACATCATCTCTGAAAAAATTAAGAATAAAAAGTATACCATTGACAAGTTTTCATTAAATTTACAATTTCACAGGTTAATCAACGTTCTTCTCCCCTCAATCTCATTGCCAGCCTCATTTTTGCATAAAACCGTCAACTTTTCACTGCATCCATCTGCTATTATTGTTGCCGAATCTAACTGTATCTAGTGTGCACCTTGATTCTCACAGTTCTCGAGTGCAGATTGATTGTTACCTCTAACTGGTGAACCGGTCATCAAATTATCATGTACGTTTTGCCTAGCTTCGGCCTGGTTGTCACTTTCAGCTGTCTTCATGTTCAAAGAACTAACAGAATTTTTAACATCAGCCATTTGCTTTTTGAAATGTGTCTTCAAGTCCGCTGAACGGGCTTCATCCTCTTTAACTTGCTCTTTCTGTGCATGTTGTGAGGCACGAGCTCCATCTTGGACGACTTCTTTGAGTGCATAACCTGACTTGGAAAATTTGATCTCCTCTGCAGTCATAACCACTTGCTTTGGCAGGACTTCAGAGGGCAGAGTAGAGCTAACAGCATTAACCTGTTCAGATGATGACAAATTCGATGGTATGGCAAAAGAAGATGAAGCATGCTGAACTGTTGGCAAGACAGCTTTTACTGAACCAGTATGTACAGCAGTATTTGTGACATTGCCAGCATTATAGGAGGAACAAGGTTTGGCTTCAAGTCCAGGACAAATATAGCGGACATTAGTTTGAGTATCTGACTGTGTTGACACACCACCAGGCATAGACAATTTGGTTGAAGAACCATCTGTGGGTTTGAGATGGACAGCACTCTTTGCCTGAGTGGCCTTGATAAATGACGCAGCATCTGACGGAGAAGCAATGCGGGCCCCAGCAGCAACTGCAGTTGCTCTCAACGCAGAATCTGAACCAAGAGTAGGCTTTGTTTTAGGTTTTATGGAGGATTGAGATTTTGATATGGAACCCAATGACCCAATGGCAGAGGATTTTGTAGCATTGGAGCATTCATAAGGCTGGTCTTGGACTTGTAAAACGCTGCTGGGAAGAGCAGGAGGAGGAAGCACAGAGTTGCTGGTTGTATTCATGCCAGCTGTTGCAAATTCAAGAACAGATCATTCAAGTTTTAAACAAGTACATAAAATTAATTGCGTTAGAAAAGGCAAGCAATAAATCATGAGAACGGAAATAAGCATTCAGACATATTCATCAAAACTTCATAAATTTGGAAGTTCAGGTAAAGTAGTCTAGTGCAAAGCTTGTAAGCACCACAAATCAATATTTTGTCCTGGGGCGGTGCTACTCCCACCGCTGGGAGCTCCCGCTGGGGCTCCCGCTAGTGGTTTTGGGATTTTTTTTTTTTTTACATGTATTTTTTTTTAACACATTTAAATATTGTTTTTTTTTAAAATATTCACAATATTATTAAAAAATACTTACTTAATCATTAAGTAAAAAATAATAATAATAAAAAAATAAAAAACTCAGCAGTAAAAACTAGTGGTAGAAACAAATGGTAAGAGTAGTATTTTCCTTTGTCCTGAGATGGTACTAGTTAAAAGCTTTTAAGCACCACACATCATTATCTTTCTTTTTTATTGGCACCGGGTGTCCGAGAACAAAGTCTCGACTAATTCCGGGGGTGAACAGGTCCTCGACAAGGAGTTTCCTCGCAAGTGCACCTCGGGTAATTCAAGAGAAAATTCTCCCAATCCAATAGCCCCTAGAAATTGTTTGCATCCAAGAGGAACCACACATCATTATCTTGTCGTGAGATAGTACTCTTAAAGCTTTTATCAGTCCTTTTTCTGCAAATAAGAAAAAAATATAAGATCCCCATACAATTCAAACAAATATAGTGCTGGATCAAGACCAAAGAAGCTTCAAGATGCTGCCTACCAGTCATAAATAACTATGAGTTGAAAACTACATCAGCTGTTGTTGACCCCCCACCACAACCTATGGGATAACTGATTATGTCGGTTTTAAACAGATGTGTCCTCCATGAAAGAGGTGACGCAACCATCAAGTAATCAAGCTATAATATGGGGACAAGACAAAAATATCCAGTCTTGCATATATATCCAATAAAAGTGAAACGGACAGATAAATCATGCATTGGAAGAATAAAAATAGGATAAAAAACAGCATAGAGGATTACCAGGGCGTGCTACTGGTAAGTTTCTAATAGGCATATCGAGGGCTAAGGACATTGCATGATGAGCTGCCCGCCATTCTTCAGAAAGTTGTGAGCGAGAGGAGTTAGGCCCCACATTCAAGTTGTCACGTCTCTTCCTAATAATTGCCCACCTCTGGATATGTTGGAAAGATTCTTAACTTTTTATAGAATAGGGGAAAAAAGGCAAGCAAAAAAGAAAAAAGAAAAAGAAGAGGAAAAAGAAAGACAAATGAAACAAGCGAAGCTCTAAGAGTTGGCAGGGGTACTTTCACAGCCTTGACCTACATCCTACCACATGGTCAGGAAATTACACTGATTATCAGTACAACAAAGGTAAGGGAAAACAATGACCACAAAACTATCACCAAGAGATAAATACACGGACTGGGTATTATTCTTATCCAATTTTCAGTATCCACTAACTAAAATCCACACAATAACAGACGTAATAGTTCCGTTGCCGGGATTTGAACCCGGGAAAACTGGGTGAAACCCAGGCATCCTGACCAGACTAGATGACAACGGATAATTATATTATAGTTGCCAAGTACAATCTATATGACATAGAAATATGAATCCAGTACACAATAATATAGTTATATTGATAAAACTCTACCTATATGACATAGAAATATGAATCCAGTACACAAAAGTGTTACAATCTAAGTACTTAAGAACATGATTCCTTCCTATGCTTTTTAATACTTAAGATATTCTCATTGTAAACTTAGAAATATACCATAAAAAAATAAAAGTTATATGGGTTTATGAGTTTATATGAGTTGAACTGAGTTTACATGAGTTTGGCTCGTTTAATTAAAAGAGCTTAAATTTTATGTTAAAAAACTTGGTTTGTTTTATTAGATAAAACCAAACTCAAGTCAATTTATACAAATTGAGCTCAAGCTGTTCATGAATAGCTTGGTTTCTTCAATGCCCTAGGTAAAACCCAACAGTTAAGCGGTATGGAAAATCAAAACTCCTTGGTCAATCAAAGATGGGATTAGGGGACTCTAAACACCATTCTTAATGAAATGGCCAAATCGAAAAAAGCCCTCCTAAGTGTTAATCCAATGGTGCAGATAGATTTTATCTATAGATTCCACTAATCGTAAGAATGGAGAAAAGACATTGAAGGAAAAAGGACATAGGAGGGGAGAACAATTGTGTTAAAAAGGGTTAGTTGGCTAAGGAAAAGAACCTGAGATAGCTGTGTAGCAGTCCTATCACCCTTGAAGTCTCCTCTTAAAATATTTGCCCAATTTCCTTCACCACATTTTTGCACAGCAGCAATCAGTTCCATATCCTCTGCCTCTGACCAAGGTTTTCTTTTCCTTCGAGGAGGCATGCTACTTGCTGATCCATTTGCATCCAATCCTTCTACAGGTGTAGCTGCAGGAAGGGGCATTTTCTGAAGAGAAACAGGAATAGTAATGTTCGTCCCTTGCATTGAGCAAGTGGCTTCTGAGTTTTCTGAAGGAGCTCTGGATGACCAACCATTAGGTATATTTATAGTTAATGGAGCCTCAACTATTGAGCTGGCTGGGAGACTACACTCACTTGGTAAACCAGAGGCAATTAATACCTGGATGAAGCAACCATTCCCCGAAAATAAACAGGAGACTAAAATCTATGAACCAGTAATATCAACAAATAATTCAAGCACTAAGATAGGCAAAAATTAAATGCCATCAGATGTGTTAAACATGACATGCCAACTGAATTAAAGTAAATTCATCAAGCAGAATCCACTCCAACCTAGGGGTTTACCTAGAGAATACAAAATGAAGGGTTTTACCCCGAAAATACAAAATGAATACTTCTAAAGCAAATCAGTTTAGAACATTTAGTCAACACACCTTTACACTTGCTGCAGCCTCCGTCGAAGCATCACTGCTAACAGTAGGAAAAGCTTCAACTTCATACTCTAAATCACTATCATCATCCTGCAAGTCGGTGTAATAATGAAATATAAATATGTTAAGCACATGCCAAGTGTGAGAAGCTTATTTTTGGGACAAGATACAAGGTACATTCTGCAACGATTGCAATATCCAAGATTGATTAAGTTACACATTGTGTGAGTGAATTATGATAAAGGTACTTAAGTTTTATGTCTCACATTAGTTCTTTATTAGGTCGAACTAGGCTTTATAATATTTCAAGGGCTACAATTTTCCTTGATTAGTACTTTAAGAGTACAGGTGTAGATATGGCTAACGTTTTCCATGGATCCATACAGATGGTATAAAAAAAAACCAACCTACTAACATCCTGTGGCACTAAGGCACTGTTGTGGGGAGTGGGGAGAGCTCTTTTGCAAGAGGTGGACACTTTAGTTTATCCAAATACAAAAAAAGTCATATGATAACCACACACGATTGCCACCCAATTGATCCAAAGGATCTTGGCTTTAAGCCCATTAAAGTCTATAGAAGCTGAACAAAGGAGAAGAGTACTGAAAACGAAGTTTCTGATTCCTCCAGTGTGCATTCACGTCCTCAAAATTACCTCAATTGCTTTCCCTCCAAATAAACCATACGAAGCAAGTAGGAACCGTCTTCCAAGAGATAACAAATTTCTCAGGTATTTTAGAAAAATAAATTGCCTATATTTCTAATGTATTCATAGAATTTTGTAAAGAATAAATGGTATAGTAAGTCTAAATGGGTGGAGTAAAAATGGCCAAAGTAAACAAATCTTCCATTCTATGCTTTGTCTTGATTAGAACACTCCATATGGTATTTCGAAAACATGCAGAATCTTTGGGGTTAAACCAAAATAATATACGCAGGCAATCGTTCACCGGCAGCAAGATGTAACTGGGTTCGTTCTCTTTTTCTCAATACCCGTGAAAACACCACATGTCAAAGTATTGGTCTGGATCCACAAGGGGTGTCACTTAATACCAAAAACACTTTTAGAGGATTTACACAATCCTTAAGACACATCACATGTTTAAAGTGCCTCCTGGGTGAGTAGCACGCAGCAACACAACTAGAAGGCAATAATAGTTTTGCATATAACTTTTTTTTTATAGGTAAACTGAAAGACGCGCCAGATAGGGTCGAACCTATGACCTTCTATAGTTTTGCATATAACTTGACTTATTATTAGATGTCTTATATACATTTTTTTTTTATAAGTAATAAAGATTTTATTCATACGAATGAAATAGGCATCGCCCGTGTATACAGGAAGTATACAAAAGAAAAACACCTAATTACATTCTAGCTAAGGAAAGAAAGTCATGGACATTGTTTCCATCAAGTACAATGGCTGAAAACCATAGCATTAAAGTGCGCATAAAAAAATTCTGAAGCTCCTCCATTGTGTGTTCCCTATCCTCAAAACATCTCTCATTCCTCTCGGACCACGTGCACCACATGATACACAATGGGATCATCTTCCACACTGCCGCCACTTGGGGACAGCCTTGAAGCTCCTTCCAACAAGCCAATAAGTCCACCACCCGCGGAGGCATTACCCAAGTAATATCCATTCTTCGAAAGATCTCATTCCATAACCCCCTTGTGACCTCACAATGCAAAAGTAAGTGATCTACAGATTCTCCCTATTTTTTGCACAAATAGCACCAATCCATCACTATGATTCCCCTCTTTCTTAGATTGTCCGTAGTCAAGATCTTCCCAAGAGCGGCAGTCCATACAAAGAAAGCTACCTTAGTAGGCACCCGTGATCTCCAAATCCTCTTCCATGGAAATGATACATGGCCTTGGGTTGACAACATCTTGTAGTAGTTTCTGATTGAAATTTTTTTACTACCCTTAGCCCTCCATTGCAACCTATCCTCTTGAGCCATAGTATTTCCCATAGAATAGAGCAACTTGAAAAAATCAAATACAGCCTGCAGTTCCCAATCATGAATATTTCTATTAAAAAGAATATTCCACTGGTAAGATCCATGGGAGAATACCCTCATATCTGCAACTGAGGCCTCTCTGTTAGCTGCAATACTATAGAGTGCTGGAAATCCCCTGTATAAAGCACACTCTTCACACCAAACATCATGCCAAAAACTGATTCTGAAACCATCTCCCACCACACATCGTATGTGACTTTCGAAGCCCTGCCAACCTTTCCAAATAAATTTCCATAGGCCCACTCCATGTCTCCCTCTTACTTCCTTAGAGCACCATCCTCCCCACCCCCTCCCATGTCTAGAATCAATAATCTCCTTCCAAAGTGCGTTCCCCTCTAAGTGGTACCTCCATAACCATTTGCCCAATAAAGCTTTATTGAACGTTCTCAAATTGCAGATCCCCAAACCTCCATTCGGAATGGGAGAACACACCTTGTTCCAGTTAACTAAATGGAATTTGGTTTCCTCCCCCATTCCCCCCCACAAAAAAGACCGGAATAATTTCTCAATTCTAGTCGCCACCCCTGCAGGCCAAGGGAAGAGTGAAAGGAAAAAAGTGGGGAGATTGGTTAATGAACTCTTAATTAAAGAAAGTTGACCCCCTTTCGATAAATACATTCGTTTCCACCCAGCAAGCTTCCTCTCTACTTTCTCCACCACCCCATCCCAAATGGCTCGAGCCTTAAAATTGGCCCCCAGTAGGAGACGCAAATAATTCATAGGCAAGAACGACACCTTGCAATCCAACAACCGCGCCAAGTGGTTAATATTAGGCACCGCACCCACCGCAACGATCTCGGATTTACTAAGATTAACCTTAAGCCCCGATACTGCTTCAAAGCATAACAAGAGAGCTCGCAGAGATTGAATCTAACCAGTATCCGCATCACAAAATAAGACTGTATCATCTGCAAATAAAAGATGAGAAAGTGAAGTAGTACCATTTGTGCCATTACCCACCGAAAAACCGGATAAAAAACCTCCACCAAAAGCGGCCTTCACCAACCGCCCCAGAGCCTCCATAACAATGACGAACAAGAGAGGAGACAATGAATCCCCCTGCCTCAAACCACGTGAGCTGTTAAAGAACCCAGCAGAAGTACCATTAACTAATACTGAAAAACGGACGGTAGATATACAACAACGGATCCAAGAAATCCACCTGTCACCAAAACCACACCTACCAAGCAAGTAAAGAAGAAAATCTCAATTCACACGGTCATAAGCCTTTTCCATGTCAAGCTTGCAAAGAACACCTAGAATGCCTTCCCGCAACCTATGATCCAAACACTCATTGGCAATAAGCACCATATCCAGGATCTGTCTCCCCCTAATGAAGGCATTTTTAGGCTTAGAAATAATATGTTCTATCATTGAGCTAAGCCTGTTTGCCAGGACCTTGGAGATAATTTTATAAACTCCACTCACCAGACTTATGGGACGAAAATCTTCAACTACCTTAGCCCCATGTTTCTTTGGGATAAGAGCAATGAACGTCGCATTTAGGCTTTTCTCAAAGTTATGGAAGGAGTGGAATTCTGCAAAAACCTGCATAATATCACATTTTACTACATCCCAACAAGCCTGGAATAAACCCATCGAGAAGCCATCTGGGCCCAGTGCCTTGTCCTTCGCCATGTTACTAATAACCTTACACACCTCATCTTCCTCAAATGCCCTTTCCAACCCATTAGCACTTTGTGAATCAATAGCCTCGAATGACAAGCCATCAAGTTTTGGCCTCAGGCATGCCGGTTCCGAAAGTAGCTTCTCAAAATGCTGCACAATATGAGTTTCCAATTCAACAGAGGATGAAAGCACTTGGGTACCTGAGTGGAGTGACTCAATAGTGTTATTGCGTCGATGTGAATTTGCCACTTTATGGAAGAATTTCGTGCATTTATCACCCTCTTTTAGCCAAACGGCCCTGAATTTTTGTCGCCACGAAATCTCTTCCATCAATAGCACCTTCTCTAGGTTAGTTACAACCTCTCTTTTTCTAACAAGGGCCTCCTCCGAGAGAGGTCTCCCGTCAATTCTCTGTTCTCTAAATCTTGTAGGTCCTCCATAAGAGTATTCTTTTGATTGTCAATGCTACCAAACACCTCCAAATTCCACTTCTTAAGATCTTGCTTCAAAGCTTTGAGCTTACAAGCCAGAATGAAACTGGGGTTGCCTATAAACATATAAGAGGACCACCAAGAACGCACCTTCTCTACAAAGCCCTCCGCCGCTAACCACATATTTTCAAACTTGAATGGTCTGCGTCTACCAATAATACCTCCACAGTCCAAGACAATAGGAAAATGGTCGGAGCACACACGGGGCAACCGTTTCTGAGAAAGATCAGGAAAATACACCTCCCACGACGGGGAGACAAGGAACCTATCCAATCTCGACCATCCCCGCCCATTAGACCAAGTGAACTCACTCCCAAGAAGAGGGAGATCCATAAGATCTAAATCAAATACAAACTCCGAGAACTCCTCCATAGCTGTCGAGTGGCGGTGGGTCCCCGAACGCTCGCTAGGAAAGCGAACAATATTAAAATCTCCCCCCATGCACCACGGCACCTCCCATAAATAAATAAGACCCGCCAACTCCTCCCATAGTCGCCTCCTCTCATTATCCAAATTTGGACCATAAGTACCCGCAAAAGCCCATTCCCATCCATCAATCGTATTTTTAAAACGACTAGCAACCGAAAAATTCCCAACACATTCCTCCACCGACTCCACAACTCTTTTGTCTCACATTAAAAGAACCCCCCCGGACGCACCCAACGATGCCAAATAAGACCACCCTACATATGGACACCCCCATAAGCTATGGATTATTCTTCTATCGACTACCCTCAACTTAGTTTCTTGAAAGCACACTACATCCACTTTCCATGACCTCAATAAATGTCTTATACGAAGACGTTTATTGCAGTCATTCAGCCTCCTCACCGTAGAGAGAGATACATGTTTTCTCATAAACCCCATTAAGTCACAACAAGCCACTACACCAACCAATTTACTTCGACCATCAGCCTTGAGCATTGAAATACTCGTGTGGGCTGGTTTGGATAGTAAGATGAGATGAGTTGAATAAAATATTATTATAATATAATTTTTTAATATTATTATTATTTTAGGATTTAAAAAAATTAAATTGTTTATTATATTTTATATGAAAATTTGAAAAAGTTGTAACGATGAGAGGAGATGAGTTGAAAGTGTTTCTGTATCCAAACATCAAGGCCTTAGTTAGTAAATTAATCACAAATTCAGGAAAAAGCGGCAGACTGACCAGAGGATGTGCTCCATATTCCAATTTACCGAGCAAAGCGTGGCGATAGGCTAAATGGCGCCATAGAATCTGATACTCCCGAGCATCAGAAATTCCAGTTGATGTATTCTTCACCAAGGCGTTCCAATCGATCTTAACATCAGGACAATGCGCCACTTCCTGAAGCAACGCCAGCACTGTCGTCGCCGAATACCTGAACAATCCCAGAACCGCTCCACCACATCAACTTTAACATCCAACACACACACACGATCCCAAAATTAAAATATAGAAAATAGAATAAAGATCCCACGAAAACGTATCGCCCTGAAGAAATAGAATATATATATATATATATATATATATATATATATATCAAACATTATACACAGGAGAGAGAACGATGGGGACCTTTGTAGGAGAGTGGAGATGTCTTCTTCGCTTAAGGATCCCTTCATGAGTTTCTTGGTTTTCTCAACCATTCTTCTTCTTTTTGTAGTACAGCAATGGCATGTTATGGGTAGAGAAAATTAGCGCGGAAATCTCCCAAAAATATTCCTATTGAGGGGAAATAATTTGAATTGAATAAATTTGCTAAGACACTCGAATCTAAACCTTGAACCCTAAAATCTTTCTAAATCCCTAAAACCTATAATGAGTTTCAGTTTCAATGAGAAACTGAGACAGCGCGAGCGAGGAGGAAGGCGAAGTCTAGTCAGTCAGTTAAAAATAGTGAAGAATAATGTCGTCGTTTTTATTTGGAAAACGATAGTCAGTCGGCCACTTTACAGCAGAGTACCGCTCGGTTTTTTTTTTTTTTGGTTTTTGTTTTTGTCTTTGTCTTTGTTTTTGTTTTTGTTTTTTTTTTTAATTAATTTATTTAACTTAATTAGTCAAAAGAGTGATTATTAATAAAAAGGGAAAGGTTACTCTTCCGCCCAGCATTTCTCGCTGGGCATGCTGTTCAGTCTTTTTTTTTTTTTTTTTTTTTTTTTTTTTTTTTTTTAATATATATATATTTTTTTAAAATAAAAATATATATTAATACATTTAAAATTACTTTCTTAATCATTAAGTAAAAAAATAATAATAATAAAAAAATAAAAAATACTAACGATCAAACCAAGTGGACAAATCAAGTTGGCAAATAAGCTTTTCTCTAATAAAAATGTGTATTGGTTTTTAATATTTAAAAATATTAAAAAAATATTTTAAAAAAATGAAAAAAAAAAAAGAACACGCTCAGCTTGTACTGTTGTTTTTATTTAGAGAAAGAAAAAGGAAAGTACAACCCATTCACTAACAATTGATAATATATTTTAAAATATAAAAGAAAAATAAGCCTGCTTGAAATTCGTTCGGTTAAACTCGAATCAAATTTGATTAATAAAAAAAAAGTTCGTTCATAAAAGAAGATACCCATTCAATTTACTTGAAGTATACCGAACTAAACTCAACTCGAGTAAGACTCGTTAAAATTTACTCATTTATGTTCGAATCGACTCGATTAAAACTCATTCATGGATTGATAAATATATATATATATATATATATATATATACACTTCTGTATATATGCATACATATATATTAGTTAATAATATAAGCATAGCATCTTTTATAATTAAATATATAGTATATAACCTAATTACTTATGCCTAGTCAATTTTGCATACATATTGAATATACTTTATAACTGTATTTTATAATTTGTACAATAATTAGTCGATAAGATTTAATAATTTTATATACTAGTATGTTGAAAATATATATGAAATGTTAATATATACTATCATATTAAGTGTATGTATTAGTAATTTATCTAGGCATATAATATATTGTTATTATGAATAACATCAACTAGTTACATATTAATTATTTATAAATTTTTATAATTTTCTAATTCAATAGATGTTTTATTTATTAATTGTAAAACTTCTATTAAATTTACATTTATTTTTTATTTATCTAATTTCTTAATTATTAAATTTTATTTAAAAAATAAACAATTTGAACCGAGCTTGACTGTGAGATTTTAGCTCACCGAACGAAGCTCGAACAAAGATTATATAAAAATCTCGAGCTCGAGCTCAAGTTTTCTAAGCCGAGCCGAGCACGGCAATCCAAAGACCAACTCAGCTTGGCTCGATTACAACTCTACTTTCAATCAACCATCTTTGAAAGAAAAAATTGGATTTGATTTTTTTTAGCATTTTTGTCCAAACTTTAGAACCCAGAATGTGAGAGAGATAATAAATACATAAAATATATCCCATAATATTTATTAAATATTTAATGTTGCTCGAGTGAATTTATTAGATAGCATTAAATGTTCAATAAAAGCCAGGAAACCCATTTTATAAGTTTATCTCTCTCCCGTTCTAGATCATAGAGTTCCAAGCAAAAAACTCTGAATCCGAAAAATGCTATATACTATAACCCATCATACTTGTATCTCATTGTGTTAATATGATCTAAAGGCTGATAAACAATATTACATTAACACAATGTAATAAGAGATACAAAAGTATAATACATAAATTAAGTAACTCTTTAGAAACAAAAAGGTCAGGACTCGGGAGCCCCCGGATGCACAACTTGAAAGGCAGGACCAGAGTAGAATTCAACCATCAGAACCAGTTCACTAATAACTCGCATGCACAGATAGCAACCCCATTCAGTTTGGATGAATCGATCTGCCTGCTAAATTTATAGAAAACCACTGGCTGGTCAATCAAATGTACAGGCTTTATATTCTCACTCCCCCACTAACTACAATTGTTCATACAAAAAAAATCCAATCAAAAACAACCTAATACTCACCTGTGATTATTCTGTTCCTGGCATCTTTGTAATTTGCTACTATGCTGTTCCTAAAAAATGAATGTGCACCCTTATTTGGTTGGAGAGAGAGGATGCAAAGATCTTGCATCGCAGTTAGATTTAATAGGAAGCCATGTTTCAGTTTCCACCATCATCTTTGTCCCAATCTGCTGCAACAATACCGGGAGGGCAGAAACATACCAACCGAAGGGGCTTGGGCTGGAAGATAAATAAATCGACTGCTACATTCGGCCCCTGTGCTACAAAACAGCCATGGATAGAAAATGAAAAGGTGGAACTGCCACCACGTATAGTTCTTCCGTTCGGAGTTTCTTCACTATAGCCTCGGCCGTTGATGAATCCACACTTTTCTGAATGGTGACAGTTTCTATTAAAAAGCGGAACTGTCACCATACATCTCTAAGGTATCGTCCATCCATTTGGAGTTCCTTCACTATGGCCTCAGCCTTTGATGAATCCACACTTTCCTGAAACATATACCGGAAAAAGATTTTAGAACAAGATTCCTCCAACAGACTACCAACCACCATGGGGTCCATGACAGCAATACTTAACAAAATTAGCAGGATGAGGAGTGGAAAGTGCCAATTGGATGTTGCATGACACCAACCAAATTAAGCAAATAAACGTTCAGAATAAGTTCCTGGCCCACTATATGTTTAATGATATAAATGAAGCAAGACACGTGTGATGGCATGAAACTTAAGGAGCAGAAGTAACACGCAACAATCCAGTACAGACATGCAAACACCCCTGAACCATATCATTTACATATAGCACTGAGAGATGGTTACCTCTTGACACACACACACAGTATTTACCTGCTGCTGGACGATTGTATGCAAAGTCCGATGAACATCTCTGGCCATACCTTTGGCATCACCACAAACATAAAAATATCCACCCTGAGAAATCAGACTCCATATATACGCAGCCTGTGCATGAAAAAATAAATTTGTTTGATGCAATGGGCAATTATATAATGCATCTCACCAACAGCAATGGGTTTTCAAAATGGTCAAAGATATTCAACATGTGGTGGGAATGGAGAGCGTGGGGTATGAAGAACAGTTTATGGCCCTTCTCACTGCCATTGAGGTAGGCCATTCTCAATCCAAGAAATCTGGTTCCAAGAAGTAGAGGGAACTTAATAGACTAAAATGGTCGTTGAATGAAGGTAGCTCAAGTCATGATAGGAGCAAAGGGAAGGGTACACACATTTCCTTATGAAGCCAAAAATTGTGTCTTGGAATGTACGCGGGTTGAATGAGATTAATAAACGCCATCTTATAAAGAATTTGCTTAGGGACTGGAAAGCGGATATCGTGTGTTTACAAGAAACCAAGCTGAAATTGGTGTCTAGAAAAATAGTGAGAAGTTTGTGGTGCTGTCCATATGCGGATTGGGTATATTTGGCTTCAAATGGGGCATCGGGTGGGATACTAGTGATGTGGGATAAAAGGGTGGTGGAAAAAATGGAGGAGTTTGTTGGGGAATACACAGTGGCGTGTTCTTTTAAAATGGTGGAGGATAATTTTTTATGGGCGTTTGCAGGTATATATGGACCAAATGATGACACTATCAGACATTGTTTGTGGGAAGAACTTGTGGGAGTGTACAGTTGGTGGGACCTCCCCTGGTGCATAGGTGGTGATTTTAATGTGGTAAGATTTCCTAGTGAGAGGTCTGGTAATAGTCGGATTTGTCCTGCCATGACAGAATTTTCAGATTGCATCTTTGATTTGAATCTGGTGAATATCCCACTGATAGGTGGGCCTTTTACCTGGTCGAATAGTCAGACGTGATCTCGTCTAGATAGATTCTTATTATTGCCGGATTGGGAAATTCATTTTCCGGAGGTATGT